>CM062295.1:549819393-550522576 GCA_031216915.1 Pictodentalium vernedei | reverse complement strand
CTATTCTGGTATTTTTTTTTCCATTTTCGGCCAGTTAACACATGTCATGTTTCTAGTTGAGTTGATTTTGCTAACAAATGTTCATCCCATGTGGCTTGCTACATTGTCCGGGGTATAGGAATACAGTTTTAGATTTCGGAAAATAGTCTGTTATTTACTGCACAAGACGGTGTTAATTCATGCATAGCATGATACAATATCCCCAACTATTTTGCCTCTGTACAACAGCTGATACCTTCGTTCACCCGTGTGTTCATCTATGGTATCCTTGTCTTTCTCTGGCCATAGGCCACATGTGACTAGTCAGTTCCTACTCCATAGCAAATCAACTTGGAAATCCTTCATCTTGTAGCGCACTCATGTCTCAATGAATCCATACCTGAGTTGATCTAATAAATCTAACGTAAGGTATCAAATTGCCATACCGGATCATATTTCGATAAGTTATTCGCTAAAACATTTCGACCACTCATCGACATCAAAGGTCATGTTTTGGCTCCCAGTGGTGGCTATATCTCTATATCCCTGGTAAAGTAGCATACCATGAGGGATGGGCATTAAGTGTCGGCAACATTAATCCTGACTTGGAACACACCACATCTTAACTGGCCGAAAATGAAGAATACTACTTGTAGTCAAAAAATATTCCTGTACCTCGAATGACTGCAAACATACACTCACCCCTTCTAGTCCCATTTTGCCAATGTTCTATACTGGCAAGATAACATTGTATAATTAACAACGGGAACTAATGCATCCCGAGTTCATTCCAGCACTGCCCTTGCTGGCAGACGTGTCGCTATGGTGTTGAGATTGAACCAGAACTCCTCTAGAAATTTGATAGTTTTATTTTCTTAGAAAATAAATCTATCGAAAATGCCGGAAGTTGAGAATAGACTGTCACTTTAATTGGATTATCAAATGTCCAAGTATCCCCACTGCTGCATACTATCGAGTACCCTTGTTCATGTGTTGACAGGAATCTCTCATACCATGTTCATTTGACCATTGCATTCCCGAGAAACATTCAACACTAATTTATCTACGGACGGACGATCATACTGACAGTCAGACACACAGACGCACACATCGACGGAAATTCTGATCCCATTATCCATTAATCTTCCCCCCAACTTGTTCCAAGGGCTTCACTCCATCATTCACATCAATTACAGCACATGTATGGTGTTAGGTTTGGAGCTTCAGTTGTGCGATCGGCGAAAATAGCTTTTTTTCGATCCGCTTGGCGGCCATTTTGGATTTCGCTGCTAGTGGTGGCTAGAGGATGGTGCCAACTTGTAGCCGATCGATTTTGAAATCTCTGATGCCTACCCTTACATCATGCCAAATTTCAGGAAGGTATCACCAAGTGCACAATTCTAGCGAATTCCTCCCCCGCTAGAGTCTGTCCTGAGATAAACTCGAGGGGTCTTATATAGACGCGCGCATCACCTATCAAAGACTTGATTTGGGCAAAGGTGCTAATTTACAAAAGACGGCTTTGATGACTTGCAGTGACATGAACTGACTTTTCAATAAGTTCTAATTTGGAATGCATTGTTTACACAGTCCCTGCATGACAGCGACTGAACAAAGAACACTTTCCGAATACGAACTTAATTAAATTAATGAGCTTACCCAGTTTACTCACACTGATTATTAAAAAGTTTCTTTCTTGCATTTATTCTAAATAACTCGAATTGTTTACTTAATTTTAAAATTTAGAATGACCTTAAAATAACAACCCTGTGATATATGCCTCCCTCTAAATTAAAAAGCTCCGCTTTTTCGACGAATATCTCATTTGGCAAACTTGAAAAAGGTAAAACATGATAAAATGAAATGAATGCATGAAAGATAAAATACAATAATTTTGAAAACTAATGGAGTGTCTATTTGTTTCTTCTTCTGTGATCTTTTCTTCCTTGTAATTGAATATATTGAGGTTGAAAGTGTCCGAGAGCGTTTGTGATACTATGTTGATGTTGATAATTCGATACTGTCCGATGCATATAAAATGAATTGTGTCGCCAAAATCGTTAGACGTTGAGTATGAATGTTGAATGTCACGTAGTCCTTTTCCGAATGAATTCCAAATTTAGTTTCTGTGCTGATCCAAAGTTGTTGTCCGCGTGCTTCATGTCCGTTTGTTGTTAATTTATTGTTAGGTCTAGTTCTTTTCCTCATCTCGATGTAGCGTTATTCCTGGGGTTTACTCTTTCTCTTCAGGCTTGTCGTTGTGTATAATTTGGTTTCCTGTTGTGTGTCCTTCGTTTGTGATGTCTGTGTTCTCTGTATAGTACCATTTTACCATCTTCATTTGCAACCTGAAAATATAAACTAGACAAAAATTGAGTTTACGCGTTCTGAAAAAAACCTTTTATAATGTTGCCCTGGAAGAAGAAACAAATTAGACGCAGCGCTCTGGTTAACCTGTAGAAAAAGAGAGAACAAACATTTCATTAAACAAGGAGCAACTTGAAAAAAAAAATAAATAAATAAAGAGCTACTTTGAAAAACATCACAAATAACCAATCAGGAACTAATCAACCAGTCTTTATATCCAAGCGGAGAGCCTTGCCACAGATCTCCGTTGGATATTTTGCGCAATTTGAATGCAAGTGGCAAGATTGCATTCAGATCACACAATGTTATTATTATTATTATTATTATTATTATTATTATTATTATTATTATTATTATTATTATTATTTTAAGGTAGGGGTCCGTCTTGCGGGTGGCCCCTCTAAAGTATTATCATAATTTTAATATCTATCCTTATTGAATTTTCATTTTGCCCTTTAAACACCTGTAACTTTAATACCCAATGAAACTTGTGTTACTTTTTAAGCCAGACAGTTACCCTTCAACTGGCAAATGCTTTTTTTCTAACCTCGTTACACAGCTTCGATTGTGCCGTGGAGCGCGTAAGCGGAATACGCGGAGTACACGAGAGAATGCGAGTTTTACGGGGTAATAATAACGAGACAACATCAAATCAGGGAAAAAAAAACAACGCTTCACCCAACAAAGTGGTGGCGTATCCGTCAAGCGGTACCCACCAAGAAACTCATACTAACCGTAAATTACATATGTATTATATGACGAATTAAATAACGGGACTTATATTATTTTATTTTATTTATGTATTTATTTTTTTAATAAATTAACAAATGCTTTGAATACTTAGTTTTGTACTCACAATATCTCCCACTCGTCTAAGTCTGGGATGCTGATGGAATCTGATATTGTGTTGACGCTTGTTTTCAGTTTTCTTTTTCTTCTTTTTCCTTTTGTGGTCTTTGAAATGTGGAATTCTTGGATTAACTCTTCCGGTACATTTTCTCTCGGTTCCCATGTAGTTTCTTTAGATCCCTGCCACTTAATTTTATAATGTTTCCGACCGTGAAGTTTCTTGCACGCTAGGATCCTATCTACAAAATAGGTGTCTTCTTCGTTTTTCTCGGTGTCTTCGTCTGCGGGAGTCTGGTTTTTATCTTCCGGGCGGGGATTCGACGCGATATCAGGTTCTGTATCTGGAGCTCCTGTTTCCTGAGCCGTTTGCTCTTCGAGTGTAGTGGTCGGACGATCCTTAGGGTTGGTGAACGGCTTGAGACGGTTCGCGTGTACTGGTGACTTGAGTTGAATATCGTCCGAACATCTGCGGACAGTGTATGTTGGATTGCTGTCGTGCGTGATATAGTATGGTCCTGTCCAACGTTGGCACAGCTTCCGTGAAAGCCCAACAGGGGTTTTGTTGTTATATAACCATACTTTGTCACCTGTCGAGAATCTTGGGGGCTTTGCCTTTTTGTCATGCTGTTGTTTATACTTAAGCTGGGCGTCTTTAATATTTTGTCTTACTATTTCTCTGGTGACTTCGAAGTCTTTCTGTATGGCATCTAGATGTTTATACGCTTCGGTTCCGATGTTGTTAGTTGGAATAAGCTCCGTATCTATCGGTAACTGGCAATCTTGACCGAATAAAACACGAAAAGGACTCATCTGCGTTGACTCAGTGCATGGTGTTGCCCTATACGCGAACAGCACACTTGGTAAAAGATCCGGCCAATTTTCTTGTTTCGCATCGCAATACATTCGGAGTGTTTTTGTTATTGTCGAGTTCATCCTTTCACACGCGGCATTTGTCTGTGGATGGTAACTGCTTGTCTCCAGTTTGGTAATCTGAAAAAGTTTACAAAGTTCTTTGATAAGTTTTGACATGAAATTTTGTCCTCTGTCTGACAATAGTGTTTTGGGGGCCCCGTACCTACAAATAATTTCTGAATATAGAATTTTAGCTATTTCTGATGCTTCCATTGTTCTTAAAGGGAATGCCTCGGGCCATTTTGTGAAAGCATCAACAATTAACAAAATATATTTATATCCATTCGGAGAGGTCTTGAGGGGTCCTAAAATGTCAATATGGAGACGGCTAAATGGCGCTTCGACAGGTAACGGTTTTAGAGGCGCTGGATGGTGGTGGGTCGCATCCTTGTTTTTCTGACACTGGAGACATGATTTTACATAATATTGAATGTCAGAAAATAAGTGTTGCCAAAAATACTTGAATCGAATGGACTGATAAGTTCTATCAATACCTTGGTGTCCACCCAGCAGTGAGTCATGATATGACAATAGCACATCATTCCTCAAACTGAGTGGCACCACGAGCTGTTTAATTAAACGGTCTATTCTATGGCCCTTACCTTTTGGGTAGTAGAGATGATACAGGATTCCATCTTCCAAAATGTCGTCATTTGCTTCCAAAATGACTAGTCTAGCGTCTTTATCGTCTTCGGGTAATATTCTGTCTTCTAAATATTCGATAAAAACATTTACGTCCGGATCCGATCTTTGTTTATTTTTAATGTCAGCCTCGGAGACGGCTGCGACGCGCGTAATAGAATCTATTGGGTCACACTGTTGTATTACCTCTTCGGTTTGTGTTTGAGACGCCGCGTGTTCTTTAACGTTGTTTGTGGCTATCACGGTGGCCTGGGCAGTATCGTTTATTGCCGGTTTTGTAATTTGTGGATATTCACGTCGCGATAGCGCATCCGCGTTCAAATGCTTTCTACCTGCTTTATGGACGATTTCAAAATTATACCCTTGTAATTTTAGCGACCAGCGGCCTAATCTGCCGCTACATTGTTTAAGGTGTCGTAAATATGAATTAGCAACATGATCGGTGATTACGGTAAACTTACCATTCGCTAAATAAACATGATAGTGTTTAATACCTTCAACTATTGCGAGACATTCGCGTTCTGAAATACCAAATTTTTGTTCTGCTTCAGAAAGAGACCTGCCTCCATATGAGACAACCACTTCCTTACCATTTTCATCCAACTGACCTAAGATATAACCTATTGAATATCCTGACGCGTCTGTATATAGAAAAAATTCTTTATCAAAATCTGGGAAAGCCAAAATTGGAGGTTTTGTCAGGGCCTCTTTCATGGTGTTAAAGGACTTCTCACATTCTGCATCCCACTGAAATGGTACATTCTTTTTGAGAAGATTATTGAGAGGTGCTGCTTTTTTCGAAAAATTGAACACGAAACGTCGATAATAGTTACAGAGACCAAGGAACGCACGAACATCTTTGAGGTTTTTTGGACGGGGGAACGAGGACACAGCGTCCGTTTTCGAAGTATCAACAGAAATACCATCTTTAGAAAGAACGTGCCCCAAATAGTGTATTTCCTTTGCAGCGAAATCACACTTAGAAGGCTTCAACTTTAGATTTGCTCTACGCAAGGCCTCAAACAATTGTGACAAGTGCTGGAGGTGTTCCTCAAAAGACCTAGAAAACACTAGGAGGTCGTCTACGTAACACAAACATGAGTGCCATTGTAAATCTCGAAGGACTTCAGCCATGACCAACTGGAAACTTGAAGCGCTATTCATCAAGCCCATGGGAAGTCTTTTAAATTGATGAACTCCCCTGTGGGTGACAAAAGCGGTTTTGTGTCTGGAATCCTGGTCTAAATCAATTTGGAAATATCCTGAGAACATATCAAGACAAGAGAATATCGTAGACCTTGATTTTCCAAGGGTGTCGAAAACGTCCTCCAACCTGGGCAAAGGAAATGAAATGGGTTTTGTCAAGGCATTCAGTTGCCTGTAATCTACAGTGAACCTAAACGAATTGTCCTTTTTCCTAACCATAACAACTGGGGACATCCATTCCGAGACTGAAGGCTCAATAATGCCATGTTCTTCAAGTTCGTCAATTTGTCTGCTAATCTCTTCCTTCATTGCTGGTGAAGCCCTATAAAACCGACGTCTCACTGGGGCCGCATCACCTGTATCGATTTTATGGCTATATATGCGAGACATTCCAAGTTCGGACAAATCCTTAGCGAAGCAATCCCTATTCTGACCTATTAGCACCAACAGTTCCTGTTTCTGAAGACTTGACAAATCAGAGTGGGATAAATCGATGCCAAGCGACTCGGCTTCGGCAAAGTAATTGTCATAATTGTTGGAACCATCATGACCAATGTAATTCACCGTCGCTTTGGCACTAACATCGTTTTTTTCAACGGAATGCAGAATATCATCAGGACGGATGGGGTAAAAACAACCGATAACCTGTGAAGATGTGAGCCTAACATAGGAATTGGTGGGGTTAAGAACTTTAGAAACAGCCCTATTGTTAACCACTTCTACAAGCGTACGTGCAGCCAAAATGTTCTTGTGACTAACTAAATTTGAATCCGGTTCGATAATACCTACACGTGAAGTAATTCTATCAAAACCCACACGTACCGGTATAATAGTCTCACTTCGGGGTTCCAAAGTTACGTCCTCTAGCACTGTTACATTATTTGCACAATTAGGTTGTTCTTCGATATTGTTTATTGGAGCGTGTGTCATACCATTCTGCAGTATAAGAGTTCTCTGTTCTAGGTCAATATTAGCCTTGTTTTCAGTTAAAAAGTCCATACCTAAAATAATATGTGCTGGCATTTTTTCCAAAATTAAAAAAGTTTGAGTCATATCTAGCCTACCCAGGGATAAATGTAAATTTGTTTCTCCTAAAACCTTCAGTAAATTGCCGTCTACACCCGCTATGAGTTTAATACTAGGAGGAAGAATTTCAATTTTGCCCCACAAGCGAACAGACTCTAAGATTTCTTTTGATATACAGGAGCGACTGGCTCCCGTATCAACCAGTGCAGGAATTCTAGTATATAGATTTTCCAACCTAACGTCGACTTTATTTCCATCCATTTCCGTACTAACTGAGGTGCTTAGTACAGGTATCGCATTAAATCTGCATGTTGAACTGACATGGCCAATGCGCTTACACGTGTTACATCTATAATTCCTAGCGGGACAAGTTGATGAGTTATGGTAATGTCTTCCACATCTATGGCACAAGGGAAATTGTCGCCTCTTACCTATAAACGGGCGATACTCCCGACGTCTTGAGAAATCTCTTTCAGTGTGTAGTTGGCGCTGGCCACAGTCATTCCAGTGTTTATGTGGGTCAGAGTTACGTGAGATCTGGGCAGCTCGAATTGCATTTTGCTGAATGACTTTCTCCTTAATTTCACGAATGTAATCAAACATCTCTCGGAAAGCTTCTGTGGAACCCATTGTCAGTCTAGTGAGAGTACTGGGAAAGGTTCAAGCTAAATAGATGAACTAATTCGGATTCTCCACCAAATATGACCAAACGGTCCGCCTGCAAAGTGGAACCACGCGTTACTTCCACTGGGGAATCACTCACTCAGGTGTCTACACAGGTGTTAGCACTTTCTGATAAATAGAAATTACCGTCCCCTGGAACGCCGGCGTGGCAACGTCTCGGAGAGAGTGAATATTTATTTGCCAGAGGGCGCTTGTCAACGGAGGGCCAAGGCTGGGGTTGATCAACTTTGCCGGGGACCTAAGATACTCTTTTACCGGGGACAGGGGATTTTCACTAGCTCACTTTTGTAAATCGCAATTGCTTATTCACAAACCACAGAGTAGCGCCGCGCTTTAGTCAATTGCTTTCAACGGTAATGAACTAGCATGGGCTAATTTCTTGGCGGGGCTGAGGTTCCATCAATTCCTAGGGTACTCAGGGCTTCTTCATTAATAAGATAAAGACTATTAACAAACCAACAATTTTTATATATAAATCTTCTATACTCTTATTTACAAATAGCCAACAAATCCTAAATAAATAATCTCAACACTACTGAAATGAGTTTTGTGACTAGTCACTGAATCCCACCGAAAACAAGTACTAAAATATCATCTAAAATTAAATTGTTTCCCAAATTTATATTCGTAGAGAAAGGTCGAAGCTGCGACTACTGACAAGAAATCACGAAATCTTTCACTCAACCGCTCATGCCCGCATTTATCCTGTTGTGCCTACCACATTATGGGGAATTACCTTTAATACTAAATTTCACCCTTTAGAATATCTTATCACCTACAATTCCTGCTAATAGTGCTTCTAACTCGCAATAATAACAACTGATCATCTAATAACACAGATTCACTAATACACTTAAAACTGCTAACTAATAACTATGTAACTACGACGTGTTATCACAACTAAATACTATAAACTAAATACTACATATACTCATCGATTCTTCTTCGGCGTCTCCCCTCGATGCAAATCATCAGATCGGGAATCCTGTCGTCCAAATGACGGCTTACCGGAACCACACAAATACATTAACTCTTTACTACACCGCGTGAACTAACGATTATCCCATCCTAGCGAGTCTGTCCTGAGATAAACTCGAGGGGTCTTATATAGACGCGCGCATCACCTATCAAAGACTTGATTTGGGCAAAGGTGCTAATTTACAAAAGACGGCTTTGATGACTTGCAGTGACATGAACTGACTTTTCAATAAGTTCTAATTTGGAATGCATTGTTTACACAGTCCCTGCATGACAGCGACTGAACAATGAACACTTTCCGAATACGAACTTAATTAAATTAATGAGCTTACCCAGTTTACTCACACTGATTATTAAAAAGTTTCTTTCTTGCATTTATTCTAAATAACTCGAATTGTTTACTTAATTTTAAAATTTAGAATGACTAGATTAGATTAGATTAGATTAGATTATTTTATTTTACGGTATAGATAATATATTACAATACACATGTTAACAAACACAGATATTAATAAAGAAAGTAATGTAAAAAACACAAATACGAAATCGGTATCTATACCGTAGGGAGATGACATAGCCAGATTGGCTGTCTACCTGTCGTCTCCCGGAGACATGGACATATTTATCAGCACTGTGCGCAGATTGAGAATGTCATTAATTGACATTTGTTAATCAATATTGCCCTTTATCTAGCATGGATAACAGGTGGAACTTTCCAAAGTAAGATAATCATTATTTGTCTGGAAAACAAAAACTAATAACGTATTAAGATATGAATGGCAATTTTATGAACAGCTTTGTCTGGTTTCATCTGTTACGTTCGAAAAAAAAAGATCTCCTAAAATGAAAGTTCCTCTATGCAAGGACATGGCAGTTATTAATCAATGTTATGGTGGATGAGATAAACAGACAGTGGAATCGGTTATTTTGTAAGTTCATATGTAGTACTTCTAGGGTTGGCGGGCGCAATTCGGTCATTATCGAATAGACAGTAAGAATTGCTTTATGTTTATATTTAAGTTACCAATTGTGGTTAAACCTGACAGTCTGGACAATAAGGGTTATCACATTCAATATCAGTTGGATATTGAGACAGAAGTTTCTCTGTCAATAATTTTTTGAATATTTTCCTATTTGTAATATTTTTTAGCTCGTGGTCAAGCTCATTCCATATCTTTGGGAACAGGTGTACAGGTAGTTTATCTAAAGCTCGGGTGCGGGTTCTACTGACACGTAGTAGTTCTGATTGCCTTGTGATTGTTTGGGAAGCATTATGTGTTGTGTTAAAAAAATTATTGAGTGACACAGGGAGTTCTCCCTGTTTCCAATCAAATACAAAAAGGGAAGCTTGGAGCTTGAATAGGTCGTCTACTTTAAGGATTTTGTCTTTCGCAAACAGCGGATCAGTATGGGCCTTATAATTTGTGTTGTTAATAATACGCAGTGATCGCTTTTGCATAGTTCGTATTTTCCTAGTTGCGTTAGAGTTCCCCCATATTTGTATTCCATAGATTAAATGACTGTGTATCAGTGCATAATACAACGTTTTCAAAGCTTTATGCGGCAGAATTTTTTTTACTTTGTTTAGAGCATAATTTGCCCGTCCTATTTTGGAGCACAATTGTGATACATGAGCTTGATAAGAGAGATTTTCATCAATATTAATGCCTAAGAATTTCAGTGATTTTTCAGTTTCTTTTTCACATATTCTTTTAATATTATGGTTTTTTATTTGGATATTTAGATCTTCGAAACTCTGTGTGTTTCGCGATGGATTTATAATGACATACTTTGTTTTACTAGCATTCAGAGCTAATTGATTCGCGGAACACCAGTCGCTTATTTTGTCAAGTTCTTGGTTAATGTGTGTAGATAATGCACGTATCCTTTGTCCAGATGCATAGGCAGTTGTGTCATCAGCAAAGGAGAGGAGATTTAGCAAAGTTGATTGGTTAATATCATTTATATATAATAAGAATAAAATAGGTCCGAGTATTGAACCCTGGGGGACTCCACATGTTACAGCGATTTGGTCAGAGCTATGATCGCCGAATTTCACAAACTGTGTTCTGTTCGACAGATAACTCTTGAACCATTGATTACTTATGCCTCTGAATCCGTATCTCTCTAATTTCGTTAATAATATACTATGATTTATAGTATCAAAAGCTTTGGAAAAATCAATGAATACAGCTAAGGTTATATCTTTACTTGGCTTGTTATTTTCAATGGCTATGTCCCTTAACAGTTGCATCACAGGATGTATAGTACTGTGTTTTTTCCTAAAGCCGTATTGATGTTTATAAAGAATGTCAAATGCATTTAGAAAATTGGTCATTCTATTTGCCATTAGTTTTTCCAAAACCTTTGAAAAACTTGGTAAGATGCTAATAGGTCTGTAATTATTAAATTTGAGTTCATCACCAGTTTTGAAAATGGGGATTACTTTGGCTACTTTCATTCTATCGGGCACAATTCCACTGCTGAATGAACTATTGATAACATGTGCGAGTGGTTGGGCAAGTATATCGATGGTCTGTTTTAATAGATATGTGGTAATCCCATCACAGTCTTCACTATTTTTAGATTTCATACGGTTGGTTATATGTATCACCTCCTGGGGTGTTGTAGGGGCTATAAAAAAGTTGTTTGGAAAACGAGAATCCATAAAGTCTTCAAAATTTTTATCTGACCTGATTATGTGCTCCGTTGTGCATTTCCCAACGTTTGCAAAGAAAGTATTAAATTCGTGAGCAATTGCATGTGGGTAACTTATTTCTTTGTTATTCTCTTTAATAAAAGTTGATGGCATAGCGGCGGTGCGCTTAGCTTTGTTTATTGTTTTGTTTAATATCATCCATGTTTTCCTTAGGTTGTTTTTATTTTCTGTTAATATATTGTTGAAGTACATTGCTTTGCTTTGTTTCTTAAGTTTGTTAAATATTTTACAATAATTTTTATAATTTTTTGTGTTCTGATCTGTTGGAGATTTTATTTTTTTGTAATAAAACTTTGCCTTATTAATGGATGAAGTCATGAGACCCTTTGTCATCCATGGTTGTTTTCTAATGAATTTTTTTTGGGGTTGTACATTTGTGAATGGAAATGCCGTTTCAAAGGCTGATAAATACACATTCATAAAACGCTCATATGCTAGATTCGGATTGTCTGACTCAAAGACGGAGGCAAAATCACATTGTGATAAAAGCCGTTTGAACGTTGTCGTGTTCTCAGCATTGAAATTACGTTTATATGACACTTTGGCTTCCTCTTTTTTCAATAATGTATTGACCATATAGAACACCCCAAAATGGTCCGAGACATCGGTAATAACTATTCCGGACAGAGAAGCAGAAGAAATGTTATTAGAAAAGATGTGGTCAATCAAGGTCGCGGAGTGACTGGTTATCCGTGTTGGCTTCGTGATGTGCGGCAGAAATCCTTGGCCGATCATTAAATTTAGATAACTTTCAGTTTTCTGATGAGAATTAGCTTTTAGTAGGTCGATATTAAAGTCTCCCATCAGATATGCCTCCTTATTTTCTTGGTTAATTTGATCAGTTATGTCAGCTAGCTTTGATAGGAAAAGATCTATATCAGCTTTTGGGGCAGTGTTAGGCCTATATATGACCCCGATTATTTTCTTTGTGTTATTTACATTAATTTCGATGAATAGAGATTCGATGACGTGGGGGATGAAGATGGACAGGTCATTCCGTATTGTCGGGCAGAGATTATCTTTTACGTAAAGGCCGACACCACCTCGCCCGTCGTCTCCATCTGGTCGTGTGTTTTTAATGAAGGGGTGATAGCCGTCTAACGAGTACGAAATGTTCGAAGGAATCCTGAAAATTTCAGTTAACCCAATCACGGTAAAAATATTTTTTGAGTCCTGCATTTCAGCGAATAAGTCATTTATAGAGTCCCAATGGGCAGTGAGACTTTGACAATTCAGGTGAAAAAGTGAAAATTGCTTTTTTGGGTTGATGTTTTCTGTGCGGAGTTCATTTGGGATGTAGTATTTGCTACCGTGTGTAGAATTTATGAATAGGTCATCTTCTTCTGTTATCAATTCACCGTTCCTATCATTATAAATTGTTCTGAAGTCATACTCTGGGTTTGTCTGTACCTCATCCAATCCTACACTACCCGCCATTATTATCTATGAAACTGCCAGGTCCTTTGTCAAATCCAGTGTGTCTACTATATGTATTACAGCTCCCAGAAGGTCCCAAGACTTTCCTATTTATAAACATCTTATGGTAAAGGGTGCTAAGCAAGAATTTGGTCCTAACAATGCACAGTGCTGAAAAAGTTGAGTGCACAATGAACAAAGAAGTAAAAAGGAACATTAACAAAAACATATGTACAAACATCTTTGATAAGTAGTTGTATTCGAAAGGGACGGCGTAACGTTGCATACACCTATTTGTTTTAGAAGGATAGGTTCAAGAAAAATACAGATCTCTGTGGTGTCCTGCATGAATTGTTTGAGTAAAATAAAAGTTGAGATCAGAATCATTTTTTGGATACATTATACAAAATTTGCCATTTTTTTTTTTTTTTTTAATTATTATTTGTTGGAGTTTTGGAGTCGCTTGTCTTCAGTTATTGCTAACTGTCATCAAGACAAAGGATAATTGTCATCAAAACGGAAGAGTAGAGTCAAGTATAGCCAATCGGGGGGGGGGGGGGTCGCTTTTCTAGAACAATTGTTAATTGTCATTAAAACAAAGGCAAACTCTCATCAAAAACAAAAGTATAAAGTCAAAAACAAAGGTGTAGAGTCGAGTACAGCCAATCGTTTACAGTCATGTTGCTAATTGTAGGGTGCTCCCACTTCCCACGAAATTGACCATTATTATTAATTATTTATTATTATAGTTTATTTATTATTATTTTTATTTTTTATGTTTGAGTCGGTTTTCTGTAATAATTGCTAATTGTCCTCAAAACACATGCTAATTGTCATCAGAACAAAAGTGTAGGGTTAAGTATAGCCAATCGTTTACACTCATTTCACTCATACCCATAGTCGGGTGTTCCCGCAAAATTGGCCATTATTATACTTGTCAACAAAACAAAGTGTAAAGTAAAGTGTAGCCAATCTTTTACACTCACTCTACTCATTGCAGAGTGTTCCCACTTCCAACAAAATTGGCATTATTATTGTTGTCATCGGAGCAAAAGTGTAAAGTCAAGTATAGCCAATCATTTACACTCATATTGCTCATTGTAGGATGTTCCCACTTCCCACAAAGTTGGACATTGTTATACTTGTCCTCAAGACAAAAGTGTAAAGTCAAGTAAAGCCAATCGTTTACCCTCATGCTGCTCATTGTAGGCTGTTCCCACTTCCCACAAACTTGGCCATTATTATACTTTCATCAACCCAAAGTGTAAAGTCAAGTATAGCCAATCGTTTACACTAGTGCTGCACACTGTAGGATGTCCCCACTTCCTACAAAGTTGGACACTGTTATACTTGTCCTCAAGACAAAAGTGTAAAGTCAAGTATAGCCAATCGTTTACACTCATGCTGCTCATTGTAGGGTGTTCCCACTTCTCGCCAATATTGGCCATTATTATACATGTCATCAAAACAAAAGTGTAAAGTCAAGTATAGCCAATCGTTTTCACTCATACAGTTCGTTGTAGGGTGTTTCCACTTCCCATGAAAATTGTACATGTCATCAAAACAAAAGTGTAAGGCCAAGTATAGCCAATCGTTGACATTATTATACTTGTCAATTTATAATTGACAAGTATAACAATGGCCATTATTATACGTGTCATCGAAACAAAAGTGTAAAGTCAAGTATAGCCAATCGTTTACACTCATGCTGCTCATTACCAAGTGATCCCACTTCCCACAAAAATGGTCATTATTATACTTGTCATCAAGACAAAAGTGTAAAGTCAAGTATAGCCAATCGTTTACACTCATGCTGCTAATTGTAGGGTGTTCCCACTTCCCACAAGATTGGTCATTATTTTTGTTGCCATCAAAACAAAAGTATAAAGTCAAGTATAGCCAATCGTTTACACTCATGCTTCTAATTGTAGGGTGTTCCCACTTTCCGAGGAATTGGTCATTATTGTAGTTATTATACGTGTCATCAACACAAAAGTGTAAAGTCGGGTATAGCCAATCGTTTACACTCATGCTGCCCATTACCAAGTGTTCCCACTTCCCACAAAAATCGCCATTATTACACTTGTCATCAAAACAAAAGTGTAAAGTCAAGTATAGCCAATCGTTTACGCTCATGCTGCTAATTGTAGGGTGTTCCCACTTCCCACAAGATTGGTCATTATTATAGTTGCCATCAAAACAAAAGTATAAAGTCAAGTATAGCCGATCGTTTACACTCATGCTTCGAATTGTTGGGTGTTCCCACTTCCCGAGGAAATGGTCATTATTGTAGTTATTATACGTGTCATCAAAACAAAAGTGTAAAGTCAAGTATAACCAATCGTTTACACTCATGCTGCTCATTACCAAGTGTTCCCACTTCCCACAAAAAAAGGTCATTATTACACTTGTCATCAAAACAAAAGTGTAAAGTCAAGTATAGCCAATCGTTTACACTCATGCTGCTCATTACCAAGTGTTCCCACTTCCCACAAAAAAAGGTCATTATTACACTTGTCATCAAAACAAAAGTGTAAAGTCAAGTATAGCCAATCGTTTACACTCATGCTGTTAACTGTAGGGTGTTCCCACTTCCCACAAGATTGGTCATTATTATAGTCGCCATCAAAACAAAAGTATAAAGTCAAGTATAGCCAATCGTTTACACTCATGCTGCTAATTGTAGGGTGTTCCCTCGTCCCACAAAATTGGTCATTATTATAGTTGCCATCAAAACAAGAGTGTAAAGTCAAGTATAGCCAATCGTTTACGCTCATGCTGCTAATTGTAGGGTGTTCCCACTTCCCACAAAATTGGTCATTACTATAGTTATCATCAAAACAAAAGTGTAAAGGCAAGTATAACCAATTGTTTACACGCATGCTGCTCATTATAGTGTCTTCCCACCTACCTCAAGGTTTGGTCATTATTATTCCTGTCATCAAACCAAGAGTGTAAAGGCAAGTATAGCCAATTGTTTACACGCATACTGCTCATTATAGGGTGTTCCCACCTACCTCAAAGTTTGGCCATTATTAAACGTGTCATCAAAACAAGAGTGTAAAGTCAAGTATAGCCAATCGTTTACACTCATGCAGCTCACTGACGGGTGTTCCCAATTCCCACATAGTTGGGCATTATTATTAATTTATAATCGTTTACACATATGCTGTTCATTGTAGCGTGTTCGCACTTCCCACAAAATTAATCATTTTTATTAACTATTACAACCGATTACACACATACAATTAATTGTAGGGTGTTCCCACTTCCTACAAAATTGGCCATTATTATTATTATTATCGTGTACACACATGCTGTTCATTGTAGGGTTTTCCCACTTCCCACAAAATTGGACACTGTTATACTTGTCATCAAGACAAAAGTGTAAAGTCAAGTATAGCCAATCGTTTACACTCATGCTGCTAGTTGTAGGGTGTTCCCACTTCTCGCCAATATTGGCCCTTATTATACATGCCATCCAAAGAAAAGTGTAAGGTCCAGTATAGCCAATCGTTTACACTCATGCTGCTCATTGTAGGGTGTTCCCTCTGCCCACATGTATATTATTATACGTGTCATCAAAACAAAAGTGTAAGGCAAGTATAGCCAATCGTTTACAATCATATTGGTCGTTGTAGGGTGTTCCCAATTTTCCCCCCAAATTGGCCATTATTTTTCTTGCCACCAAGACAAAAGTGTAAAGGCAAGTACAGCCAATCGTTTACACTCATGCTGCCCGTTGTAGGGTATTCCCACTTGCCACAGACTTGTCCATTATTATAGTTGTCATCAAGACAAAAGTGTAAAGTCAAGTATAACCGAACGTTTACACCCATGCTGCTCATTGTAGGGTGTTCCCACTACCCACACAATTGGTAATTAGTGTACTTGTCATCCAAACAAAAGTGTAAAGTCAAGTACAGCCAATCGATTACACTCATGCTGCTAATTGTAAGGTGTCCCCTCTTCCCACAAAAATTGTCATTATTATTCTTGTCATGAAGACAAAAGTCTAAAGGTAACTACAGCCAATCGTTTACACTCATGCTGCCCATTGTAGGGTGTTCCCACTTGCCACAAAATTGTCCATTATTATAGTTGTCATCAAAACAAGAGTATAAAGTCAAGTATAGCCAATTGTTTACACTTATACTGCTCGTTGTTGGGTGTTCCCACTTCCCATAAAGTTGGCGATTATTACGCGTGTCATCAAAACAAAAGTGTAAAGTCAAGTATAGCCAATCGTTTACACTGATGCTGCTCACTTCAGTGTTTTCCCACTTCCCACAAGAAATTGTCACTATTATACTTACCATCAAAACAAGTGTGTAAAGTCAAGTATAGCCAATCGTTTACACTCATGCAGCGCTTGCACGCATGTAATCGTTTTCACACATGGTGTTCATTATAGGGTGTTCCAAGTCCCCACAAAATTAGCCATTACTACACTTGTTATCAAAACACCGGTGTAAAGTCAAGTATAGCCAATCGTTTACTTTATTGCTGCTCATGACCTTAAAATAACAACCCTGTGATAAATTCTTGAGCAACTTGCAGTGAAAGTCTAGGCCTACCACTCGGTATTTTGTGTTTTAAAAGTAGTTAGCGTTCCAAATGCTAACTGACAAACTTCGAGTGCTGTGTTCAGTTTGTGAAGAAAAACTAAAATATATCCCCCACGACTCACTTGCAGTTACAATAATATAAGGGCTTGCCGCCGATTCCCCGCGATTATCGGAAGAGAACACACATTGATCCTTTATCCAACAAAGCGGCAGAAAACGCCCAGAAAGTTCACACAAATTGGGCTCCTAAAATCTGAAATATATTGAATGTTGCATATTACAACCATGGAAATATGGATATCATTGGAGCTCACCGAGCCGGTCCAATGATATCCACATTTGCATGATTTCATTGAGAGATACCCATCAAATCTCCAAAGATCAGTAGGAGAATTAGAGAGATGGGGGGGGGGGGGGGGGGGGGGATACACCCAACGCAGACCTCAACTATTTTCTGAGATACACTGGAACAAACTGATTATAAGCATAAAACACCGAACCTCTTCACCCAACTCAACTTTTCCAAACGGAATTCGACATTTTATGAATATTGTCTTTTCAGTAAAACTATGTAAATTTAGTAAAACTTGATATTTTTAACCAGGATGTTGCGACTTTCAAGTTTAAAGTCCAATGGCGGCTCACCCGTTGCGAGTACCCTGGACAAGTCCGCGGGGGGGGGGGGGGTGCAAAATGTGAGAAGCTACATGAAGCCAACCGACCCCCGGAGCCCGCTGCCTTTTAATTTAGGGGCCTACCCGGTCACTGATTAGGCCAGCCGGAGCAGATCTTGCCAGGAATCCTGGCAAGACCCGCTCCGGTTAGCCTAATCAGTAACCAGGTATATGGAGGCCTACTGAAAAAAATGTTCAGAGAAGCTGAAGGTGTTTGCAGATTGTAGAACTTTTAATTACGAAAATGCTGCTGTCGCTTAATTTTTATCTATTTGGAAATTAGTCAACCTGCTCCCTGGGCAATGCAATTTACCCCGATATTGCCCATGTATGTGTGTGTGTTGGGGGGGGGGGGGGTGCACGCTAGGGTGCACGTGTCTCCAACCTATCTAACCCAGCCTGTGCTCTGCAGTGCATGGTACTGTCGTGAAGTGCTTAGTAGAGTCTGGAGTGTTGACGTTGGAGAGCTTGCATGCATTTGTTGTTGCTCAGTTGTTTCCTCTGCCTGTCTTGGCTTCCGTCGTATGTAAGCCTATTACCGACACAATGTGCTCTAGCTGTTAAAGTGTCGTTAAACACCAATCAAAATAAATAAATAAATCCGACATATGGTTCTTGCTTCTTATAAACCGGATAGACAATCCATTGTCTGCTCGACAAGTTTGTCAAACCTGAATTTGCTGAAAACTGGAACTTGCGACACATTGTTGGGTAGCCCCAAGGCTGTTGCGATGACCAGCTATTGAACTCACTAATTGACCTAAAAACACAAAGAACCTCACCTCCATCACCATCAGCATGAGGAAAACGATTTGACAAAGAGAGTGAGTGCGCAGTAATTGGGGGCTTGCTGTAAATGATGTTCCATGTGTGATCGGGAGGATGGGGCTACAACCCCCTCATTGAAAGGCTCTGACCCCGTAGAAAAACACGAGCATTTCTGACTGGCCAGGTCCGACCAATGAGGTGGTGTAGACCCTCCTCAGAAGCGTCCGACGGCGTTTAAAAATATGACCAGTTTCGTCAGATGACGTCTCTGATGGACATCGTCGGTGTTTGTCGACAGATCGATGATATGTGACAGATCGCCATCCAGTTGCAATCAAAAGTTTTAGATATGACATTCATTAAGTTCTGGCATTTTCGGCCAATACTCGCAGAACAGGGGTGGTGCCGAAACATTTTTAACACAGGAACTCATGACACGAAAGGGAATCTGCGTTTGCACCAGGGGTGAGAGCACCCCCACCCCTGTACACCCCCGTTGTCGGTGCCACCAGCCTCCATTTAGGATTTTCAGGCTCTCGCGACAAGTGAGTTGTACGCCTCAAATTGTTGAATTGCACAGGAAACATATCTGATCAAACATGACGAGCACAACACTTTGTGCAATCGTCCTCTCTCCCCCCCCCCCTCCCCCCCCCCCCCCCCCCTCATCGTTAGCGCCACCAGACTATAAGGTAATTTTTTTGCTACCAGCCTGTCTGAAAACAATCTGAAATATGTTTTGCGATTCAATACCAGTAAATAATAGGGATAAAGTGTCCACCCTAACAGGTAGAATCAAATTGAATCACGTGATCCGCTTTTGGCGGAAGTGATTCGCTATTGGCACCCGACGGTGGTACACAAGACTAATCAATTAAGTCTTCCATCCATTATAGTTTTAAAAAAGGTTGGTGCCAGTCATGTAGACGAAGAATTGTTCTTACCACAGAACACGCTTTAAATTTAAAAAAAAAAATAACAGAAGCAAAATAACACGAAAAAGGAAAAATGTGATCCGCTATTGGCACCTTGACTGTAGTTTAAAACAAAACAAAAAATTCTTTCGGTTGTTTTTTAATACTTCACAGAACAGAGTTTGCTTGGAAGCTCTCCTGGGACCAGCAGAAATGAATGGCCAAAAAAGTTGCCTTTGGTTGCGTCATAGCAAATCAAAAAAATTGCTCTTGCTGCTGATGACATTGCTGAGACACTCATCTGTTTTGACAATTTGAGCCAGGCGAGCATTTTATTGTGTTTATTCTTTTGTAGATCTCGGACCTTGACGTTGGGGCAAACCAGGGCAAAAAGATCGTCATGTTGTTGTTCAACAGACTTTGAGTCCAAGAAATTGGCAGCCTCCCAAGCATACGATAAATAAGTTACCGTACTCTCCTATTTCAAAGAGACACCGCCGTCATTGACCTTATGAAAACTCAGTGAGACGCGTGTACTTATCGAGGGACTCGCTCAAAGTTCTCATCTGTCACTGTGATGGCTTCAGCTGACATTGACCCGTCTCGGTGAACGTGCAGCTTATTTGGGAACAGGTATATGGAATAAAAATCGAGAAACGGTACTTACGGTACGGTGGAAATGATTTGTATTGAAAGTAAAGACAAGAAATAAAATAACAGCAGAATAGAATTACAGCTTGAAATTGCGTTCTGAAAGTTTAAAGGTCTATATTCATGTTGAAATGTAAATCAACATCCTGGCATCGTTCCTGAATGCAACCCAGGCATTCCAGGTTTTAACACCCCAATTAGTATTCCTGCGGGTGTTTTCTGGAAAGCGATTTGAAATCCGTTACTCAATATAACTTCTATCGACAACTTTAAACCGATTTGCCATAATTACGAATGTTTGTAAAACTTAGATTCACTCATTCCATAACTTCCAGTGCATCTGTGTTCGTATTGAGGGACTTGCTCAAAATTCTCAACTGTCACTGTGATGGCATAAAAGTGAAATCGACAAAGCATGTACTCAAGTTGGCAACGCGACAACTCCTCAGACACATTTCTGCGTCAGGCTATAAATCCCGGCACAACTTATAGTGGGAGGTGAATTTGTCATGTACAGTCGGCAAGATGAAACGCTGAATAACAAGTAGGTTATCGGACACCTTAATTCTCTTCCGCTGCCGTGGCCTCGAACTAATAATAATAACTCTTTGGCCAGCCGCTGATTTGTCGCGGTCCTCATAAGAGAAGGCCATCATTCCCCCTGCACCCCACCCCCTCTTCCCCTCCTCTCCTCCCAGCATTCAGATATAAACTGCTTAATATTGTCCCTCACTTCCTCTTTTTCAATTTCTTCAATAAGCATTCCTACCCTCTCCCTCGTGTCCGCCTTCAGCCATCTATCCTTTGTTTCTTCACCCCACTTCTGCATTATTCTTCCAGTAAATTTTATTCTATGAGGTATATACTGTGGGCATTCCAAGAGAAAATGTTCCAGGGTCTCCACTACTCCAGAGTGGCACATTTGGCATCCCTTTTCCCCATCTCTCCCAATTTTTCCCCGAAGCTCCAGTGATCTTGATCTCAGTTTGAACAGCAGTGACCCTCCAAAGGTGCCATCTAGGTACTTCTCAAAAGCTGGCTTTTCTTTATATTGTAACCCCTGCAGTGATCTTTTCACGCTAACCCCTGCTCGCCAGTTTCGATTGCAATCTTCCATGACTCTCTCTTTGACAAACCTTTTGCCTTCTTTCATTCCTACTTCTATGTTTGTGACCTCTATAGAGTAATTGTCCATTAGTTCCCTCACATGTTTTGACCACCCCGTTTCTATATTAGAATTCCAAATGGTATCGAGCATCAATTTGCACCACCGGTTGTCAGGCAGGTTTCTCAAGTAGTTAAAGTAACACAGTTTTCCCAAATCTACCCTGTCCTTGATTTTCATCCACCCAAGCTCCCCCCTTACTGCTTCCAAAGCTGCAGCATTACTTGACCCTGTTATCCATCTGCCGGCATCATTCTGAGTACTTTCCAACTTCTTAATAACGGTTTGGTTTAATGGAATCACGTCCGTGCCATACGTTATACTTGGTAAACCCACCCTCTCCCATAGTGTTTTCCCCACAAAGACCTTGTTGAAACTATTTTTCCCTAAAAGTTTTAGTTGGTTCAGGATTCTTTTCCCTTTCAGAATCAGTTTGGCTGAGTAATTTCTGTACACCCCTCTTCCTGTTATATTTATGCTTACCCCTAGATACTCATACTCTCCCTTTTCTCCTACAGTGATTTGTTTGCTTTCCCCTTCGGGGATTGAGAACTCCCCCACTCTCCATCTCTTCGTCATATCTACCTTACGTCCAACGGGTATTACCTTGCTTTTATTTTCATTTAGTTCGAGCCGCCAAGTGTTCCCATAACTACCAACAATTTCCAGCAATTTCTCTAGCCCCTGTTCAGTTCTAGACATTAACACCATGTCGTCCGCAAAGAATAAGCCTGGTATCTTTATGTCTCCAACATTTACCCCCTCCGCACTCTGAATTAGTTCGTCCCCTAAATCTTTAACATACAATGCAAACAAAATCGGTGAAAAGATACACCCCTGCTTGAGGCCTATATCCATAGGGACTCGTTTTGTAGTGATACTCCCTAGACTGAGTTGGCTTTGCACATCTGTATACAGTGCTTTCATGATTCCCACAAAGTCACCCCCCAGTCCGATGCCCTCGAGCTTTCGCCACATACCTTCCCTCCACACTCGGTCGTACGCTTTTTTCACATCTAGAAATGCCAGAAACATCTTTTTCTTTTCAGCCTTTGTTGATTCTATCAGTTGGGTGAGTGTAAATAGGTGATCAGTGACTCTTCGTCCTTTTCTGAAACCATTTTGAATTTCTCCTAGAAAACCTTTCTCTTCAATAACTTCCTCTAGTCTACTGTATATGACCTTACAGAATACTTTTCCAATGTTACTACTAACTGATATCCCCCTATAGTTATCTAGAACTTCCTTATCCCCCTTTTTGTGTATGAACGACACCTTACTTTCCCTCCACTCTCTGGGGACCTCTTGCTTTCGCAGAGCCAGGTTGAAAAGGTTTGTCAGGACTTCAATAAGTGCCTCCCCTCCATTTTTGAGGAATTCGTTCGGAATTTCATCAGTCCCTCCCGCTTTACCATTTTTTAATTTCGAGACCACGTTCCGCACTTCTTCTGCCGTTATTTCGCTACATACACGATTGGATAGGTTCTCCTCCACCAGTGTATTTCTTTTTGGTGGGGACCCACTGCCCCATCGCCTATCGTTTATCTTTTCCCAGTGCTTGACTAACTCTGAAGCGATACGGCCTTTATCTTCTGTACTTTCCCCATCCACTTTGATACTCTGCACACTACTTTTCCCCCGTTTATTTACCCAGTTCCAAAATACGTTTGAGCTCGAACCCCCCGTTTTCTTTATTGTTCTGGCAAGACTGCAATTGCGCTCCTTCCTATTATTATTCTTTATCTCATTCACCTTTTTCCGTGCCAGTTCATATTCTCCTTTCATTAGTCTCGTGTCATTGTTATCCACCCCTTTAAGCTTCCTACTTCTTCTGTAAGCAGCGCATTTTACCTTCCTTTCTTTTATAGCCTTTTTCAGTCCCTCGTTAACCCTGTATCCAAGCTCTCTCGTTGGGACCCTCACCCTTCCTATACAATCCTTCCCTGCCTCTGTTAGGCTATTTACTATGCCATCTGAAATACTCTGGACATTTGCATCCCTAGGTATACATTCAAGACTTGGTTTTAGTTTTTCCCGAAACTGCTTCCAGTCGGCTCCTTGTTTTAGTCCCCAAACTTCCTTGAAGGTATTTCTGTCTCTATTCGTCTTTTTGCCCATAATCTTAACTGTTATCAGGTTGTGATCACTACCTAAGTCATTTTTTCCCTCGTCATCTATTTCTACATCTATAACCTCCCTCCATACGCTAATGTCAGTGAGTATATAATCAATTATTGTTTTCTTATCGTTCCTCTCCCAGGTCCATTTACCCTTACATTTCGCATCCCTGTTCAAGATCTTTAAACCAAGCTCTTTTGATAGGTCCAACATCTTCCTCCCATTCGTGTTAATTTTCCTATCACCTCCCTGTATGCCCTCCTCCTTATCCCCGATGTGCCCATTGAAGTCCCCCATTAGGACAATACTGAACCCTCTGCTTTCAAGCTCTGTGATATTCGATCTAAGAGTTGTATATATTGAATCATTCCACTCGGGCTTACTTCCCTCCACTGCTAAGTATACAACACCAACGGCAACACTCCTGCTTCCTAACTTGATTTTTGCCCAGACTATTTCGTTGGATACTGGAATCTGAGTCCTTGCTTCTGTGAGATCTGTAATCAATGAGGGCTGTAATTCCTCTTTAGCGTAGATGCCAACACCCCCACCCCGTTTCTGACCCTCAGTTCGCCCAGCTCCTATCCACACGCAACCCTTCATCTGATCAGCCCGCTCATCCCGTCGTATCCACGTCTCACTTAGACCCATTATATCGAAGTCTCCTTCGTCCATCAGTGTTGATATTTCGCTTACTTTCTTGTGCAGACCCTGGATGTTGCAGTATCCAAACTTAATGAATCTTTGTTTCTTTGTCATCACTGGCACATTATTATAACCCTGGTGTGTCCCTGTGTTGTGCATGTTTGTTGTTCTTCCTATGTTCCCAGCATTTGTGCCCCTCTGGGTTATCGGCTGTGGTCCCCTACCCCCCTTTTCTCCAAAAAAGGCCCAGCCACCTGTAAAATTTTTTGGCCCAACAGGTCTGTACCCATCCTACTTAAATGCAATCCGTCTCGCCCATACAACTCTCCTTGTCCCCAGAATGAGTCCCAGTGGTCAATGAAATGTATTCCCAAGTTTTTGCAGTGCTCTTCCAGCTCCTCGTTTAGTGCCATAATCCGCGAGTTCCTCTCATTCCCACTACCCATAACGGGGAGCACCCCTGAAACGATGATCCGAGCATTCCTGCTAAGTAGCGTAGAACTAAGTGTCCGATAACCTGTACTTAACTGCCCATAATGCAACCAATTTTTCTGTGTTATCGTTTAATTTCTCGACAAGAACAATATCGATTATTCTAAATAACCTGTGACGTCAAATGAATGTTTTCTTGCACTGTGCATGACACACTAGTTGGGTGAATTCTGAATATTTTCGTAATGGCCCACGGAAACGTACCCATAAATAGAGATAAATTTACAAATAGTAAGTTTTAGGATTATCATGTGCAATTATTTTATATTAGAAGGGCAATAGTGTACATTCCAGCCTTACTGTAAATTGTGAGTGCAAGCAAGTTGCTTTATAACCTTATAGTGTGAGATTAGTAACGAAAATCCTTCAGTCTAACTCTCCATTCTTTCAAGCTGAAATGTCATAAGATCAGCATACTTAACTGAGAGAAGTTAATTTAGACTGTACAGTGATTCTTTTTTTTATTATCCATTTCATGTAACAGAGATAAGTTAATTTTGACCCTAGGGTGATTCTTTATATTTATTGCCCATTTCATTAGATAAGCATACTCCTGGTGACGGAGAGAAGTTAATTTTGACCCTAGAGTGATTCTTTTTATTTATTATCCATTTCATTAGATCAGCATACTCCTGGTAACGGAGAGAAGTTAATTTTGACCCTAGAGTGATTGTCTATATTTATTATCCATTTCATTAGATCAGCATACTCCTGGTAACGAAGAGAAGTTAATTTTGACCCTAGAGTGATTCGTTTTATTTATTATCCATTTCATTAGATCAGCATACTACTGGTAACAGAGAGAAGCTAATTTTGACCCTAGAGTGATTGTTTTTATATATTTATTATCCATTTCATTAGATCAGTGTACTTCTCCTGGTAACAGAGCGAAGTTAATTTTGACCCTAGAGTGATTCTTTATATTTATTACCCATTTCATGAGATCAGCATACTTTTCCTGGTAACAGAGAGAAGTTAATTTTGACCCTAGAGTGATTCTTTACATTTATTATCCATTTCATTAGATCAGCATACTACTGGTAACAGAGAGAAGTTAATTTTGACCCTAGAGTGATTCTTTATATTTATTATCCATTTCATGAGATCAGCATACTTTTCCTGGTAACAGAGAGAAGTTAATTTTGACCCTAGAGTGATTCTTTATATTTATTATCCATTTCATGAGATCAGCATACTTTTCCTGGTAACAGGGAGAAGTTAATTTTGACCCTAGAGTGATTCTTTACATTTATTACCCATTTCATGAGATCAGCATACTTTTCCTGGTAACAGAGAGAAGTTAATTTTGACCCTAGAGTGATTCTTTACATTTATTACCCATTTCATGAGATCAGCATACTTTTCCTGGTAACAGAGAGAAGTTAATTTTGACCCTAGAGTGATTCTTTATATTTATTATCCATTTCATGAGATCAGCATACTTTTCCTGGTAACAGAGAGAAGTTAATTTTGACCCTAGAGTGATTCTTTACATTTATTATCCATTTCATTAGATCAGCATACTACTGGTAACAGAGAGAAGTTAATTTTGACCCTAGAGTGATTCTTTATATTTATTATCCATTTCATGAGATCAGCATACTTTTCCTGGTAACAGAGAGAAGTTAATTTTGACCCTAGAGTGATTCTTTATATTTATTATCCATTTCATGAGATCAGCATACTTTTCCTGGTAACAGGGAGAAGTTAATTTTGACCCTAGAGTGATTCTTTACATTTATTACCCATTTCATGAGATCAGCATACTTTTCCTGGTAACAGAGAGAAGTTAATTTTGACCCTAGAGTGATTCTTTACATTTATTACCCATTTCATGAGATCAGCATACTTTTCCTGGTAACAGAGAGAAGTTAATTTTGACCCTAGAGTGATTCTTTATATTTATTATCCATTTCATGAGATCAGCATACTTTTCCTGGTAACAGAGAGAAGTTAATTTTGACCCTAGAGTGATTCTTTACATTTATTATCCATTTCATTAGATCAGCATACTACTGGTAACAGAGAGAAGTTAATTTTGACCCTAGAGTGATTCTTTATATTTATTATCCATTTCATGAGATCAGCATACTTTTCCTGGTAACAGAGAGAAGTTAATTTTGACCCTAGAGTGATTCTTTATATTTATTATCCATTTCATGAGATCAGCATACTTTTCCTGGTAACAGAGAGAAGTTAATTTTGACCCTAGAGTGATTCTTTACATTTATTATCCATTTCATGAGGTCAGCATACTTTTCCTGGTAACAGAGAGAAGTTAATTTTGACCCTAGAGTGATTCTTTATATTTATTACCCATTTCATGAGATCAGCATACTTTTCCTGGTAACAGAGAGAAGTTAATTTTGACCCTAGAGTGATTCTTTATATTTATTATCCATTTCATGAGATCAGCATACTTTTCCTGGTAACAGAGAGAAGTTAATTTTGACCCTAGAGTGATTCTTTATATTTATTATCCATTTCATGAGATCAGCATACTTTTCCTGGTAACAGAGAGAAGTTAATTTTGACCCTAGAGTGATTCTTTACATTTATTATCCATTTCATTAGATCAGCATACTACTGGTAACAGGGAGAAGTTAATTTTGATCCCAGAGTGATTCTTTATATTTATTATTCATTTCTGAGGTGTAGAAGCAAGTTTGTTCAAGTGAACTTCGTGGAGCTATATTTGTCTTTGTAATGGGAGGGGCAAGATTTTTGGTCCAGCCCCAGATTTCTATTTTCTAAACACGATGGTCTGATTTGAACCAAGTGTATGGTATTATAGAGTCAAAGGTGCTTGACTGATGCAAAGCAAATTTTTCCGGTGTCCTGCGGTAGTGCTGAAATGATAATTCGGTTAACCGGGAACGGAATGGTTATGGGTGTATTCCGGTTAGAATTTTCCTGGCCGGTTAACCGCTTAGATAAAGGAACGTCAGAAACGCGGCCAAAACTTTCCTGTGGGTTTCGGACAGCAGGTAAATGTACATCAAACAATAAACTGTCCTTAATATCACTTCTGGTTATGTTTTATCTTTTAGAATAGAATCATGCATGTCTGACGTCATGACACAAACAAATTTATTTCGTTGGTCAGAAACAAAACAGGAAGTACTTTGGCGGAATCCTTCGGAAGTTGACATAAACACTGATCGCAATAATGACAGGGCATTTGTTCTTACAAAATTATAACCGAATGTTCACTTTATATTAACTATGACCAACTATATAACGTGAATCAAAATATTTCAAGAGGGAAATGTAAGGAAATGTTTGACTGACGACGAATGCAGAGTGCACTAATGACAGTTACAGCACAATTCAGGATTATTCCAGGGTTGTTTTTATCTTTCATCAGTGCGTACTCCATGTCTCCATGCATCAGTTTTGGGTTAATCGGTAACGCAACGATTACAGCTGAATGATTAATCGGTTACAAAATTTACCAATCGTTTCAGCACTACCCTGTGGGAACCCCTATGAGCTAGAAATAGAAGTATTTTCAGATGTTTGTACTTCAGAAACCGCATGGAACAGAGAACTGTTATTTGGTGTAAATCATCATTAGGATCAGTAGAAATGAATGGTCAAAAAATGAAATCAGTTGTGTCAAGGTGTTCTGTAGGGGGGTGGGGGGGGGGTGGGGGTGGGGTGGGGTGGGGGCATCGAAATCGAAAAAATTTCTGAGTCAGCACCTTTGTGAAAAGTTTGATCATTAGACCTTTTAGCATCCATGGTCCCGAACACAAATTTGAAAAAGAATTGAAAATACAATGTCAGATACCGGAGATATGACATAATCAACATAAAGGCTACGCCTTTCCCATTTGCTACCAGCCCTCAACTACAGAATATAGTACTAAATTTATATCACAGGCACCAAAAGTAATAGTTGAAGATGGGCTCATTGCCTAATAAATGTTGGCGTTGAAAACGTGTTAAATGTCAAATTTAAATTTCACTCCAGTGGAAATCTTTAGGACAGTTTAGCACTCGTAGTACTAAATACCAAGTTGAAAAGGTTTTGAAAATCAGACATCAGATAACAGACGTAAACAATGTCAAGGGTTCCCACTCCCATTTTATGAACCCCCCCCCCAAATAATAATAGGTTCAAAAAACATACAAATTAAATTTCATTTTTGGAGGGTTTGACCATGTCACCTTTTGGCTTCCATGACCCCGAACAAAAAGTTGAAAGAGTTTTGAGAAAAAATATGGCAGATACTGAAAAGATGATATAAACAACATAGTGGGGTACACCCTTCCCAAGTGAATTGACTTTGGAGTTGTTAAAAGGGAATCTGCAGTGCATCAATTGGCATTATTCTCTAAAGTAAATTGGAGCATTTTAGGCAGTACCACTGTGTAATTTTGTTTGGTTGTTTCCCTATTCCAACACATTTCCAATGGTGTCATCTATTACATTTGTCACAAGCAATGGATGGAGGATTTTCTGTACATTCACTATTACATTGACCACATGAATATGATAATTTCCTCTTCTTAATCTTAGTTTCTTCGATCCGTGCGGCTGGTGATTTGGTGTCTTTTGTTTGCATATTCAGTTTTCTCTTCACGAGATTTGATAAACCTGGTGTTCCCTTCTGCCCACTCCATAATGTTAACTTCTTTGGTTCAGTTTTACAGATATCAATTATTTTAAAAGTATGCAAATCATGTGCTTCTGTTGGACTTGATATAATAAAATCGTCTTTGATCATGGCCGGTTTTTCATTTTTTTTCTATAGTTTTTATATCTTTTCGTTCCCCTCTACTCCATGCATCATAGCCATGTTCTTCGACTAATTCTTGAGATGCTTTTTCAAGGTCTAAAAATGGGCGGGTCGGTGATTCAAGATCATCAATATTGTCTGTCCAATTTTCATGTGCAGATAATAAATCTGTGTCCATGTTATTCTGATTATGTTGCTTCTTTACAGAGAACCATCCATGCATTTGCCATCCATGCATCTAGAATTTGAAGTCTCTCCTTTCATTAAGTTGAATTGCAGCATTTATTTTCTTCATTTCTTTCTTTTTCCTTACAATGTTATTTTCATTTGGATCATTTTCCTTGGTATCATAAGAGTCTCTGAATAAAGTTTGGTCAAGAAAAGTATGTACCTCTGTAGCTAATCGACAGTTGAGGTGTTCCTTAAAGTCGGTATCATCAATGTCTCGAAATTTTCGTTCTGTCGCATTATTTGTTAATAAGAGTGAGTTTCTCCTTTCTTCTTTCGGTACTTTGAACAGAACTAAATGTGTTTTTCCAGGTATCTTTTTGAAACCAGTGAACGTCAAGGTAGCGAATAAAGCTGAATTTTATATCCCTTGATAAGAGGTTATCTGGTATAGTTGTTATTATGAAATTTCTGAGAGGTCCACAGATTTTCTCTCATTTCCTCATTAAATGATCTCATTATGCATTTAAATCCTATTTCCAGTGGTGAAAGAAACATTTTTAGAACCTTTTCACTATCAATATGTGTCCTATAGGCATTAAGGGCATGGAAGTTGCAGAGTGTAGAATTCCAGTCCATATCCATAAGTGTATTTCTGATGTCTGTTGCTTTATCATGTTCTATCATTGGTGAAAATGCAGCTGAATCCGAACATGGTCTGTACCAAAACCATCCATTTCCATCGTCAAGTATATAAAGTTGTCGCGGATGTTTGCATTCATATTTGAACATTTCATATTTCTTGTAACCACTTCTAGGGTGAGTTTATGTGTTTCATTATCCTCTGAATTTGTAATTGCGCAAACAGCGGCTCGTCCTTGGTTTTTTGCCATCACAATATAGGTAATTATTGCCGTTTTAAATCTGGCTTGGTTGCAGTCCTGTTTTATATCATAGCCAATAACATATTTTCCAAATTTATTTAAATTATCAAGGTTATTTCAGATGCAAGAATAATGTGGTAAATGCTTTGTAATTTTTGATCACCTCGTTGAAAAAGTAAAACATCTGCAAAGTTTTTCTCTAATATTTTTTCTGTGTTTCTCCAATCTGACATAACTTACTTCATCACTCTCGGTCATGTTTTGTTGCATTTGATGATTATCAACCAAAAAACATCTTCTTTTTTTTCATTTATTGAGTGTTTTGAAGTGGGTAATCTTCTTATATTACTTTTACGTATTCCTCTACTGTAGATGATTTGTTTTGCTGTTCCTTTAACGTTACTTCTGAGTTTGTCCCACTGATCTCTCATTAGAAGTGAAGGACGCTTTTTTTGTTCCACACATATTCTCTGACGGATGATAAAAGCTGTTTTTAGATTTTCTGCTCACAATCCATGTATCCATGTCAGATGACTTTAGTTCAAATTTTAACTTCCACTTGCAATTCAGGTGTGAATGATACACTATATTTTCAGTTGGTTTCCACAAGTATATAATGATGATCTTGGTGACTTGTGTTTGCTGGCATGAACAAAGCATGTTTTACATGTTAAGTTATCTTCTATCCATAACCATTGAGGAGATAATTGAGTTCCACAATTAGTGCAGATGTTGATATTTTCTACTTTTAAACCACAACAATTCAAAATCTCATTTTCAATTTTGGATTCTTTTATTAATTTTCCACAGTCTGTCCTGCATATATCCGATTTTGGGTTGCAATTTATAATTAGAGTAACCAGTGTGAGTTCATTTTCTTTGGATTTTTCATTTGACGACAGTGTGTAGATATCATCAAGTTGATGTGTTTTACCCCATTTTTTGCTCACCAAACATGATTCTGGAATACTTTCTGGATCACAATGTATATTTACAATTGATTTTTTTACTGTGAACTTTTGTTTGTAATCATACTTGAAGGTTGAAAAGAATCTTTTTGTTTCAACACCTGTTTTAACATTAGTGACATACTCAAATTCAGTAGTTTCATTAAATGATGCCACCCAGTGAGAGAGGTTTTCTGGTTTTAAAAATGTTTATACCTTTTTAGCTCACCGAAGGGAGCTTAACTTATCACTTGCCGTCCGTCGTCGTCCGTCGTCGTCGTCGTCCGTCGTGAACTTTACATTATCGACTTCTCCTCCCAAACTACTGGACCAAATTGAACCAAATTTCGTGTGCATTTTCCTTATCATATGTCAATTCAAGTTTATACAAATAAACTTTCCGCGTCCACAGGGGGCACCACAAGGGGCATTACTCTGATAGGACCCATAATTTTTTTTTTAAAGTTGAAAAAATCTTCTAATCCAGAACAATCATTTAGAATATACCTGGACTGGATGTACGGAGGCCAAATAGGTCTATAAACAAAGGAAAACAGGTGTAAGTCAGGGTAATTTCGCGACAGGTTACAGGATTTTTATTCAATTAATAGGAGTTTACTCTAACCTATATTCAATCAACAGGTCAAATTTGTACCGGAGATATGGTAAATGGTTTTGTGTTGGGAAATTATATACACTTAACAGGGTTATTCAGTTAAAAAGATATCCAATTAAGTGGGCTCCACTGTACAACAAAAATAATATAGGAAAATGATTGTTTTTTGTCAAACAACTGAAATGATATCTATTCCACGGTTTGTGTTTGTTTTTTTGGTTTTTTAATGTTTCTGCACAAAAACCAGAGATAAAACTTTTTGGTTATAGCGTGTGTTTCGAAAAGTAAAGCTCTGGAAAGCGTAAAACATATACTTGTCTTGACATTAAATAAAGTTTACAGTGAACATCAGTTAAATAAATAGGTATACATAAATCCCCCTTGTCAAAAAGATAGTTCACATGTAAGACATGTATAAAAAGGAGCTTCGAAAATTTTAATAAAATTCAGTGCCAAAAACTGGAAACTTGCTGGTTGTCTTAATGAAGGTGACAGCTAGAATGACAACACAAAATTTACTAGCCGCTGACCACTGATCACCATGTGATCAGATGGTTCCGCGTTCACAAAAAAAATGCTCTCCGTTATTGGTTATCACATCGCTTTTGACATTATTTTCTCGCTATTTCGAAATGTGCTAAGGTGTACTGCATGTCGATGGTGCATATGTCTTCAACCGCTGTAACCCTGCTTGAGCGGAGATTGAACATAGTTAGAATGTTGAGGAGCTGACAGTTGCTTGTCGATGCCCAGTGGTTCTCTCTGGGTACTCCAGCTTCCTCCACCCGTAAAACTGTCACAGTCACGATTAGCCATTGTGCATAAGTATGTGATCTTAAACACCAATAAATAATAATAATAATAAATAAACAATAATTCTTCGAAAAAGCGAGAAAATGATAATTAGTGCCATCATAAATTTTACATCTCTCATCCCAAACTCAACAGGAAAAAAAATTATAAACTATCTTTCATTCGTGGAATAGTGTGTACCGATTCCTGACCACTTTAAACTGGCCAGTTTACCAATCTTAACTTTCTAAAGGACCTTGTTACAACCAGTAGTGTATAAATTTACCAGTAATGTCGAAATCGACCAGTAATGTCGAAAAAATTAACCAGTAATGTCGAAATCAACCAGTAATGTCGAAAAAATCGACCAGTAATGTAAAAATCCGTAATGTCGAAAAATTAACCAGTAGTGTCAAAAAGTGACAACCAAAATGAGGAGCACCAACACTTGCCGACGGGGGAGGGGTATAGCCACCACCACCCCCACCCCCGATGACACCCCTGGTCGTGTGCTTTAATGACTGACTATTATAATGTCAGTCACTACCAGATATTTGCTACATGTCTATCATCTAGTTCTACCAATTTGCTACCTGCCATTTTACCTACATCCATCAATCAGTCAGTCTGCGTCACCCGCATGTACCCGCATATACGTGGGGAGCACTATTAGCTCAATCGAGAAATTGCCTCGCAATTCAATTTGATGAATATCCGGGTTCTATACCTGACGAGGTCAGTTAAGTCGTGTCCTTGGGAATGACACTTTATCCCAGGTGCACGTTGACTTCGTGTGCAAAGCCACATGCCGAAATGACACGTGTATGGTGCGCGTGCTTTAAACTAAGTGTCGAAAACGAAATCAATCAATCAATCAACCAACCAATCAATCTTTGTATGTAGGTCTGCCTGTCTTTCCGTCATTCAGTTGTCTATCCACGTCTAGGGGTTATTTTTCACATGCCACATTGCTATCTGTCTGTCTGGATTTCTGTCCGTCTGCCTGGATGCTGCTAACCTGCCTGCCTACACACTTGCCACCCTACATGTGTGACTGTATGTCTATCTGTGCGAGCGCTAAATACTAGGCTAAATATTTCAGCATCGTATCAATTCATTATCTATCCAAAGAGAGAGAGAGAGAGAGAGAGGGGGGGAAGGAGGGAGAGAGAGGGGGGGAGACAGAGAGAGAGAGAGTTGGACAAAGGGAAAAGGCGATAGGGAGAGAGCGATAGAGAGAGAAAGAAGGGGAGAGAGAGAAGGACAGACAGACAGACAGACAGACAGACACAGACAGACAGACAGACAGACAGACAGACAGACAGACAGACAGACAGACAGACAGACAGATAGATAGATAGATAGATAGATAGATAGATAGATAGATAGATAGATAGATAGATAGATAGATAGATAGATAGATAGATAGGGCAAAGGCAGAGTGTGTGAGAGAGAGAGAGAGAGAGAGAGCGAGAGAGAGAGAGGGAGAGCAAATAGGATGGGATATGTTGAGGGACATGGGATAGAAAGAGAGGGGAGATAGATGCAGAGAAAGAGGAGAGAGAGAGAGAGAGAGAGAGAGAGAGAGAGAGAGAGAGAGAGAGAGAGAGAGAGAGCAAATAGGATGGGATATGTTGTGCATATGAAAGAGGGAAATAATTGTTAAACATAAAATTCCATATTTACTGGGGTAAATGTGTTTAAACTTGCGCGAAAATGGTTAAAAGTCGATAAATATAGTCAAAAGTACAATTTGAGCAACCTGAAAAAATATTGAAATTTTTGCGAAAAATCGTCATTTTGGTCGTCACTTTTTGACACTACTGGTTAATTTTTCGACATTACGGATTTTTACATTACTGGTCGATTTTTTCGACATTACTGGTTGATTTCGACATTACTGGTTAATTTTTTCGACATTACTGGTCGATTTCGACATTACTGGTAAATTTATACACTACTGGTTGTAACAGACCTTTATGCGCCCTCTGGCTTTTAATCACCATCTACAGCATGCTAGCCTGCCAGTAACATACCTGCAAGGTGAACGGATGACTGTATCAAACCAGGAAATTTTAGTACAAAAGACCTGGGTTCAGGTTAGAAGGTCTCCAACAGCAGTAGAGTATAATTGGACATTCTGTATCAGAAAAAACTGATTGTTGAGCCTTTTTTGAGAAATCGACTAAGTCCAAAAACCTTCGATACTAGCTAACTCTAGATCGTAATGTCTCCAATAGATGTCTTGAAAATTTTCGAAGAACGTTGTTTTTCAAAATACAGATCATGATAATCTCTCTTGGATCTCATGAATATTTTCCTCACCTTCATTTACATTCGCAACCAATCGAATGAGCAAATAGTCTATCAATTCAAGTCTCTTCAGTGAACGCGTGCCTTTCAAACCCACCTCACACGCTCTCGGTTTTAATTTGGGCACCTTTTTCTGACTGATCGCGGTCTGTATTATTGCGATCATTTTTGATTGGGTTCAGAAACTTGACAATTTCACAATGCCGAGATTCTTAACATTACTTTTAAATTAAGCTAAACTGCATGCTTCTAATAAACATGACATTTTTTTTTAGTTTATAAAAATTGTTTTAGAAGTTAAAAATTGTTCTGAATGGTAAATTTTGTTTATTTCCTTTTTATATGTGAGAAATGAAAATTTAAAATCAGTCAAAAAATTTTTTTTCCATATTATATATAGGAAATGAAAGAGAAAAAAAAAAATAAAATTAATCAAAAAAAAAAAAAAAAGGAAAAAAAAGGCAATACGAAAAATAGAATTGAAAAGAGTCGTTCCATACAAGGCATATGGTAGCAAATCTTTTTATTTGAAACCTCAGTCAATCCAGTTGAAACTGAAAGCCATCGAGGTAACAAAGTTTGAATATATGTACGAGAATCATAGCATGGAATTAGTACTCCAGTTGTGTCACTGTTTGTTGGACTGAGGTGAATTGTCACACCATTCTACCTTGACATGGAGGAACATATTTCATAACAAGATTGATTCCCTGGCAGTAATATTTTTATTCAGAGTTACTTCCCTTTAACTAATTAAGACATTTATTTTGATTGTCACCTGAGTGAGTGGGGGGGGGGGGGTTTGTCTTGAATTTATGTGCCGTAGCACAAGAACAATATTTATGTATCTTCCATGTGAATGGTCTGTTTGTCAGCAGCCTGTGCTAAAAGGTATATGTGGATCTCACGATTGCTATTGAGTGTTGGATTTCCTTTCCCTGCTGCAAAAAAAGACATGTAAATGCCAAACATTAAAAATAAGTCAGTCTTGGCATTATATGAGAGGGGGCATATGCCCCACTTTGCACTGGTCTCGTTTAGTTTTATTTGCAATGGGACATGTACTGGTTGCACTCACAATGATGTAAAAAAAAACTCTCAAATTCTAAGTTATTCAAGCTGAGACTTGATTCTCGCAGCAGAAGTTTCAGAGAATCAAAACCTGTTCTCTTTGAGTCTTTACAGATAGATCAATAGGTCTATCTAATGAGAAACTGGAAAAATGCTGAAAAAGCATATTATATTCAAAAATTAACAAAATCTCCAGAATCACCAGTTAAACCCTGATTCATATTTGGGTTACCAATTGGAGCCTGAATTTTAACTTAATGCTATATGAGAAAATTTTTCAAAGATCTTTTCTCTTCTGATCCACTGGGCAGAATATTTGGATATTTGATATATAACAAAGGATATGACATGTGGATTAAAGTTTGTTCTTCGTATATTAAAGTTTATTCCAGGTGTTAAAAACAACTAATTTGAGCTCAGATGGGACACCATTTTTGAAATTCAACATAGAAACCAATGCAGAATTGACTATTCGTTTCTTTGAATAAATGCAGTCCCCGGGTGCCTGAGCTGACCGTAGTCAAATTTACTCAGCTGTATATGTGGGTGGTCTGGATAAAATTACCATTTATTAGCTCTCTTGACTGAAAGTCAATTTGAGATATTATGATCACTCACCGTCCGGTGTCCGTGAACTTGGTGTTTGCACTTGCTCCTTCTACCGCTGAACCAATTTTAGTTAAATTTGAGGTGATTGCTCGTTCTGACATCACATTTTGTTTTTGTTCAAATCAACGTTCCCAGCCGCCCCATGGGAAGGGGAAGAGAAGGAGGAAAATGATCCAATTTTTTTTAAATCTTCTCTTGAACAAGTGGTATAATAACTTGATATTTGGTATGGAGCTTTACTTTGAGGTGCAGAATCAAGTTTGTTCAAACAAAGTTTGTGGTGCAATATTCGTCTTTGAAATGGAAGGAGCAAGATTTTTTGGCCTTGCCAGAATTTTCTATTTTCTGAGCCGATAGGCTGACTTGAACCAAAATTGGTATGTGGTATTATTGAGTCCTAAGTACTTGATTCATGCAAAAACAAATTCCCATGCCCCTGTGGGAACCCCAGGATCTATAAATAGAATATTTTCAAACGCCCATATTTATCAGCCCAAACAGAACAGAGAACTGTTATTTGGTATGAAACATTCTTAGGAGGACCAGCAGAATGGAATGGTAAACATAAAATTGCCATCGTGATTGCCAGGGTGTTCGTTGGGGGGGGGGGGGGGGGGGGGGGGGGGGCATCAATAAATGCTGAGTCAGATTTAAGTTTGTTCAAATCAAATCCAAATTTTAACGTTGTCTAGCATGAAGAATAATCTTTAAAAATAGTCTTCTTGAGATATAAACAGAATCTTTTGATATTTGGTATATAGCATCCTTAGAGTGTTCATATTCAGTTTGTTCGAATGAAGTCCTTGGGTGGATATTTGTGTTCTCTAGGAGAGTGTGTGTTGTGGTGTGGGGGGGGGGGGGGGGGGGGGCAAATTTTAACATATTGCAATGTTGGTGATTTTCTCAAAATTTTCTTCTCCAGAACCCAGTCAGAATCTTGGAATATTTGTATACAAAATCCTTAAAGATTGTTTGTTCATTTTAAAGGAGTTTTGAAGAATTTTGAGTGATTTTTTGAAAAAAACACCAGGGGTCAAGAGCACTATGTGATTTTTTTTTCTTTTTCAAAATGCTTTATGATGATTTTTACGATTCAGCTAGTCTGGGCCATTGGTTGTTGTATAAAAATATAAATTTTAAGTAATTTGTATATTTTTTATACTTACCCAATGGCCCCCGACGGGTATGGCCATCCCATGAGTGGGCACTCATACCTCCCCGCTATTTATAATATTCAACAGACAATTTGTAGAAAGAATGACGGTTCCTTCGTGGATACTGCGCATGTTCAGATTGAAAAGTATGGAGGACCAGATAGGACATCATTTTTTTTTGGTTTTGCGTGCAAATTTGGAGGATTGGGGGGGGTGGGAGGGGGGGGGGCAAAATTTGTGTTTGGCCCTGGATTAATTTTTGAGTTAGCACCAGCTAGTCTGGGCCATGGTAAGGATACAAATTACTTAAAATTTATAATTTTTAAGGATTTTGAGTAACTTTCTTAAAAAATCCTCATTCTGTCCCTTCTCTCTCTCTCTTTTTCACAAGACATTTAGACGAAATAATATTTTTGGCATAAAATCACGCAAAAACATTAAAAACTCATTACACAGCCTACAAAAAGTGGACATTCACCAACTGGACAATCTCCCCACCCTCTCAGTTGAAAATCTGACACTGACACAATCAGAGTTTGAATGCAGGTGTTTGTCACTTAACTTGGAGAATAGAGATCTTGAAATCCAGGTCCTGGAATAATGGCCCATCATTACTGGAAATCAGGTGTTAAATCAAATGGAAACAGAATTATAAATAATTACAATACTTCATTTCTCTGTACTTTTAGTTGTGACTTGGACTTTTCAGTAAACAACCTTCTAACATGAGCAATTGAGGACCCTTGGAGCCTTTGGTTTTTGAAAGCTTCCTATTACCAAATGAGTTATGAATGGATTTGGATGGATCTCAACTCAGTTGGTTCTGTTTGGGTGATTGTAAGTAGTCCATCCAGTTATTTTTTTTTTTTTTTTTTTTTGAAATGAGTTTTTAAGAATGATTGTGATTATATGCAAAATTAAATTAAAATTGTCTCCAAATTTGCCCTGGTTGGCAGGTGGTTGGGGATTATTGGTTGATTTTTTAGCTTAACTTGACTAAGTCCAGATAAGCTATCGCCATCACGCGTGGGGAAGTTTGTTAGTCTATCAGTCTATTCACATTTTCCTTTAGCACAGGCACAACCGGTAGTTCTTGTCAGTTTGTCACGAAATTTCATATGCAGGTTTGAGGTCATGTCTAGATGAGAACGTCCCTTTTTGGTCACGCTCGATCAACTGTGATGAATGCCCAAGCCCAAAACCCCAAAACCTTTACCACAGTCTATAGGTCGTATTTCTGAAGGGATTTCATTATAACTTGGTAGGATGACTCTGTATAATGTCTAGATGAGAACTTTCCCATTTGGTCGCAATCTGTCAACCGTAACAGCTGCCCGAGCCCAAAACCTGAATACCTTTAGCACAGTCTACAGGTCGTATTTATGGAGGGATTTCATTTGTAACTTGGTAGGATGACTCAGTATAGTGTCCAGATGAGGACGTCCCCTTTTGGTTGCGATCGATCAACCATGATGGCTGCACAGGCCGAAGCCCAAAAACCTCCAGCACAGTGCCACAGGCCTTATTTATGAAGGGATTCCAGTGTACCTTGACAGGATGACTCGTTTTGGAATAATTTCACTGTAACTTGGTAGCTTTGGTTGACATACATTAACTGTGAGGACCACATTACATTAACCCACCACTCATGTTTTTAGTACAGTCTACACCTCAAATTATTTTTTTTTAAAAACATAGCACACAGGAAACATAAATTAACATATTTCTCAATTATCATAATTCTTGTTGCATTTTATAATCCTTTCATAAACATTGAACAGTATCCTTTTCATCAAACACAACACGCAGTCAAGTTAAGTTCACTCTTACATAAAATTTTATTTTGCCTTCAAAAACCTTTATGGTAAATGAGGGGAATTCGTATTCTATAGACATCGGTGGAGTTGAGTGAATTGGAGGAAGGGCATCTATGAAAATTTTCACCTATCTAAACCTCAACTGGGAGGTGTGTCCAACAGGGTATTGGTGTCCTGTGGTTATAAATAGTGGGATGTTCTGATTGTGAGATCAAGTGGTGCGTGAATTAGGGGATGGACGCCTATGGTGACATGGAGCTTGGGCATAGACATTTCTTGGCATAATTCTACTCTTGAGATAAGCTGTCAGTTGTTGAGCAAAAGGTACAAGCGCGTAGGTGCTCCCCTTACCTCAGTACCAGGCCTGGCAATCTAGAAAATCAAGGAGTGCAAAACAATTGCCCTCTTCAGATTGCTTGGGCGTGCAATTGCACCTGAAATTTTCAATGCAAAATCTTGTGTGCTCTTTTGTTTATTTTCACTTCAAGATATTAATATTGTGACTGAAAAATTGTACTATTTTCAGCTGCATGGTGGAAACATTGGCACACACATCTTCTCATTATTAAAAATGTTGCATTCAATTCTTATGTGTCTGTGTCTTCTGCACTCAAAATGTATCGAAATGCGACACAGAATGGGCCATGAATTATTGCGAATCAATACAACACAGAGAAAACATTGGAACTCAGGGAACAAAATGATAATAGATTTTAAAGGCAGTCCCAAACGGGTCTGGCATTCCAGAAAATCAAGGGGTGCAAAAAATTGTCCTCCTCAATATTTTCTAGGCGTGCAGTAGACGCGTGCAGCACTCCTGCACCCCTGAAGAATGCCAGGCCCGCAGTACGTACCCCACTGATTAATAGTCAGTATTTCTCAATCAACACAAAAGTCCTCCAGCTCTTCACTTTGCTCAATAATCCTTGAATTCCGCTATCCCTCACCCATAGAACAGAAAGAACTCCCGATAACACTACCTTTGCCTGCGGAATGCTGAACAGTTTACTAATTAAATCGCTGTACGTTTCCACTTACCTCACTGATTCCTCTCCCTGATGTTGTTAGACGCCACATGAACCACCACTACCAAATCCGATCATGAACGCGCCACAGTATCATCCACCCCTATCCCTCTAATCCTCCACCTTCACCCCAGGAAGACGCAAGGCAATCCGATTGGAGTTGTCAGGATCATACACAACAATCTCAGTTCCGCATCCCAGAATGTTACTCCTCGCTGCAACTAACTTTCTTCTGTTCTACCTCGTACGTCTCTTCTCAAACCCTATATTACCCACAACCTGCATTCAATTTCTGACATCCATTGCTATCTCATTGTGCCTAAGATGATCGCAAGTCTGAACTTATAGCTGTCTCTTCTCCAAATTTCTATTTCCCTACTTAGTACTTCCCGTCCCGATCTCTCCCTTCTCTTGGCGGATCGCAGTTCCTTGTATGCCTTTAAACACTAATAAATAAATAAATAAATAAATAAATAAATAAATAAATAAATAAATAAATACCTTGTGTGCCCTATCGGACTCGGCAACCACCTACACTTCCTCGGCCCCTGCCAAAAGACTTCAAATTTAAAACACCGAAACCATTTTCAAAACACCGCTTAACAGCCCTACACCGAGCCGGAACCCCATCTTCGTACTTTCCTTTTGATTATTGCCCCCCCCCCCACCCCCTTTTCATTTGCGTCATTAACATCAACCGCTGTCCCTCCACGTTTCCTTTTGCAGTCTATAACTACCCTCCGCCAAAGGTAAGTCTCGTCGGAGTGACTCCCAGGTATACCAGCCCCCCCCCCCCCCCGACTCCCCTTCAACTCGGCAACAGCTGTCCAATATTCCTACAGTTCCCCAACATTCCATCACTGTCCACCGGCAGTAGTATATCTCGTATGTTTAAGGGAAAGGTTGCCGGATCTCATTGCCGGATCTCATGTGACGTCATAGTCACGTGACCTAGTGGCGCCATGTTGTGTTGTCATGGTAACCCGTGTGAGCGGCCATGTTGTGACGTCATCCCCATAGTGATACGTGGTGTGAGTGCGCATGCGCAGCGCGTGTTGTTAGGGTGATACGTATTTCCGTCGTCCATTTTGTATACTGGAGGCCGCCATCTTGGATTCTATGGTAGCACGTGATTGCTATGTTACCCAATTTTTCTGCAACAAGACGGGGTATGTTTAGAGGGTGTGTTCGATTGTAGAAGAGTAAATTTAATTACCATAAACAACCCGACAATCCTTCCAAATCACCAAAATCCACCCAACTTTTACTATTTCGAATTCTTTCAGAATTCTCTGCTTCTATCTATATATGTAATAGTTTATGTCTACCTAGCCATGTTCCTTTGTTCTGGAGTATACTCCAGTAGCGTAGAAGAGCCTATTAGTTGGAACAGTTTTGCTTATTATTACTATATTTAGCAATTTCTGGTCTATTCTTGTTAGTTCTGACCCTATTCCAAGTACTCTTGTTGTTTCATATATCTAGATCATTTATAACCAATCAGATTGCTTAATTTCCCATAACCTGTACTTAATCGTATAGAGTTATCTCCGTTCTGTATAATAAAAGCCTATATCCAATGGCAATATCCCCAGGCACCCCAATTTTAGCACCCCTTTATGAAAACACCTGTGGCTATGGAATTCCTTTTTTGTCATGTGCTTATGTGAAAAAGCACAACGTGACACAATGTGCCCTAGCACAAAGGCACATGCTTTATGTGCCGATATGTGCTTATGTGAAAAGGCACAATGTGACACAATGTGCCCTATCACATAGGCACATACCGGTATTTGAGGATACCTTTGGCCTGGTATTGTATTATTTGAGGGATACCTCTCGGGGATACCTACTGGAGAATCCCTTTTTGTCATATGTTCTTATGTGAAAAGGCACAATGTGACACAATATGCCCTATCACATAGGCCACATGCTTTATGTGCCGATATGTGCTTATGTGAAGAGGCACAATGTGACACAATGTGCCCTATCACATAGTCACATACAGGTATTTGAGGATACCTTTGGCCTGGTATTGTATTATTTAAGGATACCTATCGAGGATACCTACTGGAGAATCCCTTTTTGTCATATGTACTTATGTGAAAAGGCACAATGTGACACAATATGCCCTTTCACATAGGCACATGCTTTATGTGCCGATATGTGCTTATGTGAAAAGGCACAATGTGACAAATATGCCCTATCACATAGGCACATACGGGTATTTGAGGATACCTATGGCCTGGTATTGTATTATTTGAGGATACCTATCGAGGATACCTACTGGAGAATCCCTTTTTGTCATATGTGCTTATGTGAAAAGGTACAATGTGACACAATATGCCCTATCACATAGGCACATACGGGTATTTGAGGATACTTATGGCCTGGTATTGTATTATTCGAGGATACCTACTGAGGATACCTATCGAGGATACCTTTTGGAAAATCCCTTTTTTGTCGCATTAGGCTATGTAAAAGCCCTTAATGGGTCTAATGTAGTCTTACCAACCGCTTCCATCTTGTCGCCAAAGCTCCAAGGCCATTACAGGTCTATGGCCTATTTGTCCTATCATGAGCTTCCACAACAGTCTTGTTCCATTGCGGCCTTTGTACCAGTACTATTGGCTTCTGTTATTCTGCCCCATATCTCATCCATTACTTCCTAGCTATACCTATCTCAGTCTCGACTATAACATTGATCAAGGTTGAATCAGATTTCCACTGTATACATATAAGGCATTCCGTTATTGAGATTCCTAGCCGAGTCCGTAAAATTTGGATTCCGTGTTTTAACATCGTCCACTCGACTGTATGGAAAGGGATTGATAAGCAATTCAACAATGACTGCAAGACTCTGAACAGATACAACCACTCACTACAAAACAACGAAGTAAACATAACAAATTGAAAGAATGTCAAACTAGTCAGATTGATCGAACCAGTTGGACAGACTGAACAGAACAAAGTGAACAAAGATCCAACATAACCAAGATCGAAGTGAATTGACCATAAAATATGAACGAAGATCCAACAGAACCAAGATCGAAGTGAATTGACCATAACAAAGTTTTCACCCGAATGAACTATAATCCCTAAATATAACCCAATGTTAACCCCTTGAATTGAACAAACCTCGATGAACCCTTTGAACTGAACAAAGTTTTCAACTGAATGAACTTTATGTAATTAAAACCCCCTTGAACTGAAGGAATGAACTATAACCCTAATGAATGTATATATAGTTAACCCCTTTGAACTGAATGAACTATATATAATATAAATAAATATTAACACCCTTGAAATGATTGAATTTTTAAACTTAATGAAAATATAACGAAAGGTGATCTGAATTTTTGAACTATAATCCCAATGAAGGTATTATCACCCAGAGAACTGAATTCTTCTAACAGGGAAGGGAAATACCCTCGAGTGGACGATGTTAAAACACGGAATCCAAATTTTACGCTCTCGGCTAGGAATCTCAATAACGGAATGCCTTATATGTATACAGGGGAAATCTGATTCAACCTTGATCAATGTTATAGTCGAGACTGAGATAGATATAGCTAGGAAGTAATGGATGAGATATGGGGCAGAATAACAGAAGCCAATAGTACTGGTACAAGGCCGCAATGGAACAAGACTGTTGTAGAAGCTAATGACAGGACAGATAGGCCATAGACCTGTAATGGCCTTGGAGCTTTGGCGACAAGATGGAAGCGGTTGGTAAGACTACATTAGACCCATTAAGGGCTTTTACATAGCCTAATGCGACAAAAAAAGGGATTTTCCAAAAGGTATCCTCGATAGGTATCCTCAATAGGTATCCTCAAATAATACAATACCAGGCCATAGGTATCCTCAAATACCCGTATGTGCCTATGTGATAGGGCATATTGTGACACATTGTGCCTTTTCACATAAGCACATATGACAAAAAGGGATTCTCCAGTAGGTATCCTCGATAGGCATCCTCAAATAATACACTACCAGGCCATAGGTATCCTCAAATACCCGTATGTGCCTATGTGATAGGGCATATTGTGTCACATTGTGCCTTTTCACATAAGCACATATCAGCACATAAAGCATGTGCCTATGTGATAGGGCATATTGTGTCACATTATGCCTTTTCACATAAGCACATATGACAAAAAGGGATTCTCCAGTAGGTATCCTCGATAGGTATTCTCAAATAATACAATACCAGGCCAAAGGTATCCTCAAATACCCGTATGTGCCTATGTGGTAGGGCACATTGTGTCACATTGTGCGTTTTCACATAAGCACACATCGGCACATAAAGCATGTGCCTTTGTGCTAGGGCACATTGTGTCACATTGTGCTTTTTCACATAAGCACATATGACAAAAAAGGGATTCCATAGCCACAGGTGTTTTCTAAAAAGGGGTGCTAAAATTGGGGTGCCTGGGGATATTGCCATTGGATATAGGCTTTTATTATACAGAAGGGAGATAACTCTATACGATTAAGTACAAGTTATGGGAAATTAAGCAATCTGATTGGTTATAAATGATCTAGATATATGAAACAACAAGAGTACTTGGAATAGGGTCAGAACTAACAAGAATAGACCAGAAATTGCTAAATATAGTAATAATAAGCAAAACTGTTCCAACTAATAGGCTCTTCTACGCTACTGGAGTATACTCCAGAACAAAGGAACATGACTAGGTAGACATAAACTATTACATATATAGATAGAAGCAGAGAATTCTGAAAGAATTCGAAATAGTAAAAGTTGGGTGGATTTTGGTGATTTGGAAGGATTGTCGGGTTGTTTGTGGTAATTAGATTTACTCTTCTACAATCGAACACACCCTCTAAACATAGCAACCACGTGCTACCATAAAAACCAAGATGGCGGCCTCCAGTATACAAAATGGACGACGGAAATACGTATCACCCTAACAACACGCGCTGCGCATGCGCACTCACACCACGTATCACTATGGGGATGACGTCACATGGTTACCATGACAACACAACATGGCGCCACTAGGTCACGTGACTATAACGTCACATGAGATCCGGCAATGAGATCCGGCAACCTTTCCCTCAAACATACGAGACATACTACTACCGGCAAATCACACGCATACTCATACATCATATTACAGTACCTGCAAGCCTCGGACCAACCCCCCCCCCCCCCCCCCCCCCGCAACTCGATTACTAAGCATACTTACCATCTCCACACAACAACCATCCCTGTGCACAATATGCACACAGGGAACTATATATACTTAGAACTTATATAGAAGTATGGCGTTTTCTTTCCCGTGGTAACTTCGGCAAAAGGAGCCATGCCTCGATAATTACTAATAATTAATTACTAATGTACAGTAAACAATTTCTATTTTACTGCTAAAACGTGACCCGGGCAGCAAAGCCTGAAGTGGAAGTCCGATACTTGCTTGACTTGTTACCAGTGTTGCGGTCATGATGTAGCCATCCATGTTGAACTCTGCTTTAAGCAATACGCACTATGCATTAATGATGGGTCAAGGATGACATGGAGTTGTATTCCAAAATGTATAGTGGACTCACATTTAAGGAAGCATGTTATTTCAAAACTTTCTCAGACGGGGTGGTCACGGCTATTGATTTCTCACTTAGCCGATACATTCCACATGTATAAAATAAAGCAAGACGGTATATGTGTGTTTGGCGGGGGGTGGGGGGGGGGGGGGGGGGGGTGGAGGAGGTGGGGGGTGGTAGGGGGTAGTAAACACCGATGACTGGGCACGCAATTTCAGACATTGGGCCTCCTAACCGGGCTCGCTGTGTCAAACAGAATGACCCCATTTGTATCGGCAAGAAGTACCGGACGACATAGGAAAATCGAAGTTTGAGAAGGAGCCTGATTGGAGTTTTTCTCGACCTATGTGCAGGCGTGCAGTCAGGATTTATAGGGGTGCTCTAGTAGGTTTTTCTTCCTTTTCTGGGGGATGGGGGGGGGGGGGGACAACATTCGGGGTTTCTCCTTGTCTTAACTGTGACCTTGGGTTGTTTCCCCTTCCTCTCACTTCCCTGTAGGGAAGAAGGAGGAGGGTTTACGGGTGGGAGTCAAAATTAGGGCTAGGCCTCCCCAAGAAGAAAATTTGTCAAAATGCAGTGCTCTAAGGACGATCTGGGGAATTTATATCGTGTGGCTCTATAATGAGACCAGCGATTTTTTGGGGGGAGGGGGGGGGGGTGTAAGGTCCCAGTCTCCCATCTCCACCCCCCCCCCCCAACCCCGCCTGGCGAATTCGCCACTGCCTACAGTACTACGTATATTCTGTAGGGCAATTACGAAATGGGCGAGCCCTATTATAAGGCTTAAAGTTTTGTGCGTGTGACGTCGGTGTTTTCTAACTCCACACCCATGACACACACACACAATGACAGAAATAACAGAAACTGATTCGGATGTCTGATCTTGCGTCATGTACGAAATTTAATTCATGTCAAAATACAATAGAAAGCATAAAATCCGGTTGTCTGTTTTGAGGCAAATGAGCTCGGTCGATACCATAACAAGTGTGTGTGTGTCTGTGCATGTGTGTGTGTGGTGGAGCGGGTGGTTGCAGGACGTGGTCGGCACCAGGTTCAAAACCAAGCTGCTCAGTTTTACCTAGAATTTCGACACGATGTGACATTAGTTGAAGAAAGTGCCGTTAAACAAGCATACATTTATAGCCAAGCATAATTTTCGGAACACCTAACCACCCACAACATACGATACTACGACCGGTTCGTTTTGGAAGTACAAAATGATAGAGTTCGTTGATTAACAATCGATGAAAAATAAAAGCAGTTTACAATTATTTGACCGACTCGATAGGCCAACGTTGACACTGCATCTCAGATCATATCATGTTTGACACAAAACCCAACCCCCAAAAGAGAAAGAAATACCCCCCCCCCCCCCCCTCACAATTGACATTGCTCCCTACAGTTATTGAGACTGAGACACTGTGAATTCGTTGAACTGTACGGTACCCAGTTCTCAAGAACGTTTTTCAAATAGCGACATATATTTTTACCGATTTCTTTCTCTGTGTTAGGCTTAACTCACAGAAACATACCCTTCTTTATCCACCCAGGCCTGATCGATTTAAAATCACAGGAGATATACACATCAGCCCTCCTTCGATGGGCATGCAATTCGATATTGAACCCACATTAATTTAAGGGGATCTGAATCCTTTTTTGTTGCTTTAGGAGAGCAATTATGCCTCCCCTTAATTCAGTTTTGCGCGCGCCATAGGGAATCCAGAGAAGGGAAGCAGTGCTTGGTTATTGTGGAGAAATAGGACCCGGTCACCTATGTCACCAATGGTTGGGGTGGAAGACCTCTAAAATGGGAAACATTGGTATAAACGATTGATTAAACTGTGCTTTATCTCCATGTTACGGTCATGCATAGCCATTCTGCAGAAACATGTGACCGCAAACAGTTGTTAATATAACAATAACATGATTTTGGAGGGCATTATGGTTCATTAGCAGCCCTGTAGCAATGGTGAACACGGCAGCCCGAGGGTTTATTAAAGCGTTAATAAGCGCAAGGGCTGTTCATCATTGCTGCAGGACCGCTAATGAATCATGCTGCCTGACAACAATCATGTTATTACTGTTATTACCACTCCCTGTTACAGCTACCCGCACGAGGGAATTGCTGGAAGTCTTTCGGATTTGGCATTAAAACACAGATGAAAATTAGTATGTTATGTAAATTGAATTGGACAAGTGAAGATACTCAATAACAAGATTTGTTTCGATCGTGCGTTTGATTTCAGTTCAGAAATACAAAGGGACGTAATCCGAATGGGAGTAATTCATTAGACCGTGGAATCTAAAAATAGCCGGGCCGCTAATGGCTATTTATACCATTAGCGCGCGGCCCGGCCCCGTTGAATGACGTCACTGAAATTATGGAGTTTTAACGGCCCTCCAAACTCATGTTAATCGTAATAATATGACAACCAGAGAAACAGAATTTACTGCCACCAGTAAATTCAAGTATGTGTGAAAAGGGTTAAAGTATCAGGAATAAACTATAAAGAAAGAGAATTCATGGAGGCTTTTTTTTCAGGAGTAAAATATTTTTGAACGAACCAGAAATGGGTTTTCGTTAGCAGTATTTTCAGATCTTCATGCAGCAATTATAAACAGCCCGAGGGTTTATTAAAGGCCCGAGACGAAGTCGAGGGCCGTTAATAAGCCCAAGGGCTGTTCATCATTGCTGCAGGGCCGCTAATGAATCATGATGCCTGACAACAATCATGTTATTACTATTATTACCACTCCCTGTTACAGTTAACTTGAATCTAAAAATAGCCGGGCCGCGGGTCGCTAATGGCTATTTATACCATTATCGCCTGCGGCCCGGCTCCGTCGAATGACGTCACTGAAATTATGGAGTTTAACGGGCCTCCAAACTTATGTTAATCGACTAGTAACTTATAGATTGAGTGGTAATAATATAACAACCAGAGAAACAGAATTTACTGCCACCAGTAAATTCAAGTCTTTGTGAAAAGGGTTAAAGTATCAGGAATAAACTATAAAGAAAGAGAATTCATGGAGGCTTATTTTTCAGGAGTAAAATATTTTTGAACGAACCAGAAATGGGTTTTCGTTAGCAGTATTTACAGATATTCATACAGGAATCAGAACATTTTTATAAGAAACCAGAAATGGCATATATGCGACCAGCATTCAAAGGGTTTGATACACGAATCAGAAATGGACATTTTTGGCTCTGCCCACTAATTTGAGTGATGAAATACGTTCATAAACTTCAGAAATGCATTAAGGTGTAATAAAATGCATTTCCCAGTCTTTCTGAATAATGCCCCCATATTAAGATCTTCAGAGGGTTAACATATTCCCTTTAAATACTCCATTTTAATCCTTTAAATGGGGGCGCAGTGGCTCAGTTGGCAGAGGTGCAAGTTGCAAGGCGTGAGGTCCTCACTCTGTCCTTGGGCAAGACACTTCACCCCATTGCCCACGTGGATGCATGGTGGCGCTGTGTACTATAAGCGTACTGCACATCGATGGTGCACCCATCTTCAACCATTGCTAACCTTGCTTGTGTGGATTTAGTATTTGGGGCATCTGATAGTTGCTCGTTGTTGCCCGGTGGTTCTTATCGGGTACTCCGACATCTTCCACCTGAAAAACTGTCGTGGTCATGATTAGCCACTGTGCAGATATATGTGACATTAACCACCAATAAATAAATAATCCTTTAAAAAATGAGCTCAATCCAATAAAGGGTCATAAGCTATGTTTTTTCAAGCAAAAATGAAAAGGTAATTAAACCTGAAGAGACGTTTCTGTGAATAATGTTGACCAGTTTTCGCCATTATGTTGGCTAAAGGGTTAAGAATCCCTTACTTTGGAAGGCACACTGAAAGGGTGTCCCATTCCACATAGAATTAAATGTTAAGAAAATAAAGCGAAAAACATTATGTTTCTCAGCTGAGAATACCTGCTTTTGCACTCCGGAGGGATGGAACGGCACAAATCAGAGACATTCTCTTAATGGCACTTTGGCACCAAAGATTTCTGCACTCTCGGAGAGACCGAGCAGAGCGCAGTGAAAGGCTATATAAATCCTCTAACAAATGAGTTTTAAACAGTCATAGCACTAACACAGTTAACAGTACAGTCGACCATGGCAGCATTGCATTGTTAATGGCACCCTGACAGTTTTGTGACAGGTTCCAACAATTATTCAGTGCAGTTTTATGGAACGGGTTAACTTTATTCTGCCTGAAATAAAATATGTGCAATCCGCATTGAAGTCTTGAAAGGGTTAAAAGCAGTGAACTGAATAAGATAGGTTTCAGAAAATTTTACAATTATTCAGTGCAGTTTTATGGAAAGGGTTAACTTTATTCTGCCTGAAATAAAATATTTGCAATGCACATTGAAGTCTTTAGAGGGTTAAACGCATTGAACTGAATAAGAAAGGTTTCAACAAATTTTACAATTATTCAGTGCAGTTTTATAGAAAGGGTTAACTTTATTCTACCTGAAACAAAATATGTGCAATTCACATTGAAGTCTTGAGAGAGTTAAAAGCATTGAACTGAATAATTTGTAATTTATTTCCTTGCAAAACAAAGGGTTTCTCTCGGTGAGACTGAGCCGTGCACAGTGAAAGACTATAGAACTCCTCTAACAAAATGAGTTTTAAACAGTCATAGCACTAACACAGTTAACAGTACAGTCGACCATGTCAGTATTGATAGGTTTCAACAATTATTCAGCACAGTTTTATGGAAAGGGTTAACTTTATTCTGCCTGAAATAAAATATTCCATGACTATTCATGTCAGTATTGCATTGTTACCGGCACCCTGACAGTTTTGTGCTAGGCTTCAACAATTATTCAGTGCAGTTTTATGGAAAAGGTTAACTTGATTCTGCCTGAAAGGAAATATGTGCAATCCACATTGAAGTCTTAAGAGGGTTAAAAGCATTGAACTGAATAAGGTAGGTTTCAACAATTATTCAGTGCAGTTTTATGGAAAGGGTTAACTTTGTTCTGTCTGAAATAAAGTATGTGCAATCCATATTGAAGTCATGAGATGGTTAAAAGCATTGGACTGAATAAGATAGGTTTCAACAATTATTCAGTGCAGTTTTATGGAAAGGGTTAACTTTATTCTGCCTGAAATAAAATATGTGCAATCCACATAGAAGTCTGGAGAGGGTTAAAATCAGTGAACTGAATAATTTACAATTTATTTCCTTGCAAGGCAAAGGGTTTCTCTCAACTTAGTTTCAGGAACTAACATCCCATTAGGATGACAAGGTAAGATTTCATTTTGACAGCTTACTCCACTGGTGTTTACATAGTCTCCAGTGTGAACATAACATCATATTGCTTGGGGAGAATTTACTGTATCAGGAAGTTGGAGGCTGTGAAAACCCTGTGACCTACTGGGCCATACTCAATGGCCCTAGCGATCTGAAAAACATAGGTGGCCGAGAAGTTGTGAATGTCTACCAGGATGCCAAAGCGAGATAGGACAATTCGTTTTCCAGTTATCGTGAGGACAAGGAATTGCATAGAGGACAGAAGACAGGATAATAATAATAATAATAAGAAGAAGAAGAAGAAGAAGAAGAAGAGAAGAAGAAGAAAAAAAGAAAAAGAAACCGTACAAAAACAATAGTCTGTGTGTTCACACAGACTAAAAAAACTTTTTATTTGCATTATATTCGGCATATATAAATACACATTTGGACCAAATATGGGTGAAATAGGGGCATAGTGGGTATTGTAAGGTCAACTTCGGAATTTAAAAAGACTTTGCCTCAATGCAAGTTTCAAACAACAAAGAGCCCCAAAATGGCCTCCCAATATAAGCCCACACATGCTTTGAGATCTCGAATTGAAACGTATTAGTGGAGCACTGAATTTCCAAATTTTTTTTGTTGGGAGAGGTCCCCTGCCCCACAACTGCCTATATTTCATGCTTTGTTCCTTCAAACTGGCTAATCACTCCCTACTTTTGAATCGTGGCTAAGCACCTGTAAACAAGAAACGATGCAACAATCCCTCAAAATTATACCTTGTCTGCTCTTCCCGTACTTAGTCGAAGGACTCAAAATGATCGCTTTTATTTTTATTAAAGATCTGAAAGTTATTCTGTATTTTCTTTATTATAAGTTATAGTTCTACCACATGTAGTAGGGATAGGAAATAAATTTTTTGTTATTTTTCTGTTCTGTTTGTACACCATTAGATAGATAAATTTAAACGATATAACTAACATACGGTGTGAGGATACCTGAACACAACAGAGAGACTGATGTGTAACAGTATAACAATGAATGTGCACAGATATTCAAAATCTTGAAAGAAAATAATACCGTGGGAATGCAAAAATACCCATTTATCATGCCCTAAAATGAAATGACATTACGGTTGTCAGTATGATTTTGTACATTATTGGGCCTTGCATTTTGAATTAATGTCAGGGCCTACATACAAGCCATGTATAATGGATATCAGGACCTCTTTTGGTTCAGGGCCTATTTCATTAAATTTGATGGTGAAGTATTTTTTTCTTTAGGCTTATTGTTTGCCTGGGGAAAACATTTTTCAAGCTCACTATCACTATTTTTATAAAATACAAAGTTTATCTTTGGTATTGGTATGGTGTTATTTATTTATTGGGGGTAAACAACGCTTTTGACAGCCAGGGTCACATTGTGTCGGACAATTTTACGGTAGAGGAAGCTGGAGTACCCGGAAAGAACCACTGAGCAGCAGAGAGCAACTGTCAGATTCCCCAGCGTACTAACTCCACATAAGCAGGTTTAGCACTGGGTGAAGATAAGTGCACCCATGACATGCGGTTCGCCTTAGTACACAGTGCCACAGTGTCCCCATGTGGGCAATTGGAACTAAGGGCCTTGCCCAAGGACACAACATAGTTATCCAAGACAGGAATCGAACTGCGGACCTTTTGGTTTGTAGTCCAATACCATAACCACTGAGCCACCATGCACCCTGTTATAGTGTTCGGTACCAACAATATACTTACACAATGGCTTTAACAAGGTATTCGTTGGAAAAACTATTTGAGATAGGGTGGGATTACCAAGTATAACGTATGGAACAGATGTGATCCCTCTAAACCAAATGGTAGGGAGCAACTTGGAGATTCTAATTATGATGCGGGTCGGTGGATAACTAGATCAAGTAACACAGCCACATTGGAAGTGGTCAGAGAGGAACTTTGTTGGATGTTGGTTAAAGATAGAATAGATATGAGAAAATTAGGCTACATAAACTAGAGAAACAGAATTTACTGCCACCAGTAAATTCAAGCCTGTGTGAAAGGGGTTAAAGTATCAGGAATAAACTATAAAGAAAGAGAATTCATGGAGGCTTATTTTTCGGGAGTAAACTATTTTTGAACGAACCAGAAATGGGTTGGTTTTCGTTAGCAGTATTTACAGATATTCATACAGGAATCAGAACATTTTTATAAGAAACCAGAAATGGCATATATATGACCAGCATTCAAAGGGTTTGATACACGAATCAGAAATGGACATTTTTGGCTCTGCCCACTAATTTGAGTGATGAAATACGTTCATAAACTTTAGAAATGCATTAGGGTGTAATAAAATGCATTTCCCAGTCTTTCTGAATAATGCCCCCATATTAAGATCTTCCGAGGGTTAAAATATTCCCTTTAAATACTCCATTTTAATCCTTCAAATGGGGGCGCAGTGGCTCAGTTGGCATAGGTGCAGGCTGCAAGGCGTGAGGTCCTCACTCTGTCCTTGGGCAAGACACTTCACCCCATTGCCCACGTGGGTGCATGGTGGCGCTGTGTACTAAAGCGTACTGCACATCGATGGTGCACCCGTCTTCAACCAATGCTAACCCTGCTTGTGTGGATTTAGTATGTGGGGGATCTGACAGTTGCTCGTTGTTGCCCGGTGGTTCTTCCCGGGTACTCCGACTTCCTCCACCTGAAAAACTGTCGTGGTCATGTGCAGAAATATGTGACATTAAACACCAATAAATAAATAATCCTCCCCGTGGGAACCCCGGGAAGTAAGCAGCACTTGTTTACTGTGGTAAACCAGTTCCGCTTTACTAGTAAAATAGGACCCAGTCACCAATGCTTGGGGTGAAAGTCCTCTACAATGGGCAACATGTTGATCAACGATTGACTAAACTTGACTTCATCTCCATGTTGTGTCACGATTAGCCATGGTGCATAAATATGTGACGTTAACCACCAACAAACAAACAAACAAACAAACAAATAAATAATCCTTTAAAAAATGAGCTCAATCCAATAAAGGGTCATAAGCTATGTTTTTCAAGCAAAAATGAAAAGGTAATTAAACCTGAATAGACGTTTCTGTGAATAATGTTGACCAGTTTTCGCCATTATGTTGGCTAAAGGGTTAAAAATCCCTTACTTTGGAAGGCACACTGAAAGGGTGTCCCATTCCACATAGAATTAAATGTTAGGAAAATAAAGCGAAAAACTTTAAGTTTCTCAGCTGAGAGTACCTGCTTTTGCACTCCGGAGGGATGGAACGGCACAAATCAGAGACATTCTCTTAATGGCACTTTGGCACCAAAGGTTTCTGCACTCTCGGTGAGACCGAGCCGAGCGCAGTGAAAGACTATAGAACTCCTCTAACAAATGAATTTTAAACAGTCATAGCACGAACACAGTTAACAGTACAGCCGAGCATGTCAGAATTGCATTGTTACCGGCACCCTGACATTTTTGTGATAGGCTTCAACAATTATTCAGTGCAGTTTTATGGAAAGGGTTAACTTTATTCTGCCTGAAATAAAATATGTGCAATCCACATTGAAGTCTTGAAAGGGTTAAAAGCATTGAACTGAATAAGATAGGTTTCAACAAATTTTACAATTATTCAGTGCAGTTTTATGGAAAGGGTTAACATCATTCTGCCTGAAATAAAATATGTGCAATCCACATTGAAGTCTTGAAAGGGTTAAAAGCATTGAACTGAATAAGATAGGTTTCAACAAATTTTACAATTATTCAGTGCAGTTTTATGGAAAGGGTTAACATCATTCTGCCTGAAATAAAATATGTGCAATCCACATTGAAGTCTTGAGAGGGTTAAAAACATTGAACTGAATAATTTTTAATTTATTTCCTTGCAAAACAAAGGGTTTCTCTCGGTGAGACCGAGCCGAGCGCAGTGAAAGATTATAGAACTCTTCTAACAAAATGAGTTACATAGCACTAACACAGTTAACAGTACAGTCGACCATGTCAGTATTGATAGGTTTCAACAATTATTCAGCGCAGTTTTATGGAAAGGGTTAACTTTATTCCACCGAAATAAAATATTCCATGACTATTCCATGTCAGTATTGCATTGTTACCGGCACCCTGACAGTTTTGTGATAGGCTTCAACAATTATTCAGTGCAGTTTTAGAGAAAGGGTTAACTTTATTCTGCCTGAAATAAAATATGTGCAGTCCACATTGAAGTCTTGAGAGGGTTAAAAGCATTGAACTGAATAAGATAGGTTTCAACAATTATTCAGTGCAGTTTTATGGAAAGGGTTAACTTTATTCTGCCTGAAATAAAATATGTGCAATCCACATAGAAGTCTGGAGAGGGTTAAAAGCAGTGAACTGAATAATTTATAATTTATTTCCTTGCAAGGTAAAGGGTTTCTCTCAACTTAGTTTCAGGAACTTACATCCCATTATGATGACAAGGTCAGATTTCATTTTGACAGCTTACTCCACTGGTGTTTACATAGTCTCCAGTGTGAACATAACATTGTATTGCTTGGGGGAGAATTTACTGTATCGGGAAATTGGAGGCTGTGAAAACCCTATGGCCTACTGGGCCATACTCAATGGCTCCAGCGACCTGAAAAACATAGGTGGCCGAGAAGTTATGAATGTCTACCAGTATGCCAAAAATCAGCGAGATAGGACAATTCGTTTTCGAGTTATCGTGAGGACAAGGAAGTGCATAGAAGACAGAAGACAGGAGAATAATAATAAGAAGAAGAGGAAGAAGAAGAAGAAGAAAAAAAAAAAAGAAGAAAAAAAAAAAGAAGAAAAAGAAACCGTGCAAAAACAATAGTCTGTGTGTTCACACAGACTAATTAATTGGTAAACCTTCCAAACAGCAGATGATGTAAAATGATGTTTAACCATGTATGGAACTATAACATTCAGACATGATGGATAAGGCAGGTGAGGGAGCTAATAGAGAATTACTCTGTAGAGACTGGAGATCTGAAGGAGTACTGAAGGAGGGGTGTAGCTTTATAAGGGAAAGGGTTCTCCAGGATTGTAATAGAAACTGGCAAGCTGGAAGTTGTACCAAGAGATCTTTAGATGGGTTATATTAAAAAGATGCTTTTGAGGAGTACCTGCATGGATCGTTTGGAGGATCATTGCTGTTTAAAGTGAGGTTCACGTCATTGGCGTTTAGATGGAGAATTGGGAAAGGCAAGGAAAGAGTGTTCCAAATGTGTAACTTAGGTGTAACAGCGACCTTGGGACATTTCATTTTAGAATGCTCCAAATAATTGCCTAGTAGAACAAGACTCCTTTAGAAACTAATGGCAAAATGAGATGGAAATATGAAGGATAATTATGCTCCAGTTGTGTGGGGGGGGGGGGGGGGGGGTATTGGATTCATCTTGTCTGTCCATCTGTCCATCCGAGCAAACAAATCAGGTTTATGTGCCTAATGTTGGTACACAGCACTGTTATGTGTCCAGTCTGATTTGTGTGACTAGCCACATAAAGTTGAAGTAACAGTTTATGTGTCCAAAAAGTGAGTTATGTCACTGAAATGTTTTTTGTGTGGCTAAAATGATTCATGTGGCTAAAAGGTGACAAAAAGTGGGTATTGTATTTTCAGGGATTTTATGTTAGGGTAAAGATTAAGGTTAGGGTAAGTAAGCTGAAAAGGTTAGGGTTTGCTACCACCCAAAAATTAGACTTAAAAAAGAGTTTTTAGTGGTTGTCCATGCATTTTAAATTCCTCAAATATTTTAGCCACATGAACCTGATTTGTAGGAGTATCTGTCCACCCATCCGTCTGTCCATCCAGCCATCCAACCGTCCGTCGTCTAAACATAATTTTGTCCAGAGATTTTCTCAGACGTTTATGGGCCATTAACCATCGAAACTTGGTATAAATGTTCACCACCATGGGAACCTCTGGTCAAACTTTTTGGTCAGAGTTCTGCCCCTTTTTCATTTTAGAATGCCTGCATTTTGTCTGGAGATTTTCTCAGATGTTTATGGGTCAGTTCCTTTGAAACTTGGTATGGATGTTTGTTCACTACTATGGGAACTAGTGCACCTGCAATTATACTTTGATCAGGCTTTTTGGCCAGAGTTATGCTCCTTCTTCTTCTCAGAATGCCTGAATTTTGTCTGGAGATTTTCTCGGATGTTTATGGGTCGATTCCTTTTAAACTTGGTATGGATGTTCACTACCATGGCAATCTGTGCACCTGAGATTATAGGTTTGGTCAGACTCTTTTGCCAGAGTTATGCCCCTTTTCATCTTAGAATAATAATGATGGTGGGCAGTATGGACAGGCCAACCTCTAGTTGGATGAGGGATGACACCAGGAAAAGGGTCAATTTTATAGTTGGGAAGATTGAGAAAGTGCCAATGGGTGAATTATGAAACAGTTTTTTGACTGAATGCTGGTAGATTAGGAGAGGGAGTTGGGGAGGAATATGTCAGAGGAATCCTGGGTTAATGTAGGCTTCCTCGTTGGAGGACCAAGACAAACCAGTGGAAGACCGATGAATTATTATTAGACTTGTGAGAAGACATGGTTGATTTAACAAATTATGAATGCGGTACATGTATATGTCAGTACATTGGAAATAACAAAGGCATGTATGCGTCACTAGTCATTTGATGTAATAAAAAATCTGAGAGAAAAAAGCTCCTCAGTATTTTTTTTTTGTTACATCAGTTGATTGGTGATGAGGGCTGTGGAAATAAATAGTCCATAGGCTCTTCTTGTCAGCCATTCTGGGTAATGTTCTATGGTCTGATCTTTTGTGTTTTTAACTGGTTGCATGCTAGAAACCACTCTAATAGCTCTATTAAAAAGTGCTGAAAGCCACTTTAGTGGCTTTGTACTGTATGCTCCATGGCTTCCTCTCTTCTAAGCAGTAGGAAACATTTTTTTACAGGAAATTGTTTTATTACAAAATCTTGCACAAGTAAGGTTCTCCTTGCTGGTACATGTCGAATGATATCTTTGGACAAAAATACTCATGTTACAAAATCACCTTTGATAAATATTTTAGCACTCAACCAGTTAATGTCAGGAATATGTTTCAACATAAAACTTTTAGTATTCTAAGTTTCACTCAGTATGATAAATTGTACTGGCACAATAGCGATACCACACAGTATTTATAGCATACCATCCAGTTCAACACCATGACCCAACAGAGAATAAAATCTCGAATTTTGAGATAACCAATTTACCGTTCATCTGGATATATTAAAGAGGACCGATTACAGAACAGCCATTGTGATCGGGTCAAAATCTATGGGTAGGCATTTTTCCACGCATATAATTCAGAGATGATCTGCTATGACACCTAGCGAAATTTTCACCAATGAAGCACCGTGGTAATCCTGGTGCTTCATTGGTGGAAAGTTTGCTAAGTGTCGTAGTGGATCATATCTGAATTATATGCGTGGACAAAATGATGACCCGTGGATTTTAACCCATCCATGGTGGCCCTACTGTATGACAGTTCACAGATTTCGAAAGCATCTACGGCAAGCACAGGGGTGTCAACTGTCTTAGGGAATATTAAACGTTGAAGAGAGGGGTCTTCCCACAAGAACATTTTAAAACTGTGCTGTCAAACAAGTTAATAAGACACAACTTTTTGACGAACTGTTTGTAGTTCCAGACGAACAACTTTTCAGTTATGTTTTTTCAGTTGGATAACCACCAGAGGAACGATAAAATCGTTCCTCTCAAATTTTATGGTCTGCCCAGAAACAAATCACTGAACAAGATTGGAGGTTAAGAAGAGGTGGGTACAGTGGCTTACAGCCAGCATCCATGCACAGTTTAAATAAGGATAACTAACGAAAGTCGGGCTGATGGGCAGGGGCAGGGGCAAAGATGTTAAATGTTCCAGCTAACAATGATATTCTAGCACCATGGAACACCAATTGCAATTGGCAGGGGATGAGAAGATGCCCCCTCCACTGTGCAACAAAAGAGAACAACATATAATTTGTCTTCTCCTATTGGGAGACACCCTCTTGTAGTATGGATTGGGTGAGAGATCAAGACCACAAAAGTTTTGACAAACAATAATGATGTCTATATCAGCAAGGAATAATCGCAAGGCAATATATTTTGTTTCCTATTGGTAAAATACTTGAGCATCCAGGCTGCAGCATCGTAATATTTGTGCACAAACTGTCAAAGACATTTCAATGGAAGGCTATCAAATAGAGTTTCAAATATTGTAAAAAGACATAACTACATGGAGATAGAGAGGGTCGGTTTTGGAATTTTGAGTTCAGTAATTTTGTGGGGTATACCTCGTTATAGGTTTTTTATTCGGTGTCTGACTTGACTGAGAATTGCTGATAGTACCGAAGGGGAATTCACACCAGAAAATTACAAAATAAGTTCTTGTATCATTTTACCACAAATGCCACTTCCATTGAGCTCAACATTTGCATTCTTTTTCCTGCACAAATCATATCTACAGTAATTTTGTGACTTGTTCCGAACACACCTTAAAAGGCCTATTTCAGGCTTTTTGTGATTCCATGAGCATGTGCCCTTAACATGCCAGTGATGCCATCATTAAGAAGTCCTGCTGATCAAAGACAAATCACCTGGGTTGTAATTTCTAGTCAAGTCTTGGCTACCTGTTAAGGCAGCCAAGACTTGACTAGAAGTCATTGCCAAGCAACTGGACATGTACAGGTTGTAGTCTGGTAGAAATTCAAGACAATTGCCCAGACCCTTATGGGTTAACAAAACTAAAAGGAAAATCAGTCACTTCTTTCATGAAAATGAACATTTCAACTGCTATCAAGCCTCAACAAGGCCTTAAAAATAGCAAATGTGGGAATGTTTGAAAATACAGATGGTTTTGGTACTCACTGATTGGTTCGGTTTGGTTTTTCAGTATCCCCATGATTTCGGTACCGGTTCGGTTTTTTTGGTATATTGCCCATTTCAACATGGAGAAGAATTCAGCAATTGCTGAAGTTGTATGATGACTCCAATGCAAAGGCCCTGTAGTTACCTCTTCGATAAACACAGTGAAGCCTTGTTAACTGGTAGTGTGCTAAATTACTTTTAAATCGGCATTTGTAACGCGAATATTCTTTTTTCAAAGATATGACACTGCCAGAAAAGAAGCCTTGGTTTAGCAAGATATTGCTCATAAATGTTTTGTCGTAGTTTATTGGAGCGTGCCAGTTATTAACATTTTATTTCTGCTGCTGAGCCAACAAAAATTGGTGCAAACAGTGTAAAGCCACTAGGGTGGCTTTCAGCACTTTTCATTAGAGCCCTGATAGTGGCTTCTAGGACTCAATCAGTTAACTGAATAGTCACTTTGCCAGTGAAGAATATTTATATAACAAGAACAAAAGTATACAGTTAACCCGTTACTTAACATAATGTCCAAAACTGGCCAGTTCCATTCAAAAATCAACATTAAATTTTCATCACTTTTTCATTTTTTGTCTCAAAAACATAGCTTATGACCCTCATTGGAACAAGCTTATTGAGCTCGTTCCAGTGTGAAGTCATGAGCTATGTTTTTGATGCAAAAATGATATTTGTAAGCGTTGATTGCCTTTCATGTTAGATAAGTGGTTAACACCCTGTCTCTTTTTGAGATACAGCTGACCAAGAAAACATTCTTTCATCTGTTAACATCAGTTAACACAGCTTGCGTGATTATTTAATTTCAAGTCAGTTTAATATTATAGCCTCCGATTTTAATAAATTTTATCTTATATCTAACCTACTTTTTTAACAGTACTAGCTGACAATTCTGTGACCCATGTAAAAGTTTGTGGGCAGTTTTCCTAGTTGACATTCTGACTGGGTGGCACATATCCTAAGTGCAAATTCCATTGGGTGCAGTTTTCCCGAGCTGACATTTTGACTGGGAGACACATTTACTGGGTGACTCTTTCACTTGGGGCGGTTATCCAATTGGGTATTATGGAACTTGGGGGAGGGGGGGGGGCTACATCCCGGGGGGGGGGGGGGGGGGCACTTGTCCATTGTCAACATTTTTCCCGCACTCGATCGAGCTGTCGCGTGAGCGTTCTTCGAGGTGCATTTTTGATCCTCGCATTGTCTATAAAATCTAACACATGTTCAAAACAAATTTCATTGGATAAAAGCAATCGCTTTTTCTGCGTTCAAACATGGACGAATACAATATATTAGCTGATTTTAACGATTTAATTCGTATTGACAACTCACTGATGACACAACAGAGAATACCAAACCAAATGGATACCAAACCAAGTGAGAAGGTGAATAATTCTTTTTCACAAGATAAAAAAAATTAAACATTATTACAGAAAATCCTAGAGACTCTTTAAGACATAAATTCATCTCACCAAAAGATTGTTCTCTCAGCTGATAAGATTACGGTTCCTATAGAATTCAAGGTGTCGCCTCTTCCTTTAACAGTACCATATGACTAACCAGAACTGATGCATCAACCTACGAGAAAAAGGGGACGTCAAGCACGAAAACAGTTGGTGTTTGCATCCACACAAACAGATGAAGTCACTCAACAACCTATTCCAGACAATCAGACTGAGGAAGAACCTGATGATATTGTTAAACCTAAAAAAATGAAACGGGTACGATTCGACGGTCTTGGGCGATACATGAAAAATATTGCTAACTGCCGAGTGACTCACACTACATAAAAAACAGCCCTTATAAGGGCTACCCACAATATTAGAAAGACATATCTTGTCATGTTCACATACAAAAAAAAACAGTTCCCCTATCCTCCAGTGAAACTTATAAGCCCCAAAATGTACTATAGTAGTTAGTCATAGGCATAGTGCGGGGGGGGGGGGGGGGGAGGCACTATAGGCCAAAGCATTTTTAACACTGAGTTTTCCATAGGTTCCATAGGGTTAGAGTTAAATTGTGAAACTTATAGGCCAAAGTGTCTGTAACTTATAGACCAAAATGTCTGAAAATCCGTACATTTTTGGTCTATAGGTTACAGACATTTTGGTCTACAAGTTTCACAATTTAACACTAACCCTATGGACCCTATGGAAAACTCAGTGTTAAAAATGCTTTGGCCTATAGTGCGACCCCAACTACTCACACTGCCCTCTACTTTCCTGTCATCCACCATCCTCGTCTTTTCTCTCGCAGACACCCTCACGTCATCATCCTCTTCATCCTCAGACCTATCCCCTTTCAGACCACTCAGTTCCCCCTTCTCTACTCTACGGACCTTTCTGTTAACTATCCTCTCATCATAAGGCAAACATGTGTGAAATGTTTTTCGTAGTCGTTGCACCTGGGCGGGTTTTTCTCAACTCTAGTTATCCGAAGAAAGAATGGGTATAATGTATGTGTGGTGTGAGTGTGGTGGGGGAGGGGTAAACTAAAGTTCTCTCAATGGGCCGTCCTGACACGAGCTGCCAAAAGCAAAATGTGCTATGGAATGAAGTCTTCTGGTTGGTTTTAGCGAGCGACTGGTGTAATAGTTGGATGTTGAAAGGGGTATTTACTATTCCCATTGTACTAAATTTTATTTTTTATCATAACAAAAACTGCTATTGACGGCAGTATTTTCATCTAGAAATGTGTTTGTGGTATTTAACATGTGATGTTAGCTTCTCTCAATGAGCCGTCCTGACACGAGCTGCCAAAAGCAAAATGTACTATGGAATGAAGCCTTCTGGTTGGTTTTAGCGACTGGTGTAATAGTTGGATGTTGAAAGGAGTATTTTCTATTCCCTTGTAATAAATTTTATTTTTTATCATAAACAAAAACTGCTATTGACGGCAGTCTTTTCATCTAGATATGTGTTTGTGGTATTTAACCCGTGATGTCAGCTTACCAATGGTCTTCTTAACTGCCATTTTATATCTAATTGACCACTATTACTAATATAAATTCAGTGATTTATAACATAAAAGTTGTTTGAGTAATTAGTTATTTTGAGAAAAACGTATTGGCTTTCCTGTGACGTTTATTCATTTATTTACTGGTGCTTAACACCACATCAGCATCCAAGGCTATAATGTGGGGATAAAAAAATGACGTGGAGTAAAACACTTCTTTCATAAAGTAAAATATATGAGAAACACATGAAAAATGTATATGATCTTGACACTGAAATAAATAGTGAGGACAGTAGTGAATAATGATACCAATAGTTGAACAAATAATTACCGGCGAAGTAAAGTATAAACGATTGTAACGTGTTTACTTACTGTAACAGTATTACAATACCATTACAAATCACAATAAGCTACCTTCGAAAACCCACCTTATGGCCCATCATTGGAATGATAACTTTTTATAATTGTTGTTTGAATAACTCCCCTAAATGTACATAGGAAGTGGAATCGTCGGGCAAATTAAATGCTCTCCCTGCCCCTCCTCTCACATGTCTAAAGCTAGTTGATATCGTGCATTGACTTCTATATGCAAAAGTACAATGTTATCATTACCGAACTTCACAAAGCTGTGCTTGAAAGGTGATTAATGTGTTGTTGTTGTTTTTTTGTGTTTTGTTTTTTTTTACTGTTTTCTGCTGTTTGAAAATATGTGCTTGAAAGGTGATTAATGTTGTTTTACTGTCTGCAAATATGTTTGAAAAATTCGATATAAAAATGGACTTAATTTAAACAATATTTATTTGAATAGATATGCTATGTTACATGCTAGCAATAAATAACACACATATTTAAAGAACAGAGTTAATAATAAATAGCACAGAACACAACAGAACATAACTTAGCAACAGTATAAAGGGGGATTTGACAGAAAGCTTTGAGCTTATATGAGTCGGCTCCCCACATTCAAAAACCTACACTGTTTTCTGTGTGGCAATGGTTGACTATGTGTATCGTCACCTAGTAACCCAGTATTCGGTGCCTATAATGTGTAATTCCACCATATCCCTTCGACCGACTGCCTTGGCCACGGCATTCGAAACAACATGGTAGCCAGCTAGAGGCCGACGAAGGAAACTGGCGTTGGGAAATTATAATACTCGGTCCCGAGATGGCGACAACTATGCTTAGTTTAATTTAATGTTTTTGGGGTCCAAGAAAAAGAATACAGAAAAGTAAGAAATAGTAGGAAACGAAGTGTATATACACAGGGGACAAGAAGTGGTTGGTTAGCCGACCTGAACAGGAGTACATGTAGCTCGAAAAAGTATGCATGTTGAAGCACTTTCAGCAGCAACCAGTCATGCCTGGATTGGGAGTGCGTATTACCCGTGGGCTACCCATAAGAAAACTCATGTGTTGCTCACTGATTAAAACGTTTACTCGTTATAATGAAGTCATGAACAGAATAAAACATAAGGCGATTTTCGCTGCTGCTCAATGATTCTGAGCCAAACAGCTGGGATGACGCATCTGTTTCAAACGGGAGGAGACCAATCGTGTTATTGCGGATATCTAAAAATATTGGACACTCTAACAGAAAGTGACGGGATGTCTCGCGCATTCCACATTGACATAATGGATGAAGAGATAAGTGATTGTCGAACAGATGAGAATTGAGACTACTGCAACCTAAACGAAGTCGACAGTGATGTATCTGTGCCACCCGGGATTTGGCTCCAAAGTAGAAAGGTGATGGACGGAGGTTCCCACCATTCAGAAATGTTTTGAAATTACTTAATGATGCGTTTTCTCTAACGCTTAACGGCAACTTATTCCACTTGTCTGTAGTACTTGGAATAAATGAAGATTTATAGTGTTATGTTCGACAAAATGGCACTCGATGATTTGGGGCTGAACGAAGAGTCGGGTTCGTGGTCGATATGAGCGGAGGAACTTTGTTGCTGTTGTAAGGAGGCACCATGCGAGGATGCATTTTGAAAAACTGAATTAGCTTCAATTTTCGTCGTCTCTCAGGCAAGGGATCCCAATTTGTTTCTGCATATAAAAGTGTATTACTAGTGCTGACCGTTGCCCCGGTGACAATCCGAGCAGCTGCGATCTGAATTTTCTCCAATTCGGCTAATTTAGTTGTTGAACCATTTCCCCAAACAGTATTACCATATTCAAGGAGCGGTCTTATGAAAGCAAAGTATATTCTTTCAATAATTTTATGATCCAGATTGAATTTGTGTTTACGCAACAAATCCAAACGAGGACAGGCTTTGGAGCAAATATAGTTGATATGGTCATTCCATGTACAGGTGCAATTCAAAATTACTCCCAGATGTTTGTGAGTATTGACTTCAGATATCTGTGCTCCTCCTAGAAAAAGTGGCGGGTGTACATTGGGATCATTCTTTCGTGAGACGAGCATGCTTTCAGTTTTAAGGGGGTTAAACTCAACCAACCATTTTTTGGACCAGTGGTTTATTCTCTCGAGGTCGTTGTTTAGTATATTGGACGTCAGCTCGGGGTTTTCGACTATAAGATACAATGAAGTGTCGTCCGCAAAAAGGAGTATATTGCTAAGCAAGTCATCGCTTATATCGTTGATGTAGATAAGGAACAGTAGGGGCCCAATATTGATCCTTGGGAAACACCGGCGGAGACTGGTCGCCACGACAACACCTCGGACGACCCTCTGTGATCGATCGGATAAATATGATATTATAAATGACAACAGGTCCCCTGAAATGCCGATTTGTTCCAGCTTATGAATCAAACCAGCATGCCAAACTTTGTCGAACGCTTTACTAACGTCGCAGAAGACCACTCGGATCTCCTTGCCTTCGTCAAGGGCATGGTAGAATTCATCGTATATGTCAGTTAATTGTAAAACAGTTGAGTCATTGGGTCTAAACCCCGATTGAAACTGACTAAGCAAATTATTATCAACTAAAAAAAGCCCACAGGCGTTTGAAAATGCATTTCTCGAATAATTTACCAAGACTGCTCAGTAAAGAGATGGGGCGGTAATTGGTAACCAAATTCGAGGGTTGTTTTTTCAGTATTGGGGAGACATTAGTTTTTTTCACGCCACTGGAAAATATGAATTGTTGAGCAATATGTTAAATAATAACGTAAGAGGCTCATGGAGGGATGATTTACATTCACTTAAAAGACGGGGACTGATTAGGTCTGGGGCAGACGCCTTGGAACCCTCAACTGATTTCATTGCTTCAAATACTTCAGTACAAGGTAAAGTTATGTTTTCCAGTTTATTTAATGGTTGGGGTGACAGGTCCGGAAGTGTGGTGGACGAGTCGTTAACTGAAGAGATGGAACAAAAATATTCGTTAAGCAACTCAGCTTTTTCGAGATCTGCACTATATACTTTGTTCGAGTGATTCAGGGTTGGGATCCCTCTTGGTCTATTGCCCCTGGTGTATGTTCGAAGGGTTGTCCACCGCTGTGCTGAGCTTGTTTCGCTGCTGCCAAGAGTGGTTTGCACTCTAGAAAGATGTGAAGCCTTGGCTTTTCTAACAGCCGGTACTACTTCATTTCGTTTTGATCTGTATTTTTCCCAGTCATAATGAAAACCAGTCCGTTTGGCTACTCGGTATAGACGTTTTCGTTGCCGTATGAGTAATCGAAGTTCGTTGTGGAACCAGTTCGGCTGGTTCTTTCTCGACGTTATATGTTTGTTGGGTATAAACTTCGATGCAGTGTCAAGAAGCGTTTCAGTGAGATTGGACACTATTTTGTCGAGAGACGGGTCGTCAAAAACGGAATTCCAGTCCTCGTTATTAAAGGCAGAGTTTAGCGCTTCAAAATTACCTTGGGAGTATAACCAAATTTGCCGTCTAAAAGTTTGAGGTGGTGATTTCGGAAATTCGACTTCTAGAGTGATTGGGGTATGATAGCGGGTCATGTTCGAAATAAGGGGCTCCAGAACCTCACATACTTTCACGTTGAAAATATCCAGCAACGAAGCTGATGTTTCTGTAAAACAAGTTGGTTCACAAACGAGCTGTCCAAGATTACAACAAGAAATTACATCTAAAAAACCGCTTGTGGAGTGAACCATCTGATTATCGTTAAAATCGCCAGTAACAATTATATCTGAAACTGATGTGTCCTTTGCCTTTTCGATAGAGGTTGATAAAGCTTCCCATGAATCAGGTGGACTGTTAGGTGGACGATAAAATACCCTTAATAAGAGTGGTCTTTTGTGATTCGTAAATACTTCGACCCACAGGGACTCAGTATTCGGTGTCTGAAGATCAGGTCTCGGTTGAAAGTGAATACTCTCTTTAATATAAATTGCAACCCCACCACCCCTCGTTGCTCGATCGAATCGCATAGGCTCGTGGAATCCTTGAATGAAGATATCAGAGGAACTCTCATTGCTATTAAGTCATGCTTCTGTGAATGCTAAAATATCATTGTTTGAGGACTGGTATTGGATAATATCACTTTAGATATTAAGGAGGAAAATTTTTTAGTTATTGTGAGAATTGACAAAATGGCATGTGTTGGGACCGGGGTTTGTTTCAATATCACCAGCCAGTAATATAATTAAAATCAAATGGAAAAGAACCGTAATGATAGAAATAAATATTAATTTCCATATCACATAGCCAATCAGGGTATGCCCATTATTGAATGTATTACTGTTTGATTCGGGTTGATATTTCCAGCAGTGGTTATAATTATCATTTGGGGTCTTGTCGATACAAAAGAAGATGGCCGTAATTATAACAAAGCATTCATAAAGCCGCAAACCACAGAGACGCATGAGCAGGAAAATTAATATGCAGAGAGACAGGTCACATCTTAATCTGCGTTTGATGTCGCGTGCTGACACTCGTAGATTGTAACACCCGATCCGAGCGCGATATAATTCAGTGCAACACATTATGTTATCACTTCATGGTGAAATAACCTTGAAGCGATAACATAATGTAACATAAAAATGGACTTGTATGCAGTGTTATTGTTTGTTAGTTCCAAAAACACTTTAACAAAAAAATACTTCGAACTTAATTTAAGACATTTCGCCAGATTTCATCGAAATTTTTTTATTTAGGAAGGCACTGTCGGATATTTTTCGGCGACTAACCTTTTTACAGTCGGCGAAGTCCCCAAACATCCAGCAACACTCCCAAAATTCCGGCGGCATGTATAGCTTTTTACGGCGAGATGGAACAGGTCGGCGAACTGTCCAAATTTTTCTCTCTGCAAAATGTACTTTCGTCGAAAAGTTCAAACCTCGAGCTCACACGACGATGAGGTACGAAAGGTACGGGAAAAAAGCTTTTTATAAATTATTTTCACAATAAATTGAATGCAAACGATATATTTCATGCATTTATTTCTGGAAATGTAGCCATTAATGATGGCAATAATGCAATTTGTCGCGATAATCACAGTTTGGAGTTATTTATTGGGTAGCGCGGTTGACCTCTCGGTAAATCGTGTTTTCTCGGTTTGACAAGAGGCACCGAGAGGTACGCAAAAAAGCTTCTTATAAATTATTTTCACAATAAATTGAATGCAAACGGTATATTTAATGCATTTGATGCATTTATTTCGGGGGATTTGGTCATTAATGATGCAATTTATTTCGATAATCACAGCTTGGTGTTATTTATTGAGTAGCGCGAATGACCTCTCGGTAAATCGTGTTTTCTCGGTTTGACAAGAGGTACCGAGAGGTACGGAAAAAAGCTTACTCAATTACTGGTCGTATGAAAGCCTTGTACAGCTTGAGTAATGCAGTTTCATTGCCCTCCAGGTGGTGCCCCTTACCATTTTGTGTAAGTTTATTCGTTTTGTAGCTCTCGTGGCTACATTATTTACAAACATTGAATACATTATTTATACACAAAAATATCTGAGCCCACTGTCGTCGGTAGATCAGAAGTCACCAAAGATACCACATCGAGAGTGCTGTATCAACACATACAAACATTTCATCAGTCACTTTTATTCCCCAAAGCTTGTATAAACAAACTCAAAAAGTTCATCAGTTACTTTTAATCAGAACCCTCTGCCTTCACAGCGAACAGACGTATCGTCCAGCACTGGTGATTTCACACAAAACTGATTATCGCTCACTCGGAAGTTCAACAACGCTATTGCAATTTGCACCATTTCTGTGTATCTTTTTGTATCTCTGTAAGTGTTTACTTTTTTCTCTTGCTATTTCTATCTGCATTTTTCCGCTAAAAACGAATATTTAAGTCAATACAATTAAATTAAAATCTCTAATAACTTAAAAAATAAATTTTAGAATTATTTACAAAATAAAAACAATGGATAAACAAAGTCAAGTTCAGTTAAACAGTTCTGTCTTTAATTCTGGCAGTCTAAGCAACAGTGGAAATTCCACTAACACTGATATGGCATCGATGATGTCGATGATGTCTGGCTTCCAGAAAGAAATAGCCAGACTGAATGACACAATAGAGGGTTTGCGGTCAGAGCTTCAAGTCCAGAAGCGTCACGCAGATAAAGAAAAGGCTGAAATGAGAAGGGAATTGGAAAAGGCAATTCTGAGAGCCAAACCAGGTAAGGAGGACCTTGCTCCTCCAGTTCCTGATTTACCGTCTATCCAACGCCGCTACAGAAATGAGAAGACAAGCGTCCTCCGGCTCACTGACGGGGATATCTGAAATAGATTCAGATCTAATTACCCCCAGCCAGGATAACTGGCTGCGTTCCATAGTAGAAGCTACCAACACGGCCGCAGCTTCTCCGGCTGAGGCGGCAGAAATTCAGTTGGATAAAAATTCAGCTAAAATCCCCAAATCACAGCGACAGAAAAAATCACGAAACCAAAATCGGTCGAAAAGGAAACTCTCCAATGAGTTCCGTGAAAATTATGAAACCGTGGACGTCGAAGACGAAAATGGTTTCTGTATGACTATTGATCGGCATGTCAAGAAGACAAAAGCTATCAAGAAAAATTCACTGAGCACCGCTACTGAAAAGGACTCGGTGGTCACACCAAGAAATGGGGGGCTCTGTGAACGGAACGCAACAGAGTCTACATCACCTGAAATAGTGAATGCGACTGCGACAGCTAGCCCAACCGATAGCGCGACGTACGCTGATAAAGTAAAAGCCAAAACGCCCCCTAAGGTGACCAATAAAACCAACAAGACACAGGGCCATCCGCAACCAAACCCCTGTGTCGTAATCACACGCGTCCACCCCAAAACGGAAAAAAAACTCGAAGACATGCGTCCTCCGGCTTCAAGCCCAGAAGCGACAGCCCTTCCAGGATGCTCGTGGAAGAGACTAATCTCCAAAGCCACGGGCAACCATACTTGGAAAATAAAAGTAAAATGCCCTAACAGAGCAACGAAATTAAATCTGATAAGCAAAGGGGTAATTATCAACGGCAAAAAATACGAAACTGAGGAATATCGTGTTCTTCCACAACCCGTTCAGTGTCACAAGTGTCAGAAATTTGGGCACTTGTCACACAAATGCAGCGGGGTGCAAAGATGTATGAAATGCGGTGACCTGCCTTCGAACCTTGAAATATCATAAATCCCAAATCCTTCCAAGGCAAATCATGGTCTTTCTAACCACTTGCTCTTCATTCTTACTATATATACATGTCACTATCTCCAACCAATGCAAATTGTTGTGAGTAATGATGCACGAAGCTGACCATTATGCCGGGAGGGGGATTAATTGTGTATAACTTGGAACTTCTACGTGCGCCAAGCAGCAATAACACAACTATCATTTTAGTAAATGTTATAGCTTTATGTCCTCACTTTTGGTTTGTTGCTCGCATCACAATACATCCACTCCCGAATTTTTCTACGTGTGATATCCACTATTATGTTGTTATTCAGTTTGATATTTGACTTTGAATAAGCAGTTCATTCCTTCAGAATATGAATTGCTTTCTTAGCCTGTTTTCCTTATTTTTCTTTACTATTTTCTTTTGCCTGTTTCTTCGAGGTTACCCTCTCCATTTTCATCCAAACACTCGTATAACGCAACCTGAATTCAATTCGTACCACTGCGAAATGATCTCGTCATTGAAAGTTACCAATTTCTGGGCATCATGCATACGTGTGTATTACCACCCACAAATTACATAATGTATAGTCTTGAGTCTTATCGCGCCCGAATTGGTACATTCAATACTGTAGTTTATGCTCGCGGCCTGAAAAGAAGACTAACAAAACACCAGTCCCTTTGTGCTCTAGCGTATCTTTACATGTGGTATAGGCGTATTGAGGTTCAGGTCAGCCTTACTGTGACATCAACCTTGTTTCATCTCTTATTCAACAAATTTATCATGCACTGCCAATGCAGTATTGATATTTGTACGAATGTTGAAAGACCCAATCTCCGACCGACATCAAATATACCAGCTGCAACACCATCTTCTTCCGCCATCTGTTATTTAGTATATTTTTTGACATTGGTATTGGCTGTGGTTTTGTTATTGTCTGGAGACATTGAATCAAACTCTGGTCCAGGCTCTGTGAACACAGAAAATACCCCTGACGCATTAAAAATCTTTCATCTGAACATCCAAAGCCTGAAGACTAAAGTAGACATAATTGAGTATGAATCATTTTCCAATGACATCTTAGCATTCACTGAGACCTGGCTTCAGTGCTCGGACCTAACATCAGATATTATGATCCATGGCTTCCAAGAACCCTCACGGTTTAACCGTCTGTCTAGGGGAGGTTGCCGTCTACGTGAAGGACGGCCTGTGCTTTCGGCATAGAACTGATCTTGAGGTGAATGACATCGAGTGCATCTGGGCTGAAGTGTTCATGACCCATGCTAAGTCGCTGCTACTAGGTGTATTTTACCGCCCACCCAATAGTCCCTCAGATGTTTGGGATACAATTACGGCATCTATTGACAAAGCCAAAGATACCTTAATTTCAGACATAATTATTACTGGTGACTTCAACGACAACCAATATGGTTCTCCCAAGGGTCGCTTCCAGGAACTAAGTAATTATTTCAATCTTAGACAGCTTGTGGAAGGGCCAGCATGCTTTACCGAATCATCTGCAACTCTAATTGACCTATTTGCTGTTAGGAATACTGTACATGTAATGGAATGTGAAGTACTAGAACCACTTGTACCTGACATGTCTTGTTATCACTGTCCAATTTATATTGCCATTGAATTCAAGAAAGAAAAGCCAAAAAACTTTAAGAGATGCATATGGTTGTATGCAGAGGGAAACTTTGACGGTCTAAACACTGCATACAATAACATAGACTGGGAAAGACTGCTTGATCATTCGTGCCCGGACACTATAGTATCCACCTTCACCGATCAATTACTTGAAACAGCATCTAAATTTATTCCCAACAAACTGATAACCTCTAGGACTAGGCTAACCAGCCTAAATGGATGCATAATCAAATTCGGTTATTGATTAGGCAAAGAACACGATTATATCGTAGAGCAAAGCGCACAGGTCAACTGCAGGACTGGGCGAGATATAAGCATAGACGAAATGAAGTCGTATCAGCTGTTAGGAAAGCAAAATCTACATACATATCGAAAGTCCAATCAGAACTAAACTGTCCGGAAGCACCCTCGTCAGTATGGTGGAAAACATTAAAAACATTTATCTGTAAAAATATTTCCGGAATCCGGACTATAAGTCACCTTAACAAACTCTATTTAACCAATCCCGAAAAGGCGGAAGTGTTCAATGATTACTTCTGTTCCATTTCGACATTGGATGACACTAATGCATCCTTGCCAGATTCACCCCTGCCTCCCCTACAATCGCCTGACAAGATAACACTTGAAAGCAAGGAAGTGTACGAAGCGATCAAGAGTATCAAAGTATCGAAGGCGTCTGGTCCTGATCTTATAAGTCCCAGGCTTTTAAAAGAATGTAGACACTCATTGTGTGACCCACTTACAGCCCTCTTCAATCGATTATTAGACAACTGTTACTTTCCAACTTTATGGAAAAAAGCCAATGTGACACCGGTGTTGAAAAAGAATCCGTCTAACGTAGTTAATAACTACAGGCCAATATCTTTGCTTAGCTGTACTGGTAAAGTACTTGAAAAATGTGTCTTCAAACGATTATGGCTTTTTTATGTGATAACAATATACTGAGCCAGTTTCAGTCTGGTTTTACTCCAGGTGACTCTACGGTCCTACAACTGACAGACCTCTATGGTGAATTCTGCCATGCTCTTGACGAAGGAAGAGCGGTAAGAGTTGTCTTTTGTGATGTTAGCAAGGCATTTGATAAAGTTTGGCATGTTGGTCTTATTCACAAGCTCGAGAGAATAGGCATATCTGGCGACCGACTTGCTTTGTTTCCTAAAATCTTACCTTTCTGATCGGTACCAGTGCGTCCTTGTAGCCTCTGAGGCATCTCCTTGGAAACCAATAACGTCTGGTGTCCCGCAGGGTTCGATCCTTGGTCCCCTGTTATTCCTGATTTACCTCAACGATATTACTGAAAACCTACTTAGCAGTATACGCTTATTTGCAGATGATACATCCCTTTATCTTATAATTGAGAATTCCTGACCAAGGTGCCATCATACTCAACCGTGATTTAGCCACAATTGAACACTGGGCTAACACCTGGCTCGTTGAGTTCAACTCCCTTAAAACGGAAACCATGATTATGTCACGTAAAAGTAACGTTCCGGCGCACCCACCTATATATTTAGGCGGAACTCAAATTTCCGAGGTGAGTAGCCACAAGCATATGGGTGTAATCTTGAATAAAGGTTGTACATGGACCGACCATATCGATCATGTGTGCGCTAAAGCCTGGACACGTATTGACATCCTCAGGGCCCATAAGTTTACACTTGACCGGAAAGTCCTTGAAAAGATATACTTTGCGTTTGTCCGACCTCTTTTAGAATACGCTGACTCTGTCTGGGACAACTGCTCAGCAACTCAAGTTGCTGACCTGGAGAAAATACAAGTAGCTGCAGCAAGAATAGTTACTGGTGCCACTGTGAGCTGCAGTAAAGACCTTCTCTACACAGAAACTCAATGGGATCCACTGGAAGAATGACGCCGAAAGCACAAGCTTATCCAGTTTTTTAAGATGTATCATAAATTAACACCTCCATATATCTCCAATAAGGTGCCACCAATTATTTCATCTATTACCCAAAGCCGCAATCTCCGATCCGAAAATAACCACCGTGTTCCCTTTTGTCACACCAATTTATATAAGTCCTCGTTTATCCCGGAAGTTACCGACCAGTGGAATAGATTACCCCCCTCAGTAAGAGAAAATTGTTCCCTCATAAACTTCAAGACGTTTTTAAATAGTGCGAACCTTCGACCACCAATCTTTTACTATGGAGCCAAATCCCGTGCTGCCCAAATTTATCATTGCAGTAATATCAACGCCCACTTATACGATAACCATCTCTCAACATCCCCACGTTGCCTGTGTGGGGATATTGAAACTACTAAGCACTTTCTTGTGCACTGCCCAATCTATGACGATGCTCGTGTTTCCAAAATCAATGCTTTGCCATTTACTATTGAGCTCTCCACACTCCTATTTGGATCCGAACAACTGAATAATAACGAAAACCTTCTTGTCTTCAGAGCCGTGCAGGACTATATCATACTGAGTGGACTTTTTAATAAGTAGCAGTGCACTCTTGAACTTTTCCAGTATTTCTTGCCACACAAATGGGCCACCGTTACCGATACACCCCATTAAGGCTGCCCTATTGAATATTCTTTGGAAGCGAACATTGAATTCAGGTTGTTCCCCCTGTTTCCTAGTTAACCCTTTGCCCCATGTAACGGCCAGTGTTACCCATGAAAATCGTCATTTAATTCCTTTTATATTTTCAATCTTTGTCTCGAGAACATGGCTTATGACCCTTCATTGGAATGAGCTCGACGAGTCCGTTCCAGTGAGGGATCGTGAGCTGTGTTTTTGAGACTGACATTGGAAACTTCCAGTTATTCGAAAACTTATTCTTCAAGTGTCGACTGCTACACGTGTTGGGTAAGGGGTTAAGTTTCTTTTTTTTTCATTCTCTCATTCTCCCTATTGCTCTCCCTACTTTCTCTCTCTGTTTTCTATGTTTAAACAATATTTCACTTAGTGTTTACAGCTACTATTAAACTTTGTCAGTAATCCAAAGGAGACAGCTCATAGAAGCTAAAAGCTTACTGCTGAATCCTTTCAATAAATCTCGTTCTTGACTCTTTACGTTAATGCATACCATTGTATTGCGCACTCTGTATGACAATCATGTTGTAGTTTATAATATGTATGCATCATATTTTTTTCATGAATAAATATTGTTTAAACTAAATGCGGTGACAAACACATCGCGAAGGCATGTAGTGCTAAAACTCTGAAATGCCCCAATTGCAGTGGTCAACACCCCAGCAACTACCGGGGTGTAGCTACTTCAAAAAAGTTAAAACAAACATCCAGCTTAAAGCTGTAAGTAATGTTGAGAACTCATCTTCTCCTTATTCCACTTGTACTCTAATGGCTGGCTCCATTTTCAGCATAATGAAGAAACACTTGGACACCAGTCTTTCGGACGTTTGCAAAGAGATTAGTAAAACAGCCTCCAAGTTATATAACACTCAAATATCTAACACGCTATTAGAAGCGGCCGTCAACAGAATATAATTATGTAACAATATTACAAATAGTAATTAAACTTAAATAAACTTAGTACCGTTATTCCTAAACCATTCATGGATACACTAAAAATAGTCCAGTGGAACGCTCGAAGCGTTAATCAGAAAAATTTGCAAATGTCACATTATTTCAAAAATATGGAGTATCGATCTCCAGTTATACGATCACAAACTAGAAGCAAACAAAGAGGCCAAATTTTGGGGATTTATCCTAGATAGCAATCTCAGTCTAAACAGTCACGTAAACGCCATTACGGCTAGAGCTAATTAACGTATCAATTTTCTGAAGATGATCAGAGGTAGAAACTAGGGAGCAAACAAAGATGTGTTTCTCAAGCTCTACAAAACATTTATACGTCCGGTACTTGAATACGGTGCCATAATAACAAGTGACCTGAGCAAAACCAACATTCAGAAGCTACAGAGGGTTCAAAATTATGCCCTGCGAGTGGCACTATGCAAACCGAAATGGACACCGATAAAAGATCTTCACGAGCTAGCAAAAATAGAAACTATTGATACGCGATTAAAAGACCTACAAAACAAAACCCTCAACAGACTCCAAGATAGTGAATTAATGGTTGAGCTGAACGAACACCGATCCCTTAACAGAAAAACAAAATAAGTTTCAGGAAAAAAAATAAAATAAAAACTAGACTTTATGATTCTGGAGAATCATGGCTTTTCCCGATGAGATTCCATGATTTTTCATGACCCCACAGTGTCTTGTTGTTTTTAACTGTCTCACTGAAGTCCCTTCATTGATGTTATGAAAAAGGTGAAGATAGTAATCTCCAATGACAGAGTTTGATAAAAAATTGTTTAGGTAAAAACCATCATTAACGTGGACTGGTTTAATGTCAATATCGTCTTCCAACAAGTCAATGACCGACAAAAGGAGTTATGTTTGTTTGACACATACCCACTGAGTGCTGTGTCAATTTAAAAATGGTTTATTTTATCTCAAATGTATCCCAAATATTGATGTCTGGCAGCTTGTAGAGGGTTAACAAGTGGTAACAGGAATATTTATTCATGCAACTTGTAATGTCACACCAAGAACTGTGAATGGCCATTTTTTTCTTTAAAATCTACAAGATGTTTTCAGAGAAATCCAGGGAGAACATGAATTTTAAGCTTTTGATGGGTATCATTGTTTATCCAGCCCAAAACGGGTTAAGTGTTGTTTTTTGAATACTCTTATTACTTCCAAAAATAATTCTCAGTGAATTCTACTTCCACTTATTTTGATCTCTCCTCCCAACTTCGGGTGCTGTGGGTACGCAAACACAGCCCATTTTATCAACATTTTGATGTTTGAGAACCTGCATAGGGCTAACAAATGCTTACAGGAATATTTTGTACATGCAACTTGTAATGTCACACTAAGATCAGAGAATGGCCATTTTTTCTTGAAAATCTACGGCATGTTTTTAAAGAAATCCTCAGATAACACAAATGTTTAATCTTTTGAGGGGTATTTCCCTGTAACCAGCTCTAAAGGGTTAATGCTTGGTTTTGTGAATACCTTCATTACTTACAAAAATGATTGACGGTGAATTCCACTTCCAATGAAGGAGGTTATGTTTATCTCGTAGGTACACATTTGGTGTTATGGTTGCCCAAGAAGAGCCCATTTTCTCCAAATGTCTATGCTTGGCAGCCTCTGGAGGGTTAACAAATGTTTACCGAAACATTTTGTTCATGCTTGTAATGTCACTCGAAGACCTGCGAATAGTCAATTGTTCTTGAATTTTTTGTTGTTGAGAAATCCATAGAAAACTGGAATTTTAAGCATATATATATATCTTTAAACAGTCAAAAATGGGTTCAGACCTCGATTTTTGAATCCATTTACTACTTACAAAAATGTTTCCCTGTCAGTTTTGCGTCCGGTAAAAGAAGTTACGTTTCTCTGTTGCATTCCCTTTTGATGTTGTTGTTGTTCAAAAACAGGCTATTTTTCAAAATTTTGAAATTTAGCAGCCCATGGAGGGTTAACAAATGCTTATCAGAATAATTTATCCAATCACCTGGTAATGTGACACCATGACCTATCAATGGCCATTTTCTCTTGAAAACGCTACCAGATGTTTGTAAAGAAATCCAGGGAAAACACTAGACTTTATGATTCTGGAGAATCATGGCTTTTCCCGATGAGATTGCATGATTTGTCATGACCCCACAGTGTATGATGAATTGCTTTTGACTGTCTCACTGAAGTTCGTTCATTGACGTCACGAGAAAGGTGAGTACAGACGTCTCAAATGACTCAGTTTGATAAAAAAAAAATTGTTTAGGTAAAAACCATCATTAACGGTGGGGAGGGTTAATATCAATATCGTCGTCCAACAAGTTAATGACCGACAAAAGGAGTTATGTTTGTTTGACACATACCCACTGAGTGCTGTATCTATTTGAAAATGGACCGTTTTATCTCAAATGTATCCAAAATATTTATGTCTGGTAGCTTGTTAAGGGTTAACAAGTGCTAACAGGAATATTTATTCATGCAACTTGTAATTTCACACCAAAAACTGTGAATGGCCATTTTTACTTAAAAATCTACGAGATGTTTTCAGAGAAATCCAGGGAGAACATGAAACGGGTTAAGGGTTGTTTTTTTTAACACGCTTATTACTTATAAAAATAATTCTCAGTGAATTCTACTTCCACTTATGTTGATTTCTCCTCTTAACTTTGGGTGCTGCGTGTATGCAAACACAGCCCACTTTTTCAACATTTTGATGTTTGAGAACCAGCATAGGGTTAACAAATGCTTACTGGAATATTTTGTACATGCAGCTTGTAATTCACACTAAGATCTGAGAATGGCCAATTTTTCTTGAAAATCTATGTGATGTTTTTAGAGAAATCCTCGGATAACATGAATTTTTAACCTTTTGAGGGGTATCAACCTGTAACCAGCCCTAAACGGGTTAATGCTTGGTTTTATGAATACCTTCATTACTTACAAAAATGATCCACGGTGAATCCCACTTCCAATGAAGGTGGTTATGTTCATCTCGCAGGTACACATTGGGTGTAATGGGTGGCCAAGTACAGCCCATTTTCTCAAAATTTGCTGTCTCTGGAGGGTTAACTAACGCTTACTGGAATCTTTTGTTCATGCAACTTGTAATATCACTCCAAGACCTGCAAATGGTCAATTTCTCTTGAATACTTACTAAATTTGTTTGAGAAATCCACAGAAAATGGGAATTTTAAGCTTTTAGGGGGTACATCTCCTTAACCAGGCGAAAATGGGTTAAGACCTCAATTTTATAATACCCTTAAAACTTACTAAAAATTTTAGCTATCAGTTTTGTGTCCGGTAAAAGAAGTTATGTTTCTCTGCAGCATTCCCATTTGATGTTGTTGGTGTCCAAAAACAGACTACTTTTTTCAAAATTTTGATATTTAGCAGCCCATAGAGGGTTAACAAATGCTTATCTGAATATTTTATCCATGCAACTGGTAATGTGACTCTAAGACCTATCAACGGCCATTTTCTCTTGAAACCCTACGAGACGCTTGTAAAGAAATTCAGGGAAAACATGATTTTTTAAGCTTTTGATGGGCATTGCTATTAACCATCCCAAAAGGGGTTAATGCTTGGTTTTTTGAATACCCTTATTCCTAACAAATTTGGTCCTCGGTGAATTCCACTTCCAACAAAGTAGATTACTTTTATCTCTCGGGTATGCATTGGTTGCTGTGCGCATCTGAAAACAGCCTATTTCAACAAAATTACAATGCTTAGCAGCCTGTAGAGGGTTAATAAATGATCACCGGAATATTTTGTCCATGCAACTTGTAATGTCACATAAAGACCTACGAATAGCCAATTTTTCCTGAAAACCTACAAGTTGCTTTTAGAGAAATCCACAGAAAATGGGAAGTTTAAGCTTTTAAGGGGTATCTCTCTTTAACCAGTCCAACATGGGTTAAGACTTCGACTTTTGAATACCCTTACCCCTATCAAAAATGTTTCCCCATCAATTTTGCGTCCGATAAAAGAAAGAACCTTTCTCGGTGGTACACCAAGTGGGTGTTGTTGGTGTCCAAAAACAGCCCATTTTATCACAATTTTGACTTTTAGCAGCCCGTGGAGGGTTAACAAATGCTCACCGCAGTATTTTGTCCATGCAACTTCTATTGTCACACCAAGGCCTGGGAGTGACAAATTTTTCTTGAAAATCTACAAGACTCATTTAGAGAAATCCACGGAAAATACAAATTTTTTAGCTTTATGGGGGTATTGCTGTTTAACCAGCCCAAAACGGGTTAACGCTCGGTTTTCTGAACACCCTTATTACTGACAAAAATGATCCTCGGTGAATACCACTCCCAATAAAGGAAGTTATGTTTATCTCTCGTGTATTGTTTGGGTGCATTGGGGGCCTGAAACCAGCCTATTTCATCAAAATTTCGATGTTTGGCAGCCTGTGGAGGGTTACCATATGCATCGCCTGATATGTCATGTGTATCAAAGTGTGTGACACAGACAGGTCTAGCAATGACTAATGTATAAAAAAAATCTACAAGACATGTTTCGAGAAAGTGCCGATAAACCCCAATTTTGGCAGTTTTTTGCCAATTCTGGCGAAATAAGGGTTAAATCTAAAATTCTGCTTCGGTACATTTTTTTTGCCCCTCTATGCGTGTGCCAAATTGTGTGAAAATCGGTTCGAAAATGGCTTCTGAATCGTACGGACAAAAATGTGTGGAAAAAAAAAAAAAAAAAAAAAAAAAAAAAACCAAACTAGACTTTATGATTCTGGAGAATCATGGCTTTTCCCGATGAGATTCCAGGATTTTTCATGTCCCCACGGTGTCTGATGAATTGTTTTTAACTGTGTCACTGAAGTTCCTTAATTGATGTTATGAGAAAGGTGAGTATAGTAGTCTCAAATGACACAGTTTGATAAAAAATTGTTTAGGTAAAAACCATCATTAACGGTGGAGTGGGTTAATGTCAATATCGTCGTCCAACAAGTCAATGACCGACAAAAGGAGTGTTTGTTTGACACATACCCACTGAGTGCTGTGTCAATTTAACAATGGTCCATTTTATCTCAAATGTATCCAAAATATTGATGTCTGGCAGCTTGTAGAGGGTTAACAAGTGCTAACAGGAATATTTATTCATGCATCTTGTAATGTCACACCAAGAACTGTGAATGGCTAGTTTTTCTTTAAAATCTACAAGATGTTTTCAGAGAAATCCAGGGATAACTTGAATTTTAAGCTTTTGATGGGTATCATTGTTTATCCAGCCCAAAACGGGTTAAGTGTTGTTTTTTGAATACTCTTATTACTTCCAAAAATAATTCTCAGTGAATTCTACTTCCACTTATTTTGATCTCTCCTCCCAACTTCGGGTGCTGTGGGTATGCAAACACAGCCCATTTTATCAACATTTTGATGTTTGTGAACCTGCATAGGGTTCACAAATGCTTACATGAATATTTCGTACATGGAACTTGTAATGTCACACGATTTTTTAATGCACTTACTACTTACAAAAATGTTTCCCTGTCAGCTTTGCGTCCGGTAAAAGAAATTACGTTTCTCTGTTGCATTCCCATTTGATGTTGTTGGTGTTCAAAAACAAACTATTTTTTCAAAATTTTGACATTTAAAAGCCCATGGAGGGTTAAGAAATGCTTACCAGAATAATTTATCCAATCAGCTGGTAATGTGACACCATGACCTATCAATGGGCATTTTCTCTTGAAAACCTTACCAGATGTCTGTAAAGAAATCCAGGGAAAACATAAATTTTTAAGCCTTTGATGGGTATCACTATTAACAACCACAAAATGGGTTAACACTTGGTTTTGTGAATACCCTTATTACTTACAAAAATGGTCTTCGGTGAATTCCACTTCCAACAAAGGAGATTATGTTTATTTCTCAGGTACATGTTGGGTGATGTGGGTGCCTGAAAACAGCCCATTTCAACAAAATTACGATGCTTGGCAGCCTCTAGAGGGTAAATAAACGCTCACCGGAATATTTTGTCCATGCAACTTGTAATAGCACACAAAGACCTGCGAGTAGTCATTTTTTCTTGAAAACCTACAGGATGTTTTTAGAGAAATCCACAGAAAATGGGAATTTTAAGATTTTAAGGGGTCTCTCTCTCTTTAGCCTGTCCAAAATGAGTTAAGACTTCGACTTTTGAATACCCTTACTACTTACAAAAATGTTTGCGTATAGATTGTGCGCTCGATAAAAGAAGGCACGTTTTTTTGTGGCGAACCCATTGGGTGCTGTTGGCGTCCAAAAACAGCCCATTTTATCACAATTTTGACATTTAGCAGCCCGTGGAGGGTTAACAAATGCTCACCGCAGTATTTTGTCCATGCAACTTGTATTGTCACAACGAGGCCTGGGAGTGACAAATTTTTCTTGAAAATCTACAAGACTCGTTCAGAAAAATCCACGGAAAACATGATTTTTTTTAGCTTTATGGGGGTATTGCTGTTTAACCAGCCCAAAACGGGTTAACGCTTGGTTTTTTGAACACCCTTATTACTGACAAAAATGATCCTCGGTGAATTCCACTCTCAATAAAGGAAGTTATGTTTATCTCTCATGTATTGTTTGGGTGCAGTGGTGGCCGGAACCCGGCCTATTTCATCAAAATTTTGATGTTTGGCAGCCTGTGGAGGGTTACCATATGCATCGCCTGATATGTCGTGTGTATCAAAGGGCGTGTCACAGACAGGTCTAGCAATGACGAATGTATACAAAAAATCTACAAGATGTGTTTCGAGAAAGTGCCGATAAACCCCAATTTTGGCAGTTTTTTGCCAATTCTGACGAAATAAGGGTTAAATCGAAAATTCCGCTTTGGTACATTTTTAGATTTTGTGCCCCTCTATGCGTGTGCAAAATTTCGTGAAAATCGGTTCGAAAATGGCTTCTGAATCGTACGGACAAAATGTGGGAAAAAAAAAACAAAAAAAAAACAAAAAAAAAACCAAAAAAAATAATAATAATCCGTAGAAAAACAATAGTCTTTTCCAGAGGGAAAAGCTTAAAAAAAACACAAAAAAACTAGACTTTATGATTCTGGAGAATCATGGCTTTTCCCGATTAGATTCCATGATTTCTCTTGACCCCACAGTGTCTGATGAATTGTTTTTAACTGTCTCACTAAAGTTCCTTCATTGATGTTATGAGAAAGGTGAGTATAGTAGTCTCAAATGACTCGGTTTGGGTTTGATAAAAAATGTTTAGGTAAAACCCATCATTAATGGTAGAATGGGTTAATATCAATATCAATGTTTCCCTATCAGTTTTGCGTCCGGTAAAAGAAGTTACGTTTCTCTGTGGCATTTCCATTTGATGTTGTTGGTGTACAAAAACAGACAATATCCTCAATTTTTTTTACATTTAGCAGCCCATGAAGGGTTAACAAATGCCTACCAGAATAATTGATCCATGCAACTGGTCATATGACACCAAGACCTATCAACGGCCATTTTCTCTTGAAAACCCCACAAAATGTTTGTAGAAATCCAGGGAAAACGATTTTTTAAGCTTTTGATGGGTATCCCTGTTAACCTCCCCAACAGGGGTTAACGCTTGGGTTTTTGAATACCTTTATTACTTACAAAAATGGTCCTCTGTGAATTCCACTTCAAACAAAGGAGATTATGTTTATCTCTCATGTATACATTAGGTGTTGTGCGTGTCTGAAAACAGCCCCATGTTAACAACATTACGATGCTTGGCAGCTTGTAGATGGTTAAAAAACTCTCACCGGAGTATTTTGTCCATGCAACTTGTAATGTCACATAAAGACATACGAATAGTCAATTTGTCTTGAAACCCTACAAGTTACCGTTACGGAAATTCACAGAAAATGGGAATTTAAAGCTTTCAAGGGATATCTCTCTTTAGCCTGTCCAAAATGGGTTAAGACGTCGACTTTTGAATACCCTTACTACTAACAAAAATGTTTTCGTATAAATTGTACGCGCGATAAAAGAAGGCACTTTTCTTTGTGGTGTACCCTTTGGGTGCTGTTGGTGTGCAAAAACAGCCCATTTTATCGCAATTTTGACCTTCAGCAGCCCGGGGAGGGTTAACTAATGCTGACCGGAATATTTTGTTCATGCGACCTGTAATGTCACACCAAGACCGGCAAATAGCCGATTTTTCTTGAAAACCTACAAGATGTTGTTAGAGAAATCCACAGAAAATGGGTATTTTAAGATTTTAATGGGTATCTCTCTTTAACCAGCCCAAAATGGGTTAAGACGTCAAATTTTGAATACCCTTACCACTTTCAAAAATATTTTGCGATCAATTTTGCGTCCGATAAATGAAGGCCCCTTTCTCTGTGGTATATCGCTTGGGTGCTGTTGGTGTCTAAAAACAGCCCATTTTATCACAATTTTTACGTTTAGCAGCTCGGGGAGGGTTAACTAATGCTGACCGGAATATTTTATCCATGCAACTTGTAATGTCACACCAAGACCTGAGAGTGACCAATTTTTCTTGAAAATCTACAAGACTCGTTTAGAGAAATCCACGGAAAACATGAAGTTTTGAGCTTTTTTGGGGTATTGCTGTTTAACCAGCCCAAAACGGGTTAACACTTGGTTTTCTGAACACCCTTATTACTTGCAAAAATGATCCTCGGTGAATTCCACTTCCAATAAAGGAAGTTATGTTTACCTCTCGGGTATCGTTTGGGTGCTGTGGGGGTCTGAAACCGGCCCATTTCATCAAAATTTCGATGTTTGGCAGCCTGTGGAGGGTTACCATATGCATCGCCTAATATGTCGTGTGTATCAAAGGTTGTGTAATAGGCAGGTCTAGTAATTATGAATATTTAAAAAAAAATCCTAAAGCCGTGTTTCGAGAAAGTGCCGATAAACCCCAATTTTGGCAGTTTTTTGCCAATTCTGGCGAAATAAGGGTTAAATCGAAAATTCCGCTTTGGTACATTTTTAGATTTTCTGCCACTCTATGCGTGTGCTAAATTGTGTGAAAATCGGTTCAAAAATGGCTTCTGAATCATACGGACAAAAATGTGTGGAAAAAAAAAAAAAAAAAAAAAAAAACCCAAAAAACTAGACTTTATGATTCTGGAGAATCATGGCTTTTCCCGATGAGATTCCATGATTTGTCATGACCCCACGGTGTATGATGAATTGCTTTTGACTGTCTCACTGATAATCCTTCATTGATGTCATGAAAAAGGTGAGTATAGAAGTCTCAAATGACTCAGTTTGATAAAAAAAAATTGTTTAGGTAAAAACCATCATTAACGGTGGGGAGGGTTAATATCAATATCGTCGTCCAATAAATTAATGACCGACAAAAGGAGTTATGCTTCTTTGACACCTACCCACTGAGTGCTGTATCTGTTTGAAAATGGTCCGTTTTATCTCAAATGTATCCAAAATGTTGATGTCTGGCAGCTTCTTAAGTGTTAACAGGTGTTAACAGGAATATTTATTCATGCAACTTGTAATTTCACACCAAAATCTATGAATGGCCATTTTTACTTAAAAATCTATGAGATGTTTTCAGAGAAATCCAGGGAGAACATGAATTTTAAGCTGTTGATGGGTATAATTGTTTATCCAGCCCAAAACGGGTTAAGGGTTGTTTTTTTAATACGCTTATTACTTATAAAAATAATTCTCAGTGAATTCTACTTCCACTTATGTTGATTTCTCCTCTTAACTTTGGGTGCTGTGGGTACGCAAACACAGCCCACTTTTTCAACATTTTGATGTTTGAGAACCAGCATAGGGTTAACAAATGCTTACTGGAATATTTTGTACATGCAACTTGTAATTCACACTAAGATCTGAGAATGACCATTTTTTCTTGAAAATCTATGTGATGTTTTTAGAGAAATCCTCGGATAACATGAATTTTTAACCTTTTGAGGGGTATATCACCCTGTAACCAGCTCTAAACGGGTTAATGCTTGGTTTTATGAATACCTTCATTACTTACAAAAATGATCCTCGGTGAATCCCACTTCCAATGAAGGTGGTTATGTTCATCTCACAGGTACACATTGGGTGTAATGGGTGGCCAAGTACAGCCCATTTTCTCAAAATTTGCTGTGTCTGGAGGGTTAACAAACGCTTACCGGAATCTTTTGTTGATGCAACTTGTAATGTCACTCCAAGACCTGCAAATGGTCAATTTCTCTTGAATACTTTCAAAATTTTCTGGAGAAATCCACAGAAAATGGGAATTTTAAGCTTTTAAGGGGTACATCTCCTTAACCGGGCGAAAATGGGTTAAGACCTCAATTTTTGAATACCCTTACTACTTACTAGAAAATTTCCCTATCAGTTTTGCGTCCGGTAAAAGAAGTTATGTTTCTCTGCCGTATTCCCGTTTGATGTTGTTGGTGTCCAAAAACATACTATGTTTTTCGAAATTTTGACATTTAGCAGCTCATGGAGGGTTAATAAATGCTTATCTGAATATTTTATCCATGCAACTGGTAATGTGACCCTAAGACCTATCAACGCCCATTTTCTCTTGAAACCCTACGAGACGTTTGTAAAGAAATTCATGGAAAACATGATTTTTTAAGCTTTTGATGGGTATTGCTATTAACCATCCCAAAAGGGGTTAATGCTTGGTTTTTTGAATACCCTTATTACTAACAAATTTGGTCCTTGGTGAATTCCACTTCCAACAAAGTAGATTATGTTTATCTCTCGGGTATGCATTGGGTGCTGTGCGCATCTGAAAACAGCCTATTTCAACAAAATTATGATGCTTAGCAGCCTGTAGAGGGTTAATAAATGCTCACCGGAATATTTTGTCTATGCAACTTGTAATGTCACACAAAGATCTGCGAATAGTCAATTTTTCCTGAAAACCTACAAGTTGCTTTTAGAGAAATCCACAGAAAATGGGAATTTTAAGCTTTTAAGGGGTATCTCTCTTTAACCAATCCAAAATGGGTTAAGACTTCGACTTTTGAATACCCTTGCCACTACCAAAAATGTTTCCCCATCAATTTTGCGTCCGATAAAAGAAGGAACCTTTCTCAGTGGTACACCAAGTGGGTGCTGTTGGCGTCCAAAAACAGCCCATTTTATCACAATTTTGACTTTTAGCAGCCTATGGAGGGTTAACAAATGCTCACCGCAGTATTTGGTCCATGCAACTTCTATTGTCACACCAAGGCCTGGGAGTGACAAATTTTTCTTGAAAATCTACAAGACTCGTTTAGAGAAATCCCTGGAAAATACGAATTTTTGAGCTTTATGGGGGTATTGCTGTTTAACCAGTCCAAAATGGGTTAACGCTTAGTTTTTTGAACACCCCTATTAATGACAAAAATGATCCTCGGTGAATTCCACTCACAATAAAGGAAGTTATGTTTATCTCTCGTGTATTGTTTGGGTGCAGTGAGGGCCTGAAACTGCCCTATTTTATCAAAATTTCGATGTTTGGCAGTCTGTGGAGGGTTACCATATGCATCGCCAGATATGTCGTGTGTATCAAAGAGCGTGTGACAGACAGGGCTAGCAATGACGAATGTATAAAAAAAATCTACAAGACGTGTTTCGAGAAAGTGCCGATAAACCCCAATTTTGGCAGTGTTTTGCCAATTCTGACGAAATAAGGGTTAAATCGAAAATTTCGCTTTGGTACATTTTTAGATTTTGTGCCCCTCTATGCGTTTGCAAAATTTCGTGAAAATCGGTTCGAAAATGGCTTCTGAATCGTACGGACAAAATGTGTGGAGAAAAAAAAAAAAAAAAAAAAAAAAAAAATAATAGTAATCCGTAGAAAAACAATAGCCTTTTCCAGAGGGAAAAGCCTAAAAAAAAAAAAAAAAAAAAATAATAATAATAATCCGTAGAAAAACAATAGTCTTTTCCAGAGGGAAAAGCATAAAAAAAAATAATAATCCGTAGAAAAACAATAGTCTTTTCCAGAGGGAAAAGCCTAATTATACAATATAACTAAATCGCGTTGAGTCAGTGAGGATTGCCTCGCTACTCATTGAGAACTTTAGGATAGAATCTGTGAGGACTGCCTCACAACTCTACTGAAGCATGACTGAATTGCGTTTAATAAGATCCATATAACAAAACCCTCCACATACTCCAGGATAGTGAATCAATGGTGAAGCTGAACGAACACCGAACCCTTAACAGAAAAACAAAATAATCCACAGTAAATTAAAATTACTCAATAGAATTAAAATGCGTAGAGTCAGTGAGGATTGCCTCGCTACTCATTGAGATCTTTAAGATTGAGTCTGTGAGGATTGCCTCGCAACTCTGCGTGGGGGGAGTGGGCTCCAAAGAAACACACCCCTTACCCCATCCATAGCAACAATCACACAACAGGCACAATATACAATAGCGGATACCTATCTTTCTCTCTACCTATAACTTTTCTATATGATCATTCTCAAATTTTCTTGCAACACTGTTATAAAGAAGACGCATAGAAATGGTAGACAAAGCGTAGGAGGAATTGGTGCATTTGAATAAAGATTTAAAAGCCCTTTTAAGGGCTTGAGGGTGTGTGTCTGTGAGAGTTTTTTTTTTGGGGGGGGGGGTGGGTGGGGGTGGGGGTGGAGGAGGTCATTTGGAATTCCCGAAGGATAACCAGATACCTCATAATCACATACGGCATCCTATCTCCCAGAAGGCTTGATGGATGACTCCCGGGTTTTCAAAACTAAACTGTTGGAGCTTTCTCCACTCCTTTTTTTGTAATCACTATGGTCATATACCGGGGCCGCTGCCAAACCGGCGTTGCTGTTTGGTTTTCTTTTCTCTTCTTCCCTTAAATTTGCCATTGCACAATATTACATTCTGGCTCGCCACCATGGTGGGACTCAAACCTCTACCATCGCCGAGCTGGAACCGAATAGAGCCCACTCTCTAATAGTTTTAATGGCGTTGAGGGATTCAGTATTGCCAATCTAACACTCCAACGTAAACTGCCGGAAATTCTAACCGCGTGCATACCCACCTCAGACTCCATTTGATGCAATAGGAAAGCTAGGCTTGTATGATCCAAGTGAAATAAAATAAGGTTAACTGGGTCGCAAGGGATTTGTAAATCCCACATCGTCCCTGCGCGCCTTCGGCGTGCTAAAACCTTTCATTTCATTCTCTCTTTAATCAGAAGCGTCAAACAAAGTATCAAAAGACTAGTAGCAACAGCGACAGACAGCTGTGGCTCTTTGTTTTGTCAAAACAACACTTGCTGGGAAAATCTTGTATTTCATTTATTTCGATGCGTCTTCAACATAGTGAACATACTTTATTTGTGCTTGTGTGGCGGTTACAGATATAGGGGTTAAATGTAATGTATTTTATTACAATTTGTTGTTGACTGGTAATTCTGAGTAATTATAATGACAGTGATTCCCTTTGGATATTTAGTAAATGCCTTTTATTGTGTGGCATATTGTGAAATTAATAACAGTTTAGCTAACGCAACTATTGGAATTTTCATCGTCGGTGCGTGTATTGTTCAATGTGTCCTGCTTTGCAGAATACATTGCACAATACACCACTGCTGATGGCGAGATCAGTTCTGATTATTATTATTACACGCATTAACCCTTCCGATACTTGGTGCTGTATTTATATTATGCAGGTGGATGATTTCATATCCATTTCTCTAGACAGTAATTATTATGTAGCTGTACCATGGAGTTGCATCACAGAGTGGAATTGTGAACAGCCTTGTCACACTGATGGTATGCATTATTATTTGCATATTTACTGAATTACAAATAGGGTTTTAACATATAAATAGTTACATTTGGGTCAAGTCTTAGTTTGGGTGACCATTATTTGTATTAAGGGTATTTTAATAATTTGGTCACCTGGTGTGTTTTACAACTTTGTATATCGGCTAGAATGTATATTATGAACTAAGCTGAATTAGATTTTAATTAGAAGTTTTGTGATACGGTAGCCTTTCGTGCTTAAAGTAACTTTGAGCCCTGATTTGAAATGTGGATATTGTGTCCTGATTGGAGTTAGTCCTTGTTCATACTTGCAGTTGTTAACTGATCTGCCTATGTACACAGTCACAGGGTAACTTTGAGATTTCTCAAGGTTTACCTGTGTTGTGTACATATGTAGCTCAGTCTCAGTAATATATTTTGGGGTATTGTGCCAATATCTTTCTATTTTAGTTACTTGGGGTAAGTTGCTGCTCTCTTGCTTACTGCAGCAAGTGGGTTGTTTCACTGGTGAACTGTGACCCAGTAATTATTGTTTGGTTGTTGGTTCTCCAGAACTAGGCAGCAAGGGTATAAATGATTGGCTAGGCTTGACTTCATACTTGTGCTGCAACCAGGAAATATAACCCAATGTTGCTTATCGATCAACCTTATCATTTGCATTTACATTGGCATTTTGAGATTTATATTCAACCTTGCACCAAGAGGTCATTGACTGGTGTGCCTTACTGGAATGAGCTCATTGAGCTTGCTCCAGTGTGGGAATCGGCTTGTGTCTTCTTGGATGCATTCCTCTGTAATTACAGAGTTGATATACAGGAGCTTATCGACTGCTGCACCCCACTGGAATGAGCTCATTGGGCTTGTTCCAGTGTGGTGCATCAGTTTATATTTTCCTATGAAGAGCTTTCTGTTAAGAGCTCAGTGTGATATATATCACTGGGCATACCAGAAATTCACCAGTGGGTGTGCCCCACTGGAATAAGCTCATTGGGCTTGTTCCATTGTGGCTCGCCCATCTGTGCTTTTTTGGCAAAAGCTAATTTATTGGAAAATAATTGAAAACTTATGTGATAGGGTTGAGATTTATTTGGGTTGCTTTTATACTTAGACTTTGTACATTGTTTTTATTTTCAGGGGTTCTTTGTCTTCATGTTCATCTTGATGTATATATTTTGATTGACTGTCTGTGATACATTCTCATCGTCATGAAGTGATAATAAATGGGCCCACGTTAAACTTAAACCATATTGTGTTGTTGCTTATTCACAAGAACTGGTTACAAATGGCGCCCAATAGTGATGTTTACCTTTGATGAGACATTCCATGATGCAGCCAAGATGGATTTGGATTTCTTTCTGATGTGATTGGACTTCTTTCCGATGATGTGTTACTGGTGAACATTTAGCTATACTATGACTTTTTGATTGGACTTCAATAATTTCATTTATTTATTGGGTGTTTCAGATTCTTGATTAATTTGGTGGGGGTCAATCATAAATCGAAAAAATAAATATATATTATTATTATTATTATTATTATTATTATTATTATTTGTGTTGTCATCAAAATGGTATTATTCTCTGGGAAACTCAGTAGTTTGCACTCATAATTAGTAGCACTGTTGTTTACTAACTGCAGCAAATTCTAACTTTGTTTATTTTTTTTAAAAAAGCTTGACTTTTCTTTCTTAACTTCTTCTTTCTCTACCTCTTATTCTCTTAATTTTTTTTCAGGAAGATGACGTGAATGTTCACTTAGTAAATTAGCAATTTTTTTTCCCCGAGATCATTAAATTTTTTTTTTCAGAATTTTTTTTTCCCAGTATTGGTATTTGAACACTGAATGATTTATCTATTGAAGGGAATTTGAAATTTTTTGGGGAGGCTCCTCAATAACATTTCAGCCATGATTTTGTGTACATCGTCTAGTTTCGTCTGAACGTGTTTAAATTTCTTTCTTTTTTTCAGGAATGTTTTTCAGCATGGACTCTGTTTATGTTTTCTACTTTGAAAATTAAAACGACTAATTTGTGTGAAATTGACTTGAACATTTCTGAAATTACTAACATTTATTAAGTCTTTGAAAATATTTAGTACAATTTCAGGTTCATTTTCAAACTAACTTATTGAATATTTGAAAATACTTGGTACCGTTTCAGGTTAATTGACACCAGGTTACTGAATGTCCGAAAAATACTTCGTATTATTTCAGATTTGATTTATTTTCCAAAAAATATTTTGAAAATCACTTTGTTTTCAGCTATGAAATAACAACACATCTTGAAACTTTATTCATGTTGTTTTGTTACATTGCAAGTTACTTGTCTATTATTATAATAGTTAAAATGGCTGAAAAACTGACTGGTCCAGAATTAGATAAGCTCGCCAAAGCTTTTAAAACTTTAGGTGTAAAACCAAATACTGATAGTGCAGAAGATCTTGCAAAATGGATGAGGGATACAGTCAGTTCAGGTCATCTAGGTCCTGATGTGAAGCCTAAAATACGGGCAACACATCCTCATGTTCATTATTATAACCTACCAAAATTACCATTATTTTCGGGTGATAAAGGATCAAAGGATAGTGACTTTGATCTTTGGAAATATGAAGTTACGTGCTTATGTAATGATAAAAATTTTACAGAAAGTGATATTTTATTAGCCATACGACGATCAGTCAAAGGTTGTGCTGCACGTACTCTAATGCATATGGGTCAAAATGTCAGTGTTGCTGATATTCTAAAAAAATTTGAATCTGTGTTTGGTTCAGTTGAATTGCGACAGTCGTTGCAAGCAGCATTCTCAGTGCTAAGCAAAAAAAATGATGAAGATGTTGCCACTTTTGCTAGCAGGTTGGAAGACTTAGTAGCAAAATTAGTACAGTGTGGTTCTGTAAATTCAAGTGATACAGATGCTATGCTATGTTCTGCTTTGTACGCCGGGTTAAACCATCAGTTGAAATCAGTTTCAGCCTTCAAGTTTGACGAGGTCAGTAGCTTCGATAGACTGAGGGTGGAACTGTGAAGACTAGAGTCTGAGATGGGATACTCGGCAACACAAAGAAAATCAGCTACGATATCAGAGGACCCTGTACGGTCTCTCACTGGAGTTGTAAACCAACTTTGCTCGGAGGTCAAAGAGCTGAAAAGTAAGATAGAAGAAAAACAGAAACAGTCTGAACCACCTGCAAGCAGCTCACAGCAACAATGGTATAAACCAGATTATCGCCACAGTGACACTAGAAAATGGCCCAATAACAACCCAAAAAGATGGCAACAAGATTATAGAAGTACAAGACAAGAAGAGATGTAATGAGAAAATTACCACAGACAAGATTCGAACAGGCCGCCAAACAGAGAAATAACTTGTTTTAGATGTGGACAAAAAGGACATGTCCAAATTGGCTGTCGGGTTCGAATCGATCATCAAAATAAATTTCGTAGAGACCATTTAAACAATTAATGACCTGTAAAGAGGGGCAATTTATAGGTCAACAGTTTACTGATAAAAGCCCAAATACTAATAATACCAGTAATTTGGTTGGAAGTAGTTCTGAAACAAATGTAACGATTAATGGTATTGCTACTTTTGCCTTATTGGACACAGGTTCAATGGTGTCCACTATTTCAAGAAATTTTTATGACAAGTATTTAACAAATATACCCATTCAGCCACTTAATACCATATTACACATAGAATGTGCTGATGGTCAGAGCCTTCCATAAGATGGATATGTTGAACTGAATGTAACTTTTTCAGGTTTGCCAACTGAGATTTGTCAATCATGTGTTGTTCTTGTTGTTCCAGCAAGTAATTATAATACTAAAATACCTTTACTTGTTGGTACAAATGTTTTACATCATATTATGAGTGGTTGTAAACAAATGCATGGTGATAAACTGTTACAATCCTCTTCAATGACTACACCATGGTATATTAGTTTTAAATGTTTGGTGCAAAGAGAATGAAATCTGCGTCATCATAAAAATGTACTTGGTTTGGTTAAATGTTGTGAAACAAAAAATATTACAATTTTACCAAACACATCCACAACTATATCTGGGTGTATTACTCAATCGATGGACTACATTCCTACTAATGTTGTTTTCCAACCTACAACAGATGCTATTTTTATGAACAATCTTGATTTATGTCCATCGATGTTCTCATATCATGGTAAAGGGAAATATTTTATCAAGGTACCAGTGTCAAATTGTTCAACAAAAACAGTAACCATTCCACCTAATGCTTTATTATGTGAAATTCAGCCTGTTATGGTTGAACATGATCTTTGTGAAGACGGTGAGAAAGTTAAGCAAGCAAAGAATTTTACAGAAGAGCTGGATATATCCACATCAGTGCTTACTTCTGTACAGCAACAACAGTTTCATGACTTATTGATTAAATACAAAGATGTATTTTCTCAGAGCGACACCGATATTGGACACTTTGATAAAGTGAAGCACAGAATCCAATTAACCGATGACATACCATTCAAGCAGCGTTTTCAAAGTATACCTCCTTCCATGTATGAGGAGGTAAGAGATCACCTACAGCAGCTGATTGCCACTGATGTGATTAGAACATCACATTCTCTGTATGCCTCACCAGTTGTATTAGCATGACGGAAAGATGGCAGACTAAGGATGTGTATAGACTACAGAGTACTGAACAATAAAACAGTCAAGGATAGTTACGCTTTATCACACATAGATGAGGTTCTGGACTCTTTAGCTGGTGCAAAATACTTCAGTGTAGTGGACATGAAATCTGGTTACTACCAACTGGATATTGAAGAACAACATAAAGAGAGAACAGCTTTTACTGTGGGCCCGCTAGGTTTTTACGAATATAATCATCTCCCTTTCGGATTAGCTAATGCCCCAGAACGTACCAGCGAGTCATGGAACAGTGTTTCGGAGAGCTACATTTAAAGATATGCTTCATTTACTTGGATGACCTGATAATATTTTCAGATAATATACAGCAACATATGGAAAGAGTTGAAAAGATATTTACTCGCCTTCTGGAGTCTGGGTTAAAGCTTTCTCCCAAGAAGTGTTCTTTCTTTAAAGAGAAAGTTAACTTTATTGGGCATGTGGTATCAGAAGATGGTATCGAAACTGATCCACAGAAAATTGAAAAGATTAAATCATGGCCCAAACCCAAGACTCCAGAAGAAGTGAGACAGTTTCTTGGTTTTGCTGGCTATTATCGAAGATTTTGCCAAAATATTTCAAAAATCGCCAAGCCGCTGTCAGATCTTATGCCAAAACCAGAGAAGAAGAACAGAAGAAATAGAAAGTCTGCGAAAACTTTACCATGGAATTGGGAACCTGCTCAAGATGAAGCATTTGAAACGTTGAAATTGATGCTGTCAGTTTTGGCTTATCCAGACTATGACAAGCCATTTGAACTGCATATCGATGCAAGTCAGAGAGGACTGGGTGCTGTATTGTACCAAATGCATGGTAATCTCAAAAGAGTAGTTTCCTATGCCAGCCGTGGTCTGAATAAGGCAGAGAGTAATTATCCAGTTCATAAGCTGGAATTTTTAGCTCTCAAATGGGCAGTTTGTGATAAATTTTATGACTACCTTTATGGTCGAAAATTTAAAGTGGTAACTGATAACAATCCACTCACATATGTATTAACTACTGCCAAATTGGATGCGGCTGGGCATAGGTGGTTGGCTGCTCTTTCGACTTTTGACTTCAGTATTGTATACCGTCCTGGGAAGTCCAATAATGATGCCGATGCACTCTCAAGACATCCTGATTTAGTTGATCTGAGGATTTCTCAAGAAAATACAGAAATGGTCAAAAGTTCAGAAATCCAGGCAATTTGTGATGGTGTACAACATCAGGAATATATTGAGACTATATCAATGTCAGAGACTATAGTTCCAAATATGCAGCCTCTTGGTCAAGACATTATACAGAGAAGTACCAGAGAATTACGAGCTGCACAGAGAGATGATGAATTACTGGGTATATGGTACACTGCAGTTACAAACCGACAGAAGCCTATTTTAGCTAAGTTACCATCTTTGTCATTTCATACTGCAATGTACAGAATATTTGACCAGTTCAAAATGGTGCGTGGTGTGCTTTATCGTCAAATTGTGGTGGATGAAGAAAGACGATTGCAGTTTGTATTACCAAACAAATTTGTTCAAGATGTATTGACCAAATTACATAATGATGTTGGCCATCCAGGTAGAGAGAGAACTTCATCACTTCTCAGGGATAGATTTTATTGGCCTGGTATGTCTACTGATGTGCACAATTGGATTTCAAGTTGTGGACGATGTATTTGTTTCAAAACAATAGGTAAACAGACTGCACCATTAGTGAATATTCAAACCATGCAGCCACTGTTGTGGATGATGTATTTGTTTCAAAACCAATGGCGGATACAGAGGGTGGGGGTGGTGGGGTGGTCCCCCCCCCTTTAGCTCGTGTTTGGATCCCATGTAGGGCGTAGCCAGGATTTTCATTTGGGGACAATACATGAATTTAAGTAAAAACATACAGCGACATTTATTTCCTCCATCACCATTCGCTATGGAAAACAAATATACCGTTGAATTTATGCAAAATATATCTACTGGTCGCCTCCATTTATAGCGTCACCGACACAGCATGATTTTGTAGTGTTACATGCCCCTAGCCTCAGGTACCCCATGGCTATGCCAATTATGGGTCAGGATCTTAATTGGCATAGTCATGGCGTACCTAAGCCTAGAGGGCTGACTGCTGAAAACTTTCAAACGCTGGCAGATCGCAATGTTCTCCTGAGGTTAAGTCGGTTATGACTGTAAACAATGTGTCCAAAATACAGTATTATGGTAAACGGATCTTAAGAGCATATTTCAAATTTTCTAATTCTGTCTTGAACGTATGACAGAATTTGAAATTCTGAAACATGCTGTTTAAAAAGTATTAATTAGCCGTTCAAAAATTCAAGAGGATTTCCACCCCAGAAACCACCAGAATGCCCCATTTGGTCGCTCATTTCCAAAAAATTTCTAGGGGGAGAACCCCCAGACCCTCCTATGCCTTCGGCATCTGCACGATCCCCCCCCCCCCCCCCCTTTGAGAATTCCTGTATCCGCCACTGTTCAAAACAATAGGTAAACAGACTGCACCATTAGTGAATATTCAAACCACGCAGCCACTGGAATTAGTATGTATGGACTACTTGAAGCTGGATGCAGCTAAAGGGGGCATACAGTATGTATTGGTAGTAACTGACCATTACACTCGCTATGCCCAGGCATACTGTACAAGAAATATGAGTGCGAGAACAACAGCTGATGTCTTTTTGAACCAGTTCGTCCAGCACTACGGGTTACCTAAAAGAATTCATTCTGACCAGGGTGCAAACTTTGAATCAAAATTGATTCAAGAAATTCTGGCTGTTTCGGGTGTGACCAAGTCTTGCACAACCCCTTATCATCCTATGGGTAATGGGATGTGTGAGAGGTTTAATCGCACACTGATTGATATGCTAGGCACCCTGGAGCAGGAAAAAAAGTTAACATGGAATTCACACATCACTACCCTTGTTCATGCATACAATAGTACCAGACATAATTCCACAGCATTCTCACCCTTTTACCTCATGTTTGGACGAGAAGCTCAATTACCAGTGGATATAGAGTTTGGCCTTGAAGAAAACCAGCCTTCCAAGAAATTGTCAAAATATGCCAGTGAATTAAGTGAAAGATTCAAAGAAGCTTACAAGAAAGCAAACAGAAATATTGAAAAGGCCCAGAAACACCAGAAAAAATCCTATGATGTGAAAGTCAGAGGTGCAAACGTGCAAATTGGTGACAGAGTTCTTGTTAAACGTACAGCGTTTGAAGGATTGCACAAATTGGCGGATCGCTGGAGCGATGAGGTTTATAGCATTACTCAACAGCCTAACAAGAACATACCAGTATTTGAAATTACAAGAGAAGATGGTGAGGGGAAGAAGAAGATTTTGCATAGAAACCTACTTTTCCCCATTGGCTTCTTAAATGAAGAAAAAGAAGAGAAATTTATTGCACCAAAACCAGCACCTCGAACCACTCCAGTAACCAGAAGAAATGTAAACAGCGCAGCTCCAAAGCTGCTACCACGAAAACATACAGTAATACCACAGCCAGTTGACCGAGTGGAAGAATCTGAAGATACAGATAGTGAAGAGGAATATATTTCTTTTATACCCGAGAAAAACAGAGACATTCACAGAAACTCTGAGGATGAGGCTGGCCAGAAAATTGGAGAGTTGCCTTCTCAAGGTCCAGGTGATGACTTTGGGTCTGTTGAGGAGACCCAGGAAGAGGATCATAGTGGGGATGCCCACAGTCACAATTCAGGTGAATATGATCCAATTCTTGGCTATAATTCATCAGTTATTGATGAAAGTTTGAGTTCTGGGCTTGATGACAACAGTGTGGAGCCCACTGTTGATATAACCCAGGACAGACCTCAAGGAGACTTTAATGAAGATGCTGCCATGGGTGAAAGTGAAACTTTACCTGTCCCACCAACAAGGCAATCAACTCGGTCAAAAAGGAAACCAGCATGGATGTCATCAGGAGATTATAGTATGATGCAAACAACACAGCAAGACTGGAAGGAAAAGGTAAAGATGTTGCAATCCTTGACAAGTGAAGGATTCTTCAGAGACAACAATAGTAAGTTGTGTGATGCTGTTTTATCTCTGATTACCAAGGATTAAATGTTGGGGACAACATTTTTGGTAGGGGGGAACTATGTGGCTGTTACAGATATAGGGGTTAAATGTAATGTATTTTATTTCAGGGTTGATGTTGCAGTTTTCGAGATTTAGGAATATTTCTTGTAAGTTTCAGGCAAATGCAGTGTGAATGGTCAAGTGAATTCTGCAAGAAATCAGTTTAATTCAATTTCAGATTATTCATAGGTAAATGGCATTTTTGTTTCATTACAGATAGACAGCAGATTTTCACAAATGCTAACAGTACAATTTACTTCTCAATTGTAGGTCAATATTCACTTGTGTGTTTGCAGGTTGACTTCTGTTGCCTGAAAATGTAGCATTGCATGCTTTTCCATCACTCACTGAACACTGCAGATACTCTAATGTATTTTAGCACTTAACTTGTCCTGGGTCATTTGATTGGGTAATTATTTTCCCTAACCAGTGTTTTTACCTGCATTGAACCGATTGATTGAGTCTTCTGACATACCATCTTTGCCTTCTCAAAATGTGGTTGTGCTATTATTCTGATTGTTCATTCAATGTAAATTTTTAAATAGAAAGTTCTGTGGTGTTTGTTTTGATTCCTGGACGTTCTGATAGGATTCTTTGGAAGGAGCAGGGCTCAACTTTTTCTGGATTCCAGGTACAGTGACATAACTTCTCATTTCATTGTCATTCATTTTCTCACAAAATTCTGTAGCCTTGTTGATTGCTCAGCCAGCCCAGGGTTTCACATTTGTGAACGCCTGGTCTGGCTGCACAATTCACAGCCGGACCAAGTACAGCAGTATTTTGGCTTATAATTCTTACAAGCTGCTGTAAGGAGTTTTTATTCAGTTAATAGCAAGAGCTTATTGGGTCATATTGTTTTGTTTCAATTTACTGTAGCAAGAGATGGTAAATATTATTTTATTACAATTGGTTGTTGACTGATAATTCTGAGTAATTATAATGACAGTGATTCCCTTTGGATATTTAGTAAATGCCTTTTATTGTGTGGCATATTGTGAAATTAATAACAGTTTAGCTAACGCAATTATTGGAATTTTCATCGTCGGTGAGTGTATTGTTCAATGTGTCCTGCTTTGCAGAATACATTGCACAATACACCACTGCTGATGGCGAGACCAGTTCTGATTATTATTATTACACGCATTAACCCTTCCGGTACTTAGTGCTGTATTTATATTACGCAGGTGGATGATTTCATATCCATTTCTCTAGACAGTAATTATTATGTAGCTGTACCATGGAGTTGCATCACAGAGTGGAATTGTGAACAGCCTTGCCACACTGATGGTATGCATTATTATTTGCATATTTACTGAATTACAAATAGGGTTTTAACATATAAATAGTTACATTTGGGTCAAGTCTTAGTTTGAGTGACCATTATTTGTATTAAGGGTATTTTAATAATTTGGTCACCTGGTGTGTTTTACAACTTGTGTATCAGCTAGAATGTATATTATGAACTAAGCTGAATTAGATTTTAATTAGAAGTTTTGTGATACGGTAGCCTTTCATGCTTAAAGTAACTTTGAGCCCTGATTTGAAATGTGGATATTGTGTCCTGATTGGAGTTAGTCCTTGTTCATACTTGCAGTTGTTAACTGATCTGCCTATGTACACAGTCACAGGGTAACTTTGAGATTTCTCAAGGTTTACCTGTGTTGTGTATATATGCAGCTCAGTCTCAGTAATATATTTTGGGGTATTGTGCCAATATCTTTCTATTTTAGTTACGTGGGGTAAGTTGCTGCTCTCTTGCTTACTGCAGCAAGTGGGTTGTTTCACTGGTGAACTGTGACCCAGTAATTATTGTTTGGTTGTTGGTTCTCCAGAACTAGGCAGCAAGGGTATAAACGATTGGCTAGGCTTGACTTCATACTTGTGCTGCAACCAGGAAATATAACCGAATGTTGCTTATCGATCAACCCTATCATTTGCATTTACATTGGCATTTTGAGATTTATATTCAACCTTGCACCAAGAGGTCATTGACTGGTGTACCTTACTGGAATGAGCTTATTGAGCTTGCTCCAGTGTGGCTCATCGGCTTGTGTCTTCTTGGATGCATTCCTCTGTAATTACAGAGTTGATATACAGGAGCTTATCGACTGCTGCACCCCATTGTAATGAGCTCATTGGGCTTGTTCCAGTGTGGCGCATCATTTTATATTTTCCTGTGAAGAGCTTTCTGTTAAGTGCTCAGTGTGATATATATCACTTGGCATACCAGAAATTCACCAGTGGGTGTGCCCCACTGGAATAAGCTCATTGGGCTTGTTCCATTGTGGCTCGCCCATCTGTGCTTTTTTGGCAAAAGCTAATTTATTGGACAATAATTGAAAACTTATGTGATAGGGTTGAGATTTATTTGGGTTGCTTTTATACTTGGACTTTGTACATTGTTTTTATTTTCAGGGGTTCTTTGTCTTCATGTTCATCTTGATGTATATATTTTGATTGACTGTCTGTGAGACATTCTCATCGTCTTGAAGTGATAATAAATGGACCCACGTAAACTTAAACCATATTGTGTTGTTGCTTATTCACAAGAACTGGTTACACTTGCAAATAATATAAAATATAATTAATTCCTGCTTTATTTCGTGGATTTTTACGGATAAATTAAAATTCGAGGTAAGTTCGTTTTTTTTATTCAAAGACAGCCTTTTATGACCATCAGCGTGAAGGAAATTAAGTTCCAAAATATGTAAAAAATTTATAAAAATTCACTAAAACCAGGGACGTTTCGGCCCGATTGGAGGCCGAAACGTCCAGGGCCGAAACGTCCCTAGCTCGAAACGTCAGTAAACCGGTAAATCGTGGTGCGGACGTTTTAGGCTGTGAAGTCGTGTTACGCTTTGTCCAATCGCATAAAACAACAATATTGATATTTTATTTAACGGTACAGTTTACAGGCAATTACATATTTGACTATAAAATACAAATAGATAACTAGAAAATGATATTCAGTCTATACCGTTGGGAGATAACATAGCAAGATTGGCTGCCCACCTGTCACTCCCATAGAAATCTGAAAAAAGCATAGATATCTAATAATACACTAGATTGGCAGTCCAGTGGTGATTGGACAGCAAACTGTGTGTCGCAGTCAAGGTCGGAGCAACAGGGCAAAAAGCAGGAAGCAGAGATATGTAAATGTATATAAGGTTACAATACAGTGTTTTTTTTACATTGAAGACAGTACAAACCTTTTAATCTCTCTCCGCCTCATCAAGCACATTTTCGGAAAAACAACCCTATATCCACTAAATTTATCACCTCATGAAAAAAATATACCAAAAAATTGTATTGGTTGCCATGGGATTTTTGCCTTCAAAATTAGTGCTTCCTGTACTCCTGTCCAGTTTCGCACTCAATAAAATAGACCTACTTTTACTTGCCCCCACCCAATTTTAATGTTCTCTCACACATTCCTGAAGGCAGTTATCACCAATATTTTATAATTTTTTCAAAACATGCACTTTAATATTTTATTCACACTTACAAGCTCAGTTCACTTTCCACCAGTTGCATAAAGCAGGAAGCTTTTATCCTCCATTAAAGGTTGGGTGTCAACCACTAGAGGCGCTGTTTACCACGAAAACACTGTATTGTAACCTAAAGTTTGTCCACTTTTGCTGAAAATGTTTGTTTTTATGATGTTAAATAAAAGATACTACATTATTTTATTAAATTAAATATTTTATCCTGTATCTCATTGTATGTGGTTTGAGATATCCACCCTGAATTCACTCCACCCCTGTTCCCAAAAGAGAATGAGTTTAAAAGGCCCTCTTCAGATTTTTTTCATGGCTTTCCCTTCTCAGAAAATTGTTGTCCAACAAATTGTAATAAAACAATTCCGGTTCTGTACACACATCTCTAAATATCATGATGACAAGGTGCTTTGAATATTGAATAACTCCAAAGTATAATGTGTGGCAATCATATTAACCCTGTCCAAAACACCTGCATTTTTGGCTCAAATTGAGGATTTCCTCTGTATAAAACTGACTGTTTGTTATATTTATGGAGAATTTTTCATCCGTAGTTCAAACAAATTCATTTTTTGCAAATTTAGGTGTATCAATCTGTTAACTGTTGCAACAAGGATGCCATTAGGGGCGGGGGAATCACCCCTCCCTTAATACATAAAAATTGTGAAGAAAAAGACCCATCATTGATACAGGTGCCACCATTTTCATACAAATTACAGTATCTCAACATGGACTTATGTAATCATCTGTGGAGGGACTATGAACCCTCTCAACGGTGATTAATCTAACATTTGTAGACCTGTCTTTGTGGAGCAGAGATAACAGCTGGAGAAAAGGGCTCTTATTTCTTCACTTCTTTGACTGGTCTTCACATATTACCAAGTCACCTACTGCTACCAAGAAGGCAATGTAGCTACTGCAAGCACGACAAAGTTTGGATAAAGTTGTTGAATGTAGAAATAACAAAAACTCTCACAAATTTCTCTCTGTGAATACAGAAAGCAGCAAATTAAGTGACCAGATTCTGTACTGTAAACTGTTGACAAAAGTTCTTTCTGTCATCTGTTCTCCAATGGGGAAATTCAAGAAAGGGCATAAATTTGGATTTACCTCAGCCAATCAATCATCGCGTCTGAATATTAAGAGAAGTGTGTACACTAAGGGAATACATAAAAACTTACGATCAAGGACAGTTAGAGTTTCCTCGGATGCACCAAACAATCAGACACCAGCAACTTCCCGTTCACCAATTCAGACCAGATCGAAAACTCAGTTGTATGATCCCACCAAAACTGTTTCTGTAAATGGAAATAAATGCAGGTAAATTAGCTTACCATCTCAGAATTTCTGACTATTTGCAACAACTACCCGAGGTTAAATGTGGAAGTGAGGGCACTGAATGAAAGGGATGGGGCTGGGTCAGTAGTTTTTCAAGGAAGAAACAGCACTGAAAATTCATCAGATGCAAGCTAATACATTCCACAAAGTGTGAGATTTCTTCTCTCTCACTTAAAACCATTCACCATACTTGTTCAATTTCCAATTAAATTTCCAAAACCCCCAATCAGTTTTCTTTGAAGGACCAAAAAAAAAAATTAGGCTGTTGAATATTACTTGAGTGAGCCTATGGGCTCATTCCAGTAAGATTCAACAACCTATTTTATCGAATATTTTTTTAATTTTAATAGGAGGTGGCATGGCCTGTCAGGTAAAATATATATGTTTGGGATGGGGTCTCAGTTAAGTCAGGGGTGGGGCTGGAGGGGGGTGGGGGAGGAATATTTCTCGACAAAATGAAGAATGGAATTTGTATTCAAACCATTCAGTCTGACTTAGGGTTAAATTCTCTACCTTCCAGGAAGCCAAATTACCTTGGAGAGAGAGCTAGTGCTGCATGGAAGCGGGAATCACAGTCAAATAGGCTCGTACATATTGAGAGGAACTCAATTATGTGGAACACTGCATTTGATGAACATAGGATGTTTGCTCCCAACTGTCGTGGCTTCCTGCACTGGGATATGTCTGCCGAACAAATCAGAGGTCTCGGGTGCGAAGAAAAAATGATTTATACAAAGTGTAACTACAGTTCAAAGTTATTTAATCTCTATGATGAGGTAAAAACTGGTAATAGGGGAACACCCTCCGCAAAACAAAACATTGGCTTAGCTGTTGGTCTCAGTAAAACACCAATCGCAGCAGCATCATTACAAAAAATCTGCCTGAGTGCTAATATGACAGCACCATCAACTTCGGGTATACAAAACACTTCAAATAAAGTTCTGTCAAAAATTGTAGACATTAATAAAAATGATATGAAAATGTGTCGCTCAAAACTTATTGAAAAACAAAAATCATCAGGGCGCAAAAACCCTAATGTTCTAAATTTACAAAGTGATGGCTTGTATAACAATAGTTTTTACTCTGGAGTAGGAAAAACACCCTTTCAACCGGCAACACAGGTTATATATACTGTTGCTGAGAATGTAACCCCTAACCATGACATTGTTGGTTTGGTAATACACAATAAATTGTGTAGTAAGGGCAAGCATCTAAAGTCGGGTCATAAATGTCATCCTGATAAATGCTTTGCAACCATACCATTTCAAAAAAACTTAGGCGATGAGCGAACATGGGCAAATGAAGCCCTTGCAAAGCTAAAGGCTGAAAGTGATATAGAGGTGGAACATATAACTACTGATCCTGATAGTGCTGCATTTTTAGCTGCGCAGGATTTATTTGATGAAGATGTAACTCAAACCCGTCCCATTCATCAACTAGATACTGCTCATGTTTCTCGTAATCACAGAAAGTTTTTAAAAAATCATACTGAATTGTCGAAGCTTATTCAAGGCCGTACGGCTGCTATAAGAAAAAAAAAAAAAATAACCTAGCAATAGATTTAGCTGAAAGGTGCCAAACTGAAATGAAGAAGTCAATAGATATTCCAACAATAAAAAACAAAATATCCTACACAGTAGATGCGATAGTAAAATGTTACCAAAACAAGCATTCTCTCTGTAAAAGACATTCATTTGCATGTAAAGGTGGAAAAAAGAAAAACTGGATTAATAAATCTTCTTTTCTTGGCAAAGATTTTTCATTAAAAAAAATAAAAGGAACAGCCGAAATACTAAGGACTTGTGTAAACTATAGGCTAGGTCCTGCAATGGTGGAAAAAACAAAGTTCGGCTTCAACACTCAAAAAGTTGAAGCATTTAACAGGGCACTAAGAACATCACTTCCAAAAAATGTAACTTTTTCAAGAAATGTATTTGGCAGAGCACATTCTGTGTGTCACTCAATCAATCAAGGGGCAGGTAACTCTATCCAAAATGTATGCAATCAGCTGGGATGTCAAGTCTCTTCAAACAGTAAAGTTGACAGAGGTTTAAAACAGCTCCAAAGCAAGGAAAAGTTACGTCGGTCTTACAAAAAAACAAAAAAAAAACTCGAAGGGCTCGAATTAAAAAGAGATCAAAATTGTATGGACTTTATGACAAATATCAAGAAGAGCTAAAATATAAAAAAGACATGATTTTGCCACCTCGTTTAAACCCCAAAGTTAAGGACCATGCTTACAGTGAAGAATCAAAAAGTAAAAGGATTAAAGTTTGAAGATAAAAATTCTCACCTGCTGAGGAAGATATCAGTGCATTATACATGGTGGTATGTGCAACTACCTTGCATAAAGCAGTGGATCCTCCCCTGATTATGTTCATGTGTCTCAAAAACAAGATGCTGAGGGTTAATGCAGGCTTTGACTGCATAGAGATGACTGCACTCCATACCCCCAGCACCCCTATATTGCGGTAATTCCTGTCTTGTCAACAGATGATGCACCAAATATGACGTTCGGTGCACCTTTTCCCTGCGGACACTTCCATCTGGCCAATGGACATGCATATATCCATAGCCAGATGAGGTCTTACCACCCCTCCACAATATACAGTCCCTCCCACCCTGCCCCAGACTCATATCACTCCTTTCCCTCAATTTCAAAAACAAGTGGTGCCAAAACGCCTCCATTTTTGCAAGTATGTTGTTTGGGAGAGTTCAAAATCAGGAATTATTAGGGATTTTAGTATTCAGTTCAAATATTGTGAAAAACTGCTTTAGGTTACAATACAGTGTTTTTTTTACATTGAAGACAGTACAAACCTTTTAATCTCTCTCCACCTCATCAAGCACATTTTCGGAAAAACAACCCTATATCCACTAAATTTATCACCTCATGAAAAAAATATACCAAAAAATTGTATTGGTTGCCATGGGATTTTTGCCTTCAAAATTAGTGCTTCCTGTACTCCTGTCCAGTTTCGCACTCAATAAAATAGACCTACTTTTACTTGCCCCCATCCAATTTTAATGTTCTCTCACACTTTCCAGAAGGCAGTTATCACCAATATTTTATAATTTTTTCAAAACATGCACTTTAATATTTTATTCACACTTACAAGCTCAGTTCACTTTCCACCAGTTGCATAAAGCAGGAAGCTTTTATCCTCCATTAAAGGTTGGGTGTCATCCATTAGAGGCGCTGTTTACCACGAAAACACTGTATTGTAACCATAAACACGTTGAAAACACATCTGATTTTGGGGATAAAAACAATTAAATGTCTGTAATAAAAACAATACTTTATATTGTCATAACTTAGACGTGCAGAATTCACTGGATACAAGATTTATGGAAGATGCTAGTATGCTACAGTCCAGACAACAGAAATCGGATGCAACAAAGAGCACGAAAAAATAAATAGCATATTTTCGACGTTAATAATCGGTAAATGACCAAATCTTTTTTCGACGTTAATAATAGGTAAGTCAACAGATCTTTTGAATTTGAGTGTCAAACAGCGCGAATACACGAGAAGTCCGCCCACAGGAGAACAGGGCTCCAACATTTTTGAAAAACTTGGCCCTAAAAAAGTGAGGAGAACTCTGCCCAAAACTAAAAATGTGTGGGAAACTGCCCTAAAAATCGATGAAAACTCGGCCCATTGGTGAACTAACCGAATCTGTATTATGAGTAACTAGTGTATGCAGTATAGTGTAGGAGAATTTGGTCAATCGGAGTATTATCTGCAGGCCTGGAAATTTAAGAGGGCTATTTTGATGGTCCGCGTGCAACCAGCGTCTTCCAACTTTCGCGCAGGCAACATTATCGCCCCTGCAGATTGGCATGTGTCATGTGACATTAATCTGGAACCTTAAGCATTGCTGTAGTGAAACTCATCATTACTATTACAAGTTATAAGAGATCATAGGAATTGAATGGGCCTTGATCTGATATTTTAGTATCCGTGTCAGGTTTCTCAATTGTGAAAGCAGTGTGCGTGCAGTGAATGATAGTATTTAGTTCAGCGTTCAGCGATATGAACATAGCGGCAGGAATATAGGGCCCCTTTGATATGGCCCTATATTCCTGCCACTACATTCAGATTCCCGAAGTAGTTCGTAACACGAATCCAGTTCAAAGCAACTGTAAATGTCCGTTGTTCTGGGGTGTCTGAAGACTTTGTGTACACTGCTGTTCAATTTCTGATTGACGTATGTTATTGCCACTCATCTTCTCGATTCTGGATGTTATTGGCACTCGTCATGAGGCTACACGTGGGTGGTTTCACATATGGTATGCGTCAGTTTTTCATGTGGACAGGTCTGTATTCCACTTAGCGATATCTCTGGTTTTAACCATGGAGATGCTACTTGCTGTGAATAATTTTTCTATGGCTTGTATCAATCTGCACACTTATAAATATTTAATATGTTTTTAATAATATGCATCACAAGATATCAAACTTGAGTGATTCAAGTTTCCATTGCACAAAACATCAATAGAAAGTGCGTCTTGGCAGTAACATACTGAGAAGATGACACTGACAGTGAAAATCTGTCTGGGAATATTGTGAAGGGGATGCTTTTTTGTGTCGATACAATCCTTGTAGTCATGAGAATATTCAATAAATATTATTTTCTAAACAAGCATTTGTTTTGAATAATAAAAAAAAGACTTGATTTTGAATTCTCAATTTTATTGAAACTGTCCTTTTGCAGTTTCATTTGCAATTTGATAATTTATAGTATGATAATACAAGTTATACTAATTTAATTTCAAGTTTAATAACATTATAACAAATGATCTCTCAAAGTGAAAAAAGAATGTCTGGACATTCATTGTAAATACTGGGATGGAAATGAATTGCTATGTTTCAAGTTTCTCATCTAGAATATTTTTTCAAGTATCAATGACAACCAGACATGTACAGTAATGTCGAGGAGATTTCATTCTGTATGCATTGGCAATTTATCCAAAGAAACAATTCAGATACAGTACAGCCATCGTGGGTTGGTCACTTTCCACACGTGTACAGTATATCCACATACATGTACACAATTCGGGAATAATTAATTAGGTCACAGAGCAAATTTTTCATTGATGAAGCACCGGGTTGAAATTTTGCTTGGTGCCCTAGAACATCGTCTCTGTGGATAAATTATCCACGCATGGAAAGTGACTAATCCACAACAACTGTACTGTATAATTAACTTGGGCATCAAGCAAATTTTCCATGGGTGAAGCAACAGATTGAACCTGGTGCTTCATAAATGAAAATTTTGCCTGGTGTCCAAGCATAGCATCTCTGAATCGTGTCCGCCAGAGTTTTTGACGTTCGGTGTGCAAAGGGGCATAGACTATATAACACTCAGGCAATTGCTGAATGATCAAATTCATAACTGCTTTTTGAAAACAAAGCTCTACCATTAACAGGTTACATTCAGGCCACAATTTGGCTCATATCCAACTCCAGTAAAACCCTCTGTTTCATGAGCAGAATGTCGGCTGGTGTTTTTGTTTTATATGTTCACAGAAATAATAAGTTAATTTGCAATAAGAATTTTGATTTTAAAATATTGTTATTGGTATGAGTGTTATGCTATTACCAAACACTGCATTGATACAGAGATAAATGTTGATGAAAATACAAACAATTGGTTCCAAACAATTATGTTAGAACCAAACACCGCATAGATACAGAGATAAATGTTGATGAACATAGATACTCTCATTTGCCAAATAGTGGGGATGACTTTTTTTTTACCTGAATTTAGTGAATTAATACATGTAATAGTGATAGCATTTTCCCTATATATCTTTTTACCATATAATAGTGATGATGAACATTTCTTTCGCAGTGTGATTGCACTCACTCTTCTAAATTTTTTAAGAAGAGTGAAAATATTTTTCATAATCTTTTTGGTTGGGGATAGAATTTACATTACACTAGTACCACAATGACTGTAGTACTAGTCTATAGCAGAAATTCATTGATAATCCCCCGCTCCCATTGGTGAATGATTGCTTTCACTTCTTTACAGTAAAACAATGCCAACACGAAAAGGTTACACTTTACCTAACATTCGTAACGGCCAAAAGCGGCCAGCGCTTTATACAAAAATCACCATTCAATTTTTTTATGTTTTCATTTTTTGCTTCCAAAACATGGCTTATGACCTCTCATTGGAACGAATGCATTGCGATCGTTCTAAAGAGGGGTACGAGCGTGTCACGCTTGTTCCAATGAGGGGTCATAAGCAATCTTTTGGAAGTAAAAAATGAAAGTGTTTAATTATAAAAGAACTTTTTTGCGATGTCGTCTGCTACCAACTTTAGGTAAAGGGTTAATGCAGTCTGTGAATAGATTGACTGTCCATGTTCCAAAGCCTGCATAACTTAATCGACCCCCAATGAAAAGCAAGACAAACTATAAACAATAGCGTCATTGATTATTAAATGCATCGACGAAATGGTGTGAATTGTTTGGTCAGTAAGTGCAATACGTAATGCGAGTTGTAATATGTCATTCAGTAGTAAATATCATTATTATGTGGCGTTTTGTTTCTAACCCATCTTGATTTGTTACTGCAAAAAATTACCCAAAACAAGTTTAGAATGTGTCGAAAAAGCATGGACAGTTATGTATTGCATATCTGAAGATGCACTTCACCTGTCACCATTAAATAAAATGACACAACACTTTGCAGGTATACTTTCCACACCTCATTTGCGTGTTTTAATCCATGTAATGGAGAAGCGCTAAAAAGAGAGCTTCTCATTTCAAATTCAGAAGCGTGAGTGCGACAACGTTCCTCAAATGAACAACACTGTTTCAGATTTAACCCTTTACCTAACGTAACAGCCAAAACTGGCCAGCGCTATTCTAAAAAAAGAAAACGCCAATTAATTTTCATTATTTTTTATACTTTGTCTCTAAAACATAGGTTATGACCCCTCATTGGAACTTGCTCGTCGAGATTGTTCCAATGAGGGGTCATAACCTAGGTTTTTAAGACAAAAAATGAAAATAATAGTTATTCTTGAAATTTTTTTGCAAGTGTCGTCTGCTTTTCATGTTAGGTAAAGGATTAAACAATATTGGCATCACTATTATTTGACAGAGGAGAGTACCTACATGAAATTTAAAATTTATATCCTGCCCTCCCTAATTTGTGGAAATGTTGAAGTTCTATCTATTGATTTTTGAACTGGACAGTTTTTGTGAGAGAATGTCTGATTTTTGGGCCAACAATTTGCATGGTTCTCATTTTGCAAATATGGTGTCTCCTGAGATCACAATAAAGACAGGTAGCCTTTTTTACAAGAAAGGTCAAATGGCTATCGGTAATGTCCATGGCATCAGAGCTGAAATGTTGTTCGTATTTTGGGAAAAGATAAAAAATTTGACCATGTAATTTTCTTAAAACTAAAATTTCTAACTTTCTAATTTATGTCTTGTGTTTTTCAGGGTTAGAGATATCGATTGATGATCTTATTTCTGACTCGGCTGTGGTGACAATTTTAATCAGACCATTGGAAGGCACAAGGAGACCACCATTATCTTTCAATCTCAGAAGCTGATGGGAAGGAAAGCGATCCAGGACCCCTGCTGATTTGGGCTCTACTATTGCTTCTCTGCATTCGTGACACTTAATTATTGTTAGCAGCTTTCGAACCACCCACCCAGCTATATATACTGAGACATTCTCTACATAATTAGACAGCTTGGAGACATTGGAATAATATTTGTGGTCCAGAAGGTCATCTTCCATAACTGCATTCATCGTGGCATTTTCATCATCATCATTTGTTAATTCAGGATTTTCTACTGTGACTGAGAGAATATTTTGTACTATCCATTGGTCTGACATTTGCAGCAGAGTTTTCAGTTATTCCCGCGCGAGATGCAAGGACTTACATGTATATGCATTTTTAAACTGCCTTGCAGAGGGATTATTATTCCGCCCCCAGCCCGTCTGACAGCACTGAAAAACAATTCTAGGTGATCTTGGGAGAGTTTATAAGTGCACAAATACAGTAGCTTTCCTGGGCATTTTTTCGGTGCCAAGTAGTTATGGAGAAGATTGATCAAGCTATCTATGTTTAATGCAAACCCTAAAACACCCATGTGTCTTTTTGATTCACATATCTTTGTTTGAGAATCGGCATTCGAACACTCCATCGGCTTTCGTACACTTTTATTCAAAAGTTCTATTATGTCCCATCTGACTTCATATGTTGTATTATTGGATTTGAATTTTATGACCCTATATGGCTGCATTAAATTTCTTATCAGTTTAATCATGTGGCAGCCGCAGGCATCAAAGAAGACATAAATTTGCCTGCTATTATCGCATGGATTGTTGAAACTACATTTCAAATTTTGAGGGTCTAAAGAGCAGCCAAAAATTTTGATCATTGCCTGATTGGCTGAAAGGCCATCCATGACGATTGATAGCACCTTTATCCCAGTCGATTCTATTTTAGTGATGTCATGGATAATCAGATTGGCTTGTGAATCAGCATCTAAACCAGCTGTTCAGGGACCGATCAGGACTATTTAAAATACGCTCTAGCCTCGGAGCCTATTTTTTCAATTCATGCGCCAGATTTCAATTTACGGAGTCACACTGCTGTTTGTAACACACACTGCAAGTATGTAATAGCTCTCATCATTTTCATTTAGTACACTATAGCAAACATTAATCTTCACTGTGGTTTCTGATCAAGTCTTGGCTGCCTACTTAGGCAGCCAAGACTTGATCAGAAACCACAGTGAAGATTAATGCTTGGTAATTAAGACTTGAAGTATTAACTTAAGCACTCTACAACAATGATAAATGATAATCATATATATAATACATGTAAGAGTGTCTCTCTCGATTATCCATCGAAAGAATATCAAAATATGATCTGAGAAGTTACGCGCCAACTGAGAAGCCTATTTCTGAGATTTAAGAGCCAGGTCCTGATGTTTCAGAACCAAATACGCACTGGCGCATGCCCAGGTCGGTCCCTGCTGTTAGGAAATAACCAATGGGAACCTTCCAGTGGCCACAAATACCAACAGCCATTAGAACTAATGCCTCTTTGGCTTCTGGTTGCATGTCTGAATTTAAATCACTAGGGCCATTTCCAAAATCAACATAACCAATTATTAATGACCTCGAAGTCTGATCCCATTCGATTTCTTTCCTTATACTCATGCCATCTATCATTAATGAGCAAAATTGATACTGAAAATGATCACGTTCTAATTCTTTCTGTAAAAATGTTGGAACTTGCTCAAAGAAACCAGGCTGGTTATTTATAACAGAGAGCCATTGCCTTATTGTGAGTGGAGATGGTAGCGGGATAAATTTCCTTGCATAATCATATGCTTTGGGTCCATAAAAATGGAGGGTTGTAGCAAATTTTTTTTTGTTCCTCCGTGTACCTGCTGTGCTCTTTTTGAAATAGATTAAGTGGTAAATTTGAATAGCTTGATAATGAAATTTGAGCCTCTTTTGATAATAATTTTTCTTGTTCGAGTTTACCTAATAAATTATTTATAGTATTCTTAGAACGACTCTCTCTTTGTTTGGCTTTTTTAAGGTCGCGTTTTGCTTCAACTAATTTTGATTCAATTTCATCAATTCAGAATATTTCTAGAATGACATGAAAAAAATTAAATGTGATGCATGACGAAAAGCACCTACACGTTTCTGTCTCCAGTCAGAGTCGAACTGACACCTTCTCAGTGTATTCTGACATCGAAGCTCACACCAAGATGCACTAACCAGTTATGCTATGGAGACAAACACAAAACGACAGTACGTCACATGCATCTACTCTTACCCTCATCTACTTTATTTTTTTTTTATTAATGATAATGTCTGTCTTGTTAGTCCTTTTAATAGTTCAAAATGTATATTCGTATTTGCACACATTTATTTCATTAATCAATCCTTAAGGCCCGAGATTCATATGATTAAATTAGTTATTAATCAATTCATTTGCACACCAATAGCAATGGTTCTTCGCCATTGTTGGCTGACTGTATAGGTAGCCAAGAAAGATGTTGAACAATGGCTAAGACTAATTTGTTCTATGAATTTTGTTATCAAGAAAATATACACCTGGGAGCACCTGAAACAGACAATATGAAAGTGGAGGTTTGGATCGATATGAGGACCTAAGATGTTAAGGTGGTGATTATTTTATGTCCCTTCTTAGAGATTTAAGTTACAATTAATCGCAGATCTTTGACAGCTTCGATTTTGTCCTGAAATACAACTTACTTTTGAATGTTCGAATCTGGGAACAGCACAATTTTTTATGTGTCGCTTTTGTCCGACAATGACGAAGTCATCATCAGAAAAGTGCATTGAGCATAAAACATCATATTTGCTTGGTGCCCAGGCTTTGTCCTTCTTAGTTATATCAACCCTCTTTACTTCATTCACCCATTCTGCCTTCACAGTACCATTCTGATAAAACCTGGAAAATATATAATTAACCCTTTACCCAATGAATCACCCACATCCGCTCGCATAATATGCAAATTTAGCAGTTGAAAAAATATCATTTTTCATCAAGACCGTTCCAACGAGGGGGTTATGATATTTAAATAATAAATTTTAATATCGTCTGCGTTGGCCGGTAAAGGGTTAAATAAGTTTCTCCAATATTGTGCCTATTATTTGATTGTTCACCATAATCCTTGAACATTACTACAAACCAAGTCAAAATACTGGAACCCCATATTCCTACCATTCAAATTTCACGTTGGCACCAGTGACCACGGTATATCTTACTAGTACTAGAGCTATGTGGTTCCTGATATGTCACCTTGGTTTCAGTTAATCAAAGGCAAAAATACAACGGTTATGGTCTTTTGAAAGAAACATGTTAAAAAATAATGAGCATAAATTCTGGGTCTTCTTACAAAGAGATATAATATGAAAAGAAGCAGCCTGAATTGAGGTGGAAGTGAGACAAAAACTGAGAAAATAAAAAGATGTTCCCAATGGTCACATGATGGGTTAATACTTTAAGCATACCTTTCGTAGCCTTTAAAGCTTTTCAAATTTTTTGGTTGCGTCAATTCCTTCCGTAAGTAAGGTACATGAGAAACTAACACCCCCACCCCTTGTCAGTCATCACTCATAAAAAAGGTCACGCACAGAAATATTGTATTCAACGAAAAGTTGGATGGTAGAGAAGATAAAAAAAAAGCTCTCATTTGTACAGGAGTAGGAATTCCATGACTCTTATCAGGGTTGGGGAGCGAGGCTTTTTGTACAGGAGTAGGAATTCCACGACTTATCTGATTAATAGAAAATGCATATCAGTTTGCTGATACATGTATGTGAATTTCCAGTTGAATTGCACATGCCCACAATGCAACATCCACTACTAAACAAGAAAACGTGCCAGTTCTAGTGCTGTCTGCAGACTGCAGGAAAAGTTTTCAGTCATATTAATTGAAGTGGGAACTAAAACGGTCAGTTATTTTTTTGCACATACTTAGTTCTGGCTTCTGGTACTACTAAAAAAGAAACAAGCGACTAAGATTTTCAGTTAACAGCACAGCTCTATATCTTATAGGGCTAAAAAATTCGGGAATTCAATGAACTTTTAGAGAATTAACAGTCGAATCAGTTTTTGTTGCATCGGGACAATGACCAGCCTGCTGAGTCTGGGTCAAAAGCTCAGGCTCCCTATTTCAGGGGTTGCAATAATTTACAGGATTTAGAAGCGCCTCGCCCCCGACCCTGATTGTCTAATTTTGAGGGCCAATTTTAAAAACAAGTGGCCAGATATATTGAATTTTAAGTCTAATTAGTAATTAAAAATATAAACAACTTAGAATATTCAAACTTCAACAGATACCTTCAATTTACAAAGCATGTAGTTCAGAAATTGGTCTTACACTAAATTAAATACTAAATAGCATTAGGCTTAGTATCCTGGTAAACCAGCAAGCCGAACTCTGGGCCTAAGACAAAGTAGGTTAGTATGGGTGGTTTAGAGTCAAGTTGCCCCTGCTTATTTTTCCAGGTCGACAACTCGCCCCAGTTGGGGGTGAGTTGAATTGGTTTTTGAGGGGTGAGTTGACCCCCCCAAAAAAAAATTAGCCATTATTTTATTAATACTCAAGTTTTTATTATTAATAATTTCATCTCTCTTTTTTTCACAGAAAATCAATCAATGATGTTTTCAAGTAATAATTGCTTGTACTTACTTTGAATTAATGAATGATCAAAATCCTTTTATTAATAAATATCCCTTCAAATTACCACCACCAGCTTCCTCTGTAAATGTGCTAAAATATATGCTTAATAATTATAGGTTCAAACTGTTTTAAACCTTTACACGAATACATGTAACTTTGCTTCTGGAAACATAGCTTATGACACCTCATTGGAACGAGCTCGTTCCAATGAGGGATCATGCGCTATGTTTTGGAGACAAACTGCAAGCAAAATTATATTTGAATTAAGATTTGTGTGCATATTGCTGGACGTTTTTTGGCTGTTATGTTGAGTAAAGGGTTAATATATGTATGTATTTCTCATTTTAAACATGATACCACGTAAAGGTTAATGTATTTATGATATTTATGTTGGAAAAATGTCACATATTTATATTGTAAATAATTGTTGTAAAATAAAACAAAAATTGGTCAGAAAGTTGGAATTATTGAAATAAAAAGATTCTATTTCGTATAGCAGTCTTCTATTATTTTGATCAGAACAGTTCCATTCCACCACCCATCTCCTGTTGTCGTTATCAGAACAGTTCCTGCATTCCATCACTCCTTGCCTACAATATTTTCAATCTTTTTCTGTTCCATGGGAAAAGATCGGAAATATGGTCAGAAACTGGTGTGATGGGACGGGACTGTCCCGTCCCAGTTCCATCCAATCGCTCTGTTCCTACAATATTTTTGATCTTTTTCTGTGGTCGAGTCGCCCTAGATAAACATCGGAAATATGGTTGTCAACAGTCCTGTTGTATTAGTCCAGTTGTCAACCATATTTCCGATCTTTTTCTGGGGCGACTTGACCCGAGGGCGACTTCACCCGTTCATGTATGGGTCAATCTAGTCCAAACTTGGACCCACAGTCCGTAATATAATTTTTGGCGTTGGTACGGCCGTACCAACGCCAAAAATTATATTACGGACTGTGGGTCCAAGTTTGGACTAGGGTCAATCCTAAAAAAAAATGTGCAGGTTATTTTATGCCATATTAATTTTATGGACCAGGCACGTTAAAATGTTAAATGTAAAAAATCCCTAAATTTTAATGTCTTTTCATGTTATGTGCCGTATTGTTTTTACTTACCGGTACTAAGGTGATACTGCCAGGCAGCAGGCATGCCCACGACACCAAATTTTATTTTGTCTTTATGGTGAATAAATTTGAATCTAGTCAAACAATCATGTTTGTTATCTTAGTCTATGTAATATATTTCAGACTTGTCCTATTCTTTTGCCAAGTTTTGAACAGACTGGACTTGCACTGCATTTTGACCAGAGTTGTCCCGGGAAGTGGACGATTTATCTTCTCACTTCTGTCCAGTCGGCCCGAAAGAGTGGTCCCGAGTTTCCTCGAAAGTAGGCCGACTTTTCATTTTGTAGTCCGAGTTGTCTGTGGGCCGGCTAATTTTTGTTCGAGTTGTCTGAGACTGGGGTTCGAGTCGTCCTGATTCCGTGCATCGAAATTTGGCTAGGTCCCACATCCACTTTGAAAACACCAATATTTAAACTGGATACCAATGTTCAACTCACTTATGGAAACTAACGCCTAACTCCTTGGCATCTTTAGAACCTCGGCGCATAGTGCAGCCAATGCACATGTGTCAGGCATTATAACTATAGACTATCGACGAAAACACGAATGACGTTTGCCATTTTTAAAGACGACGCTTTTGCCCTGTTGGCAACGAACAGAGAATCACGATCCGTCCCCAGACGATCCGGCCTCAGCCGTTTCTACACCCAAGACGAACCATCCCCAGTCGATCCATCCCCATACGATCTGGCCCCATGTTCAATTCATTAGTTGTGCCATGTATTGTTTTGTGGGGGTTTAAACCATTCGATTTTCATTCTTCTTTTCGTTTTTTTTTATGAAAATTGAATATTTTTCTCAAATACCGCTTTCCGACTTTGGTCGTTATATTACGAAATCGACCCAGTAACCCTTTTCATGGGTCCTCCTAAATACCAGAACCCACCAGAACCCCCAGAACCGCACAGAACCCCCCAGAATCCCCCTCTAAATTACATTTGCGTAGTGTTTTACGATGAAATATGTTTATTTTCTGCAATAATAGTTAAGGGAAAGAAGAATAGAAGTAAATTCATTCTTATAGTTGCCTTTGTCTAGGCGGTTCAGGGGGGTTCTGGTATTTAGTATTTTTATCCTAAATACCAGAACCGCACAGAACCCCCCTCTAAATTACATTTGCGTAGTGTTTTACGATGAAATTTGTTTATTTTATGCAATAATCGTTACAGGAAAGAAGACTAGAAGTAAATTCATTCTTATAGTTGCCTTTGTCTAGGCGGTTCTGGGGGGTTCTGGTATTTAGTATTTTTCTTCTAAATACCAGAACCCCCCCAGAACCGCACAGAATTCGCTAAACCCACCCTTTAAATGACATTTGCACGCCGCTGTCGGGGAAAATATTCCATTTTCAGTTTCTTTTTAGCATCCAAATTCAAACATGGACTGAATTCAAATGCGATGATCTCCGAAGTGGCAGACTATACTTGCCTGAAAATCCAGACCGACTGCACCCTCGGGGAGATGTTGTACCTTTGTGAGAGGACCCAACCTCTCACACTGGTCCTCACCCGAGGGTTCAACCGACATCAGTCAAAGAGACCATCACGACGCCGCAACCGGTGACACCTGCCGAGTACCTGAACCTGTTCCTCCTTCAACACGAGTAGACATGTGGAAATTAGTCACTTACAGTTAACGAGGGTCGAAAGGGGCTTGTTCCCCATATGCATTTACTTCTATTCTTCTTTCCTTTAACGATTATTGCATAAAATAAACATATTTCATCGTAAAACACTGCGCAAATGTAATTTAGAGGGGGGTTCTGTGCGGTTCTGGGGGGTTCTGTGCGGTTCTGGGGGGTTCTGGTATTTAGGAGAACCGCTTTTATTCAGTCTAACACACAAAGCAGATAACAATAATATTATTATTCAGTCAAAAACATTTGAAGAAAAATACGAAAAAAAAGAATGAAAACTCAATGATACTTTTTTAAAATGGCGCTGAGATGAATTTTATAAAATGAATACGCTATCTTCATGTGTGGTGGTTGGTAGAGCGGACAATTCTCAGCTTGTTTATATGAGATTAATCACATTAATCGGTTTTTGTTTATATAGAGATCATGAATTGTAATCGTTGTAAATTGACTTTACTGTTATAACACAGAGAAAACATTTATGTTTATGTTTATACAAGGGTAATGAATAGACTAATGATATGTGTTAAGTAAAAAACAAGTCGTTAAAATACAAGCTTTCATTTCATTTTTGTATTTCTATTTCATATTTAATTTTGTCAACTGGGCTACAATAAAAATAACTACAATTAATTGGGGCCGGATCGACTACTGTACATGGGGCCGGATCGACTGGGGACAGATCATCTGGGGACGCGTCGTCTAGGAACGGATCGTCCTTGGGGACGAACCGACTCGAAAACCTTCCGTAATATCGGTTGTACTAAATACAGCCAGTCCCTAATAAGTCCCTAGGGAGCGCGGTGGCTCAGTTGGTAGAGGTGCAGGCTGCAAGCCGAGAGGTCCTCGGTTCGAATCCCACCTGCGGCAACCGCGTTGTGTCCTTGGGCAAGACACTTCATCTCCATTGCCCGCGTGAGGGCACGATGACGCCGTGTACTAAGGCGTACTGCACGTCGATGGTACGCATGTCTTCAACCAATCTAACCCTGCCTGTGCTGCAGTGCGGAGTTACGATGTTGGGGAGCTGGCAGCTGCTCGTCGTTGCTCGGTGGTTCTCTCCGGGTACTCCGGCTTCCTCCACCCGTAAAACTGTCACGGTCATGATTAGCCATTGTGCATAAATATGTGACCTTAAACATCAGTAAATAAATAATAAGTCCCTAAGTCCCCTCGGATACAAAATACAGCAAGTCCCTCAAAACACACCGCTAAGAGCGTCAAAAAATAAAAATTAGAGACTTAATCATAGAACTGCATGTTGACTATTTATTTTTGTTTTTACTTGTTTGTTTTTTTTTTTCAAATTTAAAAGCAGTAAATGCTTGACAATATTTTGTTGTTTTGAACAGCAGTTCCCGCGATCTCCGAGTCGCGTGTGTGTAAAATAAAAGTTCAACTTTTAAAAGAGATGCTTTTGAAATGCTATCTGAAAATGTTTTTTTGATACTTACTTGTTTTATTTTTTTGTTTCATTTTTGTTTGTTTGTTTATTTTATCATGTTTAAAGAAGGTCCGCCGGCTTCAGTGAGCACTCTAATATTTTACCTGTTCAAAACAAGCTGGTGCTTAAGTTCTGTCCGGCTTTCATCCACAATTAAATCTCTCTGTTCTGAATACTGGACTTTTCGCCGGAAAGACAGTTCGCCGGAAAAGACATTTCGCCGCAACTTAAATTTTTAAAACTGGACAGTTCGCCGAAAAGATTTTAAAATTTTAAAAACAGCTTACCCATTTTTTAAAATCCGTTTAACAGGTCAAAACCGGTCCATTGAGGACGAAATTTTAAATTGAAATGAACGTTTAACTGAACACAATGTTTGTTTGTTTTTGTTTTTTTTTTGTTGCCGACAAGCCAAAATGTCAATTAACACTAATAATAATAATAACTCTTTGGCCACCGCTGATTTGTCGCGGTCCTCATAAGAGAAGGCCATCATTCCCCCTGCACCCCACCCCCTCTTCCCCTCCTCTCCTCCCAGCATTCAGATATAAACTGCTTAATAGTGTCCCTCACTTCCTCTTTTTCAATTTCTTCAATAAGCATTCCTACCCTCTCCCTCGTGTCCCCCTTCAGCCATCTATCCTTTGTTTCTTCACCCCACTTCTGCATTATTCTTCCAGTAAATTTTATTCTATGAGGTATATACTGTGGGCATTCCAAGAGAAAATGTTCCAGGGTCTCCACTACTCCAGAGTGGCACATTTGGCATCCCTTTTCCCCATCTCTCCCAATTTTTCCCCGAAGCTCCGGTGATCTTGATCTCAGTTTGAACAGCAGTGACCCTCCAAAGGTGCCATCTAGGTACTTCACAAAAGCTGGCTTTTCTTTATATTGTAACCCCTGCAGTGATCTTTTCACGCTAACCCCTGCTCGCCAGTTTCGATAGCAATCTTCCATGACTCTCTCTTTGACAAACCTTTTGCCATCTGTTACACCCTTCCTGTGTCTCTATGATGAGATCCCTGTGCCCGACTCTTCTCAATATTCATGATCATCACGTCCCCCCACCCCCTTGAGAACACATGGGAACCCCGGGAAGTCCCTTCAAATATCATGACCCCCCCCCCCCCCCCCCCCCCGACACACACACACCTGTGAGAACGGGAACCCCGAGAGCCTTTCAAATATCAGTCGTTACACGGACCTCCAGTCGTTACCCCATCCTCCCGCTTCCCTTTCGGGAAATGGGATGATGGGACAACAATCGGAGAGTTCTAGTTACGATTAAGGAAGGATCGCCGAAACTCCACAACAGCCTTTCAGATATTACCCCCCCCCCCCCCCCTCCCCCTCCCAAAGAAAAAGAAAGATCACGATTGTGCATCAACAAATAAATAGCAGGCTCTTTTGAAGATTCCACGAACTGCTTGAGACACCTTGGCGATTGTCTGGCACATTTCGGCGAACTGTCTGGCACATTTCGGCGAATTGTCCAAACTTTCGGCGAACTGTCCAAACATCCGACGATCTGCCCAAACTTCGGCGAAGTGTCCAATATTTCGATGAAATGTCCAAAATCCCGGCGAATTGTCTTGAAAGTTTCGGCGAACTGTCCAAACTTTCGGCGAATTGTCCAAACTTCCGGCGAAGTGTCCAAAATTCCGGTGAATTGTCTCGAAAATTCCGGCGAACTGTTCAAAGTTTCGGCGAACTGTCTTTCGGCGAACTGTCTTTCCGGCGAAAAGTCCAGTCCCCTCTCTTCCGACCCTGGCTGCTAAAAGTGCAGAGAAATAAATAAATAAATAAATAAATAAATAAATAAACTGCCAACCCGAATTTCCGAAGTATTTGTTTATAAACAGTCAAAAAAGTTCCGAATTTATCTTTATCGATGAAAATGCTCGATATATACTTAATAATTGCATATAATAAACAAATTTGACAGTCCTTTGCAAATTCATGTCTGAGGTTAAATTTTGTGAGTGCTTTACATGATAAATGACGTGTTTTAAAGGGACTTGCTGTAATTAGTACATGGGGGGACTTAGGGACTTATTAGGGACTCGCTGTATTTAGTACGACCCCCGAAATATATTTAACTCCAACACTGACTAATGTTCTGCGCATTAATCTTTGATAGAAAGATCTACTAGTATGGATATTTGTGAGTAGCTAGTAAACCTGCAACTTTGACTCGGCTACGTACCCCATTAATCTGTTTCTGTAGATGGTCGAGTTTCCAGACTCAAAAAGGTGGCTTATGGTGAATGTGATAGTGGGTATCCCTACCACTCCGTGCTAATCGGATATTATTATGGTTATCAAACTGGGTTGTGGTTAAATTTAGAAAACAAATATGGCACAGTTCAAGTACTGTTCATCAGTTAAGAAAGACGTAATGGACACAATATTATACATAATAGACTTAATCATGAAGCCGGTATTATACCCGGTATTATCCCAACAAGCGTCATTATGGGTTTGTTTTGGTAGTATGGGCCATGAAGGGTGAAAAGTCACGTGTCGTTTTTGTTAATTAGTCCAAGTAAAATTTTTATCGTTCCTGTTCCATTGAGACCGCCGTATTATTGAAACATCGAAGTGCAACATGCCACGAGGCAATATTTTACAGCTCGCAGAGGCTGAAGTGTACAAACGGCATCGAGATAAGGGCAGGTGTTCAGCTATTGTAGCTGGAATTGTCGAAGACGAAGAATTTCAAAATTTTCCGCAGTTAATACAAAATATGTACAGGGAGGCCCGAGACAAACCGTACGCCACAGGATGTACCGAGTGGAAGAAGATAAGCAACCGCTTAAAAGGGCTACGAAAGAAATTTCGGTACGTATACCTACGGGACAGGTTATACCTGGTGGCTGTACCATCGCTTCTGAGATCTGAGAGAGCAAGGAAGAGAGAGAGAGAGAGAGAGAGGAGAGAGGGAGGGAGAGTGTGTGTGTGTGTGTGTGTGTGTGTGTGTGTGTTGTGTGTGTGTGTGTGTGTGTGTGTGTGTGTGTGTGTGTGTGTGTGTGTGTGTGTTTGAGGTTAAAAAATCCCACTGGCACAGACATTTCATACTGAAACGTTTTTTTTCTTTTAATATGCCGCCGACAAATTGTTTTCATTTACTGAACCCAGATGGGTTTGAAACATGACAAAAAATTACACAAAATTGATTTAAACTAAGTGATGAGCTTAGGAACTGGTTAAACTGACTGGCAATAATTGATGTTATTCATTGATGGGCTCTAGTTTAGTCCTTACAAGGATGTTACGCAAGCTTTTGTTTTTCTTATAGGCGATGACAGGTCGAAGATTCAAAGGTTCATTTAATTTAGCATTGGTAAAATTGAATTCATCTTTTAACATTTTTGCTATTTCGATATTCATTCTGTTGTACGTTAAAGTGAAAGGAATGATGGACCTCCTTTCGCATTCGCCCTCTGATATGTTCATTCCAAATGGCCAGAGGGTTTGAAGCGTATTGATCCAAAAAGCTTCACGTTTTTTTCTAAATTCATCCGTTTCTTCTAATGTGTCTTTAATTGGTGGTTGTTCAATTGGGTGGTTTTCGAAATCGTCCAAAGAATGGCCAGGAAGGTTAAAATGTTGTGCTACTGGGGCATCAGCATTTTGTTTTATATCCTGTTTGTGTCTAGTAGCACGTTCTCGGAAAGGATTTTGACTTTGACCAACATACTGTTTCCGACATCGCTTACAAGTGATAAGGTAAATAATGTTTGGTGAATCACAATGGAGGGGGTTACGGATCTGATAATGATTTTTCGTTTGTTCGGAGGAAAATTCCTCTTTCTGATCAGGCATAAAAGTATGCAGTCTACAACGAGGCTTTTTGCAATTAAATACCGCGCCACTACCATTTTGCAACGGTCTGTTGTGTTCAATCTTCAGTGGTTCGAAATCGGTAGTTTCAGCTGGACTTTCGAGCTTTTTCAGGGTTTGGGATTTCAGGCTACGCAAAAGTCGCAGCGAGTACCCTCTCGATCTGAGGGTGCCAAATAGAGTAGAACAAGCCTCATTGAAATTTACCTTATCACTTGAATTGCGGTGGAAACGAATGAGCTGTGATTTGATGATACCTTTAAATGTATGTTGAGGATGGAATGATTTTGTGTGCAACAATTGATGTGAATCAGTTGGTTTAAAATATACTTTATAATCTAAATGACCGGACGCCTGAAATTGCTTGCCTTTATACACGGTCACATCGAGAAAATCAACAGAACTTTCACTGATAGTAGCTTTCAATTTAATATTTGGATCGTGATTGTTCAAAATTTCTAAAAATTCATCAAAATCTTCTTTTGAATGTTCCCAAATAATAAAATAGTCATCTAAATACCTGAGATATACGAGAGGATGCTTTGCACATTTGCTTAAGGCATTTTCCTCCCATTCCGCTACATAAATGCTTGCAAAATTAGGGCTGAATCTTTTGCCCATAGGACAACCCATTATTTGTAGAAAATATTCTCCATTGAATTGAAAGTCATTACCTTTTAAGCTCAGCTCTAAAAGATCCAAAATTTGTTCACCCGGGCGTTTCGCATCCGGATATTTTTCAAATGCATTTTTAACTGATTTAACACCTTTATCAATATCAATGTTCGTATACATACTGTCGATATCCAAAGTAGCCAGAATTGCATTTTTCGATATTTTCAATTTCGAAATTTTTGACAGGAAATCCTGTGTATTTTTTAGATAGCTCGGATGTCTATTTGCTATAGGTTTCAGATGATAATCAATTAATTCCGAGATCGCATAAGATTCCGAATTACAATCTGATACAATTGGCCTCCCGGGTGGAGTTAAGTCATCCGTCCATGAAGAACGGTCCTTGTGGATCTTTGGTAGGATATAAAATTGTCTTGTTTGAGCACTGAGCTTAGCTGTTAAATATTTCAATTGTTTTTTGGTAATGTGACCTTCGTCGAGGAGAAATTTAAAGATCTTATTGAATTTTTCGATATTACTAGGCCAAATAAGTGAATCTATTTTCTTATAATGTTTAGTATTGCTGAGTTGTCTCATGGCTTCCTTTATATAATTATCCCGAGATAGAACAACTACCGACCCACCTTTGTCGGCTGGTTTAATTACTAATTTCTTATTTTTTCGAAGTTTCGTGAGGGCCCTCCGTTCACCAGCTGTTAAATTGTCTTTATCGGAGAGTATGTTCATGCTGAACACCTTTTTGATGATTCGTTTGCTAGCCTCAATAATTTCGGGATCTACTTCACTATCTGGAGGTGACCAACCAGATGATTCTGTAAAAGGAAGTTTCCGACCGCTGGAGTTTCTAAAGCGGTCGGCTAATTTCATTTGTCTAAGAAAATTACAGTTGTATGATGGTAAATTTGTTTGGTTATCAGTTTTAGGCTTTGGTGCTGGTACAAAAGTTAAACCGCGATCTAAAAGAGATTTCTCTTGGGTTGTTAGGTCATTGGTGCCAGACAGGTTAACCACATTAGTTCCTAATCCCACATCTGTTAGGCGGCTGTTACCTTTGCCTTTACTTAGTTTAAATTTAGGTGGTTCAACCAGTGATCGTACATAATATTGGCGGTTCTCGTGGTCCAATGTTTTAAATCCTGAGCAACATCAAACTTCGCGTCATCAATTTTTGGTATCACGTTAACGTCCTTCACTTTCCGAATGGTTTCGTTGATGATGCTCAGGGTTCTCCTCTCAGCCTGAGGGAGTTTTTGCGAAAAGTTTAGTTCAGCGAAATAAATTTTTGCTGATCTAAACTTGACCCTGATATCGCTAAGCATATTCCGCAACTGCTTAACTACGAGATCAGAATTATCGTTTCGAGAATTCACGCCAATATTTAATAATATTTTTTGGGGACTGGACTGGCCCCTGTGCCCTTTAAACATAGAGCGCAGATGATTGAATTTGGCGCCGGGGTAACACTCCACCTGGATGTCCGGATGGGGATTTCGATCAATTCTTCCTAAATTTGAACTTCCAATCATAAGGATGTTTTTACAAACATCGGGGAGGCGCCAATTCCTTTTGTCAAAATTAACTCCGCTTTTATGCCGAAACTGGGAGAATTTAGAATCAAATGAGCGGCCCGAGTTGCGGCTCGGTGATTTGACTTTCTCTGAGTACGATATACCTGGTTGAACCACACTAGAGGCATGAGAAGGGGGAGAAGAAACAGAAGCAGGAGAGGAAACAGAAGCAGGAGAAGAAACAGAAGGAGGAGGAGTTCTAGTGAGAGCACTAGGAGAACCAGAGAAGAAAGGCTGAGGAGGAGTAGGAGGTAGAGGAGCAAGACGAGGCGAGACAGCGTTACTCCAGCCCAGATCCTTCTTTATACACCAACGCCGACAGTAGTATGCCATGTTGCAAGCTTGACAATTTTGGGTGGCCTGGGTGGTTTCTAGGGTGCAGGCCATGTTCCGGCTTGTGAGAATAGGACCATGGTATTCACTGCCTGGAGTGGAAGTCTTCTAACAATGGGAAGGGTAATAGGTGATTGCTGTAGCTTGAAACCATTTCTCACCAATGTCACCATATGACCATTGCTGTTGAAAGTGACATCAAACACAATCAAGTTCGGAGACCCCGCTTGGCATCACCTACTGCACATGCGCGGCATGTGACGTCATCACAATTGCGTAACGTCATCACCAGGGTCTGTGAGGTCATTGCCAGTCCAATGACGTCACCTCCAGGGGGTGTTACGTCCCCGGGGTTCCCCCGATATAGGCAAGCTTGCAATATGACTTAATCATGAAGCCGGTATATATATATATGGTTGGGAACATTGTATTGTTCGGCTGGGAAATGGCGTCGAATTAACGAAATCGATCCGACGATGCAGAGCTACAGATAAGGTGCGTTTTTGCGTATTTACGCATTATAAATGGCGAAAAACGCATTAGCAAAAAGTTAAGCGTACACAAACGCACTGGAAATCACCGATACGCATTAACTGTTTTGTCAAGTGCGTCCCAGCACTTTCGGTCGGTCGGTCGGTCGGTCGGTCGGTCGGTCTCTCTCTCTCTCTCTCTCAATGGAGATCACTCCTACCCCCGCATCACCTATAACTCTTGACTTAGACCTTATCAATGCACGTGCTCTAGCAGAGTGATGGTAGCGCATACTGTTGCAAGCTTGCCTCCTTCAGGACACCCCGCGGTGACATCAGGGACCTGGTGATGATATCATGTCTCCTTGTGCTGACGTAACGACCCTGATGATGACGTCACGTCCCGTGCATGCAATATAGGGAATCCCCCGCGGAGTCCCCCGAAATTGGCAAGCTTGTAACATGACACACTACTGTCGATTAAGGACCGAACCAACATATGCGTTAGAAAACACAACTTATAAAATATTTTTGTGATAAAACATTTCTGCACAAACGTAATTCCTTAACCCTTAGCACTCTGGGGCTAGAATGCCAATATTCGAAATCTTGGTTATTTATGTTTGATGTTTTCAAAGTTTCGATAATTTATAATTTGGTTACATGCCTTGCAGAGTCCTATTAATCAAAATATAAATTGTTGAATTATTAGCAACATTAGGATAGATAACCACGGTTAGGAATCGGTTAAAATGGAAGAAAAGTCTTTATCAAAGTTCAAGGGTTTAATGATCTATGAATTTTATTATACTTCTCTTCAAATACAAATTGCTGACTTTGGACTGGATCCTAAGGTCTTTGAGGATAAGGGTTCAAGTACAACAGGAACGTTCGAGTTGTGTCCTTTCGAATGCCACCCACATTATCTGTATAGTGCATGTTGGTGAAAATGTCCCTAAGCATGTCTTCAATCAATGCTCACTCTGCTAAATTAGCACGTTGGAGAGTTTGACACTGCTCGGCACGGTATGACCTCGGATGTTAAAGATAAAAAAAAACAAACAAAACAAAGAAATAGGGTCAAAATTACATAGCGTACACAAGGCAGTTATTAATCCTTCTGTGTAATACTGTTACAGGGATGTGATGAGGGACGAGGAAGATAGCCGCCACGTGGTTCACCTCAACACGGCTGTGCGGAGTGGTGGCCATTCATCGACAGAAGTGGAATCTGGTGGTGGAACGTCGGGAGGTAGACAGGTTGCGGCTGGTGTTACTGCAGGACAGAGTGAGGAAGGGGGCGCGGAGGAATCTGCAGAGGCTAGGGAAGAGACGAGCGAAGTCAATAACACAGAAAGGCAAGAGGCATCGGTGGATGAGGCAGAAGTGGGCGTGGCGCAGCGGAACCACCCAACTCAGCGGCAAATTTCCCAAAGTATGCTGGAGACGCTGGATGAGTTAAGGACCCTAATGCGGGAGAGTGCAGCCACGGAAGACGTCCTCCGTAAATACCTGTTGTCCTTCACCAATAGCTGGAGACAGACGTAGACAGTCGGCATCTGATAAATGTCCCGCGAATCCACAACTACCGTGCACGAAATATCCACGGACATCCACGACGACAAACCAGTTGATAAAGTGAAATCCTTTATCGCGTCTATAATAGTGGCGCTGCAAATGTCCCTTTGGGCGGTTAATCCTTATGCACGTGCAGTCAAGAAACCCTACCACAGATGGAAAATCTGGCACCAAACCTGGAAAATATAGACAAACCTTATAATGCTGCTTTGTTTGACCATGTGGATTTTTACGCCGCCCAGTACAACATAGTCACATCTTGTCGATACAAAGTAGTAGGGTATCATGTAATTTTTCTCTCTCTCTCTCTCTCTCTCTCTCTCTCTCTCTCTCTCTCTCTCTCTCTCTCTCTCTCCCCAATGCCCAGACTGGGTTCAGTGGTTTATTCTATGTTATTTTATTTATTTATTACTTTTATTTGTTTCTTCGCTATTTCAAACACCACCATTGATGAAGGTCACAGCGTAAGACAATGAGCGGTGAGACATTTACAAAGTCGCTTCTTATATTTTCTTCGCAAATTTCTTCCCAAATTCACCACTTCGTACGAACTACACAAACGGTTACTAGTGTTTTTTTTGTGAAACACACTTTTGAATTTAAGAAGTTAGCACATAAGATTTGTGCTCCAACAACTCTTTGTGACACAGCCCAAGGTGCACACATATCCAAAATAATCTTATTCTGCAGGGTGGTTCGGGTGGAGATTTAAAAAGAAATAGGAGTTCTCTTCCGATGGGATCCCAAGTGGGCGGAGTAAGTCAATTAATAAAATTGAATCTTGAGGTTTGCACCTACTATATTTCGTTAAACATGGCCCAGTGGTATGAGGAAGAGGACTTTTTATAAAGAAAAGTTAACGTTTGGGTGACTAACTAGAGTGCTGCATGAAGCACTACCGTTGTTATTTTATAGACCCTAATTAACTGACGTCACTGGTGAACACAAATTTCAACAATGTCAGAAGAAAATCTGAATTACGTTAAATTTCTATGGCGCAATGGAAAAAAATAACTTGGTTGAGAGCCCATAAAGACGATTTTTGTCAAGACATCTAAGCAAATATAATCATTATTGGAAGCGGCTCTACAAGGCGCTTCCTATAATGTTTATACTTGCATATATTTTCTTGAAAATGCCTTATATTTGTATCGTAAATGACAACAACGTACGTCGTTGCACAAACTGGCTTAGAGCAACACTTGACGTGAAATGTATAGGGTGGGGGGGGGGGGGTGCGATTCGCGAAGCGTAGTTAACCGGTTCTCGTTAGATCACGAAAGTTAAGCAACGTCGAGAGCGGTTAGTCGCTGGATGAGTGACCTTACAAATGATTAATTCGTGCCCACTCGTTGTCTCTTTGAGGTGGGCACTTCAACCCCATTGCCCACAGTGTGCTAAAGGCGTACCGTACGTCAATAGCTAACATGCCTTCAACCAATGCTAATCACGTAGGGGTTAGTACGTTGGAGAGTTGACAGTGACTCGCTGCTGCTCGGTGGTTCTCTCCGGGACTCCGGCTTCTTTCACCAGAAACCGGAGTTTCTGGTGTCACCAACACGATATGACCCTGGCTGTTACAGTGCCGTAAAGAACACCAATAAACAAATAAAGAAATACAAAGGCTAAAACTTACAATAGCAGCCAGCATACAGGGCAAGTTCCAAATAATACAGAAAAATACATGAATTCACAAATACTAATTACCTACAGTTAACTGGTGAATGTAATCATTATTACTGGAGAGTGTACATATACATTGAATGTATATGTTCACTCTTCAGTAATAATGTAACTACTGAGAAATCACGGCAGTGTAATATACACATACATGTAATACAACACGACAATACTACACTCTTACGATTTACTGGAGAAGGCCGATCGCAATTCTCCAGTATTTCCAAAAAGGTCCAACACAGTAAAACGTTTGAATATAGCTGGAGGCTAGTGGAATAGCCATAAGTACCATCACTTCCACGTGCTAACGTCGGACTTACCCGCTTATACATCTGCCCACTTGTGTTATTTACATGTACGGTTGAACAGTTCATATTTTGATTGACAGAGCCCATAGAGCTGTATCAATCGAGGTATAAATTGCCGAACCTTTGCCAACTTCAAAGTAGAACCCAGGGATATCTTACCTGCAATAATGCGTAATATATAATAACTAGAAATAAATGGCCCTACGGGCCATTGATTCCAGCATTTCTAGACGTTTTCAAGAGAATTACTAACAAAGACTGTTAACGGACGAACGGACAAAATGTTAACGGGCGAACGGACAAACGGTAACAGACGAACGGACACATGGGGTAGATAGATGAGGTGCTTAGAATGACTGTAGGAATCAAATGTAGGCAAAAGAAAGGCTCTTAACGAACGAACGGAAAAAGTTTGTAAACGAACGAACGAACGAACGAACGAACCAACCAATTATATATATAGATAAAATGCCCAGCATTGGCGTGTACAAGTTATTTATGGTACTTAGGGCTATTCCACTAATTTGCCACCCCCCCCCCCCCCACACACACACCTGTAATGAGAGACCACCCTTAATTGGTCTTCAAGAAGAGGTGGTCTTTCAAGGAAAATTCTACTCTACCATAAAGCCTCCATATGAGGTTTTGGGGTAGAGTAGAACTTTCCTTGAGAGACCATATTTTTTAACAAACCTCTGGCCCTAGAGAATAGGTGGTCTCTCAAGACAGGTACTACTGTATATATATAACTTGTCTAGTATGCACTAGATACATACCTTCCATTGTATCCCATACAGCGAGGTCGTGCCAAACTACTTCTCTTGGAGTGATTTCATTACATAAAACTTCAACTACACCATGGACAATGCGCACAACTGTGCTATGCGGCAACTGAAAAGACCCAGCAAGTTTTTCAAATGTTAGATTGTGCCTCAGCCACACAAGAGTTACTAATAGTTGTTTCTCTGGCTCCATGACTAAGGGGTGGTGTCTGTGTAAGTTCAGAATGTGTTGCGAAATATCGTCGCGAAGTTCTCTAAACGAATTGGGCGTTTCCCCACATAACATCCACAACACTGAAGGAGGGGCTTGGAGAATATCCCCAATGCGATTTATGTTCGTGAGCACCCTATTAATATCCACATGGTCAAAGTCTATGAGGAAATGAAATGGGGTAGACATTCGCGTATGTAAATGATACAGTTCCACTAAATGTGCTAGTTATCGCCGTATACGTTCACGTCGTCTGCGTTGCCCCATTATAACCTGTAAAATGTCTAGTTCCATCTGTGTGTGTCAATGTACGTTTTACATAGGAAGAGAAGCGCAGAAGAACAAACTTGTGAGACTGAAAACAAAAGAACTGAACGCAATTGGTGTGACCTAATGTCCCGCAGATCAGCCAACGCAGCACGAGAAATCGTGTGCTTCAGTGCCCATACTACCAAAACAACCCCATAATGACGCTTTGCTAGTATAATACCGGCTTCTTGATTAAGTCTATTAGGTCCTCGATGTGTCGACAGTTTGGGACACTGTGGAGTGTAACAGTCAGGGCAGTATGGGTTGTCACCTTGACACTGATAGCTTTCTTGATATGAGGACAGAAGTTTTGTTGTTAACTTCTCTTTAAATTCTTTTCTATTTTCTACGCCAGTAGTATAGCATGTACCCGATCGTGCCAATTCAGATGGATCTCATGCTGGATCTCATGTGACGTCATAGTCACGTGACCATGTTTGGTTGTATGGTAACCCGCGTGAGCGGTCATCTTGTGACGTCATCTCCATAGTGATACGTGGTGTGAGTGCGCATGCGCAGCGCGTGTTGTTAGGGTGACACGTGTTTCCGTCGTCCATTTTGTATACTGGAGGCCACCATCTTGGTTTCTATGGTAGCACGTGGTTGCTATGTGACCTAAAGTCTTACAACAAGACAAGGGTATATTCGGAGGGTATGCTTCTTTGTAGAAGAGTAATTTCCCGATTCGTAGAATTACCACAAACAACTCGACAATCCCTCCAAATCACTGAAATTGACATTATTTATGCGGATTTCCCAATTTATCGGCTTAGCACGTAGTGCTATAGTAGCAAGGGGATACCGGGGGGGGGGGGGGGGGGGGGTGTTCCTTTGTTCTGGAGTATACTCCAGTAGCGTAGAAGAGCCTATTATTTAGAACAGCTTTACTTATTATTACTATATTTAGCATTTATGGCATATTCTTCTTAGTTCTGACCCTATTCCGTGTACTCTTGTAGTTTCCATTATCTAGATCCTTTATATAGATAATAACTAACCAATCAGATTGCTTGGTTTCCCATAATCTGTATGCAGAGTTATCTCCCCTTATTACCAGGAAGTCCTATCCGATTCTCATCACCTCTATATCCAATGGCCATATCCCATGGAATCCCATTTTTGGGAAACACCCGTGGCTATGGAATCCCTTTTTGGTCGTATGAGGCCACGAGGGCCATGTAAAAGCCCCCAATGAGGCCTCATTTATCATCCCTCATAGCCTCATTGAATTCTGAGGTCATGAGGGCCATGAAAAATCACTCAGTGAGGTATAATCTACAACAACCCTTAGCCTCATTTCGGTATTTAACAGGTATATCCTATGGAATCCCATTTTGGAAAACGCCTTTTACTGTGGAATCCCCTTTTTGTCGTATGAGACCATGAGGGCTATGTAAAAGCCCTCAATGAGGCCTCATTTATTATCCCTCATAGCCTCATTGAATTTTGAGGTTATGAGGACTATTTAAAATCCCTCAATGAGGTATAATTTACTACGACTCTTAGTCGCATTTCAGTATTTGAGGATACATGTGGCCTGGTATTGTATTATTCGAGGATAACTATCGAGGATACCTTTTGGAGAATCCCCCTTTTTGTCGTATGAGGCCATGAGGGCTATGTAAAAGTCCTCAATGAGTCCTCATATATTAAGCCTCATAGCCTCATTGAATTTTGAGGTTATGAGGACCATTAAAATCCTCAATGAGGTATAATTTACTACGACTCTTAGCCTCATTTCAGTATTTGAGGATACCTATGGCCTGGTGTTGTATTATTCGAGGATACCTATCGAGGATACCTTTTGGAGAATCCTTTTTTGTCGTATGAGGCCATGAGGACCATGAGTAATCCCTTAATGAGGTCTAATGTAGTCTTACCAACCGCTTCCATCTTGTCGCCAAAGCTCCAAGGCCACTGCAGGTCTATGGTCTATCTGTCCTATCATTAGCTTCTACAACAGTCTTGTTCCATTGCGGTCTTGCACCAGTACTACTGGCTTCTGTTATTCTGCCCCATATCTGATCCATTACTTCCTAGCTATACCTATCTCAGTCTCGACTATAATATTGATCAAGGTTGAATCAGATTTCCACTGTATGCATATAAGGCATTCCGCAATTAAGATTCCTAGCCGATTCCGTAAAATTTGGATTCCGTGATTTGACATCAACACTCGATGGTATTCCCCTTCCCTATTAGAAGAATTCAGTTCAATGGGTTGTAGTTCATTCAGTTAAAATTCAGATCACCTTCGTTATATTTTCATTAAGTTTAAAACCTTGTTCAGTTCAAGGGTGTTAATACCTTTATTAAGGTTATGGTTAAAAAATACAGTTCATTCAGTTCAAATGGGTTTTAATTATATGCAGGGCTTGCCTTGAGTCGGGGCTGATCAGCCCAGGCCCCGAGATCAGCCTCGAGGAGCACTTGCTGGGGGCTTTTTTTCAAGCCCCGACATTTTCCACAAAAAAGCACTAACAATAATGGACAAAATGGAAAATCAGCCCCGAAAAGGCCCCGACCTCAATATGTGGGGCACCTGGTTTAGGCGCCGACCATTTTACTCAAGGCGAGCCCTGTATATGTACCTTCATTAAGGTTAGAGCGCATTCAAACAGTTCAAAGGGTTACCATTGGGTTATATTTAGTATATTTAGGGGTTAGAGTTCATTTCAAACATTGGGTTATATTTATGGGTTATAGTTCATTCAGGTGAAAACTTTGTTATGGTCAATTCACTTCGATACCTTCATTGGGTCAGTTCTCTTCTATCTGTTCTGTTCACTTCGATCTTGGTTGTGTTGAATCTTCGTTCACTTTATTCGAACAGTTGTCTTGTATCTTTTCAAATTCAGATCTGTTCAGTCTGTCAAACTGGATCGATCAATCTGACTAGTTTGACCTTCTTTCACACATTGTTATGTTCACTTCGATCTTGGTTCTGTTGGATCTTCGTTCACTTTGTCATGTTCAATTCACTTGGCTTCATTGAGGTAAGTTCTTTTTAACATTCGTTGTCAGTTGTATCTGTTCAGGTTCTTGCAATAATAATTGAGTGTTATCAATCCCTTTCCATACTCCGAGTGTTGATGTCAAATCACGGAATCCAAATTTTACGGAATCGGCTAGGAATCTTAATTGCGGAATGCCTTATATGTATACAGGGGAAATCTGATTGGGGGATTACTCATGGCCTCATACGACAAAAAGGGATTCTCCAAAAGGTATCCTCGATAGGAATCCTCGAATAATACAATACCAGGCCATAGGTATCCTCAAATACTGAAATGAGGCCAAGAGTCGTAGTAAATTATACCTCATTGAGGGATTTTAATGGTCCTCATAACCTCAAAATTCAATGAGGCTATGAGGCATAATATATGAGGACTCAGTGAGGACTTTTACATAGCCCTCATGGCCTCATACAACAAAAAAGGGGATTCTACAAAAGGTATCCTCGATAGTTATCCTCGAATAATACAATACCAGGCCATAGGTATCCTCAAATACTGAAATGAGACTAAGAGTCGTAGTAAATTATACCTCATTGAGGGATTTTAAATGGTCCTCATAACCTCAAAATTCAATAAGGCTATGAGGGATAATAAATGAGGACTAATTGAGGGCTTTTACATAGCCCTCATGGTCTCATACGACAAAAAAGGGATTCCACAGTGACAGGCGTTTTCCAAAATGGGATTCCATAGGACACACCTGTTAAATACCGAAATGAGGCTAAGGGTCGTTGTAAATTATACCTCATTGAGGGATTTTTCATGGCCCTCATGACCTCAGAATTCAATGAGGCTATGAGGGATAATAATGAGGCCTCATTGAGGGCTTTTACATGTTACATAGCCCTCATGGCCTCATACGACAAAAAAGGGATTCCACAGTAACAGGCGTTTTCCAAAATGGGATTCCATAGGATATACCTGTTAAATACCGAAATGGGGCTAAGAGTCGTTGTAAATTATACCTCATTGAGGGATTTTTCATGGCCCTCATGACCTCAAAATTCAATGAGGTTATGAGGGATAATAAATGAGGCCTCACTGGGGGCTTTTACATGGCCCCCATGACCTCATACGACAAAAAAGGGATTCCATAGCCACGGGTGTTTCCCAAAAATGGGATTCCATGGGATATGGCCATTGGATATAGAGGTGATGAGAATCGGATAGGACTTTGTTGTAATAAGGGGAGATAACTCTGCATACAGATTATGGGAAACCAAGCAATCTGATTGGTTAGCTATAATCTATATAAAGGATCTAGATAATGGAAACTACAAGAGTACACGGAATAGGGTCAGAACTAAGACGAATATGCCATAAATGCGAAATATAGTAATAAAAAGTAAAGCTGTTCCAAATAATAGGCTCTTCTACGCTACTGGAGTATACTCCAGAACAAAGGAACACACCCCGGTACCCACTTGGTACTGTAGCACTACGTGCTCAGCCGATAAATTGGGGAATCCGTATAAATAAAGTCAATTTCAGTGATTTGGAGGGATTGTCGGGTTGTTTGTGGTAATTCTACGAATCGGGAAATTACTCTTCTACAAAGGAGCATACCCTCCGAATATACCCCTGTCTTGTTGTAAGACTTTAAGTCACATAACAACCACATGCTACCATAGAAACCAAGATGGCGGCCTCCAGCATACAAAATGGACGACGGAAACACGTGTCACCCTAACAACACGCGCTGTGCATGCGCACTCACACCACGTATCAGTATGGAGATGACGTCACAAGATGGCCGCTCACGCGGATTACCATGACAACCAAACATGGTGCCACCAGGTCACGTGACTATGACGTCACATGAGATCCGGCATGAGATCCATCTGAATTGGCACGATCGGGTACATGCTACACTACTTACGCTCAAAATTCAGGCAACATGTATAGCATTTTACGGCGAGATGGTAAAGCTCGGCGAACTGTCCAAATTTTTCTCTCTGCAAAATGTACTTTCGTCGTCGAAAAGTTCAGACCTCGAGCTCACACGACGTTTTAGGCTGTGTAGTCGTGTTACGCTTTGTCCAATCGCATAAAACGACAATATTGTGGATAATAACAGTAACTGACCGGGATTGCACGATTTTAGAGGACAGTGATATGGGAAGCATTTCGAGGCTTGGGGTGGTGGGCAAAATCATGCATTTTTCGACCCAAAAAGCTGTTTTTGTGACGAATCAGACGAGGGAATCTTCGGTCACATCTCAAGAGTCAAGAGCACCTCTTTCCGGCTATTTCCCAATAATATTGCAATGATGGGTTGGTAAATATACTGTTGGCATAATCTCACACTCTTTCAACTATTTATGGGAGAGGAACGACAAAAAATCAATAACAGATTATATTCTCACAAATATTAATTTATGGAGGGAGGAAAAAGAGGTAGAAGTGGATGATGAGGGTAAAAGGGAGTTGGATAGTGATTACAGTGACGACCAGGGCCAAAAACCTGGTAAAAAGCAAAGGAAGCTTCAAGGCGATTTGGGAACTCAAAAAGGATGCTCGTTGGGCGAAGTTCGAAGAAAAATTGAAACCACTTGCAACCGTACACAAGGGGGCCAGTGTCCAGAAGATGGCCGACGCTATAGTTGTGAGCCTAGTGGAGGTAGGGAAGTGTAGGAAAGATTAGGGTGCCAACACGGCATCTTGGGTACAGAGTGAATGAAGAACTGAAAAGGACCCTAAAGGGTAGAACAGCTAAGTGTGCTGCATACAGGAAAAGTAGAAAACGCAAGGGGACGGAAAGCAACGAGGCCATGGTAGCAAAGGAAGAATACCAACAAGCACGAAATAAAGTAAATAAGATTAAAGACGATAATCGGAGAGTGCGAAATAGCAGTCTTATTAGGACGATAAGAATGACAGGGGGTCGAGTTCGAACGTATTTCGGAAATGGGTGAATAAACGTAACAAAGGAAGTAACCTACAGAGTATTAACGCAAATCGCATCATAACTAGTCAAGCACTGGGAAAAAATAAGCGATGGGGAACCCACCGGATTGTCCGAACCAGGTCGAGAAAAACCTCTCGAACTTCGTGTGCAGTGAAATTAAAACGGAGGAGGTGCGAAAGGTGATTTTAAAATTAAGGAATGGAAAAGCGGGAGGGGTGGACGAAATTCCTAACGAGTTTATCAAACAAGAGGCCCCAAGGGGCCTTAATCGCTCACCTGCCAAAGTGGTTCAAAGAAGTACTTGGGGTCACATTCAGCAAGACATGGTTCATCAACATTACAAAGAAATGAAGTCATGAAAGGCAAATTTTATGGAAAAACACTAAGGAATGGATTTGAAAAACCTGAACCTAACATGCTCCCACCTGCCACACCCAGACCCAACCCGACCCCACTCCCATCCATAGAGAGCCCAAATATTAAGCACGGGACTCAAATTTAACAAACTTGTTTCTGATTACCCTTGAGATGTTATATACCAAAAATGAAAGAAATCTGACGGGTGGATCTGAAGAAGGAGGTTTTTAAAGAAATGTCCTCACATTGCACTAAGTTAAACTTTGGGTTCAAACAGGGAGCCTAAATATTAACCCAATGACCAAATTTGAACAAACTTGAATCTGACCCACCTAGAGGTGTTGTATGCCAAATATGAAAGCATTCTGATTAGTGGATCTGAAGAAGATGATTTTAAAAGAAATTCCCTCATATTGCACTAAGTTAAAATTCAGGCTCCCATAGGTAGTACAAATTAATAACCAAGGGGCTCGATTTGAACAAATTGGAATCTGACCCTCTTAGAGATGTTGTATACCAACTATGAAAGGATTTTGGCTGGTGGATCTGAAGATTTTAAAAGAAATTTCCTCATATTGCACTAAGTTAAAATTTGGGCTCCCATAGGAAGCCCAAATATCAATCCAGGGATCCGAGTTCAACAAACTTGAATTTGACCCTCCTAGAGATGTTGTATACCAAATATGAAAGCATTCTGACTACAGGGTCTGCAGAAGAAGATTTTTTAAAAATTCTCTATATTGCACAAAGTCGATATTCGGGCCCAAATATTTACCCAGGTAACCGATTTGAACAAACCTGAAACTGACCCACCTCGAGATGTTATATACCAAAAATGAAAGGATTCTGACTAGTGAATGTGAAGAAGATTTTTAAAGATCCCATATGAAGCCTAAATATAAACCCAGGGACTTGATTTGAACAAACATGAATCTGACCCCCCCCCCCCCCCCTCCTCCCCTATTGATGTTGTCTATCAAACATAAAAGGATTCTGACTGGTGGATCTGAAGAAGATTTTTAAAGAAATGTCCTCATTTGCACAAAGTTAAACTTTGGGCTCCAATAGAGCCCAAATACTAACTCAGGGACCCGAGTTGAATAAACTTGAATCTGACCCCCTCCCCCCCCCCCCCCCCCCCCCAAGAGATGTTCAATACCAAATATTAAAGCATTCTGACTGGTGGATCTGAAGAAGAAGATTTTTAAAGAAATTTCCTTATATTTCACTGGGGACCGCGGTGGCTCAGTGGTAGACTGTTGCACTTCTTTGCTCGAGGTCCAGAGTTCGATCCCTGTCTGGGACGAACCGCATTGTGTCCTTGGACAAGGCACTTTATCCTGGTTGCCAACATGGGGGCACGATGACGCCGTGTACTAAGGCATACTGCGACTCGATGGTGCACATGTCTTCAACCGCTGGAACCCTGCTTGAGCAGAGCTTGAACAGAGTTAGAATGTTGAGGGGATGACAGTTGCTTGTCGATGCTCGGTGGTTCTCTCCGGCTTCCTCCACCCGCAAAACTTTCACGGTCATAATTAGCCATTATGCATAAGTATGTGACCTTAAACACCAATAAATAAATAAATCATATTTCACTTCTACTATATTTCACTTCTACTGGGAGCTCAATTATTAACCCAGGGACTCGATTTGAACAAACTTGAATCTGACCCCCCTAGAGATGTTATACATCAAATATCAAACGATTCTAGTTCATGGTTCTGGAGAAGATTTTTTTAATTTTGGATAACAATTCATGGGTGCTATCAGAATAATGTCCTTTGTGGTGCCCGTTGTGCGTGTGGCAACTTTATTTGAACAAACTTGAACTGACATATGATAAGGAACATGCACAACAAATTTATTTAATTCAGCCCTGTGGTTTATGAGGAGAAGTCGATAACATAAAGTTCACGCCGGACGGATGGACGACGGACAAAAAGTGATCATTTAGCTCCCCCTGACTTTCAGTCAGGTGAGCTAAAAACATAGGGGTATGAGACATCTCTTTTTTTCTGCATTTCTTCCCAAATTACCACATCTCATCTGAATCAATACTTCAGCAATAAATAATAGGCTTTTTTATGAAATCGGGGAAAAAAAACCCCCATTAACCTTGTATTTGATTAAATTTGAAACTAAAAGGTTGGTGGGGTTTTCTACCCATTTCAGACGCACATACAATAATAATAATAATAATAATAATAATAATAATAATAATAATAATAATAATAATAATAATAATTGATTTTCTAGAGCGTAAAACCACAAATAGTGCTCAAAAACGCTTGACAGAAATAAATACACTTTTCTGAAATAAAAAGTCACATCTGTTTTGGTTGCCTCTTAGAGAGGTCCAGGAGAATGCTTCAGTAAATAGGAAAGTTTTAAGATTTCTTTTGAAGACATCGAGATTTTCCGAAATTCTGACACTAATTGGCAGGGAATTCCACAATCTAGGACTCACGATGGAGAACACACGATCATGAGCCTGATTAGATATGCTAAAAGGTACAACTAGTTGAATTTGTTTTAAGATCTGAGACTGTGTGATGGCTTATATAAGTGAGGAGCTCTTGCAGGTAAACTGGAACCAGTTTGTGGATACATTTGAATACTAAGATCAATATTTTGAAATCAATTCTCTGTTTAACTGGAAGCCAATGTAGTTGTCTTAAAACAGGGGTTATGTGTTCAGAGCGTTTGGTACCAGTAGTTATCCTAGCAGCAGTATTCTGAACTTTTTGAAGCTTCTAAATCAGGCACTGGGACAGCCCCACTAACACTGAATTACAATAGTCCAGTTGTGAGGTGATGAAGGAGTGCACAAGTTTTTCAAGTGCCGACTGGTTAAGATAAGGTCGCAGTCTTCCAACATTACGAAGCTGCCAGTAGCATTTTTGACATATTTTACTGATATGGATGTCTAGTTTTAAATTTGAGTCCATAATAATGAACCCCGGATATCAGTAAGAATTCAGTTTTAGAGTCATTCATTTTCAGTTTAAAGTCTATCATCCATTCCCACACAAGATTTATGTTCTGTTATCTGTCATCAAATACTGGTATTACTTGTAAATTAACCAAAGGCCTACTTGAAGCACGATCAGTTTCAAAAACTTTCCTGCGTTACCAAATGTCAATATTTTGATTTTCTTTGAAAAATGTTTTACCTAAAGCATGGCAAATCTATGTTGAAATGTGATCTATAGTCTTTTGATTTCATCGCATGACATCATTCTCTCACTTTGAAGACATGATGCATACATAATTTATTACAATCTGAAATATCTCTCGTCATTTTATTTCAATATACCCCATGACAATTAGGCTACACAAAATAGATCTTCTGTTTCTCAGGCCATTATTTGTAAAATTGCATGCGGGCGAGCGTTTTTTTATTTTATTTTTTATTTCAGTAATTACTTCATTGCATCAAAAGTTCATGTTCTTGGTTCAAGTTTTAGGCCTCATAATCTACAGAATAGCATGGGTGGTGGTGTATTTCATCCCTTGAGTGCAAGAAGGCTTTGCAATGCTAAAGCATTTCAAAGCCTTCTTGCACTCAAGGGACAAATTCATCATTTTTTTTAACTTGGGTAAAATATCAGACATTAACCATTTACTTTTTATTTTTTTTTAAAGTTTAAATTGGTTATTATTATATTATTATTTATTGGTGTTTAAGGTCACATATTTATGCACAATGGCTAATCGTGACCGTGACAGTTTTACGGGTGGAGGAAGCCGGAGTACCCGGAGAGAACCACCGAGCAACGACGAGCAGCTGTCAGCTCCCCAACATCGTAACTCTGAACTCTGTACCGCAGCACAGGCAGGGTTAGATTGGTTGAAGACATGCGCACCATCGACGTGCAGTACGCCTCAGTACACAGCGTCATCGTGCCCCCATGTAGGCAATCGGGGTGAAGTGTCTTGCCCAAGGACACAACGCGGTCGCCGCAGGTGGGATTCGAACCGGGGACCTCTCGGCTTGCAGCCTGCACCTCTACCAACTGAGCCACCGCGCCCCCAAATTGGTTATAAAAAGAGAGCATGCGGCAGCCAATAGGACCATGCGGGAGGGCCTGAGAAACAGATTTTTTATTTTTTTTTAGGCCTTACACAATGTTCGAAATTCCTGTGTGATGTCATGTCACAAAAAAAGAACTTCAGCGTCTGATACTTAAAAATGATCATCTACTTTAGGTGTGCCACCACATGGAAAAACACGGTTTCGTACAAAAACTCGGGTTTTCGGTTTGGTTTCTCAAAATATATCGAAGAAATCCACATTTTAGAGGGTAATGTACACATAAAATGTGTCTGTTTTTGTCATCCAAGTCATGAGGTTCATCCACCATGTTGAGTCATCCGGGTTACTGCACCATGTTTCTTAATGGTTCCTGCTTCAAATGACAGTGGAATAAAAGGAACACAAATCATATTTCTTGTGATTTTGATAATTATTATTGAAGTAAGTCGTGATCTACGAATCACTTTTATTGGTAACTCACACACTCCAATGCTGTCACAATCTCTCCTAATTTTGACTGTAGAGGTTAGTTTTTTACTTTGATTTTGCCCAAACATAGAAATTGGGTGAAGTGAGTGGTGCCAAGGTGGAGATATTACCAACTTTACTTTGCCCTCTTGTCTGATCCCTGCGTTGATTTCATCTCAGTCAAGACAGGCGATTGATGTTTTTGAAAGGAGACAGCTTCATAATGGGATTTGAAAGAAAGTTTGCAATATTGCATCTTGGGATTTGTTGTGTTCACAAAATACACATGGTCATGGGAAAACATGTGTTGATTATTATAACAACTTCGTATTGGGAATGCAACGTGTATACCAACCTGACAGACCTGTAGTACTAAGCGATTCCTTAAAGTAAGTTCAAATAGTATACAAACAATTCCCAATAAGTTTTAAAATGAAAATGTCAATGACACTGTAGCTCAACTTGTCAAGACATGTACATGTATAGTATGTGACACAGCAATGACAAACATCTAGGTAATGACCTGATAACAAATGTACATATAAAGTATTGTAACGGTCTGTACATAAATACTGGCCGTAGCCTGTAACAAATGTATAGGTACATGTAAAGTATTGTAAAGGTGGGTGACAGTCAGATGCTAAATAGAAAAGAAACCTTTGAGTCCCAGAGTGGGTCTGACTGAACCCCAAAATATTTGTTCTCATAGCACAGTGATAACAAAGGCACCCCAAAACACACCCATTCCTGTCCCAAGGTGAAAACAAAGGTACCCAAGAAGTTTCGTGAAGATCAGGTCATAAATATGAGCTGTATAGAAGTTGTGACAAAAAACTGATTGGACCTAATTTCGGTATAAAATGGCCACTGGCAGCCATCTTGAATTTTGGACCACACTCAGAAACACTCGTTCTCGTCCCAAGGTGATAACAAAGGTACCCAAGAATTTTCGCGAAGATCGGTTGATAAATACAGCCTCTAGCCCGAACCGTATTGACATGTGCACTTACAGAGTATAAGTAGCACTAAATAAATCAAAATTCATCTAATTTGTTTGCATTATTTCTGCACGAGAAAAAAACCTGTACTGTATGTGATGTATTCCATTTTACTAAACATTCATACACAAATTTATTCAAATCAGATCCTTCATACAGAAGTTCTGTACAAAAGACAGATTGCACTAATTTTGGTACAAAATGGCTGCTGGTGGCCATCTTGAATTTCAGACCACACCCAAAAACACCCATTCCCATCCCACGGTGATAACAAAGGTACCCAAGAAGTTTCGTAAAGATCGGTTCATAAATAAAGCCTCTAGCCTGAGCCGTAGAGAAGTTGTGTACAAAAAACTGATTAGATCTAATTTCAGTACAAAATGGCCACTGGCAGCCATCTTGAATTTTGGACCGCACTCAGAAACACTCGTTCTCGTCCCAAGGTGATAACAGAGGTACCCAAGAAGTTTTCGTGAAGATCCGTTGATAAATACAGCCTCTAGCCCGAGCCGTATTGACATGTGTACTTACTGTGTGTAAGTAGCACTGAATGAAAGTGTCAATGACACTGTAGCTCAACTTGTCAAGACATGTACATGTATAGTATGTGACACAGTTTGGCTTCACTTGGGCATTCATATACAGCAACTTACTGGAAAACTATTTTGTTAATGTGCTTCTAATTATGCTAAGAGTGAAATTATACACTCTTATTTAATTTGCTTTGTTGTGATTTATGGGATAGTGCCTATAGGCACTCTCCCATAAATTGCAACAAGGCAAATTAATAACATATCCTGATAGCCCAAAATAATTCAGCACTCTACTAGTACCAGTTAAAACAAACTACTGTCACTACTATTAGATGGCAATAGATGTATACATTGATTGCCCAATATTGCTGTTCAAACTGGCTGACAGTGGCAGAGAGGTGATACTATTTACCTAAAAGCTTGAAATCCTCTGACTAGTTGACTGTACAATTGAGAGTCGACTACTGGCTTGCCCAGAGTCGACATCGACTAGTCGACTAATCGTTTGAGTACTGGTTTCAGCAGACTGCCCGATTATTGTTTTGAGAATTAAAAGCAACAACAGCGGAATGTCGATGGAAATTTACGTCTCGTTGTGTGTATCAAATGAATAAAATCCCCACTCGGTTGAAAATACCACACATAAGTAATTCACTAATCGAAAACAATTGATATAAAACCCATTTTCGCATTCAGACATCGGCTATATCTCCCGGTGATAGCACCGGGGGAAACTGTCACTGATTTCACTGTACTGAATATGATTGTAGTGGGCAGCCACAATGTTCGGATAGCTGAACTATGGCACTGGACTTATGATCTGTGACTCTTTTTAATTTTTCAATTTTCAAAGAAAGATAAGTTTTAAGGCTCCATCAAACAAAACATCTGTGCTACAAAACTCCATATTTCCCCCGTAGATTTCTTGATTAAGACACAGAAGAAGTCCCCACACAGAAGAAGTCTCCTTGGTTACGAATCGAAATTAAGTATTTTTATTGTTTACTAATCATATATATTTCATTTTCAGGTTATTTTATTCAAATTTGTGGGGAGTTAGTTTAGTATAGTAACTGGGACAAAGTTAGGAGGTCTTAAATAAAACCGTGAGCGCTAAGTTGTCGAACGGTTCGTCGTGTTGCCTTTTGTCGCGTGTGTACAGTTTTCCCTGTCCGATCGCGTAATTTTGTCTTGATGATGGCGAGCAAGTCTGTTCAGACGGAGGTAAGTATGGAGGTTAATTCGTGTAATATCGCGGTCCAGGTCAACGGTGCCAACGTGGTAAGTATTGGTGTGCAGACAGAGGTCACTGGGGGTGTCGGTCGGAGCCGGGTTGGTGGGGCCACCGATGGCGATATTGGGCTTGAAGTTTGTAAACAGTGTTCTATGATGTATGGGGACTGTCGCTCGGTGGGATGTGGAGAGGTATGTGCAAACTGTCAGGAAATCCTCCGCCTACTTGAGACAATTGTTAAGTTTGAGGGGGAGATTGCTGAGCTGAAGGGAAAACTTGGTAGGGCGGGGCTGTCTGGAGTTACGCCTGTGAAAGTGGCTTTCCGAGAAGGATGGAAGGTTGTCGGTGGTTCCAAGAGGAAACATGGGGGTAGAACCTTTGATGTGAATGAGGTAGGTGATGAGGTGGGGGCTGCTAGAAAAGTACGTAGGACAGATGAGGGGGGCCCAGGCCGGAGCAATGCTGTAAAGCGTTTGGCGTGGACTATCAAAAGTGGTAGGAAAGGGGGGCCAGAGAAGCAGGTAGATAGGGGTGTAAAGTCCAAAGGCAGTGGGGAGTGCAGCACCAGAAACAGATTTGATGTGCTCGATTCGGAAGAGACAGAGGGGGAGATGGAGGTAGTTGCAACTGATAGTAGCTTGGAGTCTAGGCCAGGAAAAAGGAGGAGGGATCCGGGGGAAGACCAGGGGAGTAGTCCAGGTAGCTCAGGGCCTGGAAAGAGACGGAGGGACAAGGATAGGAGTAATCCTAGGTCAAAGATACCGATACCGATATTGATTCCGAGTGGGGCTGTTGGAGAGGAAGAGGACGCTGTAAACAATAGGAGACTAGAGGAGATAAATAGGGCGAGGTCCAAAAGTAAGTTGGTGGTTGCGGGAAGTAGCATAGTTCGGGGGATCGACAAGGTTGTCTGTGGTCCGGACAGTAAAAATAGAACAGTTCTGTGCTTTCCGGGGGCTAAAGTGGAGGACCTGAGGGATAGAGTGGACGGTATTGTAGCTGGGTCGGGGCCTGATCCGGTAGTGGTACTACATGTGGGGTCCAATAACATCAGGGAGAGGAAATCAGTTCGTTTGGTGGACACATACAAGGACCTAATTAGTAAGCTACTTAGCAGGAATGCTCGGATCATCGTTTCAGGGGTGCTCCCCGTTATGGGTGGTGGGAATGAGAGGAACTCGCGGATTATGGCACTAAACGAGGAGCTGGGAGAGCACTGCAAAGACTTGGGAGTACATTTCATTGACCACTGGGATTCATTCTGGGGACAAGGAGAGTTGTATGGGCGAGACGGATTGCATTTAAGTAGGATGGGTACAGACCTGTTGGGCCAAAAAATCTTACAGGTGGCTGGGCCTTTTTTGGAGAAAAGGGGGGTAGGGGACCACAGCCGGTAACCCAGAGTGGCACAAATGCTGGGAACATAGGAAGAACAACAAACATGCACAATACAGGGACATACCAGGGTTATAATAATGTGCCAGTGATGACAAAAAAACAAAGATTCATTAAGTTTGGGTACTGCAACATCCAGGGTCTGCACAAGAAAGTAAGCGAAATATCAACAATGATGGACGAAGGAGACTTTGATATAATGGGTCTAAGTGAGACGTGGATACGACGGGATGAGCGGGTTGATCAGATGAAGGGTTGCGTGTGGATAGGAGCTGGGCGAACTGAGGGTCAGAAACGGGGTGGGGGTGTTGGCATCTACGCTAAAGAGGAATTACAGCCCTCATTGATTACAGATCTCACAGAAGCAAGGACTCAGATTCCAGTATCCAACGAAATAGTCTGGGCAAAAATCAAGTTAGGAAGCAGGAGTGTTGCCGTTGGTGTTGTATACTTAGCAGTGGAGGGAAGTAAGCCCGAGTGGAATGATTCAATATATACAACTCTTAGATCGAATATCACAGAGCTTGGGAGCAGAGGGTTCAGTATTGTCCTAATGGGGGACTTCAATGGGCACATCGGGGATAAGGAGGAGGGCATACAGGGAGGTGATGGGAAAATTAACACGAATGGGAGGAAGATGTTGGACCTATCAAAAGAGCTTGGTTTAAAGATCCTGAACAGGGATGCGAAATGTAAGGGTAAATGGACCTGGGAGAGGAACGATAAGAAAACAATAATTGATTATATACTCACTGACATTAGCATATGGAGGGAGGTTATAGATGTAGAAATAGATGACGAGGGAAAAAATGACTTGGGTAGTGATCACAACCTGATAACAGTTAAGATTATGGGCAAAAAGACGAATAGAGACAGAAATACCTTCAAGGAAGTTTGGGGACTAAAACAAGGAGTCGACTGGAAGCAGTTTCGGGAAAAACTAAAACCAAATCTTGAATGTATACCTAGGGATGCAAATGTCCAGAGTATTTCAGATGGCATAGTAAATAGCCTAACAGAGGCAGGGAAGGAGTGTATAGGAAGGGTGAGGGTCCCAACGAGAGAGCTTGGATACAGGGTTAACGAGGGACTGAAAAAGGCTATAAAAGAAAGGAAGGTAAAATGCGCTGCTTACAGAAGAAGTAGGAAGCTTAAAGGGGTGGATAACAATGACACGAGACTAATGAAAGGAGAATATGAACTGGCACGGAAAAAGGTGAATGAGATAAAGGATAATAATAGGAAGGAGCGCAATTGCAGTCTTGCCAGAACAATAAAGAAAACGGGGGGTTCGAGCTCAAACGTATTTTGGAACTGGGTAAATAAACGGGGGAAAAGTAGTGTGCAGAGTATCAAAGTGGATGGGGAAAGTACAGAAGATAAAGGCCGTATCGCTTCAGAGTTAGTCAAGCACTGGGAAAAGATAAACGATAGGCGATGGGGCAGTGGGTCCCCACCAAAAAGAAATACACTGGTGGAGGAGAACCTATCCAATCGTGTATGTAGCGAAATAACGGCAGAAGAAGTGCGGAACGTGGTCTCGAAATTAAAAAATGGTAAAGCGGGAGGGACTGATGAAATTCCGAACGAATTCCTCAAAAATGGAGGGGAGGCACTTATTGAAGTCCTGACAAACCTTTTCAACCTGGCTCTGCGAAAGCAAGAGGTCCCCAGAGAGTGGAGGGAAAGTAAGGTGTCGTTCATACACAAAAAGGGGGATAAGGAAGTTCTAGATAACTATAGGGGGATATCAGTTAGTAGTAACATCGGAAAAGTATTCTGTAAGGTCATATACGGTAGACTAGAGGAAGTTATAGAAGAGAAAGGTTTTTTAGGAGAAATTCAAAATGGTTTCAGGAAAGGACGAAGAGTCACTGATCACCTATTTACACTCACCCAATTGATAGAATCAACAAAGGCTGAAAAGAAAAAGATGTTTCTGGCATTTCTAGATGTGAAAAAAGCGTACGACCGAGTGTGGAGGGAAGGTATGTGGCGAAAGCTCGAGGGCATCGGACTGGGGGGTGACTTTGTGGGAATCATGAAAGCACTGTATACAGATGTGCAAAGCCAACTCAGTCTAGGGAGTATCACTACAAAACGAGTCCCTATGGATATAGGCCTCAAGCAGGGGTGTATCTTTTCACCGATTTTGTTTGCATTGTATGTTAAAGATTTAGGGGACGAACTATTTCAGAGTGCGGAGGGGGTAAATGTTGGAGACATAAAGATACCAGGCTTATTCTTTGCGGACGACATGGTGTTAATGTCTAGAACTGAACAGGGGCTAGAGAAACTGCTGGAAATTGTTGGTAGATATGGGAACACTTGGCGGCTCGAACTAAATGAAAATAAAAGCAAGGTAATACCCGTTGGACGCAAGGTAGATATGACGAAGAGATGGAGAGTGGGGGAGTTCTCAATCCCCGAAGGGGAAAGCAAACAAATCACTGTAGGAGAAACGGGAGAGTATGAGTATCTAGGGGTAAGCATAAATATAACGGGAAGAGGGGTGTACAGAAATTACTCAGCCAAACTGATTCTGAAGGGGAAAAGAATTCTGAACCAACTAAAACTTTTAGGGAAAAATAGTTTCAATAAGGTCTTTGTGGGGAAAACACTGTGGGAGAGGGTGGGTTTACCAAGTATAACGTATGGCACGGACGTGATTCCATTAAACCAAACCGTTATTAAGAAGTTGGAAAGTACTCAGAATGATGCCGGCAGATGGATAACAGGGTCGAGTAATGCTGCAGCTTTGGAAGCAGTAAGGGGGGAGCTTGGGTGGATGAAAATCAAGGACAGGGTAGATTTGGGAAAACTGTGTTACTTTAACTACTTGAGAAACCTGCCTGACAACCGGTGGTGTAAATTGATGCTCGATACCATTTGGAATTCTAATATAGAAACGGGGTGGTCAAAACATGTGAGGGAACTAATGGACAATTACTCTATAGAGGTCACAAACATAGAAGTAGGAATGAAAGAAGGCAAAAGGTTTGTCAAAGAGAGAGTCATGGAAGACTGCAATCGAAACTGGCGAGCAGGGGTTAGCGTGAAAAGATCACTGCAGGGGTTACAATATAAAGAAAAGCCAGCTTTTGAGAAGTACCTAGATGGCACCTTTGGAGGGTCACTGCTGTTCAAACTGAGATCAAGATCACTGGAGCTTCGGGGAAAAATTGGGAGAGATGGGGAAAAGGGATGCCAAATGTGCCACTCTGGAGTAGTGGAGACCCTGGAACATTTTCTCTTGGAATGCCCACAGTATATACCTCATAGAATAAAATTTACTGGAAGAATAATGCAGAAGTGGGGTGAAGAAACAAAGGATAGATGGCTGAAGGGGGACACGAGGGGGAGGGTAGGAATGCTTATTAAAGAAATTGAAAAAGAGGAAGTGAGGGACACTATTAAGCAGTTTATATCTGAATGCTGGGAGGAGAGGAGGGGAAGAGGGGGTGGGGTGCAGGGGGAATGATGGCCTTCTCTTATGAGGACCGCGACGAATCAGCGGCTGGCCAAAGAGTTATTATTATTATTAAAACTGCCTGTGTTTAAGTTCTTTTCCCGATACTCTCTCTGTGAACTTTTCCAGGGACTACAGCAGAAAAACTTTTAAATTTGTGGCTGATTTCATGGAACAAAGTTGAATTTAAAATTGTGTATTTATCTAAAACAAGTTTTGTTGGATGACGCCTTAATTTTGTCTCGAAGAAGTGCGACGTTTCGGCCTTTTTGTCTCGGGTGTTTCGAGGAGGCAGAAACGTCCCATGTTGAAACGTCTAAAGCCTAGTAAAGCCTAAAGGCCGAAACGTCTCGGAAACGTATGGACGTGGGACGCAAAACGATAAAGCTGTTTTCTGTTGTCTTCAGAATCATTTGTCGTTTTCATCCGTCTGTTGAACAAAACCAAGCATTTTCATCATGTTCCACGCGATTGAAGTTCTGGACGAGAAACAAAGCAAATAAAGTGATCGCAGATCAATTGTTAACATGATGTTACCTTTTTCTCTAAAACACAATAACATGTGATACTCGATTTCATAAGAGCTAACGAAGGTTTACTGACGTTTCGTACACAAGACGTTTCGTACACGCAACGATTCGTACACAAATAAGACGTTTCGTACACAAAAATTGGACGTTTCGTACACGAAGTGAGCGTTTCGTACACGTGTTTAATTATCTGTTTTAGATCTTGTATTATAAAATTATGTATTATTTTTGTTACATTAAATTAATATTTTTACATTTATGAATATCTCCCGTGAATATTTATGTAAAATTATTCCTGTTTTTACATATACTGTTGGTGTTTAATTGCATGTTGAATAGGTTAATTTTCCTTCATTTCTTTGATTTATTGTTTGATTTACTGTTTGATTTTACCGATGAGTGACTTGTTCGATATTGCCGGGATGTTTTTAGGTTGTTTTGTTTGTTTGTTTGTACATGCGTGCGATGACTAATCTAGTCAGCGGTAAATTGCAAAGCGTCTGACAAGCTTTCACTAGAGTCTACAGGTGACCTTAGACTTGGAAAAACAACAAGCGCGGTGTCCTGTCAAATCTGAATTTCAAAAAACTGATCGGGTATATATTGGGGTATGGAACTGTCCTGAGCCAGTCAAGGTTAACCGGGTCGCAAGGGATTTGTAAATCCCACATCGTCCCTGCGCGCCTTCGGCGCTAAAACCTTTCATTCATTCATTCTGAGCCAGTCACTTCATTGCCCAATACGACGTAATGGAGTACCCATGTTCTGGTTGTTGAGGCGAGGTCAGGCCAAGGCAGGAGGCTCTGTGTTGTGACGACTGTAGCAGATGGAGGCACCGAAAATGTGATACCGGTATGTCACGCCCGGTTTATCATAAAAACGCAATAAACTTTTATCGATATTTGCCCTTCAAATATAGTACTAGTCCCTGGTTCCATTTCCTGGGAATCCCTTGGACTTTTCATTAAATGACACCAAGGATACTGTACATTATGGAACCAGAGACTAGTTCTATCTCTGAAAGGCAAAATATCTCCAGCGACACTGTACATTTTCGGCGAATCACCTCATTGCATTACGCTAAACCGATTTTATTTTATCGACATTTGTCCTTTATTAATAGCAACAGTATTTGGTGTCATTTAATGGAAAGTCCAAGGGATTCCCATGAAATGGAACCACAGACTAGTACTATCTTTGAAGGGCAAATATCGATAAAATTTTATTGCGTTTTTATGACAACTTATCTCGCAGATTACAACAATCACATAAAAACAAAACAGTCATGTTATTTTTGTTTAATGAATTTATTTTAATTTAGTATGTATGAGATTTCAACCAAAATCACCACGTATTTACTGGAAAATAAAATTATTTCATGCCAGAAAATAGTCTTCTTTCTTTCTTTTAAATACCAAAATCTGAAAGTAGAAGGAAAAAAGTGACATATAAAGAGAAAATGCGAAATTGAAATCTGTGTACGAAACGTCCAGGCTTTTTGTGTACGAAACGTCCTAAATTGGCCGTGTACGAAACGCCCGTGTACGAAACGTTCAGCACCCCTAACGAAGAGGTACACTCGATTGATGATTTAGAACAGGTGTCGCTAAAAAGCGCCTACTGCAAACCACACATATCCGGCTTTATGATTTAGAACAGGTGTCACTAAAAAGCGCATAGTACAAACCACAAATATCCGGCGCACGTCAGGTATTACAACCCATGTTCCAAAAGCAGAAAATGAGAATCTGAAAAATTCTGAATAGCGAATTTTTGGTTGAAGCCCTAGGCTTGCTCATGTTAGTTATTTGTCTACAATTTTGAAGCACAAAACCATACACCAGTCAAACTAAGTCTCTCCATTTGTTTGACCAACTATTCCTCAAGGTGCCCAGGCAATTCTGTCAAACTTGCACGTTGTCTGAATGGTTGACCCAGACTGTCCTTCTGTTGTATTTGCCTATAATTTTTAAACATGAAACCATTTACCATACTCCAGTTATTCTTTTCTCAATGGTGCTTAGGTTGATCTCCACAAAACTTGCAGAGTGGAAATGCCTTTGGGGGTGTCTGCCCATAATTTTGAAACACAAAACCATTTACCATACTCCATCTCCATTTGCTGACAGGAAATTCTTATTTCTGTACCAACAACTTAACCTCTTCCAATGAGGTAAACCATGGTCACCCTCATTCCGCCCTGTTGACCAAGGTACTTAAACCCAGACCCTTTATAATTCTCCCCCACTATTTTTGATTTTTTTTTTGTACAGCTCTATTCGGCTGGTCATGAGGAAGCTTAGTGCTTAAAAAAATGTTCTGAGCCGTGCAATTTTTGAGATATGGCCATTTTTATTTTTTTTACTTTACTGTTTCTGGAGAAGATTTTTAAAGGTTTTTGCACCTTTCCGCCCCTTCTGGGGTCCCCATTGGGCGCGGTAACTTTAGTCACACAATTTCTAAATAACACATGCTAAGGAAGATACCAATCAAATTTGGTTCAATTTGGACCAGTGATTTAGGAGGAGAAGTTGTTTGAAAAGTGTTCACGACGACGGACGACGACGGACAACGGATGGAAAGTGATAAAGTTGAGCTCCCTTCAGTGAGCTAAAAATAGCAATTTAGGGGTGGGTCGTTAGCTAATCAGAAGCTGTGGCAGCCATGTTGGATGGTGGGCGGACATACCGAACACAATTCTGAAAGAGGACCACCCACTGGTTAACCTCAGCAAATTTTATTCAAATTGATCCAGCAGTTCTGAAGAAGAAGATTTTAATGTGTTTTCCTAATCACCAGCCATGGCAGCCATGTTAGATGGGCGACAGAGATTTCAAACACAATTCTTTGAGTGTTCCACCTAATGATCAATCCCAGAAAATTTTATGTGGCCCAGTGGTTTGGGAGGAGATGATTGTTGACGCGAGAAAAAGATTTTTTAATGTTTTTCCATTACCTTCAGTGTTTAAAAGTGCCGAGTCAGCACTTTTTCAGAGTCCCGAAAAAGTACCTTAGAAAAAAACCGTTAGCGATTTTTTTTTCTACCATTCCTTTCCATTGGTCATAAGCAAGCTGCACAGCAAATAAAAAGTTTCTGAGCCGAGCAGTTTTGGAGATATGATCGATTTTAATTTTTTCTATTTTTAGCTCCTGGGGTTCCCACGGGGCTACGGGAAAATTTTCTTCGGCATAAATTAGATACTTATGACCCAATAAGTCCTCAAAACAAATTTGGTTCAAATCGATCTCTTGATTCAAAAAATAGAAATTTAGGGGTGGAGCGTCAGCCAATCAGAAGCTGTGGCAGCCATGTTGGATGGCGGGTGGACAAACCGAACATAATTCTGAAAGAGGACCACCCACTGGTTATCTCCAGCAAATTTTATTCAAATTTATGCAGCGGTTCTGAAGAAGAAGATTTGAATGTGTTTTGCCAATCAGCAGCCAAGACAGCCATATTAGATGGGCGACAGAGATTTCGAACACAATTCTTCGAGTGTTCCACCCAATGATCAAGCCCACAAAATTTTATTGAAATTGGCCCATTGGTTTTGAAGGAGATGATTGTTGACGTGAGAATAAGAGTTTTTAATGTTTTTGCATTACCTTCAGTGTTAAAAAGTGCCGAGTCAGCACTTTTTCAGAGTCCCGAAAAAGTACCTTAGAAAAAGACCGTTAGCGATTTTTTTCTACCGTTCCTTTCCATTGGTCATAAGCAAGCTGCACAGTAAATAAAAAGTTTCTGAGCCGTGCAGTTTTGGAGATATGAGCGATTTTAATTTTTTCTATTTTTAGCTCCTGAGGTTCCCACGGGGATATGGGAAAAAATTTTTCAGCATAAATTAGATACTTATGACCCAATAAGTCCTCAAAAAAAATTTGGTTCAAATCGATCTCTTGATTCAAAAAATAGAAATTTAGGGGTGGAGCGTCAGCCAATCAGAAGCTGTGGCAGCCATGTTGGATGGCGGGCGGACAAACCGAACATAATTCTGAGAGAGGACCACCCACTGGTTATCCCCAACAAATTTTATTCAAATTGATCCAGCGGTTCTGAAGAAGAAGATTTTAATGTGTTTTGCCAATCAGCAGCCATATTAGATGGGCGACGGAGATTTCGAACACAATTCTTTGAGTGTTCCACCTAATGATCAATCCCACAAAATTTTATTAAAATTGGCCTAGTGGTTTGGGAGGAGATGATTGTTGACGCGAGAATAAGAGTTTTTAATGTTTTTGCATTACCTTCAGTGTTAAAAAGTGCCGAGTCAGCACTTTTTCAGAGTCCCAAGAAAGTACTTTAGAAAAAAACCGTTAGCGATTTTTTTCTACCATTCCTTTCCATTGCTCATAAGCAAGCTGCACAGCAAATAAAAAGTTTCTGAGCCGTGCAGGTTTGGAGATATGAGCAATTTTAATTTTTTCTATTTTTAGCTCCTGAGGTTCCCATGGGGCTACGTGAAAATTTGAGTCCATAATAATGAACCCCGGATATCAGTAAGAATTCAGTTTTAGAGTCATTCATTTTCAGTTTAAAGTCTATCATCCATTCCCACACAAGATTTATGTTCTGTTATCTGTCATCAAATACTGGTATTACTTGTAAATTAACCAAAGGCCTACTTGAAGCACGATCAGTTTCAAAAACTTTCCTGCGTTACCAAATGTCAATATTTTGATTTTCTTTGAAAAATGTTTTACCTAAAGCATGGCAAATCTATGTTGAAATGTGATCTATAGTCTTTTGATTTCATCGCATGACATCATTCTCTCACTTTGAAGACATGATGCATACATAATTTATTACAATCTGAAATATCTCTCGTCATTTTATTTCAATATACCCCATGACAATTAGGCTACACAAAATAGATCTTCTGTTTCTCAGGCCATTATTTGTAAAATTGCATGCGGGCGAGCGTTTTTTTATTTTATTTTTTATTTCAGTAATTACTTCATTGCATCAAAAGTTCATGTTCTTGGTTCAAGTTTTAGGCCTCATAATCTACAGAATAGCATGGGTGGTGGTGTATTTCATCCCTTGAGTGCAAGAAGGCTTTGCAATGCTAAAGCATTTCAAAGCCTTCTTGCACTCAAGGGACAAATTCATCATTTTTTTTAACTTGGGTAAAATATCAGACATTAACCATTTACTTTTTATTTTTTTTTAAAGTTTAAATTGGTTATTATTATATTATTATTTATTGGTGTTTAAGGTCACATATTTATGCACAATGGCTAATCGTGACCGTGACAGTTTTACGGGTGGAGGAAGCCGGAGTACCCGGAGAGAACCACCGAGCAACGACGAGCAGCTGTCAGCTCCCCAACATCGTAACTCTGAACTCTGTACCGCAGCACAGGCAGGGTTAGATTGGTTGAAGACATGCGCACCATCGACGTGCAGTACGCCTCAGTACACAGCGTCATCGTGCCCCCATGTAGGCAATCGGGGTGAAGTGTCTTGCCCAAGGACACAACGCGGTCGCCGCAGGTGGGATTCGAACCGGGGACCTCTCGGCTTGCAGCCTGCACCTCTACCAACTGAGCCACCGCGCCCCCAAATTGGTTATAAAAAGAGAGCATGCGGCAGCCAATAGGACCATGCGGGAGGGCCTGAGAAACAGATTTTTTATTTTTTTTTAGGCCTTACACAATGTTCGAAATTCCTGTGTGATGTCATGTCACAAAAAAAGAACTTCAGCGTCTGATACTTAAAAATGATCATCTACTTTAGGTGTGCCACCACATGGAAAAACACGGTTTCGTACAAAAACTCGGGTTTTCGGTTTGGTTTCTCAAAATATATCGAAGAAATCCACATTTTAGAGGGTAATGTACACATAAAATGTGTCTGTTTTTGTCATCCAAGTCATGAGGTTCATCCACCATGTTGAGTCATCCGGGTTACTGCACCATGTTTCTTAATGGTTCCTGCTTCAAATGACAGTGGAATAAAAGGAACACAAATCATATTTCTTGTGATTTTGATAATTATTATTGAAGTAAGTCGTGATCTACGAATCACTTTTATTGGTAACTCACACACTCCAATGCTGTCACAATCTCTCCTAATTTTGACTGTAGAGGTTAGTTTTTTACTTTGATTTTGCCCAAACATAGAAATTGGGTGAAGTGAGTGGTGCCAAGGTGGAGATATTACCAACTTTACTTTGCCCTCTTGTCTGATCCCTGCGTTGATTTCATCTCAGTCAAGACAGGCGATTGATGTTTTTGAAAGGAGACAGCTTCATAATGGGATTTGAAAGAAAGTTTGCAATATTGCATCTTGGGATTTGTTGTGTTCACAAAATACACATGGTCATGGGAAAACATGTGTTGATTATTATAACAACTTCGTATTGGGAATGCAACGTGTATACCAACCTGACAGACCTGTAGTACTAAGCGATTCCTTAAAGTAAGTTCAAATAGTATACAAACAATTCCCAATAAGTTTTAAAATGAAAATGTCAATGACACTGTAGCTCAACTTGTCAAGACATGTACATGTATAGTATGTGACACAGCAATGACAAACATCTAGGTAATGACCTGATAACAAATGTACATATAAAGTATTGTAACGGTCTGTCTGCAGACAGAGGTCACTGGGGGTGTCGGTCGGAGCCGGGTTGGTGGGGCCACCGATGGCGATATTGGGCTTGAAGTTTGTAAACAGTGTTCTATGATGTATGGGGACTGTCGCTCGGTGGGATGTGGAGAGGTATGTGCAAACTGTCAGGAAATCCTCCGCCTACTTGAGACAATTGTTAAGTTTGAGGGGGAGATTGCTGAGCTGAAGGGAAAACTTGGTAGGGCGGGGCTGTCTGGAGTTACGCCTGTGAAAGTGGCTTTCCGAGAAGGATGGAAGGTTGTCGGTGGTTCCAAGAGGAAACATGGGGGTAGAACCTTTGATGTGAATGAGGTAGGTGATGAGGTGGGGGCTGCTAGAAAAGTACGTAGGACAGATGAGGGGGGCCCAGGCCGGAGCAATGCTGTAAAGCGTTTGGCGTGGACTATCAAAAGTGGTAGGAAAGGGGGGCCAGAGAAGCAGGTAGATAGGGGTGTAAAGTCCAAAGGCAGTGGGGAGTGCAGCACCAGAAACAGATTTGATGTGCTCGATTCGGAAGAGACAGAGGGGGAGATGGAGGTAGTTGCAACTGATAGTAGCTTGGGGTCTAGGCCAGGAAAAAGGAGGAGGGATCCGGGGGAAGACCAGGGGAGTAGTCCAGGTAGCTCAGGGCCTGGAAAGAGACGGAGGGACAAGGATAGGAGTAATCCTAGGTCAAAGATACCGATACCGATATTGATTCCGAGTGGGGCTGTTGGAGAGGAAGAGGACGCTGTAAACAATAGGAGACTAGAGGAGATAAATAGGGCGAGGTCCAAAAGTAAGTTGGTGGTTGCGGGAAGTAGCATAGTTCGGGGGATCGACAAGGTTGTCTGTGGTCCGGACAGTAAAAATAGAACAGTTCTGTGCTTTCCGGGGGCTAAAGTGGAGGACCTGAGGGATAGAGTGGACGGTATTGTAGCTGGGTCGGGGCCTGATCCGGTAGTGGTACTACATGTGGGGTCCAATAACATCAGGGAGAGGAAATCAGTTCGTTTGGTGGACACATACAAGGACCTAATTAGTAAGCTACTTAGCAGGAATGCTCGGATCATCGTTTCAGGGGTGCTCCCCGTTATGGGTGGTGGGAATGAGAGGAACTCGCGGATTATGGCACTAAACGAGGAGCTGGGAGAGCACTGCAAAGACTTGGGAGTACATTTCATTGACCACTGGGATTCATTCTGGGGACAAGGAGAGTTGTATGGGCGAGACGGATTGCATTTAAGTAGGATGGGTACAGACCTGTTGGGCCAAAAAATCTTACAGGTGGCTGGGCCTTTTTTGGAGAAAAGGGGGGTAGGGGACCACAGCCGGTAACCCAGAGTGGCACAAATGCTGGGAACATAGGAAGAACAACAAACATGCACAATACAGGGACATACCAGGGTTATAATAATGTGCCAGTGATGACAAAAAAACAAAGATTCATTAAGTTTGGGTACTGCAACATCCAGGGTCTGCACAAGAAAGTAAGCGAAATATCAACAATGATGGACGAAGGAGACTTTGATATAATGGGTCTAAGTGAGACGTGGATACGACGGGATGAGCGGGTTGATCAGATGAAGGGTTGCGTGTGGATAGGAGCTGGGCGAACTGAGGGTCAGAAACGGGGTGGGGGTGTTGGCATCTACGCTAAAGAGGAATTACAGCCCTCATTGATTACAGATCTCACAGAAGCAAGGACTCAGATTCCAGTATCCAACGAAATAGTCTGGGCAAAAATCAAGTTAGGAAGCAGGAGTGTTGCCGTTGGTGTTGTATACTTAGCAGTGGAGGGAAGTAAGCCCGAGTGGAATGATTCAATATATACAACTCTTAGATCGAATATCACAGAGCTTGGGAGCAGAGGGTTCAGTATTGTCCTAATGGGGGACTTCAATGGGCACATCGGGGATAAGGAGGAGGGCATACAGGGAGGTGATGGGAAAATTAACACGAATGGGAGGAAGATGTTGGACCTATCAAAAGAGCTTGGTTTAAAGATCCTGAACAGGGATGCGAAATGTAAGGGTAAATGGACCTGGGAGAGGAACGATAAGAAAACAATAATTGATTATATACTCACTGACATTAGCATATGGAGGGAGGTTATAGATGTAGAAATAGATGACGAGGGAAAAAATGACTTGGGTAGTGATCACAACCTGATAACAGTTAAGATTATGGGCAAAAAGACGAATAGAGACAGAAATACCTTCAAGGAAGTTTGGGGACTAAAACAAGGAGTCGACTGGAAGCAGTTTCGGGAAAAACTAAAACCAAATCTTGAATGTATACCTAGGGATGCAAATGTCCAGAGTATTTCAGATGGCATAGTAAATAGCCTAACAGAGGCAGGGAAGGAGTGTATAGGAAGGGTGAGGGTCCCAACGAGAGAGCTTGGATACAGGGTTAACGAGGGACTGAAAAAGGCTATAAAAGAAAGGAAGGTAAAATGCGCTGCTTACAGAAGAAGTAGGAAGCTTAAAGGGGTGGATAACAATGACACGAGACTAATGAAAGGAGAATATGAACTGGCACGGAAAAAGGTGAATGAGATAAAGGATAATAATAGGAAGGAGCGCAATTGCAGTCTTGCCAGAACAATAAAGAAAACGGGGGGTTCGAGCTCAAACGTATTTTGGAACTGGGTAAATAAACGGGGGAAAAGTAGTGTGCAGAGTATCAAAGTGGATGGGGAAAGTACAGAAGATAAAGGCCGTATCGCTTCAGAGTTAGTCAAGCACTGGGAAAAGATAAACGATAGGCGATGGGGCAGTGGGTCCCCACCAAAAAGAAATACACTGGTGGAGGAGAACCTATCCAATCGTGTATGTAGCGAAATAACGGCAGAAGAAGTGCGGAACGTGGTCTCGAAATTAAAAAATGGTAAAGCGGGAGGGACTGATGAAATTCCGAACGAATTCCTCAAAAATGGAGGGGAGGCACTTATTGAAGTCCTGACAAACCTTTTCAACCTGGCTCTGCGAAAGCAAGAGGTCCCCAGAGAGTGGAGGGAAAGTAAGGTGTCGTTCATACACAAAAAGGGGGATAAGGAAGTTCTAGATAACTATAGGGGGATATCAGTTAGTAGTAACATCGGAAAAGTATTCTGTAAGGTCATATACGGTAGACTAGAGGAAGTTATAGAAGAGAAAGGTTTTTTAGGAGAAATTCAAAATGGTTTCAGGAAAGGACGAAGAGTCACTGATCACCTATTTACACTCACCCAATTGATAGAATCAACAAAGGCTGAAAAGAAAAAGATGTTTCTGGCATTTCTAGATGTGAAAAAAGCGTACGACCGAGTGTGGAGGGAAGGTATGTGGCGAAAGCTCGAGGGCATCGGACTGGGGGGTGACTTTGTGGGAATCATGAAAGCACTGTATACAGATGTGCAAAGCCAACTCAGTCTAGGGAGTATCACTACAAAACGAGTCCCTATGGATATAGGCCTCAAGCAGGGGTGTATCTTTTCACCGATTTTGTTTGCATTGTATGTTAAAGATTTAGGGGACGAACTATTTCAGAGTGCGGAGGGGGTAAATGTTGGAGACATAAAGATACCAGGCTTATTCTTTGCGGACGACATGGTGTTAATGTCTAGAACTGAACAGGGGCTAGAGAAACTGCTGGAAATTGTTGGTAGATATGGGAACACTTGGCGGCTCGAACTAAATGAAAATAAAAGCAAGGTAATACCCGTTGGACGCAAGGTAGATATGACGAAGAGATGGAGAGTGGGGGAGTTCTCAATCCCCGAAGGGGAAAGCAAACAAATCACTGTAGGAGAAACGGGAGAGTATGAGTATCTAGGGGTAAGCATAAATATAACGGGAAGAGGGGTGTACAGAAATTACTCAGCCAAACTGATTCTGAAGGGGAAAAGAATTCTGAACCAACTAAAACTTTTAGGGAAAAATAGTTTCAATAAGGTCTTTGTGGGGAAAACACTGTGGGAGAGGGTGGGTTTACCAAGTATAACGTATGGCACGGACGTGATTCCATTAAACCAAACCGTTATTAAGAAGTTGGAAAGTACTCAGAATGATGCCGGCAGATGGATAACAGGGTCGAGTAATGCTGCAGCTTTGGAAGCAGTAAGGGGGGAGCTTGGGTGGATGAAAATCAAGGACAGGGTAGATTTGGGAAAACTGTGTTACTTTAACTACTTGAGAAACCTGCCTGACAACCGGTGGTGTAAATTGATGCTCGATACCATTTGGAATTCTAATATAGAAACGGGGTGGTCAAAACATGTGAGGGAACTAATGGACAATTACTCTATAGAGGTCACAAACATAGAAGTAGGAATGAAAGAAGGCAAAAGGTTTGTCAAAGAGAGAGTCATGGAAGACTGCAATCGAAACTGGCGAGCAGGGGTTAGCGTGAAAAGATCACTGCAGGGGTTACAATATAAAGAAAAGCCAGCTTTTGAGAAGTACCTAGATGGCACCTTTGGAGGGTCACTGCTGTTCAAACTGAGATCAAGATCACTGGAGCTTCGGGGAAAAATTGGGAGAGATGGGGAAAAGGGATGCCAAATGTGCCACTCTGGAGTAGTGGAGACCCTGGAACATTTTCTCTTGGAATGCCCACAGTATATACCTCATAGAATAAAATTTACTGGAAGAATAATGCAGAAGTGGGGTGAAGAAACAAAGGATAGATGGCTGAAGGGGGACACGAGGGGGAGGGTAGGAATGCTTATTGAAGAAATTGAAAAAGAGGAAGTGAGGGACACTATTAAGCAGTTTATATCTGAATGCTGGGAGGAGAGGAGGGGAAGAGGGGGTGGGGTGCAGGGGGAATGATGGCCTTCTCTTATGAGGACCGCGACGAATCAGCGGCTGGCCAAAGAGTTATTATTATTATTAAAACTGCCTGTGTTTAAGTTCTTTTCCCGATACTCTCTCTGTGAACTTTTCCAGGGACTACAGCAGAAAAACTTTTAAATTTGTGGCTGATTTCATGGAACAAAGTTGAATTTAAAATTGTGTATTTATCTAAAACAAGTTTTGTTGGATGACGCCTTAATTTTGTCTCGAAGAAGTGCGACGTTTCGGCCTTTTTGTCTCGGGTGTTTCGAGGAGGCAGAAACGTCCCATGTTGAAACGTCTAAAGCCTAGTAAAGCCTAAAGGCCGAAACGTCTCGGAAACGTATGGACGTGGGACGCAAAACGATAAAGCTGTTTTCTGTTGTCTTCAGAATCATTTGTCGTTTTCATCCGTCTGTTGAACAAAACCAAGCATTTTCATCATGTTCCACGCGATTGAAGTTCTGGACGAGAAACAAAGCAAATAAAGTGATCGCAGATCAATTGTTAACATGATGTTACCTTTTTCTCTAAAACACAATAACATGTGATACTCGATTTCATAAGAGCTAACGAAGGTTTACTGACGTTTCGTACACAAGACGTTTCGTACACGCAACGATTCGTACACAAATAAGACGTTTCGTACACAAAAATTGGACGTTTCGTACACGAAGTGAGCGTTTCGTACACGTGTTTAATTATCTGTTTTAGATCTTGTATTATAAAATTATGTATTATTTTTGTTACATTAAATTAATATTTTTACATTTATGAATATCTCCCGTGAATATTTATGTAAAATTATTCCTGTTTTTACATATACTGTTGGTGTTTAATTGCATGTTGAATAGGTTAATTTTCCTTCATTTCTTTGATTTATTGTTTGATTTACTGTTTGATTTTACCGATGAGTGACTTGTTCGATATTGCCGGGATGTTTTTAGGTTGTTTTGTTTGTTTGTTTGTACATGCGTGCGATGACTAATCTAGTCAGCGGTAAATTGCAAAGCGTCTGACAAGCTTTCACTAGAGTCTACAGGTGACCTTAGACTTGGAAAAACAACAAGCGCGGTGTCCTGTCAAATCTGAATTTCAAAAAACTGATCGGGTATATATTGGGGTATGGAACTGTCCTGAGCCAGTCAAGGTTAACCGGGTCGCAAGGGATTTGTAAATCCCACATCGTCCCTGCGCGCCTTCGGCGCTAAAACCTTTCATTCATTCATTCTGAGCCAGTCACTTCATTGCCCAATACGACGTAATGGAGTACCCATGTTCTGGTTGTTGAGGCGAGGTCAGGCCAAGGCAGGAGGCTCTGTGTTGTGACGACTGTAGCAGATGGAGGCACCGAAAATGTGATACCGGTATGTCACGCCCGGTTTATCATAAAAACGCAATAAACTTTTATCGATATTTGCCCTTCAAATATAGTACTAGTCCCTGGTTCCATTTCCTGGGAATCCCTTGGACTTTTCATTAAATGACACCAAGGATACTGTACATTATGGAACCAGAGACTAGTTCTATCTCTGAAAGGCAAAATATCTCCAGCGACACTGTACATTTTCGGCGAATCACCTCATTGCATTACGCTAAACCGATTTTATTTTATCGACATTTGTCCTTTATTAATAGCAACAGTATTTGGTGTCATTTAATGGAAAGTCCAAGGGATTCCCATGAAATGGAACCACAGACTAGTACTATCTTTGAAGGGCAAATATCGATAAAATTTTATTGCGTTTTTATGACAACTTATCTCGCAGATTACAACAATCACATAAAAACAAAACAGTCATGTTATTTTTGTTTAATGAATTTATTTTAATTTAGTATGTATGAGATTTCAACCAAAATCACCACGTATTTACTGGAAAATAAAATTATTTCATGCCAGAAAATAGTCTTCTTTCTTTCTTTTAAATACCAAAATCTGAAAGTAGAAGGAAAAAAGTGACATATAAAGAGAAAATGCGAAATTGAAATCTGTGTACGAAACGTCCAGGCTTTTTGTGTACGAAACGTCCTAAATTGGCCGTGTACGAAACGCCCGTGTACGAAACGTTCAGCACCCCTAACGAAGAGGTACACTCGATTGATGATTTAGAACAGGTGTCGCTAAAAAGCGCCTACTGCAAACCACACATATCCGGCTTTATGATTTAGAACAGGTGTCACTAAAAAGCGCATAGTACAAACCACAAATATCCGGCGCACGTCAGGTATTACAACCCATGTTCCAAAAGCAGAAAATGAGAATCTGAAAAATTCTGAATAGCGAATTTTTGGTTGAAGCCCTAGGCTTGCTCATGTTAGTTATTTGTCTACAATTTTGAAGCACAAAACCATACACCAGTCAAACTAAGTCTCTCCATTTGTTTGACCAACTATTCCTCAAGGTGCCCAGGCAATTCTGTCAAACTTGCACGTTGTCTGAATGGTTGACCCAGACTGTCCTTCTGTTGTATTTGCCTATAATTTTTAAACATGAAACCATTTACCATACTCCAGTTATTCTTTTCTCAATGGTGCTTAGGTTGATCTCCACAAAACTTGCAGAGTGGAAATGCCTTTGGGGGTGTCTGCCCATAATTTTGAAACACAAAACCATTTACCATACTCCATCTCCATTTGCTGACAGGAAATTCTTATTTCTGTACCAACAACTTAACCTCTTCCAATGAGGTAAACCATGGTCACCCTCATTCCGCCCTGTTGACCAAGGTACTTAAACCCAGACCCTTTATAATTCTCCCCCACTATTTTTGATTTTTTTTTTGTACAGCTCTATTCGGCTGGTCATGAGGAAGCTTAGTGCTTAAAAAAATGTTCTGAGCCGTGCAATTTTTGAGATATGGCCATTTTTATTTTTTTTACTTTACTGTTTCTGGAGAAGATTTTTAAAGGTTTTTGCACCTTTCCGCCCCTTCTGGGGTCCCCATTGGGCGCGGTAACTTTAGTCACACAATTTCTAAATAACACATGCTAAGGAAGATACCAATCAAATTTGGTTCAATTTGGACCAGTGATTTAGGAGGAGAAGTTGTTTGAAAAGTGTTCACGACGACGGACGACGACGGACAACAGATGGAAAGTGATAAAGTTGAGCTCCCTTCAGTGAGCTAAAAATAGCAATTTAGGGGTGGGTCGTTAGCTAATCAGAAGCTGTGGCAGCCATGTTGGATGGTGGGCGGACATACCGAACACAATTCTGAAAGAGGACCACCCACTGGTTAACCTCAGCAAATTTTATTCAAATTGATCCAGCAGTTCTGAAGAAGAAGATTTTAATGTGTTTTCCTAATCACCAGCCATGGCAGCCATGTTAGATGGGCGACAGAGATTTCAAACACAATTCTTTGAGTGTTCCACCTAATGATCAATCCCAGAAAATTTTATGTGGCCCAGTGGTTTGGGAGGAGATGATTGTTGACGCGAGAAAAAGATTTTTTAATGTTTTTCCATTACCTTCAGTGTTTAAAAGTGCCGAGTCAGCACTTTTTCAGAGTCCCGAAAAAGTACCTTAGAAAAAAACCGTTAGCGATTTTTTTTTCTACCATTCCTTTCCATTGGTCATAAGCAAGCTGCACAGCAAATAAAAAGTTTCTGAGCCGAGCAGTTTTGGAGATATGATCGATTTTAATTTTTTCTATTTTTAGCTCCTGGGGTTCCCACGGGGCTACGGGAAAATTTTCTTCGGCATAAATTAGATACTTATGACCCAATAAGTCCTCAAAACAAATTTGGTTCAAATCGATCTCTTGATTCAAAAAATAGAAATTTAGGGGTGGAGCGTCAGCCAATCAGAAGCTGTGGCAGCCATGTTGGATGGCGGGTGGACAAACCGAACATAATTCTGAAAGAGGACCACCCACTGGTTATCTCCAGCAAATTTTATTCAAATTTATGCAGCGGTTCTGAAGAAGAAGATTTGAATGTGTTTTGCCAATCAGCAGCCAAGACAGCCATATTAGATGGGCGACAGAGATTTCGAACACAATTCTTCGAGTGTTCCACCCAATGATCAAGCCCACAAAATTTTATTGAAATTGGCCCATTGGTTTTGAAGGAGATGATTGTTGACGTGAGAATAAGAGTTTTTAATGTTTTTGCATTACCTTCAGTGTTAAAAAGTGCCGAGTCAGCACTTTTTCAGAGTCCCGAAAAAGTACCTTAGAAAAAGACCGTTAGCGATTTTTTTCTACCGTTCCTTTCCATTGGTCATAAGCAAGCTGCACAGTAAATAAAAAGTTTCTGAGCCGTGCAGTTTTGGAGATATGAGCGATTTTAATTTTTTCTATTTTTAGCTCCTGAGGTTCCCACGGGGATATGGGAAAAAATTTTTCAGCATAAATTAGATACTTATGACCCAATAAGTCCTCAAAAAAAATTTGGTTCAAATCGATCTCTTGATTCAAAAAATAGAAATTTAGGGGTGGAGCGTCAGCCAATCAGAAGCTGTGGCAGCCATGTTGGATGGCGGGCGGACAAACCAAACACAATTCTGAGAGAGGACCACCCACTGGTTATCCCCAACAAATTTTATTCAAATTGATCCAGCGGTTCTGAAGAAGAAGATTTTAATGTGTTTTGCCAATCAGCAGCCATATTAGATGGGCGACGGAGATTTCGAACACAATTCTTTGAGTGTTCCACCTAATGATCAATCCCACAAAATTTTATTAAAATTGGCCTAGTGGTTTGGGAGGAGATGATTGTTGACGCGAGAATAAGAGTTTTTAATGTTTTTGCATTACCTTCAGTGTTAAAAAGTGCCGAGTCAGCACTTTTTCAGAGTCCCAAGAAAGTACTTTAGAAAAAAACCGTTAGCGATTTTTTTCTACCATTCCTTTCCATTGCTCATAAGCAAGCTGCACAGCAAATAAAAAGTTTCTGAGCCGTGCAGGTTTGGAGATATGAGCAATTTTAATTTTTTCTATTTTTAGCTCCTGAGGTTCCCATGGGGCTACGTGAAAATTTTTTTCGGCATAAATTAGATACTTATGACCCAATAAGTCCTCAAAAAAAATTTGGTTCAAATCGATCTCTTGATTCAAAAAATAGAAATTTAGGGGTGGAGCGTCAGCCAATCAGAAGCTGTGGCAGCCATGTTGGATGGCGGGCGGACAAACCGAACACAATTCTGAGAGAGGACCACCCACTGGTTATCCCCAGCAAATTTTATTCAAATTGATCCAGCGGTTCTGAAGAAGAAGATTTTAATGTGTTTTTGCCAATCAGCAGCCAAGGCAGCCATATTAGATGGGCGACGGAGATTTCGAACACAATTCTTCGAGTGTTCCACCCAATGATCAATCCCACAAAATTTTATTAAAATTGGCCTAGTGGTTTGGGAGGAGATGATTGTTGACGCCCAACGACGACGGACAACGGACGACGGACGACGACGACGGACGGAAAGTGATCAGTAAAGCTCATCCTGAGCTTTGCTCAGGTGAGCTAAAAAGTGGGAGAGGAACTCTTGGAAAGCCTAACTGCCAATTTCAATTTAGCCATAGAAAAACAAGAGGTCCCAAATGAGTGGAGAGAAAGCAAAGTGACATTTCACAAAAAGGGGGAAAAGACGTTTTGGATAATTATCGAGGGATCTCTGTTAGTAGCAACATTGGAAAAGTTTTCTGTAAAGTCCTTTTGGGAGATTAGAGGAGGTGATTGAGGAGAAGGGTTTTCGGGGAGAGATCCAGAATGGCTTCAGGAAGGGAAGGAGAGTCACTGACCATCTTTTCACGCTATCCCAAATGATAGAATCCGCGAAAGCAAAAAAGATGTTTATCGCCTTTATGGATGTTAAAAAGGCATACAATAGAGTATGGAGGGAGGGTATGTGGCGAAAGCTTGATGCTCTGGGCTTGGGAGTTTGTTGGAGTTCTGAAAGCATTATATAAGGATGTACAGAGTGAACTTAGCCTGGGTAACATAACAACAAAACGTGTGCCTATGGTCCTAAAACAGGGGTGTATCATCCTTTCGCGAATTCTTTTTGCATTGTACATCAAAGGTTTAGGAGATGAACTCCCGCATAGCAACGAGAGGGTAGCAGTTGGGGACTTGAAGATCCCGGGGCTATTTTTTGCAGACGATATGGTGCTAGTGTCAGAAAGTGAAGAGGGGCTAGAGAAAATGCTGGGAATTGTTGGGAAATATGGGAGCAACTGGAGACTCCAACTTAACGAAAGTAAGAGCAAAGTTATACATGTGAGCCGCAAAGTAAACCCCACTCGAAGGAGAGTTATGTATTCCTGAAGACAGCAGCAAACCTCTTAGTGTAGGAGAGACAGGTGACTACGAGAATCTGGGGGGGGGGGGGGGCGGGGGGGGGGGGGGGTAAATATAAACATCTCAGGAAGAGGCATCCCCCGAAACCACACAAATAAATTGATTCTGAAGGGGAAGTGAATCCTTAACCAAATGAAACTTTTTAGGGAGAAACAGTTTCAATAAGGTTTTCGTGGGGAAAACCATTTGGGAAATGGTGGGTCTGCCAAGTATAACATATGGTACGGAAGTGGTACCCATAAACCAGATGCCTGTAATTACCTGCAGAACGATGCAGGCAGATGGATAACGGGGTCGAGTAATGCCGCAGCACTAGAAGCAATCAGGGGTGAGCTTGGGTGGATGGACAGGATAGACTTATTGAAACTCGGTTATCTTAATTATTTGGTAAATCTCCCCGACAGCAGATGGTGTAAAGTAAACCAAAGAATTTTCAACTCACATATCAAGACAGGGTGGATTGTCCAAGTGAGGGAGCTAACAGAGAACCACTCATTGGAGATCTCGGACCTAGACGTCGGGGGCATACCAGGGTAAAAAATCGTCAGAGAAAGGGTCCTGGGGGATGGTAACCTTAATTGGCGAGGGGGGGGGGGGGTGTCAAATCAAAGAGGTCTTTGGTGGACTGCGTGATAAAGAGAAGCCTGGTTTTGCGGAAGAGTACATTGATGGCACCTTGGGGGGGGGGGGGGGGGGTCATTGTTGTTCAAGCTGAGGTCACGATCCCTGGAGCTGAGGGGAAAATTAGAAAAAAGCAGTGAAAAGGAGTGCCAGATGTGTAATTTGGGCGTAGTGGAAACCCTGGAACACTTTCTTCTAGAATGCCCCAAAATATACCAGTCTAAAAGAATAAGATTCACTGGGAGTATAGTGGGGAAGTGTGATGGGAGTATGACCAAACGGTCCGCCTGCAAAGTGGAACCACGCGTTACTTCCACTGGGGAATCACTCACTCCCACTGGGGAATCACTCACTCAGGTGTCTACACAGGTGTTAGCACTTTCTGATAAATAGAAATTACCGTCCCCTGGAACGCCGCCGTGGCAACGTCTCGGAGAGAGTGAATATTTATTTGCCAGAGGGCACTTGTCAACGGAGGGCCAAGGCTGGGGTTGATCAACTTTGCCGGGGACCTAAGATACTCTTTTACCGGGGACAGGGGATTTTCACTAGCTCACTTTTGTAAATCGCAATTGCTTATTCACAAACCACAGAGTAGCGCCGCGCTTTAGTCAATTGCTTTCAACGGTAATGAACTAGCATGGGCTAATTTCTTGGCGGGGCTGAGGTTCCATCAATTCCTAGGGTACTCAGGGCTTCTTCATTAATAAGATAAAGACTATTAATAAACCAACAATTTTTATATATAAATCTTCTATACTCTTATTTACAAATAGCCAACAAATCCTAAATAAATAATCTCAACACTACTGAAATGAGTTTTGTGACTAGTCACTGAATCCCACCGAAAACAAGTACTAAAATATCATCTAAAATTAAATTGTTTCCCAAATTTATATTCGTAGAGAAAGGTCGAAGCTGCGACAACTGGTAAGAAATCACGAGATCCTTCACTCAACCGCTCATGCGCGCATTTATCCTGTTGCGCCTACCACATTATGGGGAATTACCTTTAATACTAAATTTCACCCTTTAGAATATCTTATCACCTACAATTCCTGCTAATAGTGCTTCTAACTCGCAATAATAACAACTGATCATCTAATAACACAGATTCACTAATACACTTTAAGCTGTTAACTAATAACTATGTAACTACGACGTGTTATCACAACTAAATACTATAAACTAAATACTACATATACTCATCGATTCTTCTTCGGCGTCTCCCTTCGATGCAAATCATCAGATCGGGAATCCTGTCGTCCAAATGACGGCTTACCGGAACCACACAAATACATTAACTCTTTACTACACCGCGTGAACTAACGATTATCCCATCCTAGCGAGTCTGTCCTGAGGTAAACTCGAGGGGTCTTATATAGACGCGCGCATCACCTATCAAAGACTTGATTTGGGCAAAGGTGCTAATTTACAAAAGACGGCTTTGATGACTTGCAGTGACATGAACTGACTTTTCAATAAGTTCTAATTTGGAATGCATTGTTTACACAGTCCCTGCATGACAGCGACTGAACAAAGAACACTTTCCGAATACGAACTTAATTAAATTAATGAGCTTACCCAGTTTACTCACACTGATTATTAAAAAGTTCCTTTCTTTCATTCATTCTAAATAACTCGAATTGTTTACTTATTTTAAAAATTTAGAATAAACTTAAAATAACAACCCTGTGATATAATTATAACCGTGGGGAACGACCGTCGATATCTGCTTTGAAACAATGGTGTTCAACTGATGACTCGGAGACAAATTAAAGATGATAACAATTTAATATTGAATCTGGTATTCCAAATGTCTAACAGTAATCAACATTTAACAACTAGTCTTGTTGGATATCCGAACAATTTTACAGCAATAGCTCATGGGATTTCCCAATAAAATGAAGCAGAGTAACGTTTGGAAATCCAAACTATAACTGAATTCTTTCTTGCGATCAAGGCTATATATACAATATAATGAATGCGTCATGTCATAATAAGTTTACTTGATATAAAGATTAAAGTAAGCTTTCTCTGGATCTTAATGATATGCCTTATTAACTTAGTGAATAGAGCTTAAATAAACAATGGAGGAAAACAATGAATAGAGGCAACTTGTTAACAACTTTTATAAGAGAGGCTTGCTGTCACACGACGATAAAGAAATATGCCAAGTTTGAAACAATTGAAATTAAATTGTACAAAATGCGAATAGTAGATTTTGAATGCAATATAATAACAGTAAATTTGTCTGTTTGATTCGAAAGTTTATCATGGTCTGTACATGCTCCGGTGATATATCTCTGCCGCTCCAATTGATGCGACCCGCAGCAACACATTTAAGCCATTAAAATAGTAACGTTCCAAAATTCCGAAATACAAAAAAATTATGGTCGCCTGTACCGCCGGTGTCTCTTATGTTCAGGAGTTCCCGGTCTTGACAAAGTTGGACGAAGGCCCGGGATTCTACTCTGATTGTCCCGGATGTACTCTCGAGCTGCCTCGTCCAACTCACAGTCTTTAACCCATGAGTTCTCAGCATCTGGATGGTCTCTCCATTTAATCAGATACTGAAGGCCAAATTGCACGGACCTACAATATCTGATCACAGTCTCAGTAACTCTTTTTGGCTGGACAGTGTTTTTCGGACGGTTGTGGACGGATATAGCTGAGCACTCCTCCCGCGGCGTCTGAATTGAAATGTTTTTCATCTGGGGGGAACATTGAACAGGCGTGTCGGTGGAAGTTGGTGCTGCGTTGACACTGACGTCGACTTTTAATGGAGAGTTAATATAAGTTTGAGTACTCACTGAGTTTTTGTGGATGTGTTTGTCTGTTTCTGTAAAAACACTTGAAGCACATACACTAACTTCTGGTGATTTGTTGGAACTCTGTGGAAACTGAATGTTCTGATGCCGGTAAGTCTGTTGTTGTAGCTGTTCGGTGTTTTTCCTTTTGTTGTAGTCCGTCATACGCCGCTCATCTCGTAGTTTATTTGCAGTGGATTTTTGCGGTGGTTGTTTTTTCCATGACAATACCAACGTGGTGGAATCTTCACTAGTCTGGAGAGTCCATTGCATCTTCATTTTATCCAGATGAAGATTATCAAGGATTGTCTGCATATTGTCGGGTAATTTGTTGAACATCTTTAAATTTATAGTATCAGTTGGAACGTGGTACCTGGATCGTTTGGACAAGCTAAAAAGATGCCCAGTCGCGGATTCTCTCACCAATTATAACCGTGGGGAACGACCGTCGATATCTGCTTTGAAACAATGGTGTTCAACTGATGACTCGGAGACAAATTAAAGATGATAACAATTTAATATTGAATCTGGTATTCCAAATGTCTAACAGTAATCAACATTTAACAACTAGTCTTGTTGGATATCCGAACAATTTTACAGCAATAGCTCATGGGATTTCCCAATAAAATGAAGCAGAGTAACGTTTGGAAATCCAAACTATAACTGAATTCTTTCTTGCGATCAAGGCTATATATACAATATAATGAATGCGTCATGTCATAATAAGTTTACTTGATATAAAGATTAAAGTAAGCTTTCTCTGGATCTTAATGATATGCCTTATTAACTTAGTGAATAGAGCTTAAATAAACAATGGAGGAAAACAATGAATAGAGGCAACTTGTTAACAACTTTTATAAGAGAGGCTTGCTGTCACACGACGATAAAGAAATATGCCAAGTTTGAAACAATTGAAATTAAATTGTACAAAATGCGAATAGTAGATTTTGAATGCAATATAATAACAGTAAATTTGTCTGTTTGATTCGAAAGTTTATCATGGTCTGTACATGCTCCGGTGATAGGAGAATGAAGGACATGTGGTTATTGAGACTCAAAGGAGAGGGTTAATATGCTAATCGAAGAGATTGGGAAGAATGGGGCAAGGAATGTCATCAAGCTATTCGTCTCAGAGTGTTGGGAGGAGAGAAGAAGCGTGGGAATAGGGAGGCATTTGGGAGTACAGGGGCAGTAACCAAGGCCTTCTCGCCCGAGAACGGCGACAAATCAGCGGCGGGCCAAAGTGTTATTATTATGGAAATTGCTGAGGGACACGTGTCCTCTGTGTCCCCTCCTTAAATTCAATTGGTTCCTACGCTTCATGGCGGGATTCAGATTGATAATTGGGGATTGGTGATGTCTGGAGGGGAGATGCACCTTTTAAGACTGATTCATACTGACAAAACTCGAGCGGTCGACCTGGGCCAAAGACTGGAATATGAAAGTCACATTTTCGACTTCTTCCGCAAATTTCTCGTGTCCTTGGGCAAGGCACTTAATCCAGATTGCCCACGTGGGGGGAGGAGGCAAGGTGGTGCAGTGTTCTGATGCGTGCAGCATGCCGATGGTGCACTTGTCTTCAAGTTCAACCTTTGATAATCCTGCTTGTGTGTTGTTACTAGTAGCACGTTGGAATTCTGACACTGACAGTTGCTCGCCGTTCCACGGTGGTTCTCTCCGGTTGCACCGATTTCCTCCACCCACAAAGCCTGGTCGTCGAAAGTGTCGTTAAACCCAAAAACTAAAATGAATAGCAAATTTCTCGATGTAATTCAGTCTGAATTCGGGGAATCCCCTTGTTTATGAGGATTCATTCCATTGGAAGTTTTATCTTCTACGGAGTTATTAAAATACTCCGGATGCATGATGACATGTTTTTCCCCAACCTCCCTGACAGAGGTCAAGGAACTCCATATGGGGCCAAACGCATAAAATTATGGGAATCAAGCATTGCATTCGTTTATTGTCAAAGAATTATTCAAACTCAGATTATACCATTCAGTTTATGCGTCACTCGTCAACAAAACTACAGTCCAATTCACAATATTGTGTCGACATCGTTAGGTTAGATAAAGAACTTTCAACATTTTCGTAAAAATACCACAACAGCAGATTACAGTTTTAATCATTGACTCATGCATTTCACGATTAAACAGTTCACGATTAAAATACCAGATTGGTCAAGCAGTACCCAAGAAACTTTCCACAACCAGTGGCATAGTCGGGGGCTGTGGACCTATCCCCCCCCCCTGGTCTTCCTAAATACCGAATCAGACCAAATTTGACCGAATCTGACTAAACACGAACAGATTTTTAGCTCAACTTTGGCGAAGCCAAATTTGAGCTTATGCCATGGCCAGTCGTCCGTCTGGCCGTCTGTCTGTCTGTCAACAATTCAATAGAGCTCGGGCTAGAGGCCGTATTTATGAGCCGATCTTTGCGAAACTTCTTGGGTACCTTTGTTATGACCGTGGGACGAGAAGGAGTGTTTTTGGGTCCGGTCCGAAATTCAAGATGGCTGTCAGCCGCCATTTTGTACCGACGATGCAGAAATCTGTTTTTTGCACAGAACTTCCATATGAAAGTGCTGATTTGAATAATTTTTTGTATGAATGTTTAGTAACATGGGATACATCACATATAATACGGGTTTTTTTCTCGTACGTAAATTATGCAAATTAGACTAACTTTGAAGTATTTAATGTTACTTTCAACACTGTCAGTGCAAATGCCAATATGGCTTGGGCTAGAGGCCGCATTTATGAACCGGTCTTTACGAAAGTTCTTGGGTACCTTTGGTATCACCGTGGGACGGGAACGAGTGTTTTTGGGTGCGGTCCGAAATTCAAGATGGCCGCTGGCAGCCATTTTGTTCAAAATTAGGGGCAATCAGATTTTTGTGCAGAACTTCCACATGAAAGCTCTGATTTGAATAATTTTTTGTGTGAATGTTTAGTACCATGTGATACATCACATATAATACAGGTTTTTTTCTTGTGCAGAAATTATGCAAATTAGATGAACTTTGATTTTTTCAGTGCTACTTACACACAGTAAGTACACATGTCAATACGGCTCGGGCTAGAGGCTGTATTTATCAACCGATCTTCACAAAACTTCTTGAGTACCTCTGCTATCACCTTGGGATGAGAACGAGTGTTTCTGAGTGTGGTCCGAAATTCAAGATGGCTGCCAGTGGCCATTTTGTACCGAAATTAGATCTAATCAGTTTTTTGTACACAACTTTTATACGGCTCAGGCTAGAGGCCGTATTTATGAACCTATCTTTACGAAACGTCTTGGGTACCTTTGTTATCACTGTGGGATGAGAACAGGTGTTTTTGGGTGTGGTCCGAAATTCAAGATGGCCACCAGCAGCCATTTTGTACCAAAATTAGTGCAATCAGTATTTTGTACGGAACTTCTGTATGAAAGTTCTGATTTGAATAAATTTTTGTATGAATGTTTAGTAAGATGGAATACATCACATACAGTACGGGTTTTTTTCTCATGCAGAAGTTATGCAAATTAGATGAATTTTGATTTATTTAGTGCTACTTATACACTGTAAGTGCACATGTCAATACGGCTCGGGCTAGAGATTGTATTTATCAACCGATCTTCACGAAACTTCTTGGGTACCTTTGTTATCACATTGGGACGAGAACGAGTGTTTCTGAGTGTGGTCCAAAATTCAAGATGGCTGCCAGTGGCCATTTTATACCGAAATTAGGTCCAATCAGTTTTTTGTCACAACTTCTATACAGCTCGTATTTATGAACAGATCTTCACGAAACTTCTTGGGTACCTTTGTTTTCACCTTGGGACAGGATTGAGTGTGTTTTGGGGTGCCTTCGTTATCACTGTGCTATGAGAACAAATATTCTGGAGTTCAGTCAGACCCACTCTGGAACTCAAAGATTTCTTTTCTAGTTGATCATCTGACTGTCGCCCACCTTTACAATACTTTACCTATACATTTGTTACAGGCTACGGTCAGAATTTATGTACAGGCCGTCACAATACTTTATATGTACCTTTGTTATCAGGTCATTACCTAGATGTTTGTCATTGCTGTGTCACATACTATACATGTACATGTCTTGACAAGTTGAGCTACAGTGTCATTGACACTTTCATTATTATTACTTCATGACTTGTGTTGAATTTGTTTAGATTCAGCCACAAACTTCCATCATACATGGTTTTCCATTTGCCTCCTTTGGAGCACAGGTTACTGAAAAGTGTATTCTGGTGTGTTTTTCTATTTTTACCCAAGGCTAAGGTGGATATAGAATTTTCATTGGGAAATCCCGAGTACACTTCTTAATGAGGTGAAAATAGAAAAATACACCCAAAACAAAAAATAATTGAAAGAAATCTTTTTATTTGCATTACATTCGGCATATATAAATACACATTTGGGCCAAATATGGGTGAAATAGGGGCATATTGGGTATTGTTACTATTGTAAGGTCATCTTCGGAATTTTGAGGAGTACCTGCAAGGATCATTTGGAGGATCATTGCTGTTTAAAGGGAGGTTCTCGTCACTGGAGTTTAGGTGGAGAATTGGGAAAGGCAAGGAAAGAGTGTTCCAAATGTGTAACTTAGGTGTAACAGCAACCTTGGAACATTTCATTTTAGAATGCTCCAAATTTTTGCCTAGTAGAACAAGACTCCTTTGGAAGCTAATGGCAAAATGAGATGGAAATATGAAGGATAATTATGCTGTTGTAGGGTGTGGGGGTGGGGGTGTACTGGATTTATCTTGTCTGTCCGTTTGTCCATCTGAGCAAACAAATCAGGTTTATGTGCCTAGTGTTGGTACACAGCACTGTTATGTGTCCAGTCTGATTTGTGTGACTAGCCACATAAAGTTGAAGTAACAGTCTATATGTCCAAAAAAGTGAGTTATGTGACTAAAATGTTTTTTGTGTGGCTAAAATGATTCATGTGGCTAAAAAGTGACAAAAAGTGGGTATTGTATTTTCAGGGATTTTAAGTTAGGGTAACGATTAAGGTTAGGGTCAGTAAGCTGAAAAGGTTTAGGGTTTGCTACCACCCAGAAATTAGACTTAAAAAAGGGTTTTTAGTGGTCCATGCATTTTAAATTCCTCAAATATTTTAGCCACATGAACCTGATTTGTAGGAGCATCTGTCCATCCATCCGTCTGTTTGCCCATCCATCCAACCGTCCGTCCATCCATCCGTCGTCTAAACATAATTTTGTCCAGAGATTTTCTCAGATGTTTATGGACCATTAACCATCGAAATTTGGTATAAATGTTCACCACCATGGGTACCTCTGGTCGAACTTTTTGGCCAGAGTTCTGCCCCTTTTTCATTTTAGAATGCCTGCATTTTGTCTGGAGATTTTCTCAGATGTTTATGGGTCAGTTCTTTTGAAACTTGGTATGGATGTTCACTACTGTGGGAACCAGTGCACCGGCGATTATACTTTGATCAGGCTTTTTTGCCAGAGTTATGCCCCTTTTTCTTCTTAGAATGCCTGAATTTTGTCTGGAGATTTTCTCAGATGTTTATGGGTCGATTCCTTTTAAACTTGGTATGGATGTTCACTGCCATGGGAATCTGTGCACCTGAGATTATAGGTTTGGTCAGACTCTTTGGCAGAGTTATGCCCCTTTTCATCTTAGAATAATAATGATGGTGGGTAGTATGGACAGGCCAACCTCTAGTTGAATGAGCGAGGACACCAGGAAAAGGGTCAATTTTATAGTTGGGAAGATTGAGAAAGTGCCAATGGGAGAATTATGAAACAGTTTTTTGACTGAAGGCTGGTAGATTAGGAGGGAGAGTTGGGGAGGAATATGTCAGAGGAATCCTGGGTTAATGTAGTCTTCCTCGTTAGAGGACCGGGACAAACCAGTGGAAGACCGATGAATTATTATTAGACTTGTGAGAAGACATGGTTGATTTAACAAATTATGAATGCTGTACATGTTTATGTCAGGTCATTGGAAATAACAAAGGCATGAATGCGTCACTAGTCATTTGATGTAATACAAAATCTGAGAGAAAAAAGCTCCTCAGTATTTTTTTAGTTACATCAATTGATTGATGATGAGGGCTGTGGAAATAAATAGTCCACAGGCTCTTCTTGCCAGCCATTCTGGGTGATGTTCTGTGGTCTGATCTTTTGTGTTTTTAACTGGTTGCATGCTAGAAACCACTCTAATGGCTCTATTGCAAAGTGCAGAAAGCCACTTTAATGGCATTGTACTGTATGCTCCATGGCTGGCTCTCTTCTAAGCTGTAGGAAACATTTTTTTTTATAGGAAATTGTTTTATTACAATTTATTGGAAGTGCCTTTTGGCACTCCAATAAATGGTAACAAAGCAATTATTTGTGAACAAAATCTTGCACAAGTAAGGTTCTCCTTGCTGGTACATGTAGCATGAATTCTTTGAACAAAAATACTTATGTTACAAAATCACCTTTGATAAATATTTTAGCACTCAACCAGTTAATGTCAGGAATATGTTTCAACATAAAACTTTTAGTATTCTAAGTTTCACTCAGTATGATAAATTGTCCTGGTACAATAGCGATACCACACAGTATTTATAGCATACCATCCAGTTCAACAACCATGACCCAGCAGAGAATAAAATCTCGAATTTTGAGATAACCAATTTACCGTTCATCTGGATATATTAAAGTGGACCGATTACAGAACAGCCATCGTGGACGGGTCAAAATCTATGGGTGGGCATTTTTCCAGGCATATAATTCAGAGATGATCTGCTATGACACCTAGCGAAATTTTCACCAATGAAGCACTGTGGTAATCCTGATGCTTCATTGGTGGAAATTTTTCTAAGTGTCATAGCGGATCATATCTGAATTATATGCGCGGACAAAATGACGACCCATGGATTTTAACCCATCCATTATGGCCCTACTGTATGACAGTTCACCGATTTCGAAAGCATCTGCGGCAAGCACAGGGGCGTCAACTGTCTTAGGGAATGTTAAACGTTGAAGAGAGGGGTCTTCCCACAGGAACATTTTAAAACTGTGCTGTCAAACAAGTTAATAAGACACAACTTTTTGACGAACTGTTTGTAGTTCCAGACGAACAACTTTTCGGTTATCTGTTTTTTCATTTGGATAACCACCAGAGGAACGATAAAATTGTTCCTCTCAAATTTTATGGCCTGCTCAGAAACAAATCACTGAACAAGATTGGAGAGATTAAGAAGAGGTGGGTACAGTGGCTTACAGCCAGCATCCATGCACTGTACAGCACAGCTTGAATAAGGATAACTAACGAAAGTCGGGCTGATGGGGAGGGGCAGGGGCAAAGATGTTAAATGTTCCAGCTAACAGTGATATTCCAGCATCAGGAACACCAATTGCAATTGGCAGGGGGTGAGAAGGTGCCCCCTCCACTATGCAACAAAAGAGAACAACATATAATTTGTCTTCTCCCATTGGGAGACACCCTCTTGTAGTATGGATTGGGTGACAGATCAAGACCACAAAAGTTTTGACAAACAATAATGATGTGTATGTCAGCAAGGAATAATTGCAAGCAAATATATTTTGTTTCCTATTGGTAAAATACTTGAACATCCAGGCTGCAGCAGCATAATATTTGTGCACAAACTGTCAAAGACATTTCAATGGAAGGCTATCGAATAGAGTTTCAAATATTGTAAAAAGACATAACTACATGGAGATAGAGAGGGTCGGTTTTGGAATTTTGAGTTCAGTAATTTTGTGGGGTATACCTCGTTATAGGTTTTTTATTCGGTGTCTGACTTGACTGAGAATTGCTGATAGTACCAAAGGGGAATTCGCACCAGAAAATTACAAAATAAGTTCTTGTATCATTTTACCACAAATGCCACTTCCATTGAGCTCAACATTTGCATTCTTTTTCCTACACAAATCATATCTACAGTAATTTTGTGACTTGTTCCAAACACACCTTAACCTTTAAAGGGCTATTTCAGGCTTTTTGTGATTCCATGAGCATGTGCCCTTAACATGCCAGTGATGCCATCATTAAGAAGTCCTGCTGATCAAAGACAAATCACCTGGGTAGTAATTTCTAGTCAAGTCTTGGCTGCCTGTTAAGGCAGCCAAGACTTGACTAGAAGTCATTGCCAAGCAACTGGACATGTACAGGTTGTAGTCTGGTAGAAATTCAGGACAATTGCCCAGACCCCTATGGGTTAACAAAACAAAAAGGAAAATCAGTCACTTCTTTCATGAAAATGAACATTTCAACTGCTATCAAGCCTCAACAAGGCCTTAAAAATAGCAAATGTGGAAATGTTTGAAAATACAGATGGTTTTGGTACTCACTGATTGGTTCGGTTTGGTTTTTCAGTATCCCCATGATTTCGGTACCGGTTCGGTTTTTTGGTATATTGCCCATTTCAACATGGAGAAGAATTCAGTAATTGCTGAAGATGAATGATGACTCCAGTGCAAAGGCCCTGTAGTTACCTCTTCGATAAACACAGTGAAGCCTTGTTAACTGGAAGTGTGCTAAATTACTTTTAAATCGGCATTTGTAACGTGAATATTCTTTTTTTCAAAGATATGACACTGCCAGAAAAGAAGCCTTGGTTTAGCAAGATATTGCTCATTAATGTTTTGTTGCAATTTATTGGAGCATGCCAGTTATTAATTTATTTCTGCTGCTGAGCCAACAAAAATTAGTGCAAACAGTGTAAAGCCACTAGAGTGGCTTTCAGCACTTTTCATTAGAGCCCTGATAATGGCTCAACCAGTTAACTGAATAGTCACTTTGCCAGTGAAGAATATTTATATAACAAGAACAAAAGTATACAGTTAACCCTTTACCTAACATAATGGCCAAAACTGGCCAATGCCATTAAAAAATCAACTTTAAATTTTCATCACTTTTTCATTTTTTGTCTCAAAAACATAGCTTATGACCCTCATTGGAACAAGCTTATTGAGCTCGTTCCAATGGGAAGTCATAAGCTATGTTTTTGATGCAAAAATGATATTTGTAAGCGTTTTCTGCCTTTCATGTTAGATAAGTGGTTAACACCCTGTTTCTTATAGAGATACAGCTGACCAAGAAAACATTCTTTCATCTGTTAACATCAGTTAACACAGCTTGTGTGATTATTTAATTTCAAGTCAGTTTAATATTATAGCCTCTGATTTTAATAAATTTTATCTTATATAATATCTACCTACATTTTTAACAGTAATAGCTGACAATTCTGTGACCCATGTAAAAATTTGTGGGGCAGTTTTCCTAGTTGACATTCTGATTGGGTGGCACATATCCTAGGTGCAATTTCCATTGGGTGCAGTTTTCCTAGCTGACATTTTGACTTGGGGGCACATTTACTAGGTGACAGTTTCACTGGGGGCAGTTATCTAATTGGCTATTATTGAACTTGGGGGAGGGGGGGGGGGGGGGGCTACATCCTGCGGGAACTTGTCCTACATTCATCTAAACCTATATTCTAATGATAAATTGACCATTTATTTTATTTTGTTACAAAGAGCTCATGGGGCTTTGTAAAACAAGATATATTATTAAATGCTTTATTGGATGTATTAAGACTGAAACGGTCTATGAATGTTGTCAATTCATTGGTCGTCTGGTTAATTCTTTGGTAGATCTATAAACTGTGCAATTAATAGGTCAAATTTGTACCAGATGTAGAGTAAAGGCTTTAGTGTTTGGAAATTATATGGGATTAGCAGGATTATTCAGTTAACCTGCTGCACTCTGATGTTAAAATACTTAAATGCCTAGTTGCAGTATTTTCTCATAAATTCATTAATCAACTAGGAATTTAACGAATTTCATCCTATTTGACAGGACTCCGTTGAGCTGGTTAAATTCTTATTATAGTTGCTTTATGATTTTGATATATTTGAAATCAGTGTACATAGGTTATCAAATATCCAAATGAGTGGTACTACTTGACTGTAGTAACAACACAAATCCACACACATTCTGGCTACCAAAACCAATCAACATGTACATGTAGCACTTCACCAGATAATCCTCCTGGCCTGAAATCAAGCAGTCTGACATTTGCAGAATGAGGTCCCCAGAGGGGGATTTTGATGATGCTATCCCATATTGTGGGCCAATTTATCCTCTGGGTACTTCTTTCTGTTTAGTTTTGAGACCCTGATTCAGATTGAGGTTCACAGAGGGTAGCATCACTAAATTTACCGTCTGGGGACCTTATTTTGCAGATGACAGTATGCTTATTTTCTGGTTTGTAATCCTCATGTATGTTTCTCATTTTTATTTCAGAAAATTTGACTTTGAAAATTATTTGTGTACTCTGCTGTTCAAAACACCAGTCCGACAAGCAGCATTTGCAGTCAGAGCATTTAATGTTGAAACTTCACAGGTAAGAAGATGAAATTTGGTGAGAAAGATTATTGCAGCTAAGTGGACAGATAGAGAAGTTAAAATGCAGATACAAAAATTGTGCCACTACAATCAGAATGAGCTAATGACCCATTCCTAATCCACCTCCCCCCCCCCCCCCAAAAAAAAAAAAAATAATAATAAAAATTCACAATTGTCTAACATAATGTTTCCTGAAAATTGTCTTTGATGAAAATCAACTTTATTTCTTCATGTTTTGTACCCTGTAATGAAGCAAAATGTCTCCTTTATGTCATATTGACATTTTTAGCTGACCTGACTGTCAGTAAGGATGGACTTTAGCGATCGCTTGCCATCCATTGTCTGTCAACCCACATGAAAGTAGGGTTTGTGGCTTTTATTAAAAAAACATTGAACCAATTCCAGAGAAATTTTGGGGAATTGCTGGTTATGAGGTTGCACTGTGATTTTTTTCAATTCAAGTTGCCATGCCCCATAGGGTGAAATTTGCACAGTGTAAAAAATATCTCATGATCTGATGGATGGAATGAGTTGATATTTTGTATTCAGCTTCAAAACAAGGTGTACATTGAAGTTTGTCCAAGGAAAGTTTGAGGGGCAGTATTTCTTATCAACCAACCTTACAATTGTTTACTACAGGCTTGCACTACTGTGGAAGACCCTAACTCAGATAAAATACTCTCTATTTTAATCTTTCCCAAGAGATTTGGGAAATTTATTTATTTATTGGTGTTTTAAGGTCACATATTTATGCACAATGGCTAATCGTGACCGTGACAGTTTTACGGGTGGAGGAAGCCAGAGTACCCGGAGAGAACCACCGAGCAACGACGAGCAGCTGTCAGCTCTCCAACATCGTAACTCTGAACTCTGCACCACAGCACAGGCAGGGTTAGATTGGTTGAAGACATGCGCACCATCGACGTGCAGTACGCCTCAGTACACAGCGGCATCGTGCCCCCATTAGGCAATCGGGGTGAAGTGTCTTGCCCAAGGACACAACGCGGTTGCCGCAGGTGGGATTCGAACCGAGGACCTCTCGGCTTGCAGCCAGCACCTCTACCAACTGAGCCACCGCGCCCCCAGATTTGGGAAAGAAAAGTGGTGTAAAAAAACACCACGAAAAAAATAAGCCAAAACTGGGTCGAGCGCCATCAGTGCCCACCCAGTAGGGGATGCTCTTCCCTTAGTACAATTCCACGACTTCCGTTAACCAGTGTGCAAGCAGTCATCAATTAATCATTCTTTTTTTGTCCGTGACACGTGGAGGATGTGTCGCCATTTTGCATTACGAAACAGTGATAATTCAACTCGTCGATAATGGTTTTCCTGTGACTGGAATTATGGATCTGAAGATCGTATAATAACAGGACTGTGTTTTATATATTCTTGTTAATATTTTCAACCACATTTTCATTGAATTTTATTTATATTTTCCGATTTCGCGCATGATTTTCGAAATCGTTTCGGCGAGGTTTGGACATAAAATTTTTCGGTTGATAAATTTTAATATTATTATTGGAGTTAGGTGTCTCTGGGACTGTTTGGACAGGATTTCCTCACTCTGTTGAGGGCTGAATTTCTGTTTTTTAGGTCCCTCACCGTCCCTGTCAGCCATCTGGGTTCTGTTGTGTTCCCACCGGTTCTTTTTTCTGGTGCCTTCTCTAGTAGTTGTGGGTGTTCTTCTACTTTCTGTATCTGTTGAGTTCACCTTTTTCTTCTACTGCTGGGGTGGGGGGGCTGTCATTTTGGGACCTCCCGACACAACCACATCTGGTGAGAGTTATACCCCCTACAACATCATCGGTCACCATTTTAGCTGGCCTCGGCTTATCCCTGCAGGGGTCTGCAGTGATGTCTGTAGTGTGGTTGTGGGGTATCGGCCTCAGCCTTCCCTGACTTCAACTCGGCGAAGTCGTAAGTGGCTCCGACCGAACCCCCTGCTGTGTCCTCTCAGCCGTTGAGCACAGCAGTTTTATTCCTGCAGGGATGTTTGGAAGTGTAGACGTGGGGTATTGGCCTCAGCCTTCCCTGACTTCAACTTGTCGAAGTTGGATGGAGCTGCCGGCCGAACCCTCTATTGTGGTCTCTCAGCCATCGAGTACCTCAATTTTTCTCATTGGATTCGGATGTTCATGGTGGGGTCACCATGAGCTCTGTGGCGTTTCCGTCCATGCACTCTGGTCCCATGGCCAGTTTTGTGTCACCAACGCTTTTTGTGCAGCCTGGACCTTCTGTCCTGCAGAGGTCCATGGCAACTCTCCCGAGTTTCCACTCTGTTGATCCTTGCGGTATGTGATACCCCAATACACATCTGCCTCCAGATGTTTTCGGCCCGCGTCGGGTGTATTTGAGGATCATGACCCTTCGCTGGTAAATGGGTCAGGAGTGAAGCCACTTTGTCTGTTCGTTCCCACGTCATACCATTCCGACAGTCAATGAGCTTAGGGAGGCCCTCTCCTTGCTCACTTAGGTTCTGTCCAAGAGCCTTTTCCATTGGTTCCAGCGAGGCTACGAGTGGTTTCCAGGCGACCCATGTGGCGCTGCCTCCCAGGATTGGAAACAGGCCGCTTTCTGATCCCCCCTGGTGTGCCTACTCCATGGGAGGCATCGGCTGGTTTGCCCATGATGGGCTATGTGTCTTCCAAGTCATGGGATGAGTCCGACATTCCTGACGTCGAGAGCCAACAGTCCTCTGACTTGGGGGCAGCTCTTGACTTTGTGTTTGGGTTCCTTCCAGGTCTCAAACATCAAACCTGCCGACAGTGTCAGCCCGGCTGTGATCATCGGTCGCACGCCTACAGCCTGTGGAGCAACCTGCTTCTGGGCGCCTTCGACCGTGCCTGTAGGTACAGATGGTTGCAGCATTTACAGCTTTGGTCTTGAAGCTGAGTTCCAAGGCTATGAAGACGTTGTTCTTCATCAGGGTTGACACTTTTTTGCCTCTGGTGCTTTATCGTTCCTATGATTTTGCCAATCCGTCAGTCTGCCAGACTTTGACGGTTTTGTATCAGGACTCCAACTCCTAAGCCATATGGAGACTCTGGAGTCCGTGTTGGGCTTAACGGGAGAGATGCTAGAATGCTTTCTCACTTCGATTGCGTCGTCTCTGCTTTGCTGCTTATCTGCTCCCAGATGAGTTTGACGACGAACTGGTTTTTGTTTTGTGTGCGCTGTTCAAGGCGCTCATGCATCTTCTCACACACATGCCTGTAACACGGCTAGCTTGAAATTAGTTCACAGGTACGCTGTGCTGGACACAAGACGTTCCCTTCTTGAGGGGCAGTGCACTGCTCTTCGATCTGCCTCTATTGGCAGGTCTGCGACTATTCCATGGTTCCGTGGCGATGGTCCAGGATGACTCCCTTTGTCATTCCATTGATCTGCTGCTGCTCAGTCAGCTTGATCGTCCTTATGTTGGAGGCAGGTGCCATCCAAAGCCTAACAAGTACCCTTCTGCTTCCCCTGCGAAGCTAAGGGCTGATCCTCCTGCCGCCTCTTCTACTCACTCACTGGGTAGGGTAGGCGTCGGCAGTAGTCACCTCGATTTCGTCCCAGGTTCAGGCATTCCACTCAGTCGAGAGTGCACCCTGTCAAAGGGGGCGATCGAGGTCATCAAGAACTTTCTTTCTGTGGGATTTTATTCTTGCCTGTTCTTGGTGACGAAGAAGGACAGCCGACTCAGACAGGTTATCGATCTGAGTATTCTGACGCAGTCTATCATTGCTCCTCAGTTCAGCATGGAGGCTTTCAGATCGGTTCGCCGCTCCATTCCAGTTCAAGGCCATGCCCTTTGGCCTCGACCTGGATCATTGCACCTTCACCTGTCTGATGTCGCATGTGTAAGTCGCACACAGTCCAGGGTGTCTTCTTCGGCTTATCTAGTTGATATCCTCCAGAGGCAATCCAATGCTGCTTTTCTGGAGTCTGATGTCGTCACACTGTTGAGCCTACTCACGTCACTAGGGTTCAGAGTTAGCGGAGAGAAGTCGGACCTGGTTCCTTCTCCGTCGTTTTGTCATCTGGGATGGACTTCATCAGCTCGGAGTCTTCCCCGACTGCTTGGCCTCTGCGTTTTGGTGACGGATCTCATTCCTCAAGGTCGACTGCATGTTTGACCTCTCCAACGCTTTCTGCTCAGTCGTTGGAGGCCAAATGTCGATCCTCTGGTTCTGGTGCTTCTGTTACCGGAGTCTCCTTCTCCCCTGACAGATATTCAGTGGATTATGCAGGGAGTTCCGTTGGACTTCCCCACGTCCGATCGTGTCTTGACGGCAGTCACCAGCGATCTCGGATGGGGTGTGACGTTGGATCCTCTAGGTCTTTTCCTTCATGGGTCATGGGACCAGGATCTAGCAGGTCTTCACGTCAACCAGAAGGAGCTTCTTGCTCTTCTTCTGAGTTTCCAGCAGTGGATCCCCTGCTTTTCGAATTGTCAGGTCCTTCTGTGGTCTGACAATTCTACGGTGGTTGTTTACATTCGGAACCAGGGTGGCACGCACTATGTTCCCATGTATGAATTGTTTCAGGACCTTCTACTGCTCGCTCAGGATGTCAATGCCAGAGTGGTGGTTCGTCACTTTCCTGGTTGTCTGAACTTCCTAGCCAACTTCCTGTCCCGATGGGGCAGGTTCTTTTCCACCGAGTGGATGCACCACATGTTGCTGTTGCAGTCTCTTTGCGATCTCTGGTGTCATCCCCACATCGATCTCTTTGCAACTAATTGGAACCATCAGGTGGACACTTTCGTGCCCCCATGTCCAGATGCTCTGGCTTCCGCCGTGGACGCTCTGTCCATTCTTTGAAACGGTCTTGATTGCTACGCCTTCCTGTCGGTTCCGATTCTGCCTCAGGTTCTAGCCCAGATACGAACCTGCAGTTGTTTAATCCTTTCGATCGCACCCCTGTCGCCTCAGTGGGTGTGGATCAATCTGCTCCGCTCTCTGTTAGCGGCAGTTCCGGCATGTCTCCCTCTACATCGCGGCTTTCTTTGCCAAGGTCGCCCGAGGAGGTTTCAAATTGACCCGACTTCATTGTGCCTTCGCATGTCTTTTATCGGGTCCTGTCTCCTGCGTAGTGGTTTTTTTGAGACTAGCAGTGGAGTTGCTTTTCTTCTTCAAGGAGGCACTCACTCCACTTGTTTAGCCTCTGTGGCTAAGTGGAAGGTTCTTCTCTCTATGGTGTGCGATCACTCTGTTGCTTCTGTCACTCCTTCGATCACACCGATTGCTGAGTTTCTGGTATATGTTTGATTCTGGGGGTCTCCAGCAGTGGGTACAAGTCCATGCTTCGAAGACCTTTTTCATATGTGGGACAACGTTGTATCGGCACTCATCCTTGCCTCTCCAAGCTTGTTCTGCATTTTTCCTTGAAAAAGCCTAGGACTTTGCAGTTTACTACAAGATGGACACTTTCTTGGGTGCTGTTCTGCTTGGGGGGGGGGGGGGGGGTTGCACCTTTATCCCGGGTGGATATGCGTTTTCTCACATGTCAGATCTCTCCTGAATCCATTTCTTGATGGATTTGTCTTTCTATTCGTGCAGCTTCCGCTCGTCTAGCGACTGGCGATTCTATTACCAATCGTTTTTCTGCCACGAGGTGCATGCATTGTTTTCCTCTTGGGGCTTATACTCACTCCGTCATGTTGTCGGATGTTATGCTGGCAGCCTACTGGAGAAATGCTACCTTCTCCACTTATCTGCAACAGTTGCTGGAGCAGGCAGAGGACCTTTGTTCTACGGGCACTCTTTCTTCTGCTCAGGCTGTTGTCTATCCCAGCCATTCAGCTTCTTACAAGGTCAGTTCCAGCTCCATGCTGTTACTACCCTTTCTGTCTGTGTGTCGCACATCACCATATGCCTCATCTCTCATTGTCTTTTACTAATGTTTGTGATTCTATGGTTTGATAGGACTAGGGATCTCTTCCTCTGTCCACGGTTCCAGTGTAGTTGAGTTATGTGTGGGTTGGTTATGTGATTCCCTCCATCCTATTGTCTATTCAGCCTGTAGTAAACACTTTTAAGGTAGGTTGATAAGAAATATAAATTTTATAGTAAATTTCCTTTCTTATTATACCTATTGCAATTGTTTATATGGATGCCCTCCCGTCTTTATATTTGGGTAACAATCCTTCCTCCCAGCTGATCACATAACTCCTATGTTGGTGGACTCAAAAGAATGATTAATTGATGACTGCTTGCACAATGGTTAATGGAAGTCGTGGAATTGTACTAAAGGAAGAGTGTCCCCTACTGGGTGTGCGCCGATGGCACTCTACCCAGTTTTGGCTTATTTTTTTTGGTGGTATTTTTTACACCACTTTTCTTTCCCAAATCTCTTGGGAAAGATTAAAATAGAGAGTATTTTATCCGAGTTAGGGTCTTCCACTGTAGTGCAAGCCTGTAGTAAACAATTGTGGTAGGTATATTAAGAAAGGAAATTTACTATAAAATTTATATTTCCACTTCTGAGAGGGGCAACAATTTTTTCCCCACCCAAAATTTCAATTTTCAGAACCGAGGGGCAGATTTTAACCAAATTTGGTATGAGGTACTATTGTGTCACAAGTACTTGATAGAATTAAGCAAAAAAAAAAATTCCTGCATATCTGTGTGAACCCCATGAGCTACAAATAGAATTTTTTTCAAAGCCTATATTTTAAGACCAGTAAAACTGAATAGGCAGAAAACATTGCAGTCATTGGGTACGATAGTGGGAATCGCTGAGTTCATTTTTGGGCTCTAGAGGACACCAAACTGTAACTTGGTGCAATATGGAAAATAATCTTTTGAAATTTTCTTGTTCATATCCACTGGTCAGACTATTTTGATATGTGCAATACAGCATTTTTATAGGGGCCAGGTTCAAGTTTGTTCAAATCAAGTCTGTGGGTTCATATTTGGGTTCCTTAGGGGAGCCCTAATTTTAACTTAACTTGTGAGGAAAATTCTTTAAAAATATTCTGATTTGGTTTAATCAGTCAGATTCTTTTGATACTTGGTATACAGTGCACTTATGAGCATCGGATTCAAGTATGTTCAAAAAAGTTTCTTGGTTAATATTTCGAGCCCAAATTTCAAATTGGTGTAATATGATGAATATACTTTAATATCTTCTTCAGATCTGTGCACCAGAATCTTTACGATATTTGGGATGCAAATACCTCATGGAAGTGACATTCAACTTTATTGAAACCGGGTCCCTGGGTTCATACATATTTGGGCCCAATACATTAGCCTGCATTTTAACATCGTGCAATATGAGAAAAATGCTTTAAAAGTCTTGTTTGGATCAACAACTAAAAATCTTTTGATTTTTAGCTCAACTTTGACGTAAATCAAATTTGAGGTTATGCCATGGCCAGTCGTCCGTCTCTCTGTCTGCCTGTCCATCCGTCTGTCCGTCAACAATTCTATACGGCTTGGGCTGGAGGCCGTATTTATGAACTGATCTTTACGAAACTTCTTGAGTACCTTTGTTATCACCGTGGAACGAGAACAAGTGTTTTTGGGTGTGTTCTGAAATTCAAGATGGCCACCAGCAGCCATTTTGTGCAGAAATTATGCAAATTAGATGAACTTTTCTTTATTCAGTGCTACTTATACACAGTAAGTGCACATGTGAATACGGCTCGGGCTAGAGGCTTTATTTATGAACCGATCTTCATGAAACTTCTTGGGTACCTTTGTTATCACCTTGGGACGAGAGCGAGTGTTTCTGGGTGCGATCCAAAATTCAAGATGGCTGCCAGTGGCCATTTTGTACCGAAATTAGGTCCAATCAGTTTTTTGTACGCAACTTCTACACAGCTCAGGCTAGAGGCCGTATTTATGAACAGATCTTTACAAAACTTTTGGGGTATCTTTGTTATCACCGTGGGATGAGAACGAGTGTTTTTGGGTGCAGTCCGAAATTCAAGATGGCCACCAGCAGCCATTTTGTACCAAAATTAGTGTAATCAGTTTTTTGTACAGAACTTCTGTATGAAAGTTCTGATTTGAATAAATTTTTGTATGAATGTTTAGTAACATGAAATACATCACATGTAATGTTTTTTTTTCTCTTGCAGAAAGTATGCAAATTAGATGAACTTTTCTTTATTCAGTGCTACTTATACACAGTGAGTGCACATGTCAATACGGCTAGGGCTGGAGGCTGTATTCATGAACCGATCTTCATGAAACTTCTTGGTTACCTTTGTTATCACCTTGGGATGAGAACGAGTGTTTTGGGGTGCGGTCCTAAATTCAAGATGGCCGCCGGCGTCCATTTGTACCAAAATTAGGTACAATCAGTTTTTGGTACAGAACTTCTATATGAAGGTTCTGATTTCAAATTTTTGAATGAATGTTTAGTAACATGGAATACATCACATATAATACGGGTTTTTTTCTCGTGCAGAAATTATGCAAATTAAATGAACTTTTCTTTATTCAGTGCTACTTATACACAGTAAGTGCAAATGTCAATACGGCTCGGGCTAGAGACTGTATTTATGAACCGATCTTCATGAAACTTCTTGGGTACCTTTGTTATCACCTTGGAATGAGAACGTGTGTTTCTGGGTGCAGTGCAAAATTCAAGATGGCTGCCAGTGGCCATTTTGTACCGAAATTAGGTCCAATCAATTTTTTGTACACAACTTCTATACGGCTCAGGCTAGAGGCTGTATTTATGAACCGATCTTCATGAAACTTCTTGGGTACCTTTGTTATCCCCTTGGGACAGGATTGAGTGTTTTTAGGTGCCTTTGTTATCACTGTGCTATGAGAACAAATATTTTGGGATTCAGTCAGACCCACTCTGGGACTCAAAAGATTTCTTTTCTAGTTTAGCATCTGACTGTCACACACCTTTACAATACTTTACCTACACATTTGTTACAGGCTACGGTCAGTATATATGTACAGTCCATTACAATACTTTATATGTACCTTTGTTATCAGGTCATTACATAGTTGTTTGTCATTGCTGTGTCACATGCTATACATGTACATGTCTTAACAAGTTGAACTACAGTGTCATTGACACTTTCATTGTTATACAGCATCTTTGGAGGGGAGTGAAGGGGGAGGGGGGTGAGATTCAATTTTGTTCAATTCAAGTCCCTTTATTCATAATTGGGCTTACTGTGGATGCCCAAATGGTTTTTTCCTTGATGAAGTATGAGGAATTCTCTTTAAAAATCTTGTTCGGATCTACCATTTTTTGTAAGATTTGGTATACAACAGCATCCTTTTGAGGCTCAGATTCACGTTTGTTAATATCACGTCCCTGGATTGATATTTGGTCTCACTGTGGGAGCCTAAACTTTAACTTTGTGTAATATGAGAAATATTCTTTAAAAATCTCCTTCTTCAGATCCACCAGTCAGAATCTTTTCATAGTGGGGATACAGCAGATTCAAGTTGTTAAATGAAGTCCTTGGCTTCATATTATTTGGCCTCATTATGGGCGCCCAAATTTTATTTTTGTGCAATATGAGGAAAATTGTTTAAAAAATTTCTTCTTATTCTGATCCACTAGTCAGAATCTTTTGATGTTTGATATATGGCATCCTTATGTGCAGGGGCAGATTCAACTTTGTTCAGATCAAGTCCCCGCATTATTATTTGGGTTCCCTATGAAGCCTGATTGTTAACTTCTTGCAATATGATGAATATTATTTACAAATCTTCTTCAGATCCACCAATCAAAATCTTTTTATATTTGGTGTGCAAAATCCTTAAGTGGGATAAGATTCAGGTTTGTTCATATCAAGTCCTAGAGTTCATATTTGTGCTCCGATGGGGCAGGTGGGGAGATTCATATTAACAATTTGATGGAATTAAGTCCCTGGATTCATGTTTGGATTCCCTATGAGAGCCTGGATTTTAACCTAATGCAATATGGAAATACTGGATATCCAGGCATTATTTCTGTGGTAGCATCAGAAAAATGAATGAAACACAGATTTTCTCAAATTTGAATTCCTGGTCTCATTTTTACTGGCATGATGGTGATTTCAAATCTTTTCTCTGAAGAATCAATGGTCTTTTTCAAGGTGAACGTTTCAGGCCCCCGGGACCTCTGATATTATTTATCCATACTATGGAAATTTCTTTATTGATGGAAGTTAAAGCATCTGTAGCACTACTTAACCCATTACCTAATATGAAAAGCAGACGACACTTGCAAAAAAAATTCTTGTATAACTAATTTTTTTACTTTTTTGTCTCAAAAACAAAGGTTATGACCCCTCATTGGAACAAGCTCAATGAGCTCATTCCAATGAGGGGTCATAACCTATGTTTTTGAGACAAAAAATGAAAAAATAATAAAAATTAATTGACGATTTTTAGCTCAACTTGACAAAGTCAACCTGAGCTATTGCCATCATTTTTCGTCCGTCGGTGTACGTACGTACGTCCGGGCATACGTACGTACGTCCAGGCATACGTATGTACGTCCACAATTTCCTTTGGCACACCTCACAGGTCGCATTTATGATCAGATTGCTTTGAAACTTGGTATGCTTGTTGGGGGTGACCTCTAGATGGGAGCTATCGATTTTCTGCAATTTCCATCAAAAAATGTTGCCACGGCCAACGTTCTTAGAAATTAGTTTAGTCAGACCTCAATATTTTCCTTTGGCATGCCCTACAGGGCACATTTATGATCGGATTGCTTTGAATCCTGGCATGCTTGTTTGGGGTGACCTTAAGTTGTGAGCTATCGATTTTCTTCCATTTCCGTCAAAAAATGTTGCCACAGCCAATGTTATTAGAAGTTAGTTTAGTCAGACCTCAATTTTTCCTACAGGGCAAATTTATGATCAGATTGGTTTGAAACTTTGTATGCTTGTTTTTGGTGACCTCTAGATGGGAGCTATTGATTTTCTTCCATTCCCGTCTGTCAAAAAATGTTGCCACTGCAACAATCTTTGAACTTAGTTTAGTCATGCATCAATATACTCCTTTGGCACGCCCTACAGAGCACATTTTTGATTAGATCAGTTTGAAACTTGGCATACTTGTTTGGGATTACCTCTAGATGGGAGCTGGCGATGACCTTTGATGAAATTAGTGCAGTTATGCATCAAAATTTCCCCTTGGCACACCCTGCAGGACACATTTATTATTAGATCACTTTGAAACTTGGTATGCTTGTTTGGGGTGAGCTCTAGATGGGAGCTATCGATTTTCTGCCATTTCCGTCAAAAAATGGTGCCGTTGGCAACGATCTTTGATGTTAGTTTAATCAGTCCTCAATATTTCCCCTCGGCACACCCTTCAGGGCACATTTATGATCGAATTGCTTTGAAATCTGGCATGCTTGTTTGGAGTGACCTCTTGGTGGGAGCTATTGATTTTCTTCCATTTCCATCAAAAAACAACCTTTGAACTTAGTTTAGTCAGGCATCACTATATTCCTTTGGCACGATGGTTTGAAACTTGGTATGTTTGTTTGGGGTTACCTCTAGATGGGAGCTATTGATTTTCTTCGATTTCCATCAAAAAATGTTGCAACTGGCAATGACTTTCGATGAACTTAGTGCAATTATGCATCAATATTTCGCTTTTGGCACACCCTGCAGTGCACATTTTGACCAGATCACTTTGAAACTTGGAATGCTTGTTTGGGGTTAGCTCTAGATGGGAGCTATCGATTTTCTTCCATTTCCATCAAAAAATGTTGCCGCTGGCAACATTCTAAGAACTTAGTTTAGTCAAACCTCAATATTTCCCTTTGTCACACCCTACAGGGCACATTTATGATCGAATTGTTTTGAAACCTGGCATGCTTGTTTGGGGTGACCTCTACATGGGAGCTATTGATTTTCTTCCATTTTCCGTCAAAAAATGTTGCCACCGGCAATGACCTTTGAACTTAGTTTAGTCAGGGATCAACATATTCCTTTGGCACGATGGTTTGAAACTTGGTATGTTTGTTTGGGGTTACCTCTAGATGGGAGCTATCGATTTTCATCCATTTCTGTCATAAATAGTTGCCATTTGCTACAACCTCTGATGAACTTAGTAAAAACTTAGTGCAGTTAAGCATCAATATTTCCCTTTGCAGGCCTCGAAATAAGAGGTGAATGTTCGTACCGTTCAGCTATCAGTTACGCAGATTTGTTTTCAGGCGAACGCTCGATTGGTTAACCAAAAATTGCGCAGATGGCCAACGAAGTTAGTTGTTACTGGATGAGAAAAGTTTTCAACGTGTTTCCTCCCACTGATTTAAAAGAAGCACTGCAGTGAACAAAACAAGAACAAATGCTCATGGTTATCATACAGCATGTTTCAATCAAAACTGTACTTGTGGGGGTATAAATCTATAGTATTAGTGGTACTGAAGATCTGCAGTACTAACTCGTGGCACCCTCTGGCTCTCGAAACAATTAATTTGTTTCGATTCTGAGAAAGACGATTGTATGTTACAGCTAAAGGAAGCTAACTGCTTTGTTAATACATTTACCGCATGTGAGGTATTAACTCTCGCACTGCGCGAAGCTGAAAATAAGTCTTCGATACAATAAAAAGGAGACATATTGAAAATCAAATGAGCTGTTGTTAATTATTTGCATTCCGCCCCTTTTTACCCTACCAATCCATGATAAAAATTTTCGAACACATTATGGAAATGTCTTTTATTCACCAATGCTGACTTCTTATTTACGTGCTTATTCCATTTCAATAAACAGCCAGCATGGTTGTGAACATGGGTTTTTCCAAATGATTTCGAACATTGTGGCACAAATAAAGTTTTAGTTTGGAACTTTGGATTACATTCTCCGGATTCCGAAATGTACGGGAAGGTAGATACGATTTACAATTATTTCTTTTCCAATGTTAATCGGAGACTGCCAATGCAACTCCCATGCCCTAAAGTTCAATGTATTCGTAATACAGATGTCCATCGACGGTATTTGACCCCATCCTCACACAATTGCCTAATTCCCACTTCCAGTTCGAGACAAATGAGTTTGGGTTTCTGAAATAAGCCACACAGCAAAATAAACAATTAAAATTCTTTAATTTTCATTAGACTTAAAAATCATATAAAGCAAAGATCAACAAATGTTAATGTGTGCAGATGTGAATGTGCATGTGTGGGTGGGGGGGGGGGGGGGGGGGGGCGTGTGTATGTACCTGTTTTGTACTTCGCCTGCCTTGGGTCCCTTGTGTCTAAACGCCAAACTAATTTGGGAGGAACTGTAGTTGGGTATGTTAGAAGCTTTGTCAGTATTAATACTTTTAATGCAATGGTTAACCAATAGGTTTATGAAAAAAATCTAGGTAACCGATCAACAGGTTAACCATTGTCAAATGAGGCAACCTGCTGGAAGGTTTATCAAAATCTTGTTATTTCGAGGCCTGCTTTGACACACCTTGCAGGGCACATTTATGATTGGATCGCTTGCAAACTTGTTGAGCCTGTGTGGGGTGACATCTATATGGGCCCTGTCGATTTTCTTGCATTTCTGTCAAAAAATGTTGCCGCTGACCTTTGAACTTAGTTTAGTCAGACAGTAATATTTCCCTTTAACACACCCTTCAGGGCACATTTATGATCGGATCACTTTGAAACTTGGTGTGTGTGTTTGTGGTGACCTCTAGATGTGAGCTATTGCTTCTTTTCATTTCCATAAAAAATTATTGTCGATATCACCAGCCTTTGAACTTACTGCATTTGTGCATCAACTTATCCCTTTTGCACTCTCTGCAGGGTATATTTATGAATTTCCATTAAAAAAAAAATCCAAAAAAACATTGCCACAACCAATGACCTTCTACTTAGTGCATTTGTGCATTAACATCTCCCTTTGGCATGCCTCAGAGGGCACATTCATTTTCAGGTTGTTTTGAAACTTTGTATGCTTATGCAGGGTGACAAAGATAGGAGCTATTGATTTTCTTTTCATTTCCATCAAAAACTGTTGCTGTTAGCAACAATCTTTGAATTTATTGCATTTGTGCATCAACATTCTTCTTTGACATGGCCTACAGGCCACATTTATCATAGGATTGTTTTTGAACTTGGTGTCTCATTAGACAACACCTTTAGATAAGAGCTATTGATTAGCATTCATTTCTGTGAAAAAGTTGCCATTTACAATAACCTCGGAACATACTGCATTTGTGTATCAACATTCTTCCATTAGCCAGTCTTACAGTTTACATTTAAAAATGCATGGATTACTCTGATGTTGTGCAAACACAATGCTGTTATGTTGAAATTTCATCAAATAACATTGGTACCAATGATCTTCAATTTTGCCATTTTATTTATACATGTAACTTACCAAGTTCAAGTTTGTCAAGTTGAGCTACAGTGTCATTGACACTTTCATTAAAGAATAGTGCTGACCGGTTTTGGCCATTACATAATTTACGTTGGGTAAAGGGTTAATTGAGTGGTCCCCTTGTCAAGTCTCCTGGGTAGTGGAGATGTGCTTGTTTACTATGGTGTACAAGTACTGTTTTACCGAGAAAAGGATCAAGTAACCAACACATGTAGAAGAATGAAAAAGTTCTTTAAACTTTATATAATGTAACGGCCAAAACCGGCCAGCGCTATTCTCAAAAATCGCCAATTAATTTTCATTATTTTTTTCATTTTTTGTCTCAAAAACATAGGTTATGACCCCTCGTTGGAATGAGCTCGTCGTTGGCTGAACTTTACTACTTCATACTTGTACTCTGGTCACAATATAGCCATTGATGCTAGCAGTGACTTCAAACATAAATAAGTCTCAATAGAATCAGTGCAATACAAAAATTTGATTCGGTACTTCACTATACAGTACAGTGTACAGTCCATGCCAATCAATCTTCATTCAACCGATGAAAACGCACTTTGCAACTTTGCATCAAACTGTGAAGGTAGTGTAAGGAAGTGTTTTCTCAGATGCTCTTCATGTGCTTGTGCACGTGTATACAGTGTTATCAACACTAGGAATGTAACAGATGGTTACATTGACTTTGAATCTATTTGAAATCATTGATTTCACCCCGCCAAGGGAAAACAAAAAAGTGACTACAAAAAACTGTAGTACAAACATTGTCTACCCATAAAACCTCATTTGAGTAACGTACTAATTAATGTCTCTACATTATTGCCAAAATACTCACCATCCAATTTCTTATCAACCTGCCTTACAATTGTTTACTACAGGCTTGCACTACAGTGGAAGACCCTAACATGGAAAATATTCTTTCTATTTGATCTTTCCCAAGAGATTTGGGAAAGAAAAGTTGTGAAAAAACACCATGAAAAAATAAGCCAAAACTGGGTCGAGCTCCATCGGCGCACACCGAGTAGGTGACGCTCTTTTAGTACAATTCCATGACTTCCGTTAACCAGTGGGCAAAGCAGTCATCAAATCATACTTCTTTCGTCACGAGGACGGCCATTTGCAAATTCAGAAACAGTGATAATTCAACTCGTTGACAACGGTTTCCTGTGACTGGACTTATGGATTTGAGGATCGTATAATAACAGGACTGTGTTTTATATATTCTCGTTATTATTTTTCAACCACGTTTTCATTGTACTTTATATATTTTCCGCGTCGCACGCGACTTTCGCGTACCGTGCAGTTCGTACATAAAATTTTTCGGTTGATAAATTTTATTATTATTGGAGTTAGGTGTCAATGGAGGACTGTATGAACAGGATTTCTCCATTCTGTTGAGAGCAGAATTTCTGTTTTTTAGGTCCCTGTCTGCCGTCGGGGTTCAGTTGTGTTCCCACCGGTACTTTTTCTGCCACCTTTCTCTCGTAATTGGGGTTGTTCTACTGTCTATCTGTTGAGTTCACCTTTTTCTTCTACTGCTCTCACCTTTGTTATGTCCAGTACGGTTTGTATTGGGCAATTCATTTTGCCCTCGCTTTGGTGCGTTCCCGTGGTCATTCTTCCCACACCCGTGGGGGGGGGGGGGGGGGGACGCTGTCGTTTTCGGGGCCTCCCGACGTGATCACGTCTGGTGAGAGTTATAACCATAACCCCTCCGTGTGGGGTGTGCAGTTCCTCCCGCTCCCAACACGACCACGTCTGGTGAGAGTTATACCCCCTCCATGGGGGATGTGCAGTTTTTTAACCATGGTGGATACCTCGGGAGCTGTTGAGTTGTTTGGTGAAGAGATGCCTGGTTCCGGGACTATGGTCCCTTTCCAGTCGACATCTGAGTCTGTCGCTAGGGTTGTGACTCCACCTTTTGAAGCCGAGCTTGGTTGCTCTCTCCCCTTTTCTGCCAGTTTCAACAGCTCCTGTCGTATCTGGTGCTACTGCTGTTTCGGCTGCAACATCATCGGTCACATTTTCAGCTGGCCTTTCATGTCTGTAGTGTGAATGTGGGATATCGGACGTAGCTTTCCCTGACTTCAGCTCGGCGAAGTTGGAAGTGGCTGCTGACCGAACCCCCTGCTGTGACCTCTCCTCCGTTGAGCACAGCATTTTTATCCCTGCATGGGTCTGCAGAGGTGTCTGGTAGTGTAGACGTGGGGTTACGGCCTCAGCCTTCCCTGTCTTCAACTCGGCGAAGTCGGAAGTGGCTGCCGACCGAACCCCCCGCTGTGTCCTCTCAGCCATTGGGCACAGCAGTTTTATCCCTGCAGGGGTCTGCAGAGATGTCTGGTAGAGTAGACATGGGGTATCGGCCTCAGGCTTCCCTGACTTCAACTTGGCGAAGTCGGAAGGGGCTGCCGGCCAAACCCTCTACTGTGGTCTCTCAGTCGTCAGGTACCGCAGTTTTTCTCATTGGATTCGGATGTTCATTGTGGGGTCATCATGACCTCCGTGGCGTTTCTGTCCACGCACTCTGGTCCCATGGCCAGTTTTGCGGGACCAACGCTTTTTGTGCAGCCTGGACCTTCTGTCCTGCAGAGGTCCACAGTGACTCTCCTGAGTTTCCGCTCTGTAGATCCTTGGGGTATGTCATACCCCAATACACATCTGCCTTCAGATGTTTCAGCTGCAGTCCGTCGCCCCGCGTCGGGTGTATTTGAGGATCATGACCCTTCGCTGGTTAAATGGGTCAGGAGTGAAGCCACTTTGTCGGTTCGTTCCCATGTCGAACCGGCCGACACAGTCAGTGAGCTTAGGGAAGCCCTCTCCTTGCTCACTTAGTTTCTGTCCAAGAGCTGTTTCCGTTGCTTCCAGCGAGGCTATGAGTGGTTTCCGGGCGCCGCCTCCTGGGATTGGAAACAGGCCGCTTTCTACACCATGGGAGGCGTTGGCTGGTTTGCCCATGATGGGCTATGTGTCTTCCGACTAAGGGGATGAGTTCGACAAACCTGACGTCGAGAGCCAACAGTCTTCTGACTTGGGGCAGCTCTTGACTTTGTGTTTGGGTTCCCTCCAGATCTCAAACCATCAAACCAGCCGACAGTGTCAGCCTGGCCGCGATCATCGGTCGCGCGCCTACAGCCTGTGGAGCAACCTGCTTCTTGGTGCCATCGACCGTGTCTGTCGGTACAGGTGGTTGAAGCGTTTACAGCTTTGGGCTCCAAGCTGAGTTCCAAGGCTACGAAGACGTCGTTCTTCATCAGGGTTGACACTTTTTTGCCTCCGGTGCGTTTTCATTCCTACGATTCCGCCAGTCCGTCAGTCTGCCAGACTTTGACGGTCTTGGATCAACTTCCCAGCCGGCCATTTTTCATATGGAGACTCTGGAGTCTGTGTTGGGCTTATCGAAAGAGATGCTGGAATGCTTTCTCTCTTCGATCACGTCTCTGCTTTGCTGCTTATCTACTTATCTGCCCCCAAATAAGTTTGACGACGAACAGGCTTTTTGTGTGTGCTGTCCAAGACGCTCATGCATCTTCTCACACGCATGTCTGTAACACAGCTAACTTGGAATTAGTTCATTGGGACGTTGTGCTGGACACAAGCCGTTCCCTTCTTGAGGGGTAGCGCGCTGCTCTTTGATCTGCCTCTATCGGCGGGTCCACAACTATTCCATGGTTCCGTGGCAACGGTCAGGGATGACTCCCTATGTCATTCCATAGATCAGCTGCTGCTTCGTCAGCAGCACAGCTTGATCAGCCTTCTGTTGGAAGCAGGGGCCATCCAAAGCCTAACAATTACCCGTCTGCTTCCTCTGCGAAGCCAACGGCTGATCCTCCTGCTGCCACTTCTACTTACTCACAGGGTAAGGGTAGGCGTCGGCAGTAGTCACCTCGAATTTGTCCCAGGTTCAGGTGTTCCACTCAGCTGAGAGTGCCTCTTCCAACGCAAGTCCCTTTCAACATTACACGTTGGGAATTTTTGATCACAGAGATAGGCAATCTCCTGTCAAAGGGGGCGATCGAGGTCATCAAGAACATTCTTTCAGTGGGATTTTATTCCCGCCTGTTCTTGGTGCTGAAGAAGGACGGCAGACTCAGACAGGTTATCGATCTGAGTATCCTGACCCAGTCTATCATTGCTCCTAAGTTCAGCATGGAGGCTTTCAGGTCGGTTCGCTGCTCCATTCACCAGGGAGTTTTCCAGTTCAAGGCCATGCCCTTCGGCCTTGACCTGGATCCTTGGGCCTTCACCCATCTGATGTCGCATGTGTTAGTCTTACATCGCACACAGTTCAGGGTGTCTTCTTCGGCATATCTAATCGATATCCTCCAGAGGCATTCCACTACTGCCTTTCTGGAGTCAGATGTCGACACACTGTTGAGCCTGCTTACGTCACTAGGGTTCAGAGCCAATGAGGAGAAGTTGGACCGGGTCCCTTCTCCGCCGTTTTGTCATCTGGGATGGACTTCCGTACTCAGCTGAATACGGTGGCAATTTCTCGGGCAAGGGGTGTGATTTTCTCAGCTTTTTGCCCTGACTCTGTCCCAGTCCACATCCGCAACAGCTCGGAGTCTTCTGCTCGGTCTCTGTGGTTCGATGACGGATCTCATTCCTCCAGGTCGACTGCATGTCAGACCTCTCCAAGGCCGAATGTCGATCCTCTGGATCTGGTGCTTCAGTTACTGGAGTCTCTTCCTTCTCACCGTCTCCCCTGATATATGTTCAGTGGATTATGCAGGGAGTTCCGTTGGACTTCCCCACATCCGATCGGGTTCTGACGGCAGTCGCCAGTGATCTCGGATGGAGTGTGAAGTTGGATCCTCTAGGTCTTTCCCTTCACGGGTCATGGGACCAGGATCCAGCAGCTCTTCACGTCAACCAGAAGGAGCTTCTTGCTCTTCTTCTGAGTGTCCGGCAGTGGATCCCCCGCCTTTCGAAATGTCAGGTCCTTCTGTTGTCCAACAATTCAACAGTGGTTGTTTACATTGGGAACCGTGTTTCCATGTACAATTTGGTTTGGGATCTTCTATTGCTCGCTCAGGATGTCAACACCGGAGTGGTGGTTCGTTACATTCTTGGTCGTCTGAATGTCCTAGCCTACTCCCTGTCCCGACTGGGCAGGTTCTTTTCCACAGAGTGGATGCTCCACATGGTGATGTTCCAGTCTCTTTGCGATCTCTGGGGTCGTCCCCACATCGATCTCTTTGCGACTCGTCGGAACCATCAGGTGGACACTTTCGTGTCCCCATGTCCAGATGCTCTGGCTTTCGCCGTGGATGCTCTGTTCCTCCTTTGGAACGGTCTTGTTGGCGTCGCCTTTCTGCTGGTTCCGATTCTGCCTCAGGTTCTAGCCCAGATACGAACCTGCAGTTGTTGAATCACTTCGATCACACCCATGTCGCCTCAGTGGGTGTGGATCAATCTGCTCTGCTCTCTGTTGGTGGCGGTTCCAGCACGTCTCCCTCTACATTGCGACCTTCTTTGCCAAGGTCTCCCGAGGAGGTTTCCTGTCGACCGACTTAGTTGTGCCTTTGCGCATATCTTTTGTCAGGTCATGTCTCCTCCATATCGTTTTTTTAGAGACGAGCAGTGGAGTTGCTTTGCTTCTTCATGGAGGCACTCCACTGGTTTAGCCTATGCGGCTAAGTGGAAGGTCTTCTGTCGATGGTGTGCAGATCACTCTGTTGATTCTGTCACTCCTTCAATCACACAGATTCCGGAGTTTCTGATATATGTTTGATTCTGTGGGTCTCCATCAAAGGGTACAGGTCCATGTTCCGGAGACCTTTTCGTATGTGGGACAGTGTCGTATCGGCACTAATCCATGCCTCTCCAAGCTTGTTCTGCACTTTTCCTTGAAAAGGCCTAGGACTTTGCAGCTTACCCCAAGATGGAATCTTTTATGGGTGCTGCTCTGCTTGGAGGGGGGGGGGGGGGCACCGCCCGAGCCTTTATCCCAGGTGGATATGCATTTTCTCACATACATGATGGCTTTTGCCTCAGCCAGACAGGTTAGTGAGCTTCACGCCCTCTTGGTTGCCCGGCCTTTTTCTGGAGCTCTCCCACCAGTGTTATGTTTACCAGTGATTGCTCTTTTCTGGCCAAGAATCAGATACCAGAAACTACTCTGTCTCCTATCTGTATCGGGATTCTTCCTTGTGTTCATTAGGAAGGGTAGGAATGATTTTCTGTCTCTTATTCCTGGTCGACAGAAGATCTCTCCTGAATCCATTTCTCGATGGATTTGTCTTGCTATTCGTGCAGCTTCAGCTCGTCTAGCGACTGGCGATTGTATTACCAATTGTTTTTCTGCCACGAGGTGTGTGCATTGTCTACCTCTTGGTGCTTATACTAACTCCGTCATGTTATCAGATGTTATGCTGGCAGCCTACTGAAGAAATTCAACTTTCTCCACTTATCTTCGACAGTTGCTGGAGCAGGCAGAGGACCTTTGTTCTACGGGCCCTCTTTCTTCTGCTCAGGCTGTTGTCTATCCCAGGCATTCGGCTTCTTACCAGGTCAGTTTCAGCTCTGTGCTGTTACTGCCCTTTCTGTCTTTGCGTCGCACATAACCATACGCCTCATCTCTCATTGTCTTTTACTAATGTTTGTGATGCTATGGTTTGATAGGCCTAGGGACCTCTTCCTCTGTCCATGGTTCCAGTGCAATTGGGTTATGTGTGGGTTGGTTATGTGATTCCCTCCATCCTATTGTCTATTCAGCCTGTAGTAAACAATTGTAAGGTAGGTTGATAAGAAATTTAAATTTTATAGTAAATTTCCGGGCCTCCCGTCTTCTTATTCGGATAAGAATCCTTCCTCCCCGCTGATCACATAACTCCTATGTTGGCAGACTCAAAAGAATGATTTGAAGACTGCTTTGCGTACTGGTTAACGGAAGTCGTGGAATTGCACTAAGAGAAGAGTGTCCCCTACTGGGTATGCGCCGATGGCACTCGACCCAGTTTTGGCTTATTTTTTCGTGGTGTTTTTGCACCACTTTTCTTTCCCAAATCTCTTGGGAAAGATCAAATAGAGAGTATATTTTCCGAGTTAGGGTCTTCCTCTGTAGTGCAAGCCTGTAGTAAACAATTGCGGTAGGAATAATAAGAAAGGAAATTTACTATAAAATTAAATTTCCATGCAACAAAATACCAATTTGTATGTGTGTTATGAGAATAGTAATCGCCCCAGATGTTGATTCAAGAAATTTTAATCTTCTTGTACGTAAATTTATTGATGTAGCTCTGTCAAAGTGTACCCAAAAGGAACAATATTTATTTCGTATTTTCGTGCAAGATATTTAAATATGGTACTCATGAGACCTATGTTAAAATATCTTGTATAAAAACACAAACAAAATTTGTTCAGTTAATTTTTCCAACTAAATTTGTTCAGCTATAGAAAACATGAATTAAATTTGTAATTAGTTAAGCAATCTGAACATAATCATCAATATCAGTCACAGGTATTAATAACTACGTTCAGATTCTGATCTAGTTTACAATATACCAGTATATTGTGGTATTTTTTAAAAATTTGAATACCGTACAGCCCTATTGTATGCGTTTCAAATAATTTTGATTGACAGATTTTTTGAATGTAGAGGGAGTCAGAACTGTAGAATCACTATCAGTAAGAAAGTCTAGTAATTTTTTTAAAGAAGTTTCTCACTCCTGAGTTGACAGAAAGATAACAGAAGTACTGCAAGAAAAGCCAAAAAAAACAACCCAGGTCAACTATAAAGAACTCCTGATGGTTCATTTCTTGTCAACCTACTCACAATTGTTTCCAACAGGCTTGCACTACAGTGGAAGTCCCTAACTCAGAAGTATACTCTCTATTTTTTGTTCTTTTCCAATCTAATTCGGAAAGTAAAAGTGGTACAAAAGCATGATGAAAAAATAAGCCATAAAACTAGGCCGAGTGCAACCGCCACACACCCAGTAGGGGACACTCTTCTCTGTACCAGTACGTTGGTTTCCCGAACCAGTGTGCAGACATATAACAGAAGTGTTATTCTTTTTTCTTCTGCCATCTTGACAAGATGCGTTTGTGAATTGCTTTTATCAGTAATACCTTGACTTGTTTATTGAAGTGAATGTTTTGTTCTGTATTGTGGAATCCTAAGCTGCTGCTTCACATCCAGATATACATGGCAGTGTTTTTATATTATTCTCGAATTATTAACCGTTTTTCGTGTTTTTAATTCTCTGTACCGATTCTTGCGCATTTTTGTGTACCATACTTTTTTCGGTTTCTCATATATGTTAACCCTTTCAGTGCTTTTGTTGGAGTTAGGTGTTAGCGGGGAGCTGTTGTGGCAAAATTTCTTCCCTCTGCTGAGAGGCAAATTTCTGTCCTTTCTACCAGTTTTGCCTGTTAGTGTTCTGTATTTGTTTCAGTGCCAGGACTGATGTCCCCTCCAGTTGACATCTGAGGCTGTCACTCATGTTGTGACTCCTCCTTTGGAGCTGAGCTCTGTTGCTTCCTCCTCGTTCTCGCCATTGCCAACAACCACTGATGTATCCATTCCAGCTGCTTCTCAGTCGGTAACGTCTTCCACTGTCTCCGTTTTAGCTGGTGCTGGCTTGTCCCTGCAGGGGATTCTGCTCCTTTGGACTTGGGGTATAGGCCTCAACCTTCCCTGACTTTAATTCAGCAAAGAGTCAAAAGGGGTTGCCTGCCAATCTTTCTGTTTCAGTCTCTCGGCAGAGCTTGCTGTGGATCCAGATGGTCATGGTAGGGTGCTGTGCTTCTGTCCTCGTTTCTGGCCATTTGGCCAGTTTAGCAGGACCAACACAACCTGTGCAGCCTGTCCCTCAAAGGTTCGTAGCAACTCTCCTGAGTTCTTGATCTTCTGATCCTCAGGTTATTTCAGACCCCAATAAGCATTTACCGTTGGATGCTTTGGCTGCCGTCCATTGTCTGGCTTCAGATGTTTGGGAGGATCAAGACCCTTCCCTTGTGAGAAGGGTCAGATGTGAAACCACTTCTTTGGTCCTTCCCATGTTGGACTGGTGGGTTCGGACATGAGCTTCTCAAGGCTCAAGACTATCATCAATCTATTTCAAATTTTTTCAGGACCAGTTTTATACTGTATTATTACTGTCCTTTTTGTCTGTGTGTCACGAGCAGCCATACACCTCATATCACATCTTTCTACATCGATGTTTGTGGTGCATTGGTTCTACACACCTGGGGATCTCTTCTCCTGTCCCGCGGTTCCAGTGCAGTCTGGTTATGTGGGGGTTGGTTATGTGATTCCCACCTCCTATTGTCTATTCAGCCTCTTGTAAATTGTGAGTTGGTAAACAAGAAATATAAATTTTATATTAAATTTAATTTCTTATTATGCCCCCACTCTTTTTTAATAAGTGGGGTATACTGGATTGCGCTTGTCCAACTGTCTGTCCATCCATCTGTATGTCTATCCATACAACTGTCAGTAGGTAATACAGGCGGATTCTCTATCACTTTGTACATGTACGTGTACACGATGCGTTTACCAACGTGGGATTCGGTGTTAAATCGCACGCTTGTTCACAAAAATGTTCAGTGATGTTGAATCTCCCATGTTTTTTTGTGACTCCTAGATCGCACTTTTAACGTTCAAATACTCGTGGTGAATGTTGAATGTCACACGTTTTTAAAAAAAAGGTGAAATTGTACATTTTCACTTTTTTCTTTTACTTTAAAAATTTTTGTCAACGTTCCCATCGCAGATCAGACCATCGATCCATCGTTGGTGAACGCGAGCAAAAAATTCTGGGCTAGCATCAAAAAAACGGTTTGCGGATTCTGCATCAGTGATCCAGAATCCGCTATTGTTTTGAGGCGGTGGGTTTTTCCCATTTATGACGTCATTAGGGGAATTCCCAAACTCAGCTAATCGACCAATCAGATTGCTCGATTCTCATAAACTCGATCATACAGAGTTATCTCCCCTCGTCGTGGGGTGGGGGGAATACCCGGATTTTTTTTCCTCCAAAAAACTTGACGGACAACTGTCGAACGCTTCCATTTCTGACGTGAGCGGGGAGAATACCCCGAGGAAATAAATAAAAAAAAGTATAAAAAAACATAAACATAAAAATAATTATAATTAAAATAATTATACATTTAATTTTGAAAATAATAAAACAATTAAAAACGAAAGATGTTTTTACAGATGGATTCTAGACATCGAGATCGAATTTTAGAAGAGTTTGAGCGTGCTAAGAAGGGCATTCAGTCTGCTGATAGAAGCAGACGTCTTGGTGAGATGGAACTCAAACGCGAAGCCACAAAAATATTTAAACCCGTGACGGAGGGTCAAGAGCGAAGCAGGAAGGAGATAGTCGAAGAATTGAGACCCATAAAGGAGAGTTCTTTGAGAATGGGTTCGTTGCCTCCTAGTTTTGGAAATCGGTATTCCGTTCAATCTACACCGGATTACGTTCCCACGGGAATTCAAACAGATTTGAGCAAGAGCAACGATACAGCTTCGACTATCACCACTAGTAGCGTCGCATCGTCTGATGATGATGGCGGTAAGAGAGATCAGTTGTATGGATTTTATAAGGATTCGGAGGGAAGGATTTTTGTAGGAGACACAGAAGTAGATATTGGCGATGATGAATTGATCGTGGGTTCGAACAGATACGAATTGACTGATGGACTGCGCAGATTGCTCCTTTACGACAAGCCCGGCAATTACATGGAACAGGATTTTGACAATTACGGCGACATTCTGGTCCAGACCCACGCCATGAAGAGAAATAACGATGCCAGAGAGACGAGACCCAAAGCCAACAGAGGTTACAAGTGGACGAAAGTGGTGAAACCCATATGGGATATGAACAAGAGGTCCGTCGAATCGGTGACTGGCAAAGGGGTGAAAACCACTTTTCTTCCGAGCGATTCTGACGCTCTGTCTCAGAGATTGAGTTTGTTGATGGCGTGCAGACGGGCTGGTAACACAGGATTAGATAATCAGATAGTTGCTATATCTGACGAATTGTTAAGACAGAAGGTTTTGAATAAAAACCACTATAAAAGGCTGATGAACGAATTGAAGGATTGATGTGTATATAATAAGTAGAGAGAAACAAACAAACAAACAAAAAAAATAAAACAGTAAATTTTTTACACTAGAATAATAAAAGTATTTAAAACCGACAAAACGATTTACCAGTTAAAAAACAAAAAAAATATATAAAAATAAAATATGTTGGTGATAAAGAACAGGGGATATGTCAGAACTTACGTTCAAGGCGGTTCTGGCATCGTCGATTCTATAATGCGACCGTTCACGAGCGATGCGGGTAGAAAACTCGCATCGACCGTGTTTGAGGTCGGTAAGAAGACGGCTTTGGATGCTGGTAAGAAAGCCACTTCCGAAGCCAGTGGTAGGATAGCTTCTGTGGCTGGCAAGAGGGCAGCCGACGCGTTGATCGACAAGTTGATCAGTCTGCCGGCGAAGCGAGCTGCGTTAGAGCGAACGCCGAAAAGTTGGAAAGATTTTAAGGATGCTGTGGTACCCATACAAGATTTAGCCAAAATGACGAGTGGATCCGGATTGAAGAGAACTCGCGACGGTGTGATATAAATAAATAATAACATTAAAAACAGAGTTTGAAAAACATAAAAAATTTGCATTTGAAAAGAATCTAAAATAACAAAAAAAAAAAATAAAACAAAGATGAACATTAAAGATATGTCTTGGAACGACGCCGCGACCAAGAGGTCGAATAACGAGTTCTTTCCCAAAAGCATAAGAGGTTTGATAGTGGGAAAATCGAATTGTGGAAAGACCAATCTGTTGATGAATCTGTTGTCCCGACCCGACTGGTTGGATTACGATAGATTGTTCGTGTTTGGCAAGAGCTTGTTTCAACCCGAATATAGATTGCTTCGAGAGTGCATGGATCGTAGATTGCCCAAGGACGTCATCATAGCCAGAATCTTTGACAGTAGGGAGGAATTCGACAAGAGTGAAGCTCCACTTTCAACCATTTTGGACGGTGCGGCGATGGAGCTGATGAAGAGAAATGCATCTTCGAACGTCGAGTGTCGATTTTATGAGAACGCTAGTGACGTTCTGGATCTTAGAGAATTGAAATCGGAAGATAAGAATCTCATGATTTTCGACGATCTGCTTTTGGAGAGACAGAACCGATGCGAATCGTATTACGTTGGGGGTCGACACAGCAACGTGGACTGTTTCTACCTGTCGCAGAATTATTTTCGATTGCCCAGACAGACGATAAGGGAGAACACTAATTTTCTGTGTCTCTTTCGCCAAGATCTCAAGAATCTCAATCACATCTACGGCGATCACGTCGCAAACGACATGAGCGCGGTGGAATTCAGGAGATTCTGCAAGAGGGTTTGGGATGGTGGACTTTACAATTTCGTCGTGATCGATTTGACAAGCGAATTTAATCGCGGAAAATATCGGTGCGGATTCGACAAGTTTTATGTTTCTGATGATAATAAGATAGAGCGTGAAAATAAAATTTAGAAAATAATAAATCTTCAAATAATTAGTTTTGAATAAAAAAAAATAAAATTAAATATAATGTTCGAACATGGAGAATTGTTAGAACGAATAGCCGAGAATACGGCTGCAAAACAATCCATTCAAATCGTGGTGAGTGGCGATTCGACTCGATTCGCTACAAAATTCGAACCTTCCATCGAATTGAATAGAGAGAAAAGATACAAGATGGCGTTGGTGAATCTGGAGACTTATTATTCCTTTCCCAACATCACCGAAAAGAATAACTCGTTCAAGTATTCTGACAGAACGGAATGGTTGGAGATTCGAATTCCCAAAGGGAGTTACGACATAGACGATTTGAACAATTACATTCAGACGCGAATGAAGACGGATGGAAAGGGAAGCAACAAGATCAGACTCGCTCCCAATCCTAATACCTTACGGACGATGTTGGATTTGGAAGATAATTTTCGAGTGGATTTCAACACGGACGATTCTATAGGCAAGATGTTGGGATTCGATCGAAAGATGTATCGAGGCCACGCGGCATCTGAAAATACGGTCGACATTCTCGCAGTCAATAGCATTCTGGTGAACGTGGACGTGATTGCTGGAAGCTACGTGAATGGTAGCGCTCAACCGACGATCTCTTCCGTCTTTCCAAACGTGTCGCCGGGTTATAAGATCGTGGAGCAACCTCGAAATTTAGTTTATCTACCAGTGATTTTAGACACGTATAGTCTCAAAACCACATTGACGGATCAAAATGGTGAACTGTTAGATCTTCGCGGAGAGAGAGTGTCGATACGATTTCACATAAGAGAAATATAAAAGCAAAAAAAATTGTGTATATATATAGATAACAAAAATAAAATAAACGCAATATTAATTTTACAAAATTATTTTAATATAATTATTAAACAAGAAACAATTGAAGTAAATATATTTAAAAAAAACAGAATTATAACAGAATACGTGATTAAAAACGTGAACATATCCGCAAGACAGAGGAAGAAACTTAAGAGAGCGTTAACAACTCGAGGCGAGGCGGTGAGATTCAAATTCACTCACGAAGATCTGACGAGAGGCAGTCAGGATTTGATCGCCTGGACCAGAAGTCAAATCAAAAGGATGGAGAAAGCGATTCGCGATGGAAGAGGGTTGGCGGTGAGATTGAGTCCCGCTCAGTTGAGATACAATTTGAGAATGAAAGGCGGTTTCCTACCGCTATTGGCAGGAATCACCGCAAAAGCATTATCCTTCGCCGCAAAGGCACTACCCTTTCTCGGAAAGACTCTCAGCGTGGGAGCTCTCAGGGGACTCGCTAGTTCGGCAGTTGAGAAATTAATGGGTGGCAGCGGACTGTTCTTGAAGAAGGGAAGAGCCGTGTGTCGCATCCACGTAGACGACAGCGGTAAAGGATTGTATCTAGAACCCGTTAGAGGTGGCAACTCTCTGAGAGGAAACGGTCTCTATCTGAAGAGTGGACAGAACGTTGACCGACTCGGCAAGGGTTTGTTGCTCGGTGAGAATTCGCCGTTTAAGAATATACCGATTTTGAATATGTTATTATAATATAAAATTATATAAAATATAAATCATAAAAAAGTATAAAATAATATATTTAAAATGGATAAAAAGGTGGAGAAACAATTAGACGATAATGACGAATATCGCGAGACAGAGTGCGAAGAAACAAAAAAAAAATAGAAAAATGGTTAGACGCTAATGATGGATATATGAGGAAAGAACTGATGAAAGAGATAGATAAAGCGCGGGATAGATGGTTGAGAATGAGACGCTTTCCACCGTCACAACTACCTTCTAAAGAGAATGGTAATGATGCGAGTGTTACCAAGAGATGCACAACATTCGTTCATAATTATGATTCGGTTAAACAAAAATGTTGGTATAAACGTATCATATCACAAAGAAAAAGAAAAAGAAGAATCGACGCTGAAAATTGAGAAAAAAGGAAACGTTATTATAATATATGGTAATAGTGAAGAAGAAGGAAAATAAAAAAAAAAAAGTAATGAGATCTAAAGATGATCTCATTGCTTTTTTTTTTTCATTTTTCTTCGCTAAAAATCAATCTCTCTATTGTTTATATTTCCAAGCTCGTTATTAGCATGTTGACACTCATGTTTTCAAGATGATCTCATCACGTTTTTTCTTTCTTCTTCGCAAAAAAAAATCAATCACTCTATTGTTTATATTTCCAAGTCCGTTATTAGCATGTTGACACTCGTGTCTTCTCCTTTTTCGAAAACGTGTTGAATGTTTATCTTTACTCTTTTGAGTTTTTTTACATCGATCAACTCGCTCTCACCACCCAATTTCTCCACGAGTTCGAATGAGATGTTTGGAAATATGTAATTTCCATAGGGCAACGACAAATCGTCCTCGTCGAATTCTCTATCTTTAGCGATGACGATGTTCTGCAGATCGCTTTGGTACTCGTAAAACAAATCGAGCGCGGCTTCATCCAATTTCAAAGGCCTGCGATATTTGTCGTATTTGTGCTCTAAGCCCTTCATCTCGACCTCGTTCAGTTCGATGGGATCGTGTCGTTGTAATCTATAGATTTTATGACCGAATTTCTTATACGTTTCGACTCGTTTCAATTTCAGTTCGCATCTTTTAGGTGTTGCTGTCTTCATGATCGATTATTTAGTTTTTTTGTTTTACGAATTCTTGCAAATAATGTATATTTTAAATTTTGTATTTCAATAATAACTTGTTAAAAAAGTTTGTTTATTTTTTTTTGGCTCTTTATATATATAAAAAAAAAAGTTGTTTTTTTTAATTTTTAATTTTCTTTAATGTAAAATTTTTTAGTAAAAGTTTTTTTTCTCTTTATATATATATAAAAAGTTAAATTTTAACATTTCAATCTCTCTATTGTTTATATTTCCAAGTCCGTTATTAGCATGTTGACATTCGTCATTTTTCCACTTACGAAAATGGTTTGAATGTTTATCTTTACTCTTTTGAGTTTTTTTACATCGGTGAATGCGCTCTCACCACCCGATTTGTCCACAAGTTCGAGTGAGATTATTGGATATATGTAACTTCCATAGGACAACAATAAATCACCCTTGTCGAATTCTCTGTCTTCAGCGACGATGATATTATTCAGCAGATCGCTTTGGTACTCATAAAACAAATCGAGCATGGCTTCGTCTAATTTCAAACACATCCGATATTTGTTGTAGTAGCGCTCTAACTCTTCCATCTCGACCTCATTCAATTCGATGGGATCGTGTTGTTGTAATGTATAGATATTAAAACCGAATTTCTTATACGCTTCGTCTCGTTTCAGTTTTAATTCGCATCTTTTAGATGTTGTTGTCATGATCGATTATTTGGTTTTTATGAATTCTTGCAAATAATAATGTATATTTTAAATTTTGTATTAACCCTTTACCCAACGCAGACGATATCAAAATTTATTATTTTAAATATCATTTTTTTAAATTTTTCAAAAAATTTCAACAAAACCATATCATGTGACCCCCTCGTTGGAACGAGCTTGACGAGCTCGTTCCAACGAGGGGTCACATGATATGGTTTTGTTGAATTTTTTTGAAAAATAATATTTTTTCAACTGCTGAATTTTCATATTACGCGGGCGGATGCGGCCGATTCGTTGGGTAAAGGGTTAAAGAAAAAAATTGAATTTAAAATTTAACTTTTTTTTTTTTTTTATATATATATAAAAAGAGTAAAAAAGCAAAACTTTTTTAACAAATTATTTAATACAAAATTCCCAAAAAATATTCTTACAAATGAAGCAAACAGATAAAACAATGGTAAATTTAAATGAGAAAAACATACCTCAGTTAAACGAGATTTGTAAACTATTACAAATTTCACATTTCAGAAATCATAGAACTAAATAAAAAAAAATTGATGTTATACAAGAATATTTGCGAAACGCTAGAAAGGCAAACGAAATGTCGATAGCAACAACGTCAAAAGATGCATCGGTTGTGAAAAATGAGAAGATAGTAAAAGGAATCGAAATGCCGACGTCAAAAAAAACCAAAAACGTTTTGATTGTGAAAAATAAGAAGACGACTAAACGAAAAGCCGTTGAAGAACATCAAGTTTCCAAAGAAAAGAAAAGAAAAACTAAAACGAAAACGAGTGATGCACTTCAGATTCTAGACAAACGAGATATATCGAGTGAAATTCAATGAGCAATCGACGAAGGGAAAGGAGAAGAATATGTAACACGACTCGTTGTGGAACTATTCCAATCGAAACCCATAGGACGGGAGAGTGCGATGAAAGGCGTTTTTAAAACTTTCGACGTGGTTCCCTCGTTGAAGAAAATCGATCCAAAATTGTTCATGGAATGGGTGAAGAAAAAAGTATTGCATTTGTTTCAGCAATACATGAACGTGGGATTAAAAATTAAGATGATACTCCATTGCGTGATGAATAAAATCGATGTGAAGTCCGGCGAGAGCATCGTGAAAAATGCATATTTCAGATCTAATGTCGAACCCGTATTTCGAGGTTCAGATTTATCGGACGTTTTCGAAAAGATGAAAGACAAGATGTTGACGTCTCTCGCGAATTATCAACATGAAGGTAGTAATTGGACGTTCGATGAGGTGTTGAAACTCGAAATTCACATAAATGAAAACGATCCGTTGAAAGGATCTTCCTACTTGGAATTACCATATTTCTTGACTAAGAAACACGCCGTGGTCAACGTGAGAAATAAAGATGATCAGTGTTTTAAATGGGCAGTCACCTCCGCTTTATACCCTGTCGAAATAAACTTCGATAGAGTTTCTCGTTACGTGGAAACTTCTAAAAATCTTGATTGGACCGGAGTGACTTTTCCAACAGAGTTAAAACATATCGAACGTTTCGAGGCTCAAAATCCCACCGTAGCGGTGAACGTCCTTGGATATGACGACGAAAAACAAAAGATCTATCCTCTCAGACAGACTTCGTATCGCGGAAGAGAAAAGACGATTATTTTATTATTGATTTCGAATGGTGACAATCGTCATTATTGTTGGGTTAAACATCCGACCGATTACTGTCGAAACAAAATAATAATCATAAAGGAAAGATATCTTTATGTTACAATTGCATGAACATATGTAAGACCGAAAAATCATTAGCGAAACATCAGGAATATTGCAACGAAAATCAAGGTGTCGCCGTCGAAATGCCCAAACCCAAAACCATCGTGAAGTTTGAAAATCGCAATAGAAGGTTAAAAGTACCATTCATCGTGTACGCCGATTTTGAATGTTTCACCGCGAAAATGAGTTCCTGTCAACCCAACGCTCATCAAAGTTACGTCGAAAGATATCAAAAACACATACCTTTGGGCTATTGCATTTACGTGAAATGCGCTTTCGACTCGCAACACGACATGGGTCCCTTCACCTACATGAAACAGTATGAAGATGACAACGTGTCTCAAAGGTTCGTGGAAGAGTTAGAATCGAAAATTCAAATGTTATACGACAAATTTAAAACTCCGGCAAAAATGATCATCACGCGAGAGCAGCAGGACGAAAATAACAGAGCCATCGAATGTCACATATGCAGACAATTGTTCGACGAGAATTCAAAGGAAAATAGGAAGGTCAGAGACCACGATCATTACACGGGTGTGTATCGCGGTCCAGCTCACAGCAAGTGTAATTTAAAATATCGAGACGCCGTTTTCTATCCGGTGATGTTTCACAATCTCTTGGGTTACGACAGTCATCTGTTCGTGAAAAATCTCGGCACCTCACACGGAGAATTAAATTGCATCGCGAACAGCGAAGAAAGATACATTTCCTTCACGAAATGGAAGCTCATGGAGAAGAAAAGAGTAATCGACGGAGAGACTTTGAAAGAAAAAACGAAATTCATTCGTAGAGCCATACGTTTCATCGACAGTTTTAAATTCATGTCGACCGCTCTAGAAAAATTAGTCGATAACATGAGCAAGGATAAATTTAAAATCACGAGCAAACATTTCGGAGAACGAGTAGACGTCATGTTGAGGAAAGGAGTCTATCCTTACGATTACATGAACGATCTAAAGAGATTCGAAGACATCGCACTACCTTTGAAAGAAGATTTTTATTCGAAATTATACGAATCCGACATTTCCAATGAGAATTACGAACACGCCAAAAACGTGTGGAAATCATTCGATATGAAAACCATGAGAGATTATCACGATCTCTATCTGAAGACCGACGTTCTGCTCTTGGCAGACGTGTTCGAAAATTTTCGAGGCGTCTGTCGTCGAAATTACGATCTGGATCCCGCTTGGTATTTCACCGCACCCGGTCTAGCGTGGGACGCTCTGTTGAAGACCACCGAAGTCCAATTGGAATTATTATCCGACGTGGACATGTTGCTCATGTTCGAAAGGGCTGCGAGAGGTGGCGTCTCGATGATCTCCCACAGATATTCTGAAGCTAACAATCCCTACATGAAAGAAGGTTTCTATTCGAAACGGTCGACTAAATACATACAGTATTGGGACGCTAATAATCTGTACGGTTGGGCTATGAGTCATCCTTTACCGATTAAAAATTTCGAATGGGTGACGGAACCGGAAGAGATGCAAAAATGGAGAGACTATCCTTGCATTTTAGAAGTCGATTTGAACTATCCAGAAGAATTACACGATCCACACAACGATTATCCGCTGGCTCCCGAACGAATGGAACCGAACGAAGAAGACGAGGAAAAACTCATTCCGAATTTATTTAACAAACGTAACTACGTCATCTACAGCGAGAATTTGAAACAATACGTCGATTACGGGATGAAATTAGTCGACATACATCGCATCATTCGATTCGACGAAGAGCCTTGGATGAAAAAATACATCGATCTCAACACGAATCTCAGAATTCGAGCCGAGAACGATTTCGTAAAAGTTTTCTTCAAACTCATGAACAACTGCGTGTACGGTAAACCGATGGAAAACATTAGGAAGAGAACCGACGTTCGACTCGTCACGTCTGAGAAAAGAGCTAAAAAATTAGTGGCAAAACCCAATTACAAACACCGAACCATATTCGACGAAAATCTAGTGGCCGTTCACATGCAAAAGACGCATCTGAAGTTCGACAAACCGTATTATCTCGGACTGATCATCTTAGATGTCAGCAAGCGATTGATGTACAAGATTCACTACGATTACGTCAAACGAAAATTTGGTGATAAAGCCAAACTACTGTTCACCGACACGGACAGTTTAGTTTACGAGATAGAGACGAAAGACGTCTACCGGGATATATCTCAGGATGTGGCCGAGTGGTTCGACACGAGCAATTATCCCGTCGATCACCCGTCCAACATTCAATCGAACGACAACAAGAAGGTGTTGGGTAAATTTAAGGACGAGAGCGGTGGTAAACAAATCGTCGAATTCGTGGGCTTGAGACCCAAACTGTATGCTTATCGTCTAGAAGATGATGAAGAGATCAAGAAGTGCAAAGGAGTTAAAGCGTGCGTGGTGAAGAAAAACATCTCTTTCCAAGAGTATAAAGATTGTCTGTTAGGAAGTGGTCCGGTGTATAAGACTATGAAATCGATTCGAAGTGAAAATCACGACTTGTATACCGAAATAGTTAACAAGATTTCGCTGATGGCCGACGACAATAAGAGATTCGTGTTAGACGATAAAATAAGCACTTTGGCACTCGGACATTGGACTGTGGATCTAATTAGAGACGATATGAATGTGGATCATTGGATTCCAGATACGATTGTGGATGATAAGATTCTAGATATACGGTCACGATTAGCCATTGTGCATAAATATGTGACCTTAAACACCAATAAATAAATAAATAAATTCTAGATATGATTGTGGATGATAGGATTCCAGAAAATCAAGAAGAATTAGATAGATGCAAAATTATAGAAATCGATAGTGACATCGAGAAAGTTAGTTTAAAAAGAAAAAGAAAAAAAGAAAAAAAAACCCTAACGAATTCCAATTCTTAAATTCCGAAAACGTTCGAGCTAAGATAGACAAACTACGTTTGATATCTCTTTTTGCGTCGTCTTTTTTCGCAGGTAGCGAAAAAGACGTATTTGAATATAATAGATATTTGCAGTTGTTCTTCCTGTTCAAAAAATTGTCAAAAGATCAAGAGAAATACATTTACGACACGGTGTCTAAAAAATTTCATTCGTTAAATCACCACAAAACGATCGAATCTGTTCTACTAAAAGATGGTAATATCAGGATTTCAGAAAATCAAGAGGAATTAGATGGATTGAAGATTATGGAAATCGATAGAGACATTGAGAATGTTAGTTTAAAAAGAAAAAAATAAATAAAAAAAAATAACGTCATTTTTAGTAAATTATAATAAAATAAATAAAAAAAAATATATATACGCATTTATGAATAAGAAAATAAAGATATCCGTAGAAGGTGTCGTCTTACCTAACGAACCCCTATCCAACATCGATCTGTTGAATGCGGCAAAAGATTTGAAAATCAAAGATTTTCTAGGCGTGTTTTCTAGAGATGCCTTGCCGAAGAGAAGACCTCGACAATCGGAATGCGGAATTTTAAATCTAGACGATTCATCGGGTGAAGGCACTCACTGGGTGGCGTGGATCAAGAACGGGAAGAAGAAAAATTATTATTTCGACAGCTACGGAATCTCGCCGCCAAAAGAAATAAAGAACTATTTCAACAAATCGATGGTTCGTTACAACACGGAACAAGTGCAATCACCAGATCAAGTGTTTTGCGGTCACCTGTGTCTCTACGTTCTCAAGAGATGGTCTGAAGGAGATTGATTTCAAGACATTCTCAAAGATTTACATTAGAGAGAGATTTTTTTTTTTTTATAGTATATATAAAGATAAAAAATTATTTTAAAAAATTTTAATCGAATAAAAACGAAAAATAAAATAACATAGTTCATTTTTAATAAACTGCATTTTGAATATATTTTTTCTAAAAACAAAAAATCCTCACAACAACATGCCAGTCGATAAATTTGGTAGAAGTGACGACGAAAAAGTCAACCCAAGAAAGAAGAGGAAGACGTTCGAAGTCTACGATGGTTACGACGTTGCCAACTTGGACGAACGTTACGTTCGGAGATACGAACCTCGAGAAGAACCTTTGAACATGAACGATAAGAAGCTCTACAATCTTCCCGAGCCGATAGATCTCGCAGATGCTGCGACTAAAAAATACGTCGACAGGGGGAATGCCGATTTCGAACGAATCCTGCTAGATAATTACGTGGATAAAACCATGACCGACGATCTCGATCTGAAATCCAAATGTTTGGTGAACGTTGCAAATCCCATAGATCCCACCGATGCCGCGACCAAGAAATACGCGGACGACTCTCACGCGAGATTCAGTGAACACCTGAGAAATAGATACGTTACGAAAATGATGCACTCGGAATTGAACGCCAATTATAACAAGATAACGAACGTGGCCACTCCCACGAATCCCAAGGACGTGGCGACCAAACACTACGTAGATCTGGAACAGAGAAAGTCTGACGGACGAGAAATGAAATCGGATCTGAATGCGGGATTCAACAAGATATTGAATCTGTCGGAGATCAACGACACGGATGCAGACTCAACCGCGGTCAACAAGGGCTACGTAGATTCTGCCGTGATACAATCGCAAGAATACCTAGAATCGCAAGTGACGATCTCTACCTGAACAAACAATCTGGCGGAACCATGGAGAATGGCATCAACATGAACGGTCACAATTTATTTGGTCTCGATCACGATCCCGAATTTCGATTCCAGCGCAGTCAGCAGGAAGTACAGGGACGACAACTCGGTCTGGAGAAAGGGTGACATCATGGAAGGTAAACTAGACATGGGTGGACATGCGCTCACGAATCTACCGGATCCCGTGAACATGACGGATGCCTGCACCCTGATTTCGGTGGTGGAGAAAATTAAATATGCTAGACAATTGATCACTGTGTGGGCCGAAGAGGCCGGCGCCTTAGATGAGGGAAAAGCTGAGTGGTCTTTCGGAAATGGAGGTAGCAGATCGAAACATGGTCAGGTGGGATATCCCATGCCGTTGGGAGGTGAAATCCTTCGAATGAGTCTGGCTTCCTCGGATTTGAATAACAGAGCGGTCGTCAATCTCATGGTGAATGGTGTAGAGAGCGATAAGAGATACAGCGTCGAAAAGACTGAGAATCAACACGCGAATGTTAGCACGTTCGGCACGCCTCTCAAAGTGAACGCCGGAGACAGGATTAATTTCGTTATGAAAACCAATAATCTCGAAGCCGCCACTTCCGTGGTGAGTCTACTGATCGAACTAGATCCTTTAAACAAACAGTGAACGCATGGAAAATAATGAATTAAAAAAAATAATGTGTGATTATTAAAAACAAAAAAAAAAAGTAATGAGATCATCTTTAGATCTCATTTTTTTTTGTTTTTCTTCTTCTTCACTATCACCATATATTATAATAACGTTTCCTTTTTTCTCAATTTTCAGCGTCGATTCTTCTTTTTCTTTTTTTCTTTTTTTTTGGGATATGATACATTTATAACAACACTTTTGTTTATCCGAATCATAATTATGAACGAATGTTGTGCATCTCTTGGTAACACTCGCATCATTACCATTCTCTTCAGAAGGTAGTGGTGATGGTGGAAATCGTCTCATTCTTTTCATTTCCAACCGTCTATCCCGCTGTTTATCTAACCATTTTTCCACATCTTTTTTTTTGTTTTTTGGCTTGCAACACAGGATGGAACATCTGACGGAAACGGAGAGACGATCGCACAGGATCGAACAATCTAAGATCTGTTCGAGTTTTAATATCTTCGTCATGAAATATCCTTTTTGTTTCTCTCGAGTGAATAGCACGCGATCTTTTAAATAATTCAGAACGTAATCATAAAAATCTTTTTTTTTTCAAACGCAAAAATGGAATGTGTATTTCGTTTTCTACGTGACTACTTACGAATTGTAACATTTTGTACGTCGAGAATGTTGAAAAAAGACGATTTTTTCTCGGCTGAAACTTTTTTTTTTTGTTAAAAAAATATCATTAAAAACGAATTTATTTTTTTATTTTTTTTTTGTTTTTTTGTTTTTAATAATTACTCATTACTTTTTATTTTTTTTTTTGGTTTTTTATTTTTTCACACTCGTCTCTCATCGAATGATCGACATCTTATTCCGTCCGATTCGAATTGTAATTCTCTGTCCGACAGGACCAGGGCGAAGGCTTCGGTTTTTCTTGGCACGTTCCTATCGAATTGCATCTTGATCTGAATGTCTAAGACGCTACTCTTGAGTCGTTCACTCTGTTTACTGACGTTGAATACGAACATGGGATACATCGACTTGTATTCGCCGGGAGATATGTTAGGGCTGCTCATCAATTCGTCTAGACCGTGATACTTCTTTCTAAAATCAGCGGCGTCGCCGTACAGTCTGCAGAAATCGTTCTTGTTGAACGACGCGTTGTAATCGATTGCTGGATATCTCGTGGCGTTCAGAAACACTTGCATGTTTCTCAAATGGCAGTGATCGAACAGCGATGCATTCTTTTCCTGAGACCCGTCCCTATCGGTCTGAAACACAACCACGATGAAACGCGGTCTCTCGGAAGCGGATTTCACCGTCATTCTCCAATCGAAGTGATTCGTGGAGAGAGGAATGCTAGCTGTGTCGCACTGTCTCATTCTAAATCCCACGGGTAATTTACTCTTGGATTCTATGATCTTGTAGAGATGCGCTTTCTCCACGATCGAAGGCTCCACGTGTGGAACGAACCACGATATCTTGTGTAGAGTTATCTTACCCGCATCGGTCGCAGTGAGTCTCACTATTGCGTCGTCGTTTCCTTTTCGAATCAACGTCAGATTGTGTTTGAATCCGTACATGATCTTGTTGTAATCGTCCGCAAATCCGAAGATGTGTTTCAAAGGTATCCTGAACGAAAACGTTCCTTTAGGTCTGGACGTCTTGATGACGTAGTCGAATATTGCGGCGGCGCCGGCGCTAGCAGGGCCTACGGTGTCTTTCACCCACAACTGATTAAGTCCTCTAGATTTCGAAAAATCATCAGGATACGTCAAGAGTCCGAACATCGTGGTGGCCTGACCGGGATGAAACACAGATTCTATCTCTTGTCCGGATAGAATGTATTTTATGTTACTGAATAGATGCATGATGCCATTATTGGCTAGAGTAACCGTGTCGTCGTCGGCGTAGTCGCTCCCATCTTCCTTGGTGAGACGTCCCTGCACCACTATGTAACTCTCGCTAGGATGTACGAATAAATCTTGAGTTTCGACGTTGATTCTTATCTCTCCCGCATTGTTCAAACTCGTTCCGGTTACCGGTTCGTATTCGTGAACCTCATATTCTTGAATACTTTCATCTTTCACTATGCTTTGTGCTATATCTAGTATATTTGTCATTTTAAAGGATTTTTAGTTTTTTGTTTATTAATTAACTTGCTTTTTTTTTATCTAAAAATAGTTTTTAATTATTTTTTATTATTTTTTTCTCTCTTATATATATGTGTGTAAACAAGAAAATGTTAAAGAGAGTAAATCAAAAAAATTTTGTCTTCTTCATCAAAACTTCGTCTTCTGTAATTGTTGTTCGTAAAACTTTCCGATGATCTCTTCTCCATCCAAAGCTTCGATTTCGTAAGTCACCGGATCGGTGTGAAATAGTTTGATTATCACGAAGATTTCCGAGGTCCATCGAGGAGTATAACCCTTTTCGAAGTGCTTCTTATAAGCGTAGATTCTCACTCGATCACCGACCGCAAATTTCGGATTTCTAGACTTCTTCCTGATCTTAGATCTCTCAGGATATAGATTCGCATAGACCCGTTTTTCGTTTCGAGGATCGCTAGCTTCCGCGGGAGTCATCTTGATTGATCTGTGTCGCGTGTTGTTGTAATCTTTGACCAGACCGTTCAGAGCGTATATGTATTTCTTGGTCGAATTCGCCGTGAAGTATCTGCGCATCTTTTCCTTCATCGTTCGATTCCAACGTTCCACCACGCTGGCTTTCTCTTTGTTTTCGATCGAGTAGAGGTCGACCAATCGACGAACGTGCTTGTTGTAGAATTCCTTTCCCTTATCCACCCACAATTTACTCGGTTTTCGAGAAGACGAGTCGAACACGCTCTTCAGAGCCTCAGCGACGCAAGGTCCCGATTTATTCTTCAAAGCTCTGATCCAACCGTATTTGGAAAACACGTCGATGACAGTCAATAGATATTTGACGCCCTCGTTCCACCTCGAAAACGATCTCATGTCGACCAAGTCGGCAGACCAAATATCATCCAGACCCTTCACGAACACCCTTCTCTTTCGAAATTTACGCACTATGGGTTTGTGTAACTCCTCGGCCAATTCGCTCGTCAATAATCGTTTCTTCTTCTTTTCAGATGCGCTTTTTTTTTGTACGCCCCATCCGAATCGACGTTTCGCACCGATCAGATTGACGACCAGCGAACGTTCCATCTTCTCTCTCCTGGTCGGATTCGATATGCATCTCAATTTCCCCAACATGTTTTTATCGCAGACGTCGTTGCGAGTCTTGGTGTCGGGATGTTCGACGTAGCACAGATCGTGATCATACGCGACTGCGTCCACCCTAGATTTGGGTGTTAGATCGGCGTTGAGCCTCTTGTTCAATTTCGTTCCGGGTCCCGTGAAACTGTGACCGGGCAGATGCATTTCGAAAGGTAGATTATTGATCATTTTATTCACGATGCCTTTACCTTTGCTCGCGTTCTTTTTTTTTTTGACGAATCTAGTCTTGACAGAACCACACACATCGCAAATTCCACGAAGCATCTGTCTGTCGTTTTTAGTTCGCACTTCTCTAGAATTACTCGTCTCGGTAACTCTCTTACACTTTACGCAATACATTTTTAAGAGTTATTTAAATTAATTTTGTTTTTTTTATTTTATATATAAATTTAATAATTAATTCTGTTCTTATTATATATATATATATTTTTTTTTTTCAATCGCTGCTCTTGAGTTCTATCATCTTACTGAATTCCTCCCTAGCCTCTTTCCTCCCCTTTTCCATGAGAGAATCCTTCATCTCTTCCTTGATGATCTGACGAGTCTTGATTCTCACGGCTTCTTTCATGGCATCGTATTTCGTTTTCTCGCTCAATATCGCGAAGTATTCTCCATCCGATATCCTACCGTCTTTCAACGCCATAGAGATCATTTCGGATATCGTGTCGATCTTGGAGTCGGCCAAGACGCGAATCTTGTTGTGTTTCCTCGCCTTCAGATATATTTTCCTACTCAAAAAGTTTCCGAGCGTGCTAAACAATCCGGCGGCGAGGGCCACTCCTTCTACGGTCAACACGATCGGAATGGCGACCGCGGTCGACAACAATCCGATGCCGGCTGCGTGTAAACCCATGGAAATAGTGATGAGTGTCGTGTCGATCGCGTTGACGAATGTCACGAAACGCGAATACTTCTTCTTGAGAGAACGACGAGAATCTCTCTCTCGAGTTAGATACTCTTGGATTCTATTGATTTGATCGATGCGATACCTCTCTCCTCTTTCTCTTTCTTCTAGCGACGGTGCCGTCGGCAAAACGTCGATCGGCTTCTCGTCCTCGTCGTCCACTAACGTCGGATACAATTTATTTCTGGTTCTCATTTTTGTTTTTTTTTTCTTTCTAATATTAGATAAAAATTTTATGTGTGTATTTATTTTTTATTTTCTATTCTCCCTTATTTTATATCAACGAAAAAACTTAGACATATGCTTCATTCAGCAATAATTTCTTGATGCATCCCTTGTCTTCTAAAGTCAGACTTTTACGCGCCAATTTCAGTTCTTCCGAATCTGTGGGCTTGTCTTGATTCTTACAGAAGACTAATCTCTTCCAAAACGTGATCACATCGTTGAATCTAACGCGTTCGAACGCCGGTTCGAAATACATGATGACCATATCTTCCCTTTCCATCGTCAGACACGAATGATTCTCGTGATCAAAGTCTAGATGATCCTGACATCCGACGCATCGTTCTAACAAGATGGGACGTAGTTCTTCGTTCACGCAGATTGCGTATGCTCTCATCAGCATGTTTAAAAGAAACCTCGCTCTAATAGTCTGAGAATCGCTCATGATTTACGTATTTTTTTTTATTATCTATTCGATTTGATATATTTATTTTTCTAAATAACTATTATTTATATATTTTTTCTCTCTCCTATATATATCGATCACTTTTTTATTTCCTAGGGTATTCCCCCCACCCCACGACGAGGGGAGATAACTCTGTATGATCGAGTTTATGAGAATCGAGCAATCTGATTGGTCGATTAGCTGAGTTTGGGAATTCCCATAGTGGGAATTCCCCTAATGACGTCATAAATGGGAAAAACCCACCGCCTCAAAACAATAGCGGATTCTGGATCACTGATGCAGAATCCACAAACCGTTTTTTGATGCTAGCCCAGAATTTTTTGCTCACGTTCACCAACGATGGATCGATGGTCTGATCTGCGATGGGAACGTTGACAAAAATTTTTAAAGTAAAAGAAAAAAGTGAAAATGTACAATTTCACCTTTTTTTTAAAAACGCGTGACATTCAACGTTCACCACGAGTATTTGAACGTTAAAAGTGCGATCTAGGAGACACAAAAAAACATGGGAGATTCAACATCACTGAACATTTTTGTGAACAAGCGTGCGATTTAACACCGAATCCCACGTTGGTAAATGCATGGTGTACACGTACATGTACAAAGTGATAGAGAATCCGCCTGTATTACCTACTACTGTCTGTCTATCCACCCTCCGATGTCTGTATGAGTTATAACATAACTCCTCAGATTTCGATGAAATTTCATACAAATGTTCACTATCATGAGATCTTTCAGGGACATCAGCCATTTTGCTGTTGGAATATTTTTTCTGTGTGTTATGGCTCTTTGAATATACAAAATAGCGAAGGTTTGGGTTATAAGCTCTCAATGAAATTTGGAATGAAGACTGTTTATGGGAAAAGCTTTCAAGTGAGTCTCTAATAATATTTCTTACATTTCACTTTCTAGACTTATCCCCCTGTTTAACTATGAAAATTCACTGTTTGCCTCCAATTTTTTGTCTGTTTCGCCTCGTATCATGGGTATGTCTGTCCATACATCTGTCTGTCTGTCCACCCTCTGATGTCTGTACGAGTTATAACTTGAACATAACTGCTCTGATTTCGATGAAATTTCATACAGATGTTCACTATCATGAGATCTTTCAGGGACATCAGCCATTTTGGTGTGGGAATATTTTTTTTGTGTGTTATGGCTCTTTGAATATACAAAATAGCCAAGGTTTGGTTATCAGATCTCAATGAAATTTGGAATAAAGATTGTATATGGGAAAGGTTTTCAAATGTGTCTCTAATAATATTTCTTAAATTTCACTTTCTAAACTTTCCTTATTTGGGTAAGAATCCTTCCTCCCTGCTAATCACATAAATACAATATTTACGGATTCAAATAGAATGACATTTCTGTTATACGTATGTGCACTGGTTCTTATAGCCGTGGTATTGGTACAGTGTCCCCTACTGGGTGTGCACCTGTCGCACTCGGCCCAGTTTTTTGGCTTATTTTTTTCATCATGCTTTTACACCACTTTTTCTTTCCTAATTAGCTTGGTGAGAGGCATTTACTATTATACTTGTGTCTGTGGCACAGTCTCTCTGTCTGTCCCTCCATATGTGGATGTGGTCCTTTCCACTCGGCCTGCTCAGTTGAAACTAACTTGAAATGTGGGCTGGTCATTGTAAAAGGAAGAACCCTGTTCACTTTTGAATTGCTTTGCCAAAGGTCAGGGTCACAGTGAGCATGAACTTATAATTTGTGTCTGTTAGTCAACAAAAGATTTCTTTAACCCTTTACCTAGTTCACACAATATCAAATTTTATTTTTATCCCTCCCGACTTGAGTCGGGTGGCATATAGTGATTGAAGTGTCCGTGTGTGTGTGTGTGTGTGTATGTCCAAGCCATGTCTCAGCCATAACTCCAAAACGAATCATAATACAGTTGTTAAACTTTTTACAAATGTTAAGGGCAGTCAGAAGGTGTGTCGTGTATAATAGTTTCCGCCGCACCTGCAAGGTGAAGGTCACATGGGGGGGGGGGGGGAGGGGGGGGCATGTGTTACCATAGTAACATTCTTCTTGTTTTAATTATTTTCCAAATTCCAACAGAACCATATCATGTGACCCCACATTGGAACAAGCTTGATGAGCTTGTTCCAATGAGGAGTCACATAACATGGTTTGTTGAAATATATTGAAAAATGTTTTTTTTTTCAACTGCTCAATTTGAAAATTATGCTAATGGACCCAAAATGAAAAGTTGCTTTCTGTTACATAACTAAACAATTTTGTTTGCACTCCATGACTAAAAAGTCGAAGGTCAGGATAACTGAACCTAAAACTGAAATTGGTTTCCACTCCATAAGTAGGCTGAAGTAGGGGTATCTTTTGATATTTCAATTGCACTAGATATGTTGGTAAGACATCTGTTTTTCTGTGCCCATCCACCAGAGCAGGCTGTCCCATTCTGTCTTCAGGGGTGTAGCAAAAGTGGGTTGGGGTGGGGGCAGTTGTTGTCACAGAAGCCATCTATCTGCTTGTGTTCTTAAAATGGATCTCATGATACTTAACCCTTTACCCAAAGTAACGTCCAAAACCGGCCAGCACTACTCACAAAAATCACTATTTAATATTTTTAGCTAAATACCAATGGCCCAGACTAGCTGGTGCTAACTCAAAAATATTTAGGGCCAAACACATATTTTGCTTCCCAATCCCCAAAATTTGCATGCAAAATCGAAAATTAGAAGTCCTATCTGGCCCTCCATACATTTACCCTCCGCGCAGGCGCAGACGACAGGAAGTCACCGAAACTGGCACAAACATCATTCTTTGTTTGGCCCTTAGTCAGATAACAACAAACTGGCTTCTGTGCTTTTAAATCTCAGTTTTAATGATGCCAGATGCACATCAATGGTTATTTTGGTGGATCCAAGGTCTCAGCTGGATGAGGGAAGGATGAAACGGTGGTTTGAAACGTTCAGGGCTATAATTTTATAATATTTATAAAAATTAGTTCATATTCCCCAATTTCGGGACATGGGCCTGACGTCATTATTGGTTGATAATGATCTGTCCACTGTTTGTTTAGTATTCCTTCCCTACCTTCCATTGATCCCTCCAGTTAATCTCCCAAGCATTTTGGCTCCTTTTATTGAAATTTTTTATAAAATTTCTTGGGAGTTTAACGTATTATACAGAAGATTATTCTGTACATCCCCATGGTTATGTCTTCACCCTTGGGGTGTTTAGGCATTTTTGGTCATGCATCATACATCCGATGTATAGTTTTTTCTTCTGATGAAGATCTTGCTTTACGTCGGATAGACTTGTTTCTGTTACTGACTTCGGGCCGTGTTGCCTGGGGGTCTTGTTTTCGGTTTTATGTTTTGAAGTTGTTTACATCGACAGTGCTCTAGGTAGTTTCCTATTATTTTTAAGGAACGACAGTTGTAAGTAACATTAAATATTTTGATAGTGTGGTAGTTAATTTTATGGCATATTATTATAATTTTGTCCACACTTAGGCTTTTTTTGGCTCATCATTCCCTTTGGGAACTTGGGGTCTTATATAAGAAAACAATTTTCAAAATTTTTTTTATGTTTTGAAGGAATTTTTCTTTTGGATGTATTTATTTCATCGATCGTATTTTAATGTTATCTTATATTTATGTAGATTTGGTGGTAGTACAATTGACCTATGTTAGATTTTAGATAATAATATTTATCTAATAGTAGGACAAATAAGAGTAAACCTTTCCTCTATTTACATGGTCATTGTTTTGCTTATAGTCGATGTACTACCACTAATTCTTGCTCCATGTGTCAGATTTTGACAATGTTGATGACAGGTGTCATGGTTTGTGTCAGGCAAGTGGACACTATCGGTCCTCTCGCGGCGAGGGGACACTGCTGGTCCTCTCACCAAAATGTCACTATAGCTTTTTAGTTTCTTTTTACAGAGGAATATGAAAATGGTGTGGTTTTGTGACACCATCAGAGAGTGTGTTTCCGTCGTCGCATTATACTATTAGAGCTAGCGGAAAAGTGCTCAATGATATAAGACAAGGACCTAGGCCTTAGAATATAGGGTTTACGTCCCTTGTCTCCAGCTAGCTCAACCGGCAGATCTATCACACAGAATATGGGTGGTGTGAAGCCGGGTATGTCCATAACGGTCGAGAAGAGGAAAAAGGGTGTAGCGAGCACTATAAAAATCCGAACATGCTCACCCTGCGACAACGGAAAGGAGGAAGCAGACAAGTTCTGAGGTATGCTCGTCCAGGTCTACCATGATCGCGAGCAAGAGAGAGGCCCCTCTCTCTTATAACAACATCTGGGGTCAGAGGTTGTTGGTAGGAACTTGTGTCAGTTGGAGCTTACGTCCATGCCTTCCTGTCCGGGATGCTCCTTATAATAGGCTGCCGGGGTCGGCTAGTCTTATAGCTTCCTCTACGTTCAAAAAGCACACACGGCTGCACAAAGTCTGTTGTTTGCCAGCTAGCTCGACCGGTGAAGCGGTTACTCAGGCCTCTGTGAACTGTGATGCCGGGTGTGTTGTCCGATCCGGGCTAGTAGATGATATAGGGTGGAGCGAGCACTATATTATACAACCATGCACACCCAGCGATGACGGAAGGAGGAAGCCGTCAAGTTCTGAGGTACGCTCGTCCAGGTCATCCCAGACCGCGAGCAAGAAAGAGGCCTCTCTCTCTTACAGCATCGTCTGGGGACAGATGTTGTTGGTAGGAACTTGCGTCAGTCGGAGTTTACGTCAATGCCTCCTGTCAACAGGACGTCCCGTCTAATACGCAGCTGGGGTTGGCTAGTCTTACGGCTTCCTCTACATACGGATAAAGTGTTCTTTGTATTGCACAGGGCTATAAACCACGATGAGTGGTTTCTATTCCCTGTCGCCGGTGAAGCTGTTAAGATTGAATATGAGGACCCTGACACCGGATGTGTTGCATGTGCATTGTATTCAGAGCTAGGGGCGTAAGTGCTCAATGATATAAGACAAGTTCCTAGACCTTAGAATATAGGGTTTACGACCTTGTCTCCAGCTAGCTCAACCGGCGGATCTTTACTCAGAATATGGGTAGTGTGACGCTGGGTATGTCCGTAGCGGTCATGAGAGGAACAAGGGTGTAGCGAGCACTATAAAATCCAATCATGCTCACCCTGCGTAGATGGAAGGAAGAAGCCGGCAAGTTCTTAGGTACGCTCGGTTAGGTATCTCAGGACCGCGAGGAAGAGGGAGACCCCTCTCTCTCTTTTAACAACATCTGGGACCGGGTGTTGTTGGTAGGAATTTGCGTCAGTCGGAGCTTACGTACATACCTATTGTCCAGTATGCTGTGTTCAATTCTTAGCCGGGGGCGGCTACAGTTTGGCTTCTTTAGCATCTACCAAGCACTCCCGACCGCACCTTGGCTAAGTGACTCAGGATATCCAGACTGCAGCATCAAGAGGTCCACTTTTTGTGAAGAAAGTCGCACCATCTAGTAGCCAAGGAGATGAGGCTTCATTCATCGGGACATCTGCAGTAAGAGCCATCTCGGACACACTGTGTCAGGAGCAACTGGCAGACAAGCAATACATGGCCGTTGCTCCTCAGGTTTCCGTGACGGATTTGCTGTCGCAAATTGCGCAGCTCATCATGTATTCCTGCTAAGGCAGAAGCATTCATTGTCAGTCTCAAATCTTGAGCTGTTGAATGATGTTTGATCGGTCCAGTCATCTGCCTGTTCAGATGCCGGTGACCGTGATTCTAAATTGATTTAGACGAATGAAGAAAGGGATACGGATGAGAATAACCTTCCCTTTCGGAACAACTCATGGATGATATGGATACTATATTATCGTTTCCTTGAACTTGTTCCAGTGAATCACAATGCTGCGAGTAATTGTGAGAAACCGCTAGCATTGTTAGATGCTGACTTCATCTGGACAAAGAGCAGGATAAGATCTCTTTCCGGTTAAGTCTACATGGGTGTCACAGGTCTTCGGTTATGTAGACGACGGCATATTTAACTAACTGTGGGAAGAAGTAATACGGTTTCTTATCATCATCATCTTCTTCATACATTTAAAAAACGACTGGGAAGATGTGTTGAGAGTTTCTCTGCGTTGAATGAGCAGGCTAAGATCTTAGTTGTAGCCTTACCTTCATCATTTTGCTATTCGCTCAGATTCAATTGAGAAGATAATTTCTTATTCTAAGCGAATTTAGACTCACGGTCTTATGTACTTCAATTTTAAGTACTGTGATGCAACGTCTGTATGGAAAGGAATTTTGCGGTCGTTTGTACTTTTAAAAAATTCTTTCCAGGCCTATTTATCATATATATCTCTGTCTTAACGGATGTTAAGTGGGAGTTATTCTGATGTGACGAAGCCTTGTGTCGTCATCTTTAACATTGGACTAGGTGAAAAACTTGCTTCAGGTCACTTTAGTTTTCCAGACACTAAGTCTTTGATGGTAAGCTTTCATTAATGTAGGATTAAGCTACAAGAAAGCATCAATACTTGGCTCTCTAAGTTGGGGTCTAATCGACCAACACCAGCAGAAAGAGTAAGGAGGTTGTCCTGGACTCAGATCGTCTATATGGACTCATAGCAAAGGTATAGGTATCCCTCCTATATATTACTTTAGGGATTGACTATACAGCCACATGGATAGGGGGTTTAGGTCTTTTTGAGTTTACTGATCAGACACCCCTGAGCCGGTGGCTCGAGGCTCTTATAGAGCTCGGTCCAACCGATTTTGACTGAACTGGATAATTAGGTTATTTATGATAATCTTTCAGTCGAAAAGCGAGCATTCGTATGATTGGCGGTGCAGCTAGTATAGTTCTTTAGATCACTTGAATCATGATCTAGATAATGTCTCATGGCATGAATGTTAGGATATATGTATCCTACAATTCCTTTTCAACAATCTGGTTCATCTGTTGTTTCACAGAGCAAATTAACCAGTTGTTTGGCTGAATGCCAGTGAATTTGTCCCATTACCAGTTCGGCCCAAGTGACTTTGGCCCAAATTGGTGATTTCAGCCCAGAAAAGTGAGTTTGGCCCTACCATAAGTGAGTTCGGCCCAACCGTAAGTGAGTTCGGCCCACTCTGACCCTGGTAGGGTCAGAGTGGGCCGAACTTATTATTTTCTTTAAGGTCAACCTATCTGAGGGTTAATATTTCAAAGATTCAGCGTTTTGTAATTCAAAAAAGTAAAAATTAATATTTTATAAAGGTAATACTAGACCCCCTAACTTTGGTCAAATTTCATGTAATTTTCTTTCAAGTCTAAAAAAGTCCCAAAATGAATAACCCCAATAAATTATATACCAAAATGCTTGGAATGAAACATAGAACATGCGGAAACTGAAATTTGCCATGGAACTGCTGCCATGTGTAAATAGCACCACCTGAAAGTCTGCTGTGGCATAAGTAAGAGAACAATTTTTTTACAATAAAATACCTCAAAATAAAATAACAGCTGTATTCTATAAACATTTAAATGTTATAAGTGGAGTGCTCACTGACTGAAGGCAGACATTTTCTTTTGTTTATGTTTTGATTTGGGGAGTTCATCAAAGGTCAACTTGAAGGAGTCCAGCAGAAGAAGTATGGAAGGACAAAAGAGTGTCTCCCAATATAAATATGTATGTGTTTCTGTAATGGTTTGGAAAGAAAATATGATATTCTCCTATGTAGAACGCACTGCAAAGTCATACATTGTAGTTGCATAAATATATTTACAAACCCCTTGCACTGTAACCCCTTTTATCCCATGCACCAATTTGATAATGATTAAATTGTTAAATTTGTCTGGTTTATCAATAAGTATAATAGCTTTGTTTAACTCTTGGACACCAATACACTCATGATATCTGTTGGGGAAGAAATAAGGGTACAGTACGTGGAGAGTGTATTATCACTAATTCACCCGCAGAGTGGAGATTCCACCCGAGCAATAATTGCAAATGTGTTACAAAGCATAACCAGCACCAGCAAAGTTTCAGCAAATGGACCTCCGGGTTAAACCCGGAGGTCCATTGGCTGAAACATTGCTTGTGTTTTTTTGTCGATATATACAAAATTTGAAAGTTATAGCTTGGGTGATAACTCCACTCCACGGGTGATTTAGTTACAATCCACTCTCCACGTACTGTAACATGTCACTGCAATAAACCATCTAATGTACTTAAAAGTACATTGTTATTCAAAACACATCAAATCAACCTTACATAACCATTATTGCATGCACTTTCCCCAAGGAGGCTTATTGACATATTGAGATCAGAAGGGCACACCCAGAGGGTCTCACATATTTTTTTCAAGAACGCAGTACACAAAGCAATCCCAAAAAGGTGACAAGTGAGCGCCATTTGACACAAAAAAGTCCTGGGGGGGGGGGGGAAGGGGGGGGGGGGCTCGCTTCCTTGTATGACTCTACCTCCGGCACTCAAGGCATATGCCTATTTCTCTCAAAGTTTAACTCTTTTTTTCTTTTTAAAGATCCTGGCCACACATGTTCCAAACACTATAAGACAGGTAACCCTCCAAATAAGTCTATCTGCCAAAATCATGTTACATTGCAAAACATTCTTTTTAGACTTTTAGTTCTGGACCTTTCATGCTTCTTACTTCCAACTATAACACTTAATTTATCGATTAATGGGTGAATAGAAAAGTCCTGCCATAATCAACATTTTGAGTTCCATAAGCCTTCAAAACAGCTCCGATAAAAGTGTCAAACATCAGATCTGTGGCTTTATACAGAATATTTATTAGGTTATTGCTTGATAAGTAATAAGAACAAAATCTTCACCAGAAAATTCTGTAGCAATACAATTGAGGGTATTAGCAGGCACTTTGCAACAAATTGTAACAAATCAACTAGTTATAAACAAAATTTTAAAAGAGTGAAAAAGTACCACAACTCTGAAAAAATGTGGGAAGAAACACATGCTACAGCAGCTACACAGGCATTGTTTCCCCATGATGCTCGATCACAACACCAAATATCCTTCAAATTGGAGTAGCAATGGTTGAGATACAAGGGAGAATGTTGGTACATGTAATGATGAATGGGTAAGACTAAGATTAAGAGGACAGGGGTCACCACTGCACGGCCCTAGATGCACCTTTGATTTTCCAACTTCCAGGTCTGGGGCATAATAATCGCAACACACCCACCTTATCAGTTCATAATTTCAGTAAAATAAAAGAAATTATCAATTTGAATTAATTAATAGATGATGGAAAATATTTGGCTTCCTTCGCCTTCTCGTACTATTTAATTACCACAAACAATATCAGTTTGATGCCGACAAACGAAACAGAACGCATGTGGTCTGGTTAAAAAGTAACTTGGCATGAATAATGATGAAATTGCGTGTATTGCGTTTGTTTAAAAGCCAATTGCAGCTAATATTGACCTTGCATTCGATAATTCGTTTTGGTTTTGACCACACGGCCACGCTGACACTCAGTGACAGCGGTTATGTTTATTGTGATATGCAAATTGAGGGATGGTTTCCGGTGAAGGAGATTTGTCACATTTGTCAGTGTAAAACGATCATAAAAGACACTGATCGACGCTTGTATTACTATGGTTGGTTGCAAGAAAAAACTAAATTCTCAGCATCGTCCAAGCGCACCTTATTTAAAAGCACGAATGCATCATTTTCAACCCATCTTCAATCGGTCCTTTGCAGACATCAACACAGTCCGTGGTAACTGACAACATCACAACATCGGGGGAAATCAACACGCTCAATATAGTTCCAGGTCACTTGGAATATACTTCGTGAAAAAGTGATTTCTGAAGCATTCTGTTTACTTTGTTATGAATATTGCTTTATTTTATGTGTATCGTCCCGATTTTATACACTCGGGTTATTTTTTTACAAGTGGTTCATGTTGTTTTTCTAGTGCGCAATAATTCAGATTTTTCGTCAACAAAAAAGTTCAGACGGCCTGTAAACTCGAGAGGGAATTTCGAACCATATTTTGCAGTTATGACATTAACAACTCAAGTATTTGCTGTCACCTGTTTGCAAATCCGTTCATACATTGTCTCAAACAAATAAAGGGCGTGATCACGTCCTTGCATTCTTACGATTGCCCAAATTGAGTATTTCTGCAAGAACCACATCGTAATCACATGACCGGAAAAACATCATTGAAACATGGCCACATCCGGAACATCCAAAATTTGTGTTTGTGTTATTACATTCAAACGTCAAAACCCACCAGAGTGTGTGTCAAAAAAATGCTTTCTCCGAGTCTGTAGTATGTTATCATTATATTGACAACAAGGCTTTCGAATTACCGATTATTTTGTGGTTTTACTGGTTCGTTACTTACGCCATTTGCAAATTAATCTTCTTCAAAATCCTAAAATTCACTTTTTTTCCTGAAAAAAATTATATGTACCTTTTCTATGCACTTTACTCATTATTTTGATATATAATTTGCCTTTCCTTACTTCTCTTATCTGTTTCTGAGGCATTGGGAAAAATGTAAAAAAATTGACCAAAGTTAGGTTGGACGACCCCTTAAGATGGAGTGTACAATTTAGAACATTTTTTCAAGAGTTTTTTTGTTGATATTTCTCCCTTGATAAAAGCTTCCCAACAGTCAAATAAAACACACTGAACATTTTTATACTGCTTTCTTTGATAACGTTTCAGTTTATTATCTGCCACAAGTTTTATTAGTCCCCTACCGCCATCGCCGGAGGGGACTATAGGATTGCACTCTGCCCATCCGTCAGTCACACTTTAGTTTCTTGGAGTTTTTTTGGAAAGGCTTCAACGGAATGATTTCATTTTTACCTTAACTTGAAATAGTCAAGATAAGCTATTGCCATCACGCGTGCAGAAGTCTGTGAGTCTGTTAGTCTGTGAGTCTGTAAGTCTGTTCACATTTTCCTTTAGCACGGGCTACACCCCGCAGTTCTTGTCTGATCATCACGAAATTTCATATGCAGGTTTGGGGTCATGTCTAGATGAGAACGTCCCCTTTTGGTCGCGATCGGGCAACCGGTATGGCTGCCCGAGCCCAAAACCCCAAAATCATTAGCACAGTCTACAGGTCGTATTTATGAAGGGATTTCATTGTAACTTGGTAGGATGCCTCTGTATAATGCCTAGATGAGAACGTCCCCTTTTAGGCATGATCTATCAACCGTGATGGCTGCCCTAGCCTGAAACCCAAAAACTTTTAGCACAGTCTGCAGGTCATGTTTAATATGGAGGAATTTCATTAAAACTTGGTAGGATGACTCCTTATGATCTCTAGATGAGAATTTTCCCATTTGGGTGTGATCTGCCAACCGTGATGACTGCCCGAGCCCAAAACCCAAAAACCTTTAGCACAGTCTACAGGTCATATTTATTGAGGAATTTCATTGTAACATGGTGGGTAGACTTCATACAATGTCTAGATGAGAAAGTCACCTTTTGGTCCTGATTGGGCAACTGTGATGGCTACAGGGGCCCGAAGCCCGAAAACCTTTAGCACAGTCTACAGGTCATATTTATGAAGGGATTTCATTGTAACTTAGTAGGATGACTCCAAATAATGTCTAGATGAGAACATCCCATTTTGATCACGATCAATCAGCCTTGATGGGTGCCCGAGCCCAAAAACCTTTAGCATAGGCAAAAGGTCATATTTATGGAAGGATTTCATTGTAACCTGTTAGGTTGACTCCATATAATGTCTAGATGATGACATCCCCTTTTGGTCGTGATTGGTCAACTGTGATGGCTACAGGTGCCCGAAGACCGAAACCTTGAGCACAGTCTACAGGTCATATTTATAAAGGGACTTCAGTGTAACTTCGTAGGATCACTCCAGATGATGCCCAGATGAGATTGTCCCCTTTGGTTGCGATCATTCAACCATGATGGCTGCCCGAGCCCGAAGCCCGAAAACCTTTAGCACAGTCTACAGGTCATATTTATGAAGGGATTTCATTGTAACTTGGTAGGTCAACTTCATATAATGTCTAGATGAGAATGTTCCCTTTTGGACACGAATGGGCAACTGTGACAGCTACAGAGGCTCGAAGCCCGAAAACCTTTAGAACAGTCTACAGGTCATAATTATGAAGGGATTTCATTGTAGCTTGGTAGGATGACTCCAAATAATTTCTAGATGAGAACATCCCCTTTTGGTCGCGATCATTCAGCCTTTATGGCTGCCTGAGCCCAAAGACCTTTAGCATATTCTACAGGTCGTATTTATGGAAGGATTTCATTGTAACTTGTTAGGTTGCCTAGATGATGACATCCCATTTTGGTCATGATTGGTCAGCTGTGATGGCTACAGGTGCCTGAATCCCGAAAATCTTAAGCACAGTCTTCAGGTCATATTTATGAAGGGATTTCATTGTAACGTCGTAGGATCACTCCAGATGATGCCCAGATGAGAATGTCCCCTTTTGGTTGGGATCATTCAACCATTATGGCTGCCTGAGCCTGAAGCCCAAAAACCTTTAGAACAGTCTACAGGTCATAATTATGAAAGGATTTCATTGGTAGGATTACTCCAAATAATGTCTAGATGAAAACGTCCCCTTTTGGTCACGATCTTCAGCCTTGATGGCTGCCCGAGCCCAAAAACCTTTAGCATAGTCTATAGGTCAAATTTATTGAAGGAACTTGTTAGGTTGACTCCATATAATGCCTAGATGATGACATCCCCTTTTGGTCGTGATTGGTCAACTGTGATGGCTGCAGGTGCCCGAAGCCCGAAAATCTTGAGCACAGTCTACACGTCATATTTATGAAGGGATTTCATTGTAACTTCGTAGGATCACTCCAGATGAGAACGTCCCCTTTTGGTTGCGATCATTCAGTCTTGATGGCTGCCCGAGCCCAAAACCTTTAGCATAGTCTGTAGGTCATATTTATGGAAGGATTCCATTGTAACCTGTTAGTTTGACTCCATATAATGCCTAGATGATGACATCCCCTTTTGGTCGTGATTGGTCAACTGTGACGGCTTCAGGGGCCTGAAGCCCGAAAACCTTGAGCACAGGCTACAGGTCATATTAATGAAGAGATTTCATTATAACTTCGTAGGATCACTCCAGATGATGCCCAGATGAGAATGTCCCCTTTTGGTTGCAATCATTTAACCATGTTGGCTGCCCGAGCCAAAGCCCAAAAACCTTTAGCACAGTCTACAGGTCATATTTATGAAGGGATTTCATTGTAACTTAGTAGATTGACTTCATATAATGTCTAGATGAGAACGTCCCCTTTGGACGCAATTGGGAAACTTGACGGCTACAGTGGCCCGAAGCCCGAAAACCTTTAGCACAGTCTACAGGTCATATTTATGAAGGGATTTCAATGTAACGTGATAGGATGACTCGCTTTGGAATAATTTCACTGTAACTTGGTAACTTTCGTTTATATACGTTAACTGTGAGGGCCACATACATTAACTGTGAGGTCATATTAACCCACCCCTCAGCTCTTTAGTACAGTGTACACCTCATATTATTTTTATCAAAAACATAGCATACAGGGAACAGAAATGAACATATTCCCAATTATCACAATTCTTGTCTTATTTCATAATCCTTTCATAAACATTGAACATTATCCTTTTCATCAAACACAACACACAAGTTAAGCTACAGTGTCATTGACACTTTCATTGGTAAACTACTATAGAACGATGACTTACAGATCAAGTTTGAGTTTCATGCTGATTGCATTATTCTTGTGTGAGTTATGGCCCTTGGAAATATGGAAAAGTGCCAAAATATAGGTTTTCTGGACTTTTTCTGGAAACGCTTCAACGGAATGATTTCATTTTTGGTAACCTACTATAGAATGATGACTTACAGATCAAGTTTCATTTACACTCTGTCCATTCATCCATCAGTCTGTCAGTCACTCTGTCGGTCATACTTTAGTTTTCCGGACTTGTTTTGGAAACGCTTCAACGGAATGATTTCATTTTTGGTAACCTACTATAGAACAATGACTTACAGATCAAGTTTCATTTGCACTCTGTGCATCCATCAGTCTGTCAGTCAGTCTGTCAGTCATACTTTAGTTTTCCTGACTTTTTTTGGAAATGCTTCAACCGAATGATTTCATTCTTGGTAACCTACTATAGAACGATGACTTACAGATCAAGTTTGAGTTTCATGATGATTGCATTATTCTTGTGGGAGTTATGGCCCTTGGAAATATGGAAAAGCGCCAAAATATCAGTTTTCTGGACTTTTTTTTGGAAATGCTTCATCGGAATTCATGCTGATCACATCTAGGTTATAACATTTGTATAATTATTAATGCTCATTAATCCGGTACGGGACTTTGTATTGCTTCAGCGATACGTGCGCTCTTGTTTCAACGGATGTGAACTTGCTCTCTTCAAACAACTTTTCTGCCAGTCTATAAAATGAAAGTCCACATTGACCATGCTGGTTTAACCTAATGTGCCAGCCTTCAACATCGTTGTTGGTTCTCACTGTTTAAAAAAACATGGACCAGTCCTCTGGGGTCCACTGATGTCCATTGATCCACATGTTTTTGACATAATCAACGAACCTCTCAAGTTTTTCACCATATACTTCCTCTGATAAGTGCTGGAACACAGTTGGAATTTGTTCATATGGAATAAAACACAAAGCCATGATTTTTCTGATGAATTTGTGAAGACTTCTGTTCTCCATATATTGCTTGCTTAAACCGATTTCCTGCACTTTCCTCCACAAGGCCTGGGTCAATGAAAAGCACATCCAACAACGGGAACACCCTTGTTCTTGTGCTTTCTAGTCTTGAACCAGTTGAGACAATGCTGGCTTGTATTTGGGAATTTTCCCCATCTGTTGAAATGTCTTGCTGAACCGTCGACGTACCATTTCTACAGGTTTCTCACACCCAGTTGATTGACTGGTTGACTGGTTACCTTTAACAGCCTCTCGGTAGTCGGCCCTAGAAATCCCAGTTTCGCAAGTATGATGCTGCCATCTTTTGCTCGCTGGACATTGCAACCCTTCCTGTCGAGGAAGAACTTCTGAATTACATTTGAGACAACTATTGTTAGCATCTATGATGGAAATGATGACAATGAATGAATGAAAGGTTTTAGCGCGCACGGAGCACATTGACGCTGTGGGATTTACAAATCCCTTGCGAGCCGGTTAGTCTTATTTTATTTTACTTGGATCACACAGGCCTAGCTTTCCTGTTGCCTTAAGTGGGCTCTGAGGAGGTATGCACGCGGTTAAAATTCCCGGCAGTTTACATTGGAGTGATAGATTGTCAAAAATCAATCCCTCAATGCCATTAAGACTGTTAGTTAGAGTGGGCTCTATTCTGTTCCAGCTTGGCAATGGTAGATGTTGGAGTCCCACCATGGTGGCGAGCCAGAATATAGTGTTGTGCGATGGCAAATCTAAGGGAAGAAGAAAAAAGAAAACCAAACAGCAATGCCGGTTTGGTAGCGGCCCCGGTATATATGACCATAGCGGTTACAAAAAAGGAGTGGAGAAAGCTCAACAGTTTAGTTTGAAAAACCGGGAGTCATCCATCAAGCCTTCTGGGAGATAGGATGCCGTATGTGATTATGAGGTATCTGATTATTCTTTGGGAAGTCCAAATGACCTCCCCCCCCCCCCCCCCCATTCACCCCTCCCCCCAACCTCCCACCCAAAAAAAGCCCTTAAAAGGGCTGTTTGCTGGCAAGATTGTTTCAATCCTTGCCTTGGTCTTGTTAGGTTTTCTGCACATCTTTGCATGAGGATTGTTTCAATCCCCCATAGTTTGTCATTCAGTTTGGTCGTGTGTCTGATGAGATAGAGGAGGTAGAAAAGATAGAGAGCTGGAAATTAGAGCAATTCGGTTTTTAATTTACAACTGTTCTGACGACCAGTGACATGTGGATGGGGAAGCCAGCATTTTTTCCCCAAAATATATATCTCGGAGAGGGGAGACCCAGCAGCAGGTGGAGATTTTCCTCACTGTTTGCAACTCCCACTGGTAACAGAGGCAAGCTTTCGTGCATATCGTGTCACCCACAGCCAGTTCTGAATTTATGTCACAGAATGCCTGGCTCACCCCATCGCAATGATGTAATCTTTAACCCTTTCGATGGACACGCCCCAGAAGTGTGTCAGACAATCAGTAATAGACAGGTTTGATGCTAGCAGGGCAAGGGGGCGGGGGGGGGGGGGGGATTTTGCCTCTTTGTCCAAGAATTTGCGTGCAAAGTGGAGTGTTTGGGTCATTTCCCAATATTTTCTGAAGTTCGACTAGGAGAAAGCTTACTACTATCAAAAGCTTGATGCGTATATATGTTGTGTACTCCAATCCATATATTCAGTTTCCTCTTTTTCTTATTTGTTTCTGTTATATTGTTCCACTTATTTAGATATTAGGAGTGGTGCGATTTCAAAAGGCATACAGGTACCTGTAGGCAACTTTCAGTGATCTTTGTAGCAGTTCTCAAATAGTTTTTTTTTCAAGAAACTCCTCGGAAACTTTCATGTAGATCACAGACAATTTTGTACACGTACTCATAGGGCTATGCGTTTTGAAACCGCTACCTCCCTTTATATTGTTATTCATCTTGCATAGGCTACATATATCGTGATTCTTTCAAGTAAAATATTGTTCAAAACTAAATTATCATAACTAAGACCAATCATCTTTACGGCAGGTTAGAATATTCCTCAAGTGGACGGGGCGGGGGGATTTCTATTGGGGGTGGGCACCTAATTCCAATAAGGCAAGGATATGTCAGGAGAATATCCTTGGGTCTGAGACAGAGAAGGGTGTGGGAGGAGAGCCCTCTTCAAAATGATCTAAAGATTACTTGAGTGGTGCCCATGTACTCTTAACGTCCCCTCCTCCCACCTTTCCCTTCCCCTCCACACACTCATGCTGGAACATCGTGAGCATGGTCGAATGGATATGTCTTGATCTTTTTGGAATAAAATTGAAAATATTTGGTTATTTAGTTGTGGATAGTTTAGTTGTGACCCCCCCACCCCCCCTCCGATCCACCCATCAGGCTACAATACAATATTATTCTTTGATAATTAATGTGCCATGTGTGCTGCCCCTACCTCTGCATCAAACCACAAGAGGGGTGTTCACAGACCTCCTTTTTTATGTCTAACTATACATGTGTGTCTCGAAAGTTCGGCAGAGGTTTGTTCAAGAACTATATAACCAGCCAAAAAAGTCTTGTATAGTTGTTTTTGCAAGTCTCTTTATCTGTTGATCTTTGAAGATGTGTTAATCTTGTTTTTATCTTCATTTTGTTTGTGCTTTGCCTTCTGTTGCATGAGTATAAATAAACCACAAAACACCATAAAAATGTTTTTGTTATTTGTTCACGCTCCTTTTCATTTTGCCACCCTGTTCAACGACTGGCGTCTGACTCTTTCAGAGGTTAATAAAAAATAATCGCCCAAAATCCTATATATAAGATCACTATCAAATATTACACTTATAATCATAAAATATTTATTATATGATTATAAGTGTAATATTTGATAATGATTTTATACATGTATATTGGATTTTTAGCGATTAATTTTCATTATCCAAGAGTCAATCGCATTTGGTTCCAAGAACTCGACCAGGTAAAGTAACTTCCATCAACAAATGAGTAAATGACACTTGAAGGGTGCGATAATGTTTGTTTATCACTCCATGATGTTCTATGGGGTATCTATGGAGTACCTGTCATGCTCTATGGGGTTCTGTGGGAATTATGGGGTAAATTGTCGAACCCTAGATTGAAGGATTTGATCTATGTTGATCTACTAATTCGGAAGTTCTAGGCTCTCCACCTTTTTACGATGCAGCTAGTCTGGGCAATTAGTATTCAGAATAAAAATATGAAAAAATTTAAAGTAATTTATATATTTTTTTTTTTTTACTTACAAATGGCCCAGACGGGAATGGCCCTCCCATGAGTGGGCAGTACTGAGCACTCATACCTCCCCGCTGAATTATTATAGTATAATCTTTTTACAAAGAATGATGTTGGCACCATTTTCAGTGACTTCCTGGCGTCTGCGCATGCACTGAGGGTATATGTATGGAGAGCCAGAAAGGACTTCTAATTTTCGGTTTTGCATGCAAATTTTGGGGGTTGGGGGGCAAAATTTGTGTTTGGCCCTAAATATTTTCGAGTTAGCACCAGCTAGTCTGAGCCATTGGTAAGATAAAAATTATATAAATTACTTTAAATTTTTTCATTTTCATTATTTTTAGCTCACCTTGATAAAGTCAAGCTGAGCTTATCTAATCGCTCTCCATCTGTTGCCTGTCATCTGTCCGTCCATCCGTCCGTCCATCTGTCCATCAACACCATCTTTTGGTCTTCTCCTCCAAAACCTCTAGGCCAATTCAAATGAAAGTTTGTGTGAGTGATGGTCCCGAAGGGGCATTGCATATTTTTTCAACCCAACATGCCCAGCCTTATAGGGAGGGGGTGGTGGAAAATGCTCCAAAATATATTTAAAAATCTTCTTATCATGAAACAGTGGGTACAATGACTTGAAATTTGTTATGGAGCTTCCTTTTGAAGTGTAGAATCAAATTTGTTCAAACGAAGTTTGTGAAGCAATATTTGTCTTTGTAATGGGAGTGGTAAGATTTTTGGCTCCGCCCAATATTTATGTTTTCTGAACCGATTGTTCGATTTGAACCAAATTTGGTACGTGGTATTATTGTGTCATGAGTACTTGACTTGTGCAAAAAAACATTCCCGCATCCCCATAGCAACCCCAGGAGCTGAAAATAGAAATATTTTCAAACACCCATATTTCCCAAACCAGAGAACTATTATTTGGTATGATGCACCCCTAGGAGCAGTAGAATGAAATGGTAAAAAAAAAAAATGGCATCGGTTATGTTAGGGTGTTCTGTAGGGGTGGGGGGGGGGGATCGAAAAAATGCTGAGTCAGCATATTTGCAAAAATTTTTTAAAAATCTTTTCTCCAGAACCAATGCTCAGAATGTTTTTATATTTGGTACACACCATCCATAGGGGGGTCTAAAACAAGTTTTTTAAAATGAAGCCTATTGGTTCATATTTGGGCTCAATACAGGCCCGAAGTTTTAACTTAGGGCAATATGGGGAATATTCTTTAAAAATCTTCAGAACCATCAGTCAGAATCTTTTAATGTTTGGTATACATCATTGTTATGAGGGTCAGATTCAAGATTGTTCAAACCAAGTCCCTAGGTTAATATTTCGGCTTTCTATGGAAGCCCAAATTTTAACTTGGTGCAATATGAGGGATAGTTTTTAATAATCTTCTTCTTCAAATCAACTAGTCAGAATACTTTCATATTTGGTATACAACATCTCTAGGGGGGGGGGGGGGGGGGCAGATTCAAGTTTATTCAAATCGGGTCCGTAGGTTAATTTTTGGGCTTGCTATGTTAGCCCAAATTTTAATTTAGTGCAATATGAGGAAATTTCTTAAAAAAATTTTCTTCTTCAGATCCTCCAGTCAAAATGTTTTCATATTTGGTATGCAACATCTCTAGAGGGGTCACATTTCACTTTGTTCGAATCAAGTGCCTGGGTTAATATTTGGGCTCCCTTGTGGAAGGTTATGAGTGTGACTCCATGAGTGAAGCTGCAGAGTGGTCTGCCATTTTTAGCACCCCAAGTACTTTCTGAAGGCTCAAGTACCTGGAAAGGAATAACGAAAAATCAACCAAGAAATATCAGGAGAGTACATGAACCAGTTTAAGGTTTGAAAGTGTATAAGGTTGATATTTTGCAGCAAAATGGTGGTGGGGGAGGTGGGGGGGGGGGAAACAAGCTCTTCCCCCAACCCTCTCAATCCCTCTGCCATTGCCTGGCCTCATCATTTGAGACACCTTTTGATTTTATTAATGTGAAAATTGAAAATCATTAAATATTAGAATTTGCTGAAAAATGGCAATGAAAACTGGTTTGTTTGTCAAAACTGTGATTATCCCCGCATTTTAAAAAATGCGGGGATATTGTCACGATCTCCGTCCGTACGTCCATACGTCCGTACGTCTGTACGGCCGTACGTCCGTACGTCCGGTTTTGTAATTCGAAACACTGTAACTTTCTACAGTTGTTCGATAGGGTCTGTGCATCCCAAAAATACAACTTTTAAATTTTTGTGCCACCAGGTGGCTTCTGTGGAGCCACTTAAAAAATGCGTTATTTTTTCACTTTTTTGCTGAATAGTCCCAACCTATGTAATTCGGAGTTCTAAAATTACACTAGGGTGTTGCTAAATGATCTGTAGATATGTAGGAAGGTTTCGGATTTTTCGGGTGCCACGTGGCTGTGCCACCGTAGCCACTTTTGTGTTTTCTTAGACCGTTTCCGGCAAAAGGCTCGTAGGATATGTAATTCGAAATGCTAAATCCATGCTCAGATGTTGCAGTAGGGTCTATAGATGCATCGCACAAAGGTTTCGGATTTTTCGGGTGCCACGTGGCTGTGCCACCGTAGCCACTTTCGTGTTTTCTTAGACCGTTTCCGGCAAAAGGCTCCTAGGGTATGTAATTCAAAATGCTAAAACCATGCTCAAATGTTGCAGTGGGGTCTGTAGATGTGCACGAAGGTTTCAGATTTTTCAGGTGCCACGTGGCTGTGCCACCATTGCCACTTTTGTGTTTTTTTAGACCGTTTCCGGCGAAAGGCTCCTAGGGTATGTAATTCGAAACGCTAAAACCATGCTCAAATGTTGCAGTGGGGTCTGTAGATGCGCACGAAGGTTTCGGATTTTTCAGGTGCCACGTGGCTGTGCCACCGTTGCCACTTTTGTGTTTTCTTAGACCGTTTCCGGCGAAAGGCCCCTGGGGTATGTAATTCGAAATGCTAAAACCATGCTCAAATGTTGCAGTGGGGTCTGTAGATGCGCACGGAGATTTTGGATTTTTCAGCTGCCACCTGGCTGCGACACCATTGCCACTTTCGTGTTTTCTTAGACCGTTTCCAGCGAAAGGCTGCAAGGGTATGTAATTCGAAATGCTAAAACCATGCTCAAATGTTGCAGTAAGGTCTGTAGATGTACACGAAGATTTCCGATTTTTCAGGTGCCACGTGGCTGTGCCACCATTGCCACTTTTGTGTTTTCTTAGACCGTTTCCGGCGAAAGGCTCCTAGGGTATGTAATTCAAAACGCTAAAACCATGCTCAAATGTTGCAGTGGGGTCTGTAGATGCGCACGAAGGTTTTGGATTTTTCAGGTGCCACGTGGCTGTGCCACCGTTGCCACTTTTGTGTTTTCTTAGACCGTTTCCGGCGAAAGGCTCCTAGGGTATGTAATTCGAAACGCTAAAACCATGCTCAAATGTTTCAGTGGGGTCTGTAGATGTGCACGAAGGTTTCAGATTTTTCAGCTGCCTAGTGGCTGTGCTGTTGCCACTTTCACATTTTCTTAGACCGTTTCCGGTGAAAGGCTCCTAGGGTATGTAATTCGAAATCCTAAAACCATGCTCAAATGTTGCAGTAGGGTCTATAGATGCGCACAAAGGTTTTGGATTTTTGGGGTGCCACGTGGCTGTGCTACCGTTGCCTCTTTCATGTTCTCTTAGACCATTTCCGGCGAAAGGCTCCTACAGTATGTATTTCAAAATGGTAAAACCGTGCTCAAATGTTGCAGTAGGGTCTGTAGATGTGCACAAAGATTTCGGATTGTTCAGGTGCCACGTGGCTGTGACACCATTGCCACTTTCGTGTTTTCTTAGACCGTTTCCGGCGAAAGTCTCCTAGAGTATGTAATTCGAAACGCTAAAACCATGCTGAGATGTTGCAGTAGAGTCTGTAAATGCGTAGGAAGGTTTTGGATTTTTTGGGTGCTAAGTGGCTGTGTCACCATTGCCACTTTTGTGTTTTCTTAGACCGTTTCCAGCGAAAGGCTCCTAGGGTAAGTAATTCGAAATGCTTAACACATGCTCAAATGTTGCAGTAAGGTCTGTAGATGCGTACAAAGGTTTCAGATTTTTCAGATGCCACGTGGCGGTGCCACCGTTTTTCTTTCGTGTTTTCTTAGATCATTTCCGGCGAAAAGCTCCCAGAGTATGTAATTTGAAATGCTAAAACTATGCTCAAAAGTTGCAGTAGGGTCTGTAGATGTGCACGAAGGTTTCGGATTTTTGGGGTGCCACCGTTGCCACTTTCATGTTTTCTTAGACCGTTTCCGGCGAAAGGCTCCCAGGGTACATGTATGTAATTCGAAACGCTAAAACCATGCCCAAATGTTGCAGTGGAGCCTGTAGGTGCGCACGAAGCTGTGTCACCTGTGCCACTCAACATGATTTTAGTGTGTCATATAATACATTTCTTCTTTGTATCAAGCATTCATACAAAGTCAAGGATGCAAATGCGGGGATACACTATAGTGTGCTTTGCACACAAGTGACACCATCTAGTTTTTTTTTTTTGTGAGACCAATTGTCTGATGAGTTAAGGCTTAATAATCAGCTAATGCTCCTGCTGTCCTTAACTGGTAGAGTGGTAATTTATTTATCATCAAAATTTGTTCACCTGTTTTTGTCTTGTTACAATTTTTGTGAGAGTGCCTATAAATTGTAACCAAGCTATTCCCTATAGACTAAATAATTTCACTTTAAAGATAATATGAAGCACATCCGCAGAATATGAAGCCTTTAAGTTACAGTACCTGCACTTCAGAGTAAAGCCCAAAATATTTGGGCTTCTTGCACTCTACCAGTTTAAGTTTAAACTTTTTGTTCATCTAGGTGGGCCTTTACATCTAAATGGGTTTTCCCTTTAAATTCTTCAGTTAAAATCATTTCCTTTAATCCTCTGCACACTGATGTCAAAATATAAAAAATGCAAGTTACAAATATTTTCCATAATACGACTAGGAATTTAACCAACTCAAACTTGCTCATGGAGCTCTGTCAAACAAGTTTAAAATTAAATCTGGAACAAGTTCATATTCATTAGGTATAGACTCTAACAAAACTTCTACACTCTAAAGGAAATAGGGTGGGAGCACGGTGGCTCAGTGGTAGAATGTTGGTCTTCTATGCTAGAGGTCCAGAGGTTCCCGTCTGGGATGACCCGCGTTGTGTCCTTGGGCAAGGCACTTTATCCCATTTGCCTACATGGGGGCATGATGATGCCGTGTACTAAGGCGTACTGCACGTCGATGGTGCACATGTATTCAACCGTTGTAACCCTGCTTGAGCGGAGCTTGAACAGAGAATGTTGAGGAGCTGACAGTTGCTCGTCGATGCTTGGTGGTTCTCCACGGGTACTCAGGGGTTCCTCCACCCGTAAAACTGTCATGGTCACGATTAGCCATTGTGCATAAGTATGTGACCTTAAACACCAATAAATAAATTTAAAGGAAATAGGGTAAAATGTATAACTTAAAAGTCTCATATTCTGTCATATTTTAGTTGTATGATTTTTAGCTCAACTTTGGCGAAGCCAAATTTGAGCTTATGCCATGGCCAGTTCATCAGCAATTCAATATGGCTCGGGCTGGAGGCCGTATTTGTGAACCGATCTTTACGAAACTTCTTGGGTACCTTTGTTATGACCGTGGGACGAGAACGAGTGTTTTTGGGTCCGATCTGAAATTCAAGTTGGCCGCTGGCAGCCATTTTGTACAAAATTAGGTGCAATCAGATTTTTGCGCAGAACTTCCAGATGAAAGCGCTGATTTGAATAAGTTTTTGTATGAATGTTTAGTACCATGGGATACATCACATATAATATGGGTTTTTTTCTTGTGCGTAAATTATGCAAATTAGACTAACTTTGAGGTATTTAGTGTTACTTTCAGCACTGTAAGTGCAAATGCCAATACGGCTCGGGCTAGAGGGCGTATTTATGAACCGATCTTTACGAAACTTCTTGGGTACCTTTGGTATCACCGTGGGACGAGAACGAGTGTTTTTGGGTCCGGTCCAAAATTCAAGATGGCCGATGGCACCATTTTGTACAAAATTAAGTGCAATCAGATTTTTTTTTTCAGTGCTACTTATACACTGTAAGTGCACATGTCAATACGGCTTGGGCTAGAGGTTGTATTTATTGAAACTTCTTGGGTACCTTTGTTATCACCTTGGGACGAGCACGAGTGTTTCTGGGTGCGGTCCAAAATTCAAGATGGCTGCCAGTGGCCATTTTGTACCGTAATTGGGTCCAACCACTTTTTTGTCACAACTTCTATACAGCTCGTATTTATGAACTGATCATTACGAAACTTCTTGGGTGCCTTTGTTTTCACCTTGGGACAGGAATGAGTGTGTTTTGGGGTGCCTTTGTTATCACTGTGTTATGAGAACAAATATTTTGGTGTTCAGTCAGACCCACTCTGGGACTCAAAGATTTCTTTTCTAGTTTAGCATCTGACTGTCACCCACCTTTACAATACTTTACCTATACATTTGTTACAGGCTACAGTCAGTATTTATGTGCAGACCGTTACAATACTTTATATGTACCTTTGTTATCAGGTCATTACCTAGATGTTTGTCATTGCTGTGTCACATACTATACATGTACATGTCTTAACAAGTTGAGCTACAGTGTCATTGACACTTTCATTCTGTTTTATCATTAACTTATTCACAGGTTCGAGATGTTGTTACTGATAGAGATAGAGGAATAGGAAGGATGATTTTTTGGAAGGATGCTATAGAAAATATATACAAGGTGAGAAAGTTCTTAAAATAAAGAGGAACTGACACGTCAAAAAAAAATTCTGTTTGGTATATTCTCTAAAGTTAAAATGGATGAGAAATAAAAAGAAATGTTGAAGGAACTTTGATAGGAGCCGGTATATTTTTATACTGTACCAATGACCCAGACTTAGCAGACTTAGCTGGTGCTAACTCCACAAAAACCAGGGCCAAACACAAATTTTGCCCCCCAATCCCCAAAATTTGCATCCAAAACAAAAAGAAATAATGTCCTAAAGGACCTCCATAGTACGACTCTACTGCGCATGCGCAGTGACGCAGTCGTCCCGAAATTGGCGCCAAATATCATTCTCTGTTTGGCCCTTCATCAGTCAACATCTCACTGATCTTTGTGCTTGTAAATCTCAGTTTAAAGGATGCCAGACACGTAATTCTTGGAGAAAATGTGATTCTAAGGAGGATAGAAGGAGGAGAGGAAAAAAGAAGTGGCAAAAAATAATCAGGGCTGTACTTAAAATTTTTTGTTAAAATTATGTTAAGTTGCCTATTTTCGAGGCAAACGCCTCTTGTTGTCATTCTTGCTAATTGTTGCACTGCTTATTCAGTGTTTCCTCTCCCCTAACCTTCTAAAGTCCCCCCTTGCAATTCTCCCATGCTTTTGGCATATTTTTGAGAAGTTTCATTTCTAAAATTTCCCTGGGAGAGTTGCTTGGTTACAGAATGTTTTCTGTTATTTTCCCCATAGTTACGTTTTCACCCATGGGTGTATAACGTTTGTGTTCTGCATCTTCCATCTGATGTTCTGCAGATTCTCCCCTGGGAGTCTCTGTTTTGCATCAGATAGAGTGTAATTGAGGACTGATTCCGGGCCAGTTTTGTCAGTGCCTGGAGTCATGTTTTCTTCTGTGTTTACACTGTTTGTTTTCATTGGCAACAGCCTTTTTTGAGGGGGGCTGTTTGCCTTTGAGGTAGTTTATCTCATTATAAGATACATTTATATTATCCGAAAGTGTCTCATTAATTATTTTATATAATTTTAAAATTTTTGACCACACTTTGCCATCGGATCCATCGGGGCTCAACGTTACTTTTCAGCAACTTGGGCTTCTCTGAAAAAATATTTTTTCAAAATTATTTTGTTTTGCAATTGTTTTTTCATTTATTAATGGATCATGTTATTATGTATCTTTGTGTCAGGGGTTTTTGCGAGTAACTAGGACTTATTGTTGTTCCTTCACAATGAAAGGAACTTGTTCAAATTGTAATAGGAAGAAATCTTCCTCTGACTTTCATGATTATTGCATAAATTGTAGTCAGTGTTCTCGCATTAATCCCTGTCCTGTATGTGAACATTGGGATGAGAAACATTGGAAACGTGTGTCACGATATGTTGTTTCGGGAGAAAGAGCGATGCCGGCTCTTTCTCCACAAGGTCACTCTACTCTCTCAGTTTCTATTTCAGAGGAACCAGAACAGGGTGATGTTTCCATGTTATCTTCTTCAAGTGTGCGTCCGTCGTCACAATTAAATACAGAGCTAGCGGCAAAAGTGCTCATGGAAATTAGACAAATGTCGTCCGCTAGCTCGCCCGGTGTAGCGTCCATTCACCGAATGGTTCGGCAGCCGGGTTCGTCCGATGCGGTCCAAGAGGAAATTTTGGGTGATGCGAGCACTATAAAAATAATAGATGCACACCCAGTGACGGCGGATAGTGAACGAGAACGGAGGAAGCCTTTTAGTCCGGTTCCTAGCTCGTCCAGGTCCAGCCGGGCCGCGAGCGAGAGAGGCCCCTCTCTCGTACAACAACATCTGGGACCAGATGTTGTGGTACAAAATGTGTCTTTAGCGGAGCATACGTCCGTCGCTCGGGACGCTCCGTTGTATAAGCAGTCCGCAGAGACTGTTAAGGCTTCCTCTTCTCGCCGGCGCACACGACCGCACCTTGGCTGCGTGACCTCCGATATCTTGCCAGCTTCGCCGAGGAAGGATTATTCGGCGACCAGGTCACACCATCCGGCAGCCAGGGACTCGAGACCGATGGACTCCGGACGTTCGCATAGGAAAAGTATGCGGGAGCCATCCGATGCGGAGCTGCCCTCGGCAAAGCAGCGAAAGACCGCTCCTCCGCAGGTCTCGACGTCGGACATTCTAGTGCAGATAGCACAGCTTATCGCAGCATCCCAGCAGCCGACAGAGACGGTGTCGGATCGAGAATTATCCGACGGCGCTGGGTCGGTACGCTCCGCCGAAGCATCGGGGGCGGACGACCGGGAACATCGGGAGGTCCGACCGGATGGTGAAAGGGATACGGATGAATTGGAGCTATCCCTTTCGGAACAACACAAAGCTGCCGTAGACTTCATCCGGCACTTTCTTCCTCAAGTTGTTCCGTCGGGCCAGACTGCTGCGCTTCCGGACAGGAGAATTATAGCGTCATTGGACTCTGATTTTTTCGAGCGGTTCAGGGACATCGCTCCCGAGTTTCCGTCGCAGTCCAATAATGTTGCAAGAACATTTGAATTATTGAACGACGCTATTTTTAAACTTGCTTCCAGGACAGGGAAAGCAGGCTTCTTGTCCGCAAATACTCTCAACCTGCCTTTCATTAATGCAAGGAATAAATTCGACACGGCAGGTCAGGGTATACCGAGAGTTCCTCTGCGTATGGACGACGAGGCGGAAGACTTAGAGCTATCATTACCGTCGTCAGCTTCTATTCCAACCGCAGTGTTGGAAACAGCTATTGCGTCTAACAGAGCCAATTTAGATGCCTTATCTTACGCAGATCACCTTACGAAGGCGTTATCACTGCGTCTTCAAGGGGAAGAGTTTCAGGATATACAATCCTCCTTAAGACTTCTTTCAAGGGCAGTAGCTTATTCCACGTGTAACTCCGCCCTTTCAGTGGCTAATCTGGAGTTGGTTAGACGTGACGCAGCCCTGTCTACATCCACACTAGTGGATTCTAAGGTGAAGAACTCTCTTAGAGTCGCTTCGGTCTCAGGAGATCTTCTCTTTGACGGCAAGCTTTCCGCTATTTATGATAATATTAAAAAGAAAGCTAGTGATTCTCTGTTGTTTAGATCCGCTCCTAAAAGGTCGGATTCAGCAGACACGAATAAGGCAGGCACTTCTGGGTCTTATCCGCCCAAGAGAGGTTCCTATAGAGGTTCCGGTGCGTCCTCTAGCTCTTATTCGAGAGACCGTCAGGATAGCGACTCTCGTTCGGGACGTCCTTCAGGCCGGGACAATCGGTCGGACGCCCCGAGGTCGACGAGGCGAGGTGCGGGTCGTGGAAGACGTGGTTTCTCCTACCGCAGGCCTCGCAGATCCAGGAGGTGATGGCTCAAACCTCTATCGCGTTCCGGTTGGCGGAAGGTTGTCGAGTTTTTCTCAAGAGTGGGCGTCGATTACGGACGACCCTTGGGTGAGAGGAGTGACTTCGGAAGGTCTAAAGATATCCTTCAAACGAAAGCCTCCATTAACTCGAAGTCCAAAGTGGACTCATCTTCCGTCAAACCCTCAGAAAAGAGACGCTCTGCTATCAGAGGTGCAGTCTCTTTTAATGAAGAACGCGGTAGAGGTCGTAGAAAACCAGGAATCGCTGGGATTCTACAGCCATCTGTTTCTGGTTCCGAAACCAGACGGCTCGTTCCGTCCAGTCATAGATTTGAGCTGGATAAACAAGCTGATCATCGCTCCGAAGTTTTATATGGAGACGATTCGATCGGTCAGAGCGAGTATTCGGGTGAACGATTATGCAACGAGCATAGATCTCAAAGATGCGTACTTTCACGTCATGGTACATCCGACATTCCGAAAGTATCTACGCTTCGCAGTCCTAGGAGTGGTGTATCAGTTCCGGGCCATGTGCTTCGGATTGAATCTAGCACCCTGGGCTTTCACTCGAGTAATGAACTCGGTAATGATTTACTTCCGAGCTCATTCGTCTGCGGTAACGTCGGCCTACCTGGACGACATTCTTCAGAGGTACGGCAACGAGTTAACGCTTCAGAACGATGTTCAGAATCTTCTTCTATTGCTCCGACGTCTCGGTTTCATAGTAAACGAGGAGAAGTCGGATCTGGTGCCGTCCAAGTCATTCACTCATCTGGGAATGAGCTTCGAGACGCACAACAATCTCGTTCGTCTGCCGTTAACCAGAGCGAAATTAGTCAGTTGTTACGCTCGCTATTGTCTAAATACAGACAAAGTCACAGCGAGAGAATTTATGAGACTGATAGGTCTGTGCGGAGCCGCTGCGGATCTCATTCCGATGGGACGGCTACGCACACGGCCTCTTCAAATTTTCTTGACTCAGAATTGGAGTGTGAAAATTCATTCGCTCGATGTAGACGTTCTCTTGTCAGATCAAGTGAAACAAGAGATTCAGACTTGGGCAAACATTCAGTGGTTAACTCAAGGAGTTCCGCTGCAGTTGCCGGATCCGAGTTTTACCATTATGACGGATGCCAGTCAAACAGGTTGGGGTGCATCATTAATCCCAACGGATTCGAGATGCCAGGGTCTTTGGGATCCGCAATTCCTGTGCAAGCACATAAACATCAAGGAAATGATGTCAATTTGGCTTGCGTTACGTCACTGGATGGACATTATTCACGATGCTCATGTCCAAATCCTATCCGACAATACGACAGTAGTGGCGTATATACGGAATCAGGGAGGCACTCATTCAGTTCCGTTGTTCAATCTAACGGAAAGAATCCTTCTGTTTGCGTTGGAACATCACGTTCTTCTTTCGGTCCGTCACATACCGGGTCGTCTGAATGTGCTAGCAGACTCCCTTTCTCGAAAGGGTCGCTTGTTGCCGTCGGAGTGGACTCTCAACAAACAAGTATTCAATCAGATTTGCTACCAATGGGAACGGCCAATGATAGACTTATTTGCGACACATCTCAACAATCAGTTGCAGACGTATGTGTCCCCGTGTCCGGATCCAAGAGCATTTGCTGTAGACGCTCTATCGATCCCTTGGGACGGAATGATAGGATATGCGTATCCTCCAGCGCCGTTAATTCAACAAGTATTGCTAAAGATAAAACAATCTCAATGCAAGATTCTGTTGGTAGCATCTCTGTCGCCACAGAGACCGTGGATAAATCTACTCAGGTGTCTGTTGTGGGACCTACCGCGGAAGCTCCCTCCACGAGAGGATCTTCTTTGGCAGGGGAAATCGCGCCAACTGCATCACAACCCGCAAGGTCTCAACCTTCACGTTTTTCCGTTGTGCGGTCCTTCTTGCATGGCAAGCACTTTACAGGACGAGCAGTGGACGCGATTTCTAACTGTAGGAGGACCTCCTCTTCGCTAAACTATGCGGCTAAGTGGAAGGTTTTCCGTCGTTGGTGTAGGGATCATTCTGTTGATATATTTGATCCCTCTATACCAGACATTGCTAACTTTCTAGTATACTTGTTTGACGAAATCAAACTGCAACCGGTTACTATAAAGGGTTATAGATCTATGTTATCTGATACCTATGCACATCATGATAGTTTACAAATTGGATCTAATGTCTCTTTATCGAAATTGGTTAGAAACTTTTCGATAAATAGACCCAGAACTCTTAGATTAATTCCTAAGTGGAATTTAGCTTGGGTTCTCCTTAAATTGAAGGAAAAGCCATTTGAACCTCTTGGGACAGTAGATTTCAAATTCTTATCTTATAAGACAGCTTTTCTCTTAGCTTTCTCTTCTGCCAGAAGAGTCAGTGAGCTTCATGCACTATCGGTGGATGATTCTCATTATCGTAGTGTTGGGAACACTATCACCTTCACTACTAACGTCGGTTTTTTAGCTAAGAATCAGGCTCCTAATAAATATCCGGAACCTATTGTTATTAAGGCTCTTCCGTCTTCAGACGGGCGTAGGCCTTTACTCTGTCCTGTTAGAGCACTACGTATCTATAAACAGAGATCTCAGTTCATCAGAAAGGGACGGAAACGTTTCTTTCTGTCTTTGATGCCTAATAGAAAGGACATTTCAGTCCATTCTATTGCTAGATGGATTCAGTTAACTATCCGTACTGCGTATGAAGATTTATCTTCTTCTCAGCAGTCTGTGCTTAAGATTTCTGCTCATGAAGTAAGAGCTCTTTCTACTTCCTGGGCTTATGCTAATAGTGTTGCTATTACAGATTTAATGAAGGCTGCTTATTGGTCTCAGCCATCCACATTTACTAATTTTTATCTCAGAAATATTGAGTCCATTTCTGGAGACCTGCATTGTTTAGGTCCGTTATCTGTTGCTCAGAATGTCGTCCACTAAACGGTTGCAACTATAGTTATGCAGGCTTTCTGTTCCGGCAGTGACTCCGTCCGGCTGCCCTCTTCGCTCTGGGCTATTTGACCCAGGGCAAGGGGAAGGGGGGGGGGCGGGTGTTCCCTTAGGTCACCTGCTTTATAGTGAAAAGCAAGGGAATGCCTCCTCCAAGACAGTATTTCTGAGTCGCTTCCGGGATGGTTTTAAAGTGTAATATTAATGTTTAATTTCATTCATGTCTTACTTTTAAAGTGTAGCTCGGTGTGAAGCATTTGTATATGTCAAGTGTCAAACGGGCTTTAATATACAATACTCGGACACTTTTAAATGATTATAAAGAGTCTCAATTCTCTGGACTACTTTATTTATTGGCTTGTTTTAATAATAATTAGTATAAAGGTTATACTGGATATTAATAGAGAACATGAATGTTATTGTGCTCAATTATTAGGGTAGTGTATCTTTCTAATTTAAATATTAAATAAGAAAGATACATGTAAAGCCTAATACTCCTTTTCTCCTTAAGGGGTTATCTCTTTATTTTATAATTGAGCTTATTGGATTTTCCTCTATGTCCTAGGCCCTCCAGCCTGTTTACTATTCAGCTAAGTCTGGGTCATTGGTACAGTATAAAAATGTTAAAAAATTTATAGTAATTTATATATTTTTTATACTTACCAATGACCCAGACGGGGATGGCCCTCCCGGAGTTGGGAACTCTTGCCTCCCCGCTGAGTACATAGCGCTGACCAGGCACTGCCAGTAAGAATGATATTTGGCGCCAATTTCGGGACGACTGCGTCACTGCGCATGCGCAGTAGAGTCGTACTATGGAGGTCCTTTAGGACATTATTTCTTTTTGTTTTGGATGCAAATTTTGGGGATTGGGGGGCAAAATTTGTGTTTGGCCCTGGTTTTTGTGGAGTTAGCACCAGCTAAGTCTGCTAAGTCTGGGTCATTGGTAAGTATAAAAAATATATAAATTACTATAAATTTTTTAACTTTCTAGAATGGCCTGTAGCAATGGTCTTGGTTTATGAAATAACAACAAAACCCACTTGAATGCAGTTAAGACACACTGACAACTTTCTTTATGTTAGAATGCATTTTATTATTTTGAAGGCATATACAACATGTATTTCTGTTCACGCTACATTTTCAGTGATCTGAAGCAAAACATATTTAATGCTTGACCCGAGAAAGTGCACAAGTCACAACATATTAACAACACACAAACAGCATATGAGTTAAATTTCTTCAGAATTTCTAAACTTACTCTGCCATAACAAATCACCTTGACCATCAAAAGGTAAATGAATTACAACAGGTGGTTAAAAATGACAAACGCAAATATCTAAATATAGACGTAACATGAGATACCTCTGCCCACTGCAGGTAAAAAAAAATAAAAATTGTAAAATTATAACTCCCTCCTTCCCAAAAACTAAAAAAAAACCCCAAAACATTCAACAGCAAGTTTTTGCAAGCAACACCGCCCATTCTGTTTTGTTGCTAGAACTGTCATAACCAATATTCGATGGAAATCTGCTGCCTGTACTTTTTAATTGGGCTTGAAACTTGTTATAGAAACTGATCAGATATACAACTATATATATGAGTGACCAGTTTGGAAAGTAATTTCAATTTCATAAATTCATCAATTGTCCGAAAATGTTTCTATTAACATGTTATTTATTAACTCACCTACTTCTTCTTCTGACTTGGGGGCCGCTCTTGACTTTGTGTTTGGGTTCCTTCCGGATCTCAAACCATCAAACCAGCTGACACTGTCAGCCAGGCCGCGATCATCGGTCATGCACCTACAGCCTGTGGAGCAACCTGCTTCTGGGCATCTTCGACCGTGCCAGTCAGTACAGGTGGTTGAAGCATTTTCAGCCGTGGACTCTTAAGTTGAGTTCCAAGGCTATGAAGGCTCCGTTCTTCACCAGGGTTGACACCTTTTTGCCTCCGGTGCGTTAGCATTCCTACGATTCCGCCAATCCGTCAGTCTGCCAGACTGTGACGGTTTTGGATCAGGACTCCAATTCCCTCGGGCTTTCCAAGCCCAAGTCTGCCATCATTCCGATGACGACTCAGGAGTCCACGTTGGGCTTATCGAGAGAAATGCTTGGTATGCTTTCTCTCTCAGACCACGTTGTCTCAGCTTTAGCTGCTTATCTGCCTCCAGGTAAGTTTGACGAGGTACAGGCTCCTTTGCGTGTTCTGTCCAAGGCGCTCATGCATCTTACTCACACGCATGCCTGTAACATGGCTAATCTGGAATTAGTTCGAAGGGACTCTGTGTTGGACACAGGCCGATCCCTTCCTGAGGAGCAGCGCGCTGCTCTTCAATCTGTTTCTTTGGCAGGTCCGCAACTTTTCCATGGTTCCGTGCCGATGGTCCGGGTGATGTCCTACGTCATTCCAAAGATCAGCTGCTGTTTCGTCAGCTTGATCAGCCTTCTAGGGGAGGCAGGGGCCATTCCAAGCCTAACAAGTACCCTTCTGCTTCCTCTGTGAAGCAAAAGGCTGATCCTTCTGCCACCGCTTCTACTTCTTACTCAAGGGGTAAGGGTAAGCGTCGGCAGACTAGAGGGAAGTCTCAGGATTCTTCATTCAGTAGAGGAGGTAGTTTCTCCTCTCGCGGGCCTCGTCAGGGCTTGAAATGAAGGTCCTCACCTCAACTCGTCCCCGGTTGGAGGAAGGATAGTAGAGTTTGCAGACCGTTGGGCCACCATCACATCCGATCCTTGGGTGTTAGATGTTGTTCGGTCCGGGCTGCGAATACCCTTCTGAAGGCACCCCACTCTGTCCAGGGTGCCTCTTCCAACCACAGTTCCTTCAGACGTTTTATGTCGGGAACTTTTGTTCACGGAGATGACAATCTCCTGGCAAAGGGGGCGATCGAGGTCGTCAAGAACATTCAGTCAGTGGGGTTCTATTCCAACCTGTTCTTGGTGCCGAAGAAGGACGGCCGACTCCGACCGGTTATTGGTCTGAGTATCCTGAACCAGTCTATCATTGCTCCCAAGTTCAGCATGGAGACTTTCAGGTCGATCCGCCATTCAATTCACCAGGGAGATTTTGCTTCCAGCATCGACCTGCGAGACGCTTACTTTTACGTTCCGATTCATCGGGCGTCATGGAAGTATCTCAGGTTCGCTTTTCAGGGGCGAGTTTACCAGTTCAAGTCCATGCCTTTTGGCCTCAACCTGGCTCCTTGGGCCTTCACCAGACTGATGTCGCATGTGAAGCTTTCCATCGCACACGGTCCAGGGTGACTACTTCGGCATATCTGGACAATATCCTCCAGAGGCATTCCAATGCTGCCTTAGTGGAGTCGGATGTTGCCACCCTGTTGAGCTTGCTCACATCGCTAGGATTCAATGAGGAGAAGTCCGACCTGGTCCCTTCTCAGTCATTTTGTCATCTGGGGATGGCTTCCCGCACCCAATTCAATTTGGTGGCGGTTCCCCAGGCCAAGGCTGTGATTCTCTCAGCTTTTGCTCTGATTCTGTCCCAGTCCACATCCGCGAAGGCTCGGAGTATTCTCTGGCTTATCGGTCTCTGCGGTTCGGTGACGGATCTCAATCCTCTAGGTCGTCTGCGTGTCAGACCTCTCCAACACTTTCTGCTCAGTCGTTGGAGGCCAAATATAGATTCTCTGGATCTGGTGCTTCAGTTTCCAGAATCTCTTTATCCTCACCTTCTCCCCTTTATCCTCACCTTCTCACCTTCTCCCCTGGACGGATGTCCAGTGGCTTTCGCAGGGTGTTCCATTGGACTTACCCACATCCGATCGTGTTCTGATGGCAGATGCCAGCGATCTCGGATGGGGTGCGACGTTGGATCCTCTAGGTCTTTCCCTTCACGGGATGTGGGACCAGGATCGGGCATCTCTACACATCAACCAGAAGGAGCTTCTTGCTCTTCTTCTGAGTTTCAGGCAGTGGATCCCTCACCTGTCGAATCGTCCGGTCCTTCTGTTGTTCGACAATTCGACAGTGGTTCCTTACATTCAGAACCAGGGCGGCATGCACTCAGTTCCAATGTACGAATTGGCTTGGGATCTTCTACTGCTCTCTCAGGATGTCAACACCGGGGTGGTTGTTCGTCACATTTCTGGTCGTCTGAATGTCCTAGCTAACTCCCTGTTCCGATGGGCAGGTTCTTTTTCACCGAGTGGTGCTCCACATGGCAGTGTTCCATCAATCTCTTTGCGACTCGTTGGAACCATCAGGTGGACACTTTCATGTCCCCGTGTCCAGATTTCGCCATGGATGCTCTGGCCCTCCTTTGGGACGGTCTTGTTGACTATGCCTTCCTGCCGGTTCCGATTCTGCCTCAGGTTCTCGCCCAGATGTGAACCTGCAGTTGTCAAATCCTTTCGATCCCACCCCCCTATCGCCTCGGTGGGTGTGGATCAATGTGCGCCCGCTCTCTTTTAACGGCGGTTCCGGCATGTCTCCCTCTACGTCGCAACTTTCTTTGCCAAAGTCGCCCGAAGAGGTTTCAAGTTGACCCGACTTCATTGTGCCTTCGCACATGTCTTTTATCGGGTCCTGTTTCCTCTGTGGTGGTTTTTCGAGACAAGCAGTGGAGTTGCTTTTCTTCTTCAAGGAGACACTCACTCCACTGGTTTAGCCTCTGTGGCTAAATGGAAAGTTCTTCTGTCGATGGTGTGCGATCACTCTGTTGCTTCTGTCACTCCTTCAATCACATCGCTTGCAAAGTTTCTGGTATATGTTTGTTTCTGGGGGTCTCCAGCAATGGGTACAAGTCCATGCTTCGGAGACCTTTTTCATATGTGGTACCGCATTGTTTCGACACTCAGCCTTGCCTCTCCAAGCTTGTTCAGCTCTTTTCCTTGAAAAGGCCTAGGACTTTGCAGTTTACTCCAAGATGGACACTTTCTTGGGCGCTGCTCTGCTTGGGGGTGGGGGGGGGGGGGGCATTCGCGCCTTTATCCTGGATGGATATGCATTTTCTCACATGCCAGATCTCTCCTGCATCCATTTCTTGATGGATTTGTCTTGCTATTCATGCAGCTTCCGCTCGTCTAGCTACTGGTGATTGTATTACCAATTGCTTTTACTAACTCCGTCATGTTGTCGGATGTTATATTGGCAGCCTACTAGAGAAATGCTACCTTCTCCATTTATCTGCGACAGTTGCAAGAGCCGACAGAGGACCTTTGTCCTAGGGGGCCCTCTTTCTTTGGCTCAGGCTGTTGTCTATTCCAGCCATTCAGCTTTTTACAGGGTCAGTTCCAGCTCCATGCTGTTCCTGCCCTTTCTGTCTGTGCGTTGCACAGAACCATATGCCTCATCTTTCGTTGTCTTTTACTAATGTTTGTGATGCTATGGTTGATAAGCCTCAGGACCTCTTCCGTCTGTTCACGGTTCCAGTGCACTTGGGTTATGCGTAGGGTTGGTTATGCATTCCCTCCAGCCTATTGTCTATTCAGCCTGTAGTAAACAATTGTGGGTAGGTTGATAAGAAATTTAAATTTTATAGTAAATTTCCTTTCTTATTATACCTACCACAATTGTTTACATGGAGGACCTCCCGTCTTCTTATACGGGTAAGAATCCTTCCTCCCCGCTGATCACATAACTCTCACGTTGGCGGATTCAAAAGAATGAGTCATTAGCGATGCATATGCGCACTGGCAATGGAAGTCGTGGAGTTGTACTTGGATGAGAGCCTCCCGTACTGGGTCTGCGCCTGCTGCACTCGACCCAGTTTTGGCTTATTTTTTCTTGGTACTTTTGCACCACTTTTCTTTCCCAAATTGCTTGGGAAAGACAAAAATAGAGAGTATATTATCCGAGTTAGGGACTTCCACTGTAATGCAAGCCTGCAGTAAACAATTGTGGTAGGTATAATAAGAAAGGAAATTTACTATAAAATTAAAATTTTTATCTTGGGGCAATATGGGGAATAATCTTTAAAAAATTCTTCTTCTTCAGAACCACATATTAAAGGCGCTTAAAAATCCTTCCTGTTCAAGCCGTTTGGATTGAGTGTTCTGAGAGTGAAAATCCATTGGATTTCCGTGTGGCAATGTTTAGCTGTTCAAGTCTCGAGTTCGGGGTTTGAGTGTAAATTTTGTGTAATTCTGTATTTGATGTCATTCACTGAGTGATCAGATTGGTTGAAGTGTAGAGCTATTGGTGTTTCTCGTTTGTAGACAGTGTCGGAGAAATGTTCGGAGATTCTTTTGTGAAAATTCTTTTTAGTTTCTCCGATATATTGTTTGTCTCACTTCTGACAAGTGATTTTAACTAGTTTTACTGCCAGATTCCGTACTTGCTGGTACATTGGGCGGTTCTCGTTAGTAATCTCAGTATATGGAGTATTGTTCTCCATTCTTTGTCTTTTACTGCTTTGTTCCTCTCCTGTGGTTTGAGTGTCAACATCAGTTGTAGTACTGGAGCTGGAATCGAGACTGATTTCCCCACTGGAACTCTCGGCGGTGATCATTGCCTGGAAGTCACAAGAAAAGGGCAGTATAAGTAACACACAATAAAATGACAAAAGTCCAAGAGGACCTATTTCCTGTGGCTATGTGCCTTGGTTGTTGATACAAGCCTGACCAGTTTCGTTCTACTTCAGAATCACCTTTCAGAATCTTTTAACGTTTGGTATACATCATTGTTATGAGGGTCAGATTCAAGATTGTTCAAATCAAGCCCCTCGGTTAACATTTAGGCTTCAGTATGCTTTCATATTGGGTATACAACATCTCTAGGGCTGTGTGTGTGGGGGATGGTCGAGATTCAACTTTATTCAAATCAGGTCCCTGGGTTAATATTTGGGCTCTCTGTTGGTGCCCAAAGTTTAAGTTAGTGCAATATGAGGAAATTTCTTTAAAAATCTTCTTTTTCAGATCCATCAGTCAGAATCCTTTCATAGTTGGTATACAACATCTCTGGGGGTGATTGGGAGGAAGGGGGTGATTGGAGGGGGGGGGGGCAGGTTCAAATTTGTTCAGATTGAGTCCCTGGTTTAATATTTGGGCGTCCTATGGGAGCCCAAATTTTAACTTAGTGCAATGTGATCTTAGTGAATCTTCTTCAGATTCACCAATTAGAATGCTTTCATATTTGGTGTACAACATATCTAGGGTGGGGGAGGTCAGATTCAAGTTTGTTCAAATAGAGTGTCTGGGTTTAGTGGGTTAATATTTGGACTCCCTATGGGGGCCTGAATTTTAACTTAGTGCAATATGAGGGAATTTCTTTAAAAACCTCCTTCAGAACCATCTATTAGAATCTTTTGATATTTTGCATACAGCATTTTGGGAGGGAGGTGGGGGGGGGGGGGGGGGGATCAGATTCAAGTTTATTCAAATCTGGTCCATGGGTTAATATTTGGGCTCCCTATGGTAACCCAAATTTTATCTTGGTGCAATATGAGGAAATTTCTTTAAAAAATCTTCTTCAGATCCACCAGTCAGAATGTTTTCATATTTGGTATACAAGATCTCAAGTTTGCATTGGTTATAAAAAGAGAGCATGCGGCGGCCAAAAGGATCATGCAGGAGGGCCTGAAAAACAGATTTTATCATTATTGCTTCAATATAGCTGATGATAATATGAACATCGGACAAATACAATTTTTACATCCCCTAGTTATGTGTCTTTGTAATCGCGTCATTAAAGAACATAAACTTTTTTTTACCAAGGTCATGAAACAGCAGTTCAGTATGTTGAAAAGGTGATACACACCCACTGCTGCCAACTAATGCTCAGAAGATTATTGACATTATTTTTTTTTATCCACATGACATAACTGCTGCAAACAGAAAAAATTCTTTCCACCCTATTCTGCAAAGAAGAAAAAAAATACTTGGGAGACATTGCAAATCTCTGCTGTGCATAAGTTTCTGTTGGTTTGAAAATTTATGGAAAAACAGTGCCGTAGGTAATTAATCTACATATTACTAGCATCAAGAATCAGTGCTTTAATAGCACATTTCTTATCAACCTACCTTACAGTTGTTTACTACAGGCTTGCACTACAGTGGAAGAACCTAACTTGGATAAAATACTCTCTATTTTAATCTTTCCCGAGAGATTTGGGAAAGAAAAGTGGTGTAAAAACACTACGAAAAAATAAGCCAAAACTGTGTCGAGTGCCATCGGCGCACACCCAGTAAGGGACGCTCTTCTCTTAGTACAATTCCACGACTTCCGTTAACCAGTGCACAAGCAGTAATCAAAACCATTCTTCTTTTGTCCGTGCAACGTGGTTGACGTGTTGCGCCATCTTTGCATCATGATACAGTGATAATTCAAATCGTTGATAATGGTTTTCCTGTGCCTGGATTGTGGATCTGATCTGAAGATCGTATAATAACAGGACTGTGTTTTATATATTCTTGTTAATATTTTCAACCACATTCTCATTGTATATTGTTTATATATTCCGTTTTCGCGAATGTTTTTTCGACATCGTGTCAACGCGGTTCGACAATGAAATTTTTTGGTTGATAAATTTAAATTGTTATTGGAGTTAGGTGTCAATGAGGGACTGTCTGGACAGGATTTCTTCACTCTGTTGAGTGCTGAATTTCTGGTTTTTTCGGTCCCTGTCGGCCGTCTGGGTTCTGTCATATACCCACCATTTTTATACGCCCGTTTTGAAAAAACGGGTCGTATTATGGTATACCGCTATCTGTCTGTCCGTCCAGTCATATGTCGTACGATAACTCAAGAACGCTTTGAGAGATTTTCGTGATTTTTGGGTAGGTGGTGTATATCAATGGAGGGAAGCTCCCTTTTGTTTAGTGGCACCGTTCGATTAGTCATTCCAGAGTTATGGGACTTCATTACTTAGAAAATTGTTGATTTTTTACACGTCGTATGATAACTCGAGAACGCTTTGAGAGATTTTCGTGATTTTTGGGTAGGTGGTGTATATCGATGGAGGGAAGCTCCCTTTCGTTTAGTGTCGCCGTTCGATTAGTCATTCCAGAGTTATGGGACTTTATTACTTAGAAAATTGTTGATTTTGTACACGTCGTATGATAACTCGAGAACGCTTTGAGAGATTTTCGGGATTTTTGGGTAGGTGGTGTATATCGACGGAGGGAAGCGCCCTTTCATTTAGTGTTGCCCTTTGATTAGTCATTCCAGAGTTATGGGACTTTATTACTTAGAAAATTGTTGATTTTTTATACGTCGTACGATAACTCATGAACGCTTCGAGAGATTTTCACGATTTTTTGGTAGGTGGTTTATGTTGATGGAAAGAAGCTCCCTTTCGTTTGGTGTCGCTGTTCTATTAGTCACTCCAGAGTTATGGGACTTTATTTTGCACATGTCGAACAATAACTTGAAAATGCTTAGAGCAATTTTCATGATTTTTTGGTTGCAAGTATATGTTGATAGAAGGAATCTCCCTTTCGATTTGTGTCACTGTCCGATTTGTCATTCCAGAGTTATGCGACTTTATTCATCAAAATATAGGCAATTTTCCACATGTTGGACTTTGAGCAATTTTCATGATTTTTTGGTGGCAAGTATATGTAACCTGACAAGTACACATGTATACTCATATTGTGTGGTTCCCTCTTGTAATTAATAACGGGCGTGTAATGCACTCATGGCGCAGCTGTTTATTTTTTTCTGCCACCTTCTCTCGTAGTTGAGGGTGTTCTTCTACTTTCTGTATCTGTTAAGTTCACCTTTTTCTTCTACTGCTCTCACCTCTGTTATTTCCAGTTCGGTTCCTTTAGGGCAATTCCTTTTGCCCTTGCCTTTGGTGTGGTCTCGAGGCTGTTCCTCCCTCACACGCGGTGGGTGTGGAACGCTGTCGTTTCAGGGTCTCCCGACTCGACCACGTTTGGTGTGAGTTATACCACCTCCATGGGGATGTGCAGCTCTTCCCGCACCCGCGGGGGGTGGGAGAGATGCTGTCGTTTGGGGCCTCCCGACTCTACCACGTCTCGTGTGAGTTATACCCTGTGAGGGATGTGCAGCTCCTCCCGCACCTGCAGGGGGTGGGGAACGTTGTCGTTTCGGGGCCTCCCGACTCGACCACGTCTGGTAAGAGTTACTCGCCCTCCGTGAGGGATGTGCAGCTCCTTCCGCACCTGCGGTGGGTGTGGAATGCTGTCGTTTAGTCGGCGAAGTCGGAAGTGGCTGCCGACTAAACAACCCCCTGCTGTGTCCTCTCATCCGTTGAGCACATCAGTTTTATACCTGCAGTGGTCTGCAGCGGTGTCTGGTAGTGTAAACGTGGGGTGTCGGCCTCAGCCTTCCCTGACTTCAACTCGGTGAAGTCGGTGAAGTCGGAAGTGGCTGGCGGCCGAACCCTCTACTGTGGTCTCTGCGCCGTTGAGTACCACAGTTTTGTCAATGGTGTTTTCCATCCACTCATTTTGGTCACACGGCCAGTGTTGCGGGACCAACGCCTTCTGTGCAGCCTGGACCTTCTGCCCCACAGAGGTCGGTGGCAACTCTCCTGAGTTCCCGCTATGTTGATCCTCGGGGTGTGTCGTACCCCTATACACGTCTGCCCTCAGATGTTTCGGCTGCCGCCCGTCGCTCTGCTTCGGGTGTATTGGAGGATCGTGACCCTTCGCTGGTTAAGAGGGTCAGGTGTGAAGCCACTTTGCTGGTTCGTCCCCATGTCGAACCGGCCGGTACGGGCAATGAGCTTAAGGAGGCCCTCTCCTTACTCACTCAGGTTCTGTCCAAGAGCCTTCCCGTTGCTTCCAGTGAGGCAGCGAGTGGTTTCCAGGCGCCCCCTATGGCGTGCCTCCCGGGATTGGAAACAGGCCGCTTTCTGATCCCCCTGGTGTGCCTACACCATGGGAGGCGTCGGCTGGTTTGCCCACGATGGGCTATGTGTCTTCCGACTCCGGGGAGGAGTCAGACATCCTTGATGTCAAGAGCCAGCAGTCTTCTGACTTGGGGGCAGCTCTTGACTTTGTTTTTTGGGTTCCTTCCGGATCTCAAACCATCAAGTCAGCCGACAGTGTCAGCCAGGCTGCGATCATCGGTCGCGCGCCTGCGGCCTATGGAGCAACCTGCTTCTGAGTGTCTTCGACCGTGCCAGTCAGTACAGGTGGTTGATGCATTTTCAGCCTTGGACTCTAAGCTGAGTTCCAAGGCTATGAAGGCTCCATTCTTCACCAGGGTTGACACCTCTTTGCCTCCGGTGCGTTATCGTTACTACGATTTTGCCAATCCGTCAGTCTGCCAGACTTTGACGGTTTTCGATCAGGACTCCAATTCCCTCGGGCTTTCCAAGCCCAAGTCTGCCGTCATTCCTATGACGACTCTGGAGTCTATGTTAGGCTTATCGAGAGAAATGCTGGGTATGCTTTCTCTCTCCGATCACGTCGTCTCTGCCTTAGCTGCCTCCAGATAGGTTTGACGATGTACAGGCTCCTTTGCATGTGCTGTCCAAGGCGCTCATGCATCTTACTCACATGCATGCCTGTGACATGGCTATTTTGGAACTTGCTTGAAGGGACTCTGTGCTGGACACAGGCTGATCCCTTCCTGGGGGCAACGCCCTGCTCTTCGATCTGCTTCTTTGGCAGGTCCGCTACTGTTCCATGGGTTCAGTGTCGACGGTCCGGGATGACGTCCTACGTCATTCCAAAGATCAGCTGCTGCTTCATCAGCTTGATCAGCCTTCTAGGGGAGGCAGGGACCATTCAAAGCCTAACAAGTACCCTTCCTCTTCCTCTGCACAGCAAAAGGGATGATTCTTCTGCCACCGCTTCTACTTCTTACTCACGGGTTAAGGGTAAGCATCGGCAGGCTAGAGGGAAGTCTCAGGATTCTTCATTCAGTAGAGGAGGTGGTTTTTCCTCGCAGGCCTCATCGGGGCTCGAACTGAAGGTCCTCACCTTGATTCGTCCAGGTTGGAGGAAGGAAAGCAGAGTTCGCAGACTGTTGGGCCATCATCACATCCGATCCTTGGGTGTTAGATATTGTTCGGTCAGGGCTGCGAATATCCTTCCAAAGGCACCCCACCCTGTCCAGAGTGCCTCTTCCAACCACAGTTCCTTCAGATGTTTTACATCGGGAGCTTTTGTCCACGGAGATAGACAATCTCCTGGCCAAGGGGGCGATCGAGGTCGTCAAGAACATTCAGTCAGTGAGGTTTTATTCCCGCCTGTTCTTGGTGCCGAAGAAGGACGGCCGACTCCGACCGGTTATCGATCTGAGTATTCTGAACCAGTCTATCATTGCTCCCAAGTTCAGCATGGAGACTTTCAGGTCGGTCCGCCATTCAATTCACCAGGGAGATTTTGCTTCCAGCATCGACCTGCGAGACTCTTACTTTCATGTTCCGATTCATCAGGTGTCGCGGAAGTATCTCAGGTTCGCTTTTCTGGGGTGAGTTTATCAGTTGAAGGCCCTGCCTTTCTGCCTCAACCTGGCTCCTTGGGCCTTCGCCCGACTGATGTCGCATGTGATAGCCTTCCATCGCACACAGTCCAGGGTGACTACTTCAGCATATCTAGACGATATCCTCCAGAGGCATTCCAATGCTGCCTTACTGGAGTTGGATGTCAACACTCTGTTGAGCTTGCTCACATCGCTAGGATTCAGAGTCAACGAGTAGCCGGATCTGGCCCTTTCTCAGTTGTTTTGTCATCTGGGGATGGCCTTCCGCACTCAGTTCAATACGGTAGCAGTTCCCCAGGCCAGGGCTGTGATTTCTCTCAGCTTTTGCTCTGACTCTGTTCCCAGTCCACATCCGTGACAGCACGGGGTATTCTTTGGCTGCTCAGTCTCTGCGGTTCGGTGACAGATCTCATTCCTCCAGGTCGGCTGCATGTCAGACCTCTCCAGCACTTTCTGCTCAGTCGTTGGAGGCCGAATGTCGATTCTCGGGATCTGGTGCTTCAGTTACCAGAATCTCTTATCCTCACCTTCTCCACTGGACGAATGTTCAGAGGATCACTCAGGGTGTCCCGTTGGACTTACCCACGTCCGATCTCATTCTGACGGCAGATGCCAGCGATCCCGGATGGGGTGCGACTTTGGATCCTCTAGGTCTTTCCCTCCCGGGATGTGGGACCAGGATCGGGCATCTCTACACATCAACCAGAAGGAGCTTCTTGCTCTTCTTCTGAGTTTCAGGCAGTGGATCCCTCACCTGTCGAATCGTCAGGTCCTTCTGTTGTTCGACAATTCGACAGTGGTTGCTTACATTCGAAACCAAGGTGGCATGCACTCGGTTCCAATGTACGAATTGGCTCGGGATCTTCTACTGCTCGCTCAGGATGTCAACTCTGGGATGGTTGTTTGTCACATTTCTGGTCATCTGAACGTCCTAGCCGACTCCCTGTCCCGGCGTGGGCAGGTTCTTTTCCACTGAGTGGATGCTCCACATGGCGGTGTTCCATCGATCTCTTTGCGGCTCGTTGGAACCATCAGGTGGACACTTTCGTGTCCCCATGTCCACATTCTCGGGCTTTCGGGATGCTCTGGCCCTCCTTTGGGACGGTCTTGTTGGCTACGCCTTCCTGTCGGTTCCGATTCCGCCTCAGGTTCTAGCCCAGATATGGACCTGCAGTCGTTGAATCCTTTCGATCACACCCTTGTCGCCTTGGTGGGTGTGGAGCAGTCTGCTCCGCTCTCTGTTAGCAGCAGTTCTGGCATGTCTCCCTCTACATCGCGACTTTCTTTGCCAAAGTTGCCTGAGGAGGTTTCAAGTTGACCCAACTTCATTGTGCCTTCGCGCATGTCTTTTATCGGGTCCTGTCTCCTCCGTAGTGGTTTTTAGAGACAAGCAGTGGAGTTGCTTTTCTTCTCACTCACTCCACTGGTTGAACCTCTGTGGCTAAGTAGAAGGTTCTTCTGTCGATGGTGTGCGATCACTCTGTTGCTTCTGTCACTCCTTCGATCACACCGCTTGCGGAATTTCTGGTATATGTTTGTTTCTGGGTGTTTCCAGCAATGGGTACAAGTCCATGCTTCGGAGACCTTTTTCATATGTGGTACCGCATTGTTTCGACACTCATCCTTGCCTCTCCAAGCTTGTTCAGCTGTTTTCCTTGAAACGGCCTAGGACTTTGCAGTTTACTCCAAGATGGACACTTTCTTGGGCGCTGCTCTGCTTGGGGGGGGTGGGGGGGGGGGCATTCGAACCTTTATCCTGGATGGATATGCGTTTTCTCACATGCCAGATCTCTCCTGAGTCCATTTCTCGATGGATTTGTCATGCTATTCGTGCAGCTTCCGCTCGTCTAGCTACTGGTGATTGTATTACCAATTGTTTTTTTCTGCCACGAGGTGCGTGCATTGTCTTGCTCTTGGGGCTTTTACTAACTCAGTCATATTGTCGGATGTTAAACTGGCAGCCTACTGGAGAAATGCTAGCTTCTCCATTTATCTGCGACAGTTGCAAGAGCCGACAAAGGACCTTTGTCCTACAGGCCCTCTTTCTTCGGCTCCGGCTGTTGTCTATCCCAGCCATTCAGCTTTTTAAAGGGTCAGTTCCAGCTCCGTGCTGTTACTGCCCTTTCTGTCTGTGCGTCGCACTTCACTATACGCCTTATCTTTCATTGTCTTTTAATGTTTGTGATGCGATGGTTTGATAGGCCTAGGGATCTCTCCCTCTGTCCACGGTTCCAGTGCAATTGAGTTATGTGTGGGTTGGTTATGTGATTCCCTCCATCCTATGGTCTATTCAGCCTGCAGTAAACAATTGTAAGGTAGGTTGATAAGAAATATAAATTTTATAGTAAATTTCCTTTCTTATTATACCTACCGCAATTGTTTACATGGAGCTCCCCCCCCCCCCCTCCCCCCCCCCCCCCCCTCCTCCTGTACTAAGAGAAGAGTGTCCCTTACTGGGTGTGCGCCGATGGCGCTCGACCCAGTTTTGGCTTATTTTTCATGGTGTTTTTACACCACTTTTCTTTCCCAAATCTCTCGGGAAAGATTAAAATAGAGAGTATTTTATCCAAGTTAGGTTCTTCCACTGTAGTGTAAGCCTGTAATGAACAATTGCGGTAGGTATAATAAGAAAGGAAATTTACTATAAAATTTATATTTCCATTCGGCAAGACTGAAGTGTTATTTTATTGTAACGGGACTGGATATCGGAAATGTGAGTGAGTTGGATTTTGCTTTTCCTTTGATGTCGGGTATTTTCATGTGGTCTATACTTTGTAAAACAGGTGCAGGTTGAAACCTTGCAAGAGACAAATGGGGTGGACTTGTAATACAACAGCCTGTGCTGGGAGTTTTTCAAAAGTTAAAAAAAAAAAAACTAACAAGATTCATTGATTGCTGTTCCCCACACTCTACCTAAGTTGTGTTCTGTATTTATACCATAATTAAACTTGAATTAAGTGAATACTTACTTAATACAACTGATATTTTTGAAGGAAAATATCACCTTCGGGAAACTGTTTACTTTCTTACTTGATACTATATTGTGCTGAAGCATTTCATTTATATCATAACATCAGTTAGATGCGTAACAACCAATCATATGTGTTCTTACACGATGTTCTTACACATAAGTCAGATTTCACATGAGGTTTATAAAAAACATTTCTCAATATCTGTATTGTATTATGTAATACACACAGCAATTGTGGTATAAATATTGTGGTATAAATATTTCATTCATATTTCAGGACAAATCACCAGCTTCTCCCGTGATTTTGGAATTAGCAAAGGTATGTTTATTTTAGAGCTGAAACGGGTAACTGATTAATCGATTAATCAATGATCAACATCTTGATCGATCCCAAAAGTAATTGTTCGTTTAACTGTTACTTTTGAACTACTGTATTATATGGGTCAACAAAGGAACAAACTTGCCCCAAAACAGGCAAACAATGTCACACTGACTCACATCAATTATATGAGAGAGAGTAAAGCATGCAAGTTACTTGCTGACATACTTGTTCAAAATTTTCAATTTTTGTCTCATAAACATAGCTTATGACTCCTCATTGGAATGAGCTCAACTAGCTCGTTCAAATGAGGGGTCTAAGCTATGTTTTTGAGACAAAAATTGAAAACATAATAAATTTGAATGGAGATTTTTGTATATAGGCCTAATCGGTTTTCTTTGTTATGTTGGATAAAGGGTTCATGTTGTAAATCAACGGTATGGCAGTTATTCAGATATCTATTTGGACAAGTGATTGATCGGTTAACCAAGGTTAATCCATGTGATTAAGTGATCAAGAAAACCCCTTAACCTCTTCAGCTCTAGTTCATTTTTAGCTCAACTTTGGGGAAGCCAAATTTGAGGTAATGTCATGGCCCGTCGTCCGCCTGTCCGCCCATCGCGCCATCAACACAGCTCGGGCTAGAGGCTGTATTTATGATCCGATTTTTACGAAACTTATAGGGTACCTTTGTTATCACTGTGGGACGAGAAGGAGTGTTTTGGGGTCCGGTCCAAAATTCAAGACGGCTGCTGGTAGCCATTTTGTACCAAATTAGGTGCAATCAGATTTTTGCACAGAACTTCCATATGAAAGCTCTGATTTGAATAATTTTTTGTATGAATGTCTAGTACCATGGGATACATCATATATGTTACAGGTTTTTTTCTTGTGTGTAAATTATGCAAATTAGACTAACTTTGATTTATTTAGTGTTACTTTCAGCACTGTAAGTGCAAATGCCAATACGGCTCGGGCTAGAGGCCGTATTTATGAACCAATCTTTACGAAACTTCTTGGGTACCTTTGTTATCACCGTGGGATGAGAACAATGTTTTGGGGTCCGGTCTGAAATTCAAGATGGCTGCTACCAGCCATTTTGTACAAAATTAGGTGCAATCAGATTTTTGCGCAGAACTTCCATATGAAAGCGCTGATTTGATTAATTTTTTTGTGTGAATGTTTAGTACCATGGGAAACATCACATATAATACAGGTTTTTTTCTCGTGCATAAATTATGCCAATTAGACTAACTTTGATCTATTTAGTGTTACTTTCAGCACTGTAACTGCAAATGCCAGTACGGCTCGGGCTAGAGGCCGTATTTATGAACCGATCTTTACGAAACTTCTTGAGTACCTTTGTTATCAAGATGGCCAACAGCAGCCATTTTATACTTTAGTTAAAGCAATCAGTTTTTTGTACTGAACTTCTGTATGAAAGTTCTGATTTGAATAAATTTTTGTATGAATGTTTAGTAACATGGAATACATCACATGTAATACAGGTTTTTTTCTTGAGCAGAAATTATGCAAATTAGATTAACTTTGATTTATTCAGTGCTACTTATACTTAGTAAGTGCACGTGTCAATACGTCACGGGCTACAGGCTGTATTCATGAACCGATCATCCCAAAACTTCTTGAATACCTTTGTTATCACCTTGGGATGAGAACGAGTGTTTCTGGGTGCAGTCCAAAATTCAAGATGGCTGCCAGTGGCCAGTTTGTACCATAATTAGGTCCAATCAGTTTTTTGTACACAACTTCTATACGGCTCAGGCTAGAGGCCGTATTTATGGACCGATCTTTACGGAACTTCTTGGGTACCTCTGTTATCACCGTTGGATGAGAATGAGTGTTTTTGGGTGCGGTCCAAAATTCAAGATGGCTGCCAGCAGCCATTTTGTACCAAAATTAGTGCAATCAGTTTTTTTGTACAGAACTTCTGTATGAAAGTTCTGATTTGAATAAATTTTTGTAGGAATGTTTAGTAACATGGAATACATCACATATAATACAGGTTTTTTTCTCGTGCAGAAATTATGCAAATTAGGTGAACTTTGATTTGTTCAGTGCTACTTATACACAGTAAGTACACATGTCAATACGGCTCGGGCTAGAGTCTGTATTTATGAACTGATCTTCACGAAACTTCTTGGGGTACCTTTGTTATCACCTTGTGACAGGAACGAGTGTTTTTGGGTGCCTTTGTTATCACTGTGCTATGAGAACAAATATTTTTGGGTTCAGTCAGACCCATTCTGGGACTCAAAGATTTCTTTTTTAGTTTAGCATCTAACTGTCACCCCACCTTTTCAATACTTTACCTATATATTTGTTACAGGCTACTGTCAGCATTTATGTACAGACCGTTACAATACTTTACATGTACCTTTGTTATCAGGTCATTACCTAGATGTTTGTCATTGCTGTGTCACATACTATACATGAACATGTCTTAAACAAGTTGAGCTACAGTGTCATTGACACTTTCATTTTATATATATACTCTGGTTGTCTGTCCATTCTTTAACATTGTTGTCAATACAATTAACAAGATTGTCAAATCTAGACCTAGTGATCATATTTAGTAATGGCATGTAAGCCCCAAAATTTTAATACAAATTAATAAAAATGTTAATTTTAATAGCTGGTAATGGAATAAAGATTCAAAAAATCTTATTTTTGTAATCTGGTGTGAAATATATTGTGACTAGAAAAATAAAATTGTTCATAGAGAGGAAAAATACAATGGCATAGATAGCTTTTTCTGGTGTTTGGATAAGATGATAAACAAAATTGGTGGTGCATAGCATTGCCACTGACCACAACTTGCATGCTGAGATGCATGTCATTGCTAATTTCCACCTGAAATTTCATGGCTTCTATCCCTATATTAAGTGAGGATAAATACTCACCAAATACAGGAAATTTATTAAAAATGTATGCCTGAAAAGACTTGATCTTCTTTATTTTAACCGCCAGTTGGCAATTATCTCCATCCATTTCAGTTTTGTGTGCATCTACCAAAACTAAGGCTTAAAAAGTTTTGACAGGCCTGGAAATGTAGACAAAACCTTTTGTGGATTTGTCTCATTTTTATGTCTGCATCTTTTGGAAACTGTTTAATTCAGTACAATATGAGAAAAATTCTTTAAAAATCTTCTTCTTTATATCCACCTGTCAAAATCTTTTGATATTTGGTATAAAGTATCTTTATGGGGGTGAGATTCAAATTTATTCACATCAGGTCCTTAGTTTTAAATTTGGCTCCCTATGGGAGCCTAATTTTAATTTTGTGCAATATGAGGAATATTCTTTAAAAATCTTGTTCTTCGGATCAACCTGTAAGAATATTTTGATATTTGGTATACAGCAGTGCAATATTTTTTTAAAAATCATCTTCAGTTCAACTAGTCAGAATGTTTTGATATTTGATATCCAGTATCCTTATGAGGAGGTTAGATTAAAATTTGTTCAATTGAAGTTCCTCAATGCTTGCTATGGAAGCCCATATTTTAAGTGCAATATGAGGAACATTCTTCAAACATTTTCTTCAGCTCTACCAGTCAGAATCCTCAGAGTCCTCATGGGGGCAGATTCAAGTTTGTTTAAATCACGTTCCTGAGTTCATATTTGGAGCTTCCTATGTTAACCTCTCTTAGCCCAATTCTTACCTTATTGTTGTATGCGGAATATTCTTTATAAACATTGTCTTCTTCACATCCACCTGTCAAAATCCTTCAATACTTGGTATTCATCAGCCTTTGAGAGGTCAAATTGAAATTGTTTTCAAATCAACTCCCTGGGTCCATATTTGGTCTTTTCATGCAAGCACAAATTTTCAGTTAGTCCAGAATGAAGAATGTTCTTTAAAATCTTACTCATATCCACCAATCAGAATTTTTTGATATTTGCCATTTATTATCCTTTGGGTTGGTACAGATTCAAGCTTGTTTAAATCAAGTGCCTGGGTTCATGATTGTGCTCTATGGTGTTAATTACCCATAGGTGCTGAATAAAGACATCTTTATCCCTTTTTAAACAACCTTTTCAGATGAGAGATTAAGGCCCCTTGAGGCTTCTTGTTTTTTAAGTCATTGGAGTCATTCATACTCTGAAAAGTTTGATTTTCTGGTCAGAACATTAGTTGGTCATTTGAGCTGTTTTTTAAAAGTTTTGGTTTAAACAATATTTATTCATTAATAACTACGTAAATTATAAACATCAAACAGGCTATTCACAGAGGTAATGTACACCAAACAGTATATAATATAACATGGGATGTAAAAAACTATGCAAGACGGGATTTGACAGTGAGTGTATGCTTATGAGATACAAGATGGGATTTGATAGTAAGCGTATGCTTATGAGGTTTTAAAATTTTTATCTTTCAGGCAGTGAAGAAATATAAACTTTCTAAAAGATGGCTTACAAGATTAGTGGATGCCAGGGTATGTATTGCTAGTTGATATTTTACTGCAGGGGTTGATATGGTGGTGTTTGACATAATGGATTCTTATCTGGCAAATGCAAGAAGTTTTTCTTCTGTACTTGTAATTTATATGTATATGAAGCATGTGTGCAGTTTTCGTATAGTTACTATTCGCAAATGTGGGACCAAGGAGTTTTGGTAATTAATAACAAAGTGATGCACGTGGTGACCTGTAAGGCTTTTTGAATAATCTCTAAGTGCAAAAAATCGCCTGCATCTTACTAATTCACGAGAGACAAATGCTCTCGAGATACCATTTCATATTTTATCACAGGCAGTCACAGTGCTTGATTTTGTATTTTGGTCATCTTTGTTATGTACATGAATATCTTACATACTAAGAAAGCTGATCGAAACTACCTGTTCAACTTCAGAATGTGTACAAAATGTTTTTAAATAGCCATTTGCATCTTCAAATCTCATTCCAATTTTCAAGTTCAAAGACATTTTTTTCTTCTTCAGAGGGAATGCTAAATTGGCATGACCGGTCTTTCAAGAGATATTCTGCTTGCTTTAATAATACATGTTGATACCTTAATAGTTAGTTCAGTGGTGTAGAATTGTATTCTATAGCATGGTTCAATTTGTTTCTGAAGAACGATTCTGTTCAACTTCCTCCACAATCGAGTGCATCGATCGACCATTGGTTTGAATGTGAGTGTTTACTTACTCTGTTCACTCCACTTAGAGCACTATAGGGGATTTCACATTGGTGATATATATTATACGTATGTTATGATTGGAATTGTAGCGATTGAACAATTGTATTCTCCTTCCCTTCTGTTCCACAGAATGATTGCACTTGCCGCTGTTCACCTAAGGAATGTTTATGGTGAAAAGACTCCAAAACTGATTAAATCTCTCCCTCATACCTTCATATTAGTGTTCAGCCAATTACCAAAAGTGGCCACTGACCGATTACTGGTTATTTGAGCTCACAATCGGCCGATTCCAATGATGATTCTGATTGTAATACTGTGCACTACTAGACAAGTCGAGGCTCACAAAGAACTACATTAAATTGAACATATTTTACAGTGTTTACAGTCTGTACACAACTGGACAAGTCGCGACTCGAAAGAACTAGATTAAATTGAACATATTTAACAGTGTTAATCTCGGTTGACCCAGGACCAGAGCCATGCTTACCACCCAAGTGCGTACAACTGGTAATTTTTACTGTGACCTGAGTCAACGGAGTGCAACCTTCACTTTTCTGGTATGAACTGGTGATTGCCAGTTGCACTGAGTCAGTGGAGTGCAACCTTCACTTTTCCGGTATGAACTGGCGATTCCGGTATGAACTAGCAATTGCCGCAAGTACGCTTCATTGTTTAACTTGTATATCCCATAAAGGGGCGTCTGGAGAGATTAAAAATACACATTGTGGTGGTTTTTCAACTTTAATGGTATCATTGACATCATTTTACATTAACAATTGAACAATTACAGAAGATAATAAAATGTGGTTTATGAATCATATCAAAATGCTTGGCAACAATCGGTTGAACTGATGTTCCAGGAGCCATTGCCGTTGTCATCCGATTGCCCACAGTCAGCCGATTGTGGTGGCTGGTTCTGATCATCAGTTGAACACTACTTCATATTATTCATGTATATATCATTGATTGTTAAGATTTTTAGTGTTGTTCATTTAACCGTCCTTATTAAACATGAGTTTACAAATGGGAAACTGAAAGTAAAAAAAATGATGAAGTCTGTTATTTTATAGACACTTTTCTCCATTGAATCTTTAAGAAGGCACTTCATAAAATTTGATGACATCATTGTCATATGCCAGAGCTAATTCCTGGGACTACTGAACACTGTCATTTTCTTCTTTGAGAATGTGCCATCGTATTGTTTCACCTGTCCAAAGGCAGGTGTAACACACTTGAAGTGGTTTACCTAATTGGGGAAAGTGAAAAAGTACTTGAGACAGATTTTGCAGGCCTGTGATGGCAACAAATTCTTTTCTATTCACATGAACCCAAATAACAAGGAATAAGTAGTCATTCAATGAAGTTGAAATGTTTGTACCCTTTTTTTCTTCTATCAACCATTTAAAATACTCCCAATTGACATACATTTACCATATCTGGCACACTTCTTCACAATTGCTTTACACCATATTTTGTATGTTTTGCAAATGTTAGTCCACCATGGAGCTATGCAGATTTGATGTTCTTCCTTTATCTTTTATTTTCAAACTCTTTTTTAAGTGCATCCTTTGGAAATGATTGAAATATAATATCCAGTAAAAACCTCATCTAAAAATGTGTTGCTGCCCTTGGAAATTCCCAACAATTATGGCCTAACTGTGCAGTGACGTCATGCGTCGTCAGCATTAGAAAAATTTAAGTGTCCGATTTTTCTAAAAATTTAGAATTTTGTAGAGCTTCAATAAGTGGAAGCACAATATTTTTTAATGTTTCATTTTGTCACCTTTTTTGACGTTTTTACTTTAGTTAACATTTTTCATAAGGGATGCTAAATTTTGTGATTCACCACAGCTCGGTTATTTATAAAAGACACAGCTATGAAAGTTGACACACTGTTTACGAGTCATTTGAAATTGAAGTTGTGTATTCATCTTTTTATTTATGGTGCCTTAATCCTTCGTATGTTATAAACATTTATTTCTAATTCTTCAATCTCTAATGTCCAATGTTGAGTATTCTTCTGAAAATTTGGAAATATACTCTGCTTCAAAAACCATATCTAAAAATCTCTTGCCATCCCCCTAAATTCAAAACCAGTACAGGTGAACTGTTAATGATGTCATCAGACATCACCATAAATAAAATTTAAGTGCATCCAATTTTCATGAAAAGTTGGTAATTTATAGAGCTACAAAAAATTAGAAACATGGTGGTGGTTTTTATTCGCCCGTCATTTTTTGACGGACGTATTATGTTATGGCGTTGTCCGTCTGTCTGTCTGTCGCCGTAAGCAATTTTTGTGTCGCCTACTCCTCCAAAGGTTTACATGCTACATTGTTCAAACTTTGCACATATGTTGATCAGTAATTGCTGTTGTGCATATGACAAGTGCAGGTAACTCCATTTTGTATTTCCAGAGTTATGCCCTCTGTTAATACTTAAAACATTACAGTATTGTGTCGCCAACTCTTTCAACATTTTACATGCTATGTTGTTCAAACTTTGCACACATGGTGATCACCAATTGCCGTTGTGCATGTGACAAGAGCAGTTAACTCCATTTTGTATTTCCAGAGTTATGCCCCTATTAGTACTTAAAACATTACAGTATTGTGTCGCTTTCTCCTTCAACATTTTACACGCTATATTGTTCAAACTTTGCACACATGGTGATCACCAATTGCCGTTGTGCATGTGACAAGAGCAGGTAACTCCATTTTGTATTTCCAGAGTTATGCCCCTTTTAGTACATAAAACATTACAGTATTGTGTCGCCTTCTCCTTCAACATTTTACATGCTATATTATTCAAACTTTGCACACATGGTAACCACCAATTGCTGTTGTGCATGTGACAAGAGCAGGTAACTCCATTTTGTATTTCCAGAGTTGTGCCCCTTTTAGTCCTTAAAACATTACAGTATTGTGTTGCCTTCTCCTTCAACATTTTCCATGCTATATTGTTCAAACTTTGCACACATATTGATCACCAATTGCCATTGTGCATGTGACAAGAGCAGGTAACTCTGTTTGTATTTCCAGAGTTATGCCCCTTTTAGTACTTAAAACATTCAAACATTACAGTATTGTGTTGCCTACTCCTTCAACATTTCACATGCTATGTTGTTCAAACTTTGCACACATTGTGATCACCAATTGCTGTTGTGCATGTGACAAGAGCAGATAACTCTGTTTTGTATTTCCAGAGTTATGCTCCCTTTTAGTACTTAAAACATTACAGTATTGTGTCGGCTACTCCTCCAAAGGTTTACATGCTACATTGTTCAAACTTTGCACACATGTTGATCAGTAATTGCTGTTGTGCATGTGACAAGTGCAGGTAACTCCATTTTGTATTTCCAGAGTTATGCCCTCTGTTAATACTTAAAACATTACAGTATTGTGTCGCCAACTCTTTCAACATTTTACATGCTATGTTGTTCAAACTTTGCACATATGGTGATCACCAATTGCCGTTGTGCATGTGACAAGAGCAGGTAACTTTGTTTTGTATTTCCAGAGTTGTGCTCCCTTTTAGTACTTAAAACATTACAGTATTGTGTCGCCTACTCCTTCCAACATTTAACGTGCTATATTGTTCAAACTTCGAACACACATGGTGATCACCAATTGCCATTGTGCATGTGACAAGAGCAGGTAACTCCATTTTGTATTTCCAGAGTTATGCCCCTTTTAGTACATAAAACTGTACAGTATTGGTTCGCCTTCTCCTTCAACATTTTACATGCTATATTGTTCAAACTTTGCACACATGTTGATCACCAATTGAGTTGTGTTTGTGCCAAGAGCTGGTAACTCTGTTTTGTATTTCCAGAGTTATGCCCCCTTTTAGTACTTGAAACATTACACTATTGTGTCGCCTACTCCAACATTTTACTTGCTTTATTGATCAAACTTTGTACCCATGTTGATCATCAGTTGTCATTGTGCATGTGACAGGAGCAGATAACACCATTTTATTTTAAAACGCCATTTATAGCTGTTATGATCCTCAAAATGTCCTTTTCCTTGGCGCCACCTATCGTCAATCATTATCAATGAAGTTAACCTGTCAGTGAATGGATGCTACCATTGTAAATGGCAAGGAGAATCTTCTACAGCAGCCTTGCAGCCCTTTAGAAGTTATCTTATGAATAAAATGGATGCTACCATTTTTGTTTACTTTGTTAAGACATCAGATCGCTTAATATGAAAATGTGAAAACAGGTGAATTATCCTTTACCCCAGACAGGGCAGGGGAATGGGCAGTGATTGGAGGGGGGTGGGGACAGACATTGTCGAGTGAACAAAAATTTCAAACTTTACCCCAGAGAAACTTGTGCATGTTCCAATTTTGAAGGGCGTATGTTGCCGCACTAGGCGGTGCTCTTGTTATATTTTTGATTTATCAGCATTTTAAGTTTTTACCCAACTACAAATTTTTGGCCATTTTTCCTTAAAAATGCTAATTTTGTAATGCACCCAGCTTCTTATTTATAAAACATACAGCCGTAAAACTTCACACACTATTTACTAGTTATTTGAAATTGTCTATTGAGCCTGCATTTATATGTTTTTAAACCCCCCGCAAACAAAGTTTGGGGGGTATATAGGAATCACCCTGTCCGTCTGTCCATCCTTATAAGTGCAACTCCTCCTAAACCGTTTGAAGAATTTTCATGAAACTTCACACAATGGAAGAACTCCATACGAAGATGTGCATGAAGCAATATAATTCCGTTCTGAAAGGCGCGGGGGGTATCACTTTGTGAGCTTGCTCACAGTACCTCCAGTTATTCATGGTGCCTTAACCCTTCCAACAATGCAACACCAAAAACATTCATTTGTAATTCTTCCACATCTCAAGATTAATAGAGTGCATTCTTTTGAAATTTTGAAAATATACTCTCCTTCAAAAACCATATCTGAAAATCTATTGCTATCTCCCTAAATTCCAAATAGATAGGGCCAAATTGTTAGTAATGTCATCAAGACATCAGTGACCAAATGATTAAAGTGCTTTCAATTTTCATGGAAATTTGGTATTTTGGAAAGGTATAAAAATTCTCAAGACAAGGAAGAAAACAACGATGACTTGTTTATCCCTTTACCCAACGATACTGCCAAAACTGGTCAGCGCTGTTCACAAAAAATAATATCCAATTTTCATTACTTTTTTCATTTTTTATCACAGAAACATAGCTTATGACCCCTCAGCTCATTCCAGTGTTTTTGTGATAAAAATGAAAAAAAATTAGTTATTCAAGTATTTTTATTTGCAAGTGTTGTCTGCTTTTCGTGTTATTAAAGGGTTAAAATCAAGAGAGATATTTGCTTTTCTTTGGGCCATTTTATTTTAAATTTCAGTATTTAAGGCCAAAAAAAAAAAATCAATTGATTCTCAGGCAATTTTTTTTTCAAATCAATGAGGGAGGGAGGATTTTATTTTTATTTTTTATTTTTATTTCTTCCAGATGGTGAGAAAGGATTGAGAGGCAAAAGTCACTTTCTGATGTCTGTTTTTACCTGAAAAGCATGGAAAGTGCATATTGTAAAATGATATACAAATAAAACTAATTTTATTGAAAACTAAAACTGTTTTTATTTATTTTCTGATATCACCACTTTTTGTATTTAGAAACAGAACTCTGACTTCACTTTTAAACTTTTACAAAGCAGAACTATTTTATGAATACTAGATATTATTGACCACCCTCGTATTATTTTGGTATCATTGTGAGTTATTTTGATTTTTAGTATGACCCATGGTGAGAGTGTTCTTCTCTGTAACAGAAGGTATATTCTTTTTAAAAAAATATTTAAAGTGTTTAAAATAAATTTCAAGTTCATATAAGAAGCTGGGTCATTCATGGTTTCTGAATACCCTAACTGAGTTGAAAAGCGTAGTTAAAAAAGTTTTCGATATCCTTCGTAAATTAAGCGTTATTAACAATTTGAGTTAATTAATTTCTTTGGTAAATGACAAAACATTTCAGTTGTCTCCCTTTCCGGCTGCGCTGGGTAATAATACACACTGTTCAGAAAACTGACAATTTCTGCCAACCATCTTTCACTGACACGTGCGATTGGTGCTTTGAAGGTCTGCCATTCTTATCCATCCAAACACCTGTGACTTCTATTGTAGCCTTATTACTTTTAACCCCCTTCCAACAAACTTCACAAGTTTTCAAAGAAAAACATTCAATGCAAATTGCGGGGCGAATTTCAATGCAGCCAATTTTTCAGTGGAACAGAGCGTAACCGCAAGCAATTTCGATATGGACGAACTGTCTCCAATACATTTTTTATGTTTTGAAACGGTGGTTAACTTTTAATAAATTCTAATTAACTCGATGCGTGTCTTGTGTGATTCGTTGTTTTGTCTGGTACTTTGTTTTTAAATAGCCATTTTGTGCTGGTTGCTATCAGTTGGGGCGAATTGTTCGAACGACTACGCCATTGCAATGCTTTTCAGAAATATAAAATTGGGCTAGTTTAGGCTATTTTGATAGCCGTGTGACGGACTTTAACAGCAACCGTGTTTACTGTTTTTTGCGGAAGCGTGTGTTTTTAAAAAATAAAACATAAGAAAATACAGTAAACTGCCATGTCTCCCAAGGAAGTTTAGAAAGGCGACTTGAATTTCGCCCCCAATGTAAGCCAAGGCCAGAGGCTCTCACACTTAACACACGCCTGTGTATACTTACCTGTTTATTCGTTGGTTTTGGGCCTTAAAACCAATAGTCCCTTTTCAATTTCCCTGTTTCCTATTTTCTTGCAATGACGGTCCAAATAAAAAGGCCCAACGCGGGCCATTTTTTTCAACGCGGCGGTGCCTGAGAATCAATTCCTTTTTTTTTTTTGGCCTAAATGATAAACTTTAATTATAAGATTTCAATAAATTTCAGTATTCTTGTTCATATTGACAGTTTCATGAACAAGTTCCATGGACAAGTTCAAGAACCATTACAATACAGTTACATTACAATTAAATGTAGAGAGTTATTACCCTTTGTTTTTTTTTCATTTTGCTTGAAATTTTTATGTTAACTCTTTTCACAATGTAACGGCCAAAACTAGCCAACACTATTTACAAAAATCTCCATTCCATTTTCATTATTTTTCAGTTTTTGTCTCAAAAACATAGCTTATAAAGGGTTAATGCAGCAACTTTAACAACACTCCTCAAATTAAAAAATTCCTTTGTTGTATTGATGAATTTCTGTGTTACTTTTTATTTACATCTTGTATGGAACGGAATTGCATACAGCTCAATCCATCTGTCTGTTCCTTTGTTCATTCATTCATGCATTCACCCACTTGTCTGTTTTCCAACTTCATATTTTGTTGTACAGTGGAGCCCACTTAACTGGATATCTATTAACTGATTAACCCTGTTAATTGAATATAATTTCCCAACACAAAACCATTTACCATACCTCCAGTACAAATTTTGACCTGTTAATTGAATATAGGTTATAGAGTAAACTCTTGTTAATTGAATAAAAAAATCTGTAACCTGTCGAGAAATCACCCTGACTTTTCCCAGTTTTCCTTTGTTTATAGACCTATTTGGTCTCAGTACATCCAATACAGGCATTTAATCTATTATATAATAGAATAAATGCTAAGTGTATCTCTAGAATACAGGAAAGTGATACATTCTCTGTTAATTGAATATTCCTGTTAATTGAATAATTTTCATTGGTAAAGTGGCTATTCAATTAACAGGGTTCCACTGTACTACTTTATAAAAAAATGGTCTTGGAAAAGTTATAAAACCACTCTGCCCCTTTGTTCTTTACCAGAGACATTACCCCCTTTGTTTCACACATTTTACTCTAAATTTTATTGTTTATGCCATAACTTGAACCATATTCTTCAGATTATCATCATATTCAAATAAGTTAGAAGTGGAACCCCACTAACTGAATAGCCACATTGCCAATGAAAATTATTCAATTATATTCCGCTCTTCTGTTTTGCACTATTGCAGAGGGGTAAAATTCTAAACTGATGGCATGTGTTGAAACTAATGCTATGTAAATTGGATATGTATTTTTAGTATCAGGTATATGGTTACATTAGGCTATTTGTTGGGGGACAAAATTTGAAGTTTTGATCACAAGTGCTGGAGTTTGATGTATAGGGGTAAATTACTAGAGGAATTATGGGAAACAGTGGCTTTGAAAAATTTACTATTTTTCAAAAATGTAATTTTTACATGGCGTTGTTACCAGGCATGTAACTAAAATGGGAGGGAAACATACATTTGTTTTCACATTTTAGAAAGGGGATTATATGCTTCATGGATAGGTAAGTAGGGGTAGTGGGAAAATTTGGCTTTTGAGGCAGCTGAAAATCACTGGTTTCGGCATTTTTTCATGCAGTTTTCCAGGTTAAAGCCTTGCATTTGGAAGTAAATTATTTCACCCACATTCAAATTGTTTATTTCTACTTTGTCAGATAGTCTTATATGTTTTTAGTGGATTTAGAAAATGAAATGCATGTTTAGGGTTAGATAACTAAGTTAAAGAATATTCGCATTTGAAGAGAGTGTATGGTATGTCAATTTTAGAAATGCCTGGTAAACTGTGGAGCAGAACATTAAGAGCATTTTGCTTTTGGTGTCAACTCTTGAACCAGGAAGTTGTGTATTTGTGTTTGAGTTGAAGTTTCACCATTTTGCAAAAAAACTTTTATTATTTCTGGTTTGTTTACAGTTGTTGGTGGAGTCATCATTCAGCAAATAGTTTCTCAGAACAAATTGAGAGCAAATAAATGGAAATTCTGATAAATTTGTTGGTGTAGCCTAATTTCGCAAATTTCAGAATTTACATCAGAGTGCGAAAACACATTATGATAGAGTATTGCATTTTCTAAACAATGAACTCTGTATTCATGATAAATATATGCAATTATGTGCAACTCAATTGTTATTATTCACCTCAGAATTCAAGGTGTCTATTTTGTCATTTTGGTCATTGGTGCTCTGTCTGTGTGTCATCCGTCCATAAAGCTGTTTGCCTCTTTATATCTATACAACACCCCCCCCCCCCCCCACCGCCACCCCCAGACAGTGGTTGTTCCTGCTTATTGTTTTACATTTTGGTTGTATGTTGTTTTTAACACTGCTATTGCCGAGACAAGAGTAGTCGCCGAAGCTGATAGTAAAAATAAAAATGCTATCTCCAGTGGTTCGGGGCATTGCTGGGGTTATGGAGGTGGGGGTGTGGTGGTGTGGTGGTGTGGGGTTGTGAAAACAACTGCCTTCGAATACTATTCCACAGTCACAGTCACAAAGGCCATGTTGTATCTCTTTATTCAACTCAGGTTAGACTCCAGATTCTTTTCCCTGAGTGAATTTCAAAGGGAGATCACTGTTGTTTTCCTTTAAGTTCCCACTTAACAGTTTTGCACTAATGCATAGGTATAATTCTAAACTAAAGGAATATGTTGAAACTAATGCCATGCAAATTAGAGATGTATTTTTAATATGAGATATACGATTACATTAGGTTACATTTGGCTATTTGTTGGTCATCAAAATTTGAAATTTTGGTCACAGAGTTGGAGTCTGATGCATAGGGGTAAATTACCAGATGAATTATGGGAAACAGTGGCTTTGAAAAATTTAATATTTTTCAAAATGTCACTATACACGGAGTTGTTATAAGGCATGTAACTAAAAAATGAGACAGAAACATACAAATTTTTTTAACATTTTAGACACTTGGCGTATCACTGGTTTGAGCATTTTTTCATGCAGTTTTCCAGATTAAAGCCTTGCATTTGGCAGTAAATTATTTTATCCACATTCAAATTGTTTATTTCTACTTTATCATATAGTGTTGCATGAGTTTAGTAGATTTGGAAAATGTAATACATGTTTTGGGTTAGATAACTAAGTTACTGAATATTAGCATTTGAAAAGTGTGTATGGCCTGTCATTTTTAGAAATGCCTGGAAAACTGTGGAGTGAAACCTAAACAGGAATATTCAATTAACAGTAAATGGGTCAATTTCCTGTTTTCTAGAGATAAACTAGACATATATTTTATTATATCTTGTTTGACAGAGTTTGTGGATCTCTGTCAAACAATATAATACATTAAATGTCTGTATTAAAGCAAAATAAGTCTATTAAAGAGGAGAATTCAAGGATTGTCAGGGTAATTGTTTGGCATATTACAAGTAGGGCTGAAACTGTTCCAGGGTTTGCATAATGGTTAACCTCTTCTGGTAACTCAGTTAACCAATTAAACATGGTTAACCAAATAATTCCATTTTGCGCGTATGTCTTTGGCAGGTTAACTGAGGGCGTGATCAAACTGAAAAATGCCCAAATCAGTCCTGGCAGTGTACCCTCATCGATTGGCAATGCTGAGGAAAATGCTGTATAGCAATGCACATGGTCAACACCCCCCCCCCCCCCCTGCCCCCCCCCCCCCCCCTTCAAAAAAAATATACCTGTTTAGGATAACCTAACCGACCCGAAAAAGTTTATTGGGTAAAAGTCGCTCATTAGTTCATTGTAACCCTAAATTTCCATCAGACTTCAACTGTGAATTTGAAACCAATTTTGGAGTTCACACTTTCAACATTTTGTGGAGGAATAAATCTATCGGACAGTACAAATGGGGAGCAAGAGGCAAGTTCCAGTTCATCAAAAGAAACTGCAATATTATAAACATTTCACATTGCTTCACTGTTGACGTTGAAAGGTCATGAATATTAATGATTATTGTGTTGAGTTTCGAGATTAATACTGATACAGTTTTTTTTTAATTCCATTCAGACGTATACTTAGAAATTATTGACAGTGGCCAGCATTTAAGTGAAGTATGTGGTCATTGTGGTAGTTTGATACTTGTTAGCTTAACTTGACAAAGTCAAGATAAGCTATTGCCATCACGCGTGCGGAAGTCTGTTAGTCTGTGAGTCTGTTCACATTTTCCTTTAGCATGGGCTACACCCCGCAGTTCTTGTCTGATCGTCACGAAATTTCATATGCAGGTTTGGGGTCATGTCTAGATGAGAACGTCCCCTTTTGGTCGCGATCGGTCAACCGGTATGGCTGCCCGAGTCCAAAACCCGAAAACCATTAGCACAGTCTACAGGTCATATTTATGAAGGGATTTCATTGTAACGTGGTAGGATACCTCTGTATAATGCCTAGATGAGAACGTCCCCTTTTGGGCATGATCTGTCAACCGTGATGGCTGCCCAAGCCCGAAACCCAAGTCTGCAGGTCATGTTTAATATGGAGGGATTTCATTGTAACTTGGTAGGATGAGTCCTTATGATGTCCAGATGAGAATTTCCCCATTTGAGCATGATCTGCCAACCATGACGACTGCCCGAGCCCAAAACCCGAAAACCTTTAGCACAGTCTACAGGTCATATTTATTGAGGAATTTCATTGTAACTTGGTGGGTTGACTTAATATAATGTCTAGATGAGAAAGTCCCCTTTTGGACGTGATTGAGTAACTGTGATGGCTACAGGGGGCCCAAAACCCGAAAACCTTTAGCACAGTCTACAGGTCATATTTATTGGGGAATTTCGTTGTAACTTGATGGGTTCACTTCATATAATGTCTAGATGAGAAAGTCCCCTTTTGGACGTGATTGGGCAACTGTGACGGCTACAGGGGCTTGAAGCCCGAAAACCTTTAGCACAGTCTACAGGTCATATTTATGAAGGGATTTCATTGTAACTTGGTAGGATGACTCCAAATAGTGTCTAGATGAGAATGTCCCATTTTGATCGCGATCATTCAGCCTTGATGGGTGACCGAGCCCAAAAACCTTTAGCATAGGCAAAATGTCATATTTATTTAAGGATTTCATTGTAACCTGTTTGGTTGACTCCATATAATGCCAAGATGATGACATCCCCTTTTGGTTGTGATTGGTCAACTGTGATAGCTACAGGTGCTCAAAGCCCAAAAACCTTGAGCACAGTCTACAGGTCATATTTATGAAGGGATTTCATTGTAACTTCGTGAGATCACTCCAGATGATGCCCAGATGAGATTGTCCCCTTTGGTTGCGATCATTCAACCATGATGGCTGCCTGAGCCTGAAGCCAGAAAACCTTTAGCACAGTCTACAGGTCATATTTATGAAGGGATTTCATTGTAACTTGGTAGGTTGACTTCATATAACGTCTAGATGAGAACGTGCCGTTTTGGACACGAATGGGCAACTGTGACGGCTACAGGGGCCCGAAGCCCGAAAACCTTTAGAACAGTCTACAGGTCATAATTATGAAGGGATTTCATTGTAGCTTGGTAGGATGACTCCAAATAATGTCTAGATGAGAACATCCCCTTTTGGTCGCGATCATTCAGCCTTTACGGTTGCCCGAGCCCAAAGACCTTTAGCATAGTCTATAGGTCGTATTTATGGAAGGATTTCACAGTAACTTTTGAGGTTGACTCCATATAATGCCTAGATGATGACATCCCCTTTTGGTTGTGACTGGTCAACTGTGATGGCTACAGGTGCCCGAAAATCTTAAGCACAGTCTACACAGGTCATATTTATGAAGGGATTTCATTGTAACTTCGTAGGATCACTCCAAATGATGCCCAGATGAGAATGTCCCCTTTTGGTTGTGATCATTCAACCATTATGTCTGCCCTAGCCCGAAGCCCGAATACCTTTAGCACAGTCTACAGGTCATTATGAAGGGATTTCATTGTAACTTGGTAGGTTTGACTTCATATAATGTCTAGATGAGAACGTCCCCTTTTGGACACGATTGGGCAACTGTGACAGCTGCAGGGGCCCAAATCCTGAAAACCTTTAGGACAGTCTACAGGTCATAATTATGAAGGGATTTCATTGTAGCTTGGTAGGCTGACTCCAATTAATGTCTAGATGAGAACGTTCCCTTGTGGTCGCAATCATTCAGCCTTGATGGCTGCCCGAACCCAAAAACCTTTAGCATAGTCTATAGATCGTATTTATGGAAGGATGTCATTGTAACTGGTTAGGTTGACTCCATGTAATGCCTAGATGATGATATCCCCTTTTGGTCGTGATTGGTCAACTGTGATGGCTACAGGTGCCCAAAGCCCGAAAATCTTGAGCACAGTCTGCAGGTCATATTTATGAAGGGATTTCATTGTAACTTCGTAGGATCACTCCAGTTGATGGCCAGATGAGAATGTCCCCTTTTGGTTGTGATCATTCAACCATGATGGCTGCCCGAGCCTAAAGCCCGGAAACCTTTAGCACAGTCTTCAGTTCATATTTATGAAGGGATTTCATTGTAGCTTGGTAGGTTGACTTCATATAATGTCTAGATGAGAACAGCCCCTTTTGAACACCATTAGGCAACTGTGACGGCTACAGGGGCCTGAAGCCTGAAAACCTTTAGCACAGTCTACAGGTGATATTTATGAAGGCATTTTATTGTACCTTGGTAGGATGACTTCAAATAATGTCTAGATGACACATCCCCTTTTGGTCACGATCATTCAGCCTTGATGACTGCCTGAGCCCAAAACCAAAACCTTTAGCACAGTCTACAGGTCATATTTATGAAGGGATTTCATTTTAACTTGGTAGGTTGACTTCATGTAATGTCTAGATGAGAACGTCCCCTTTGGACGCAATTGGGAAACTGACGGCTACCGGGGCCCGAAGCCCGAAAACCTTTAGCACAGTCTACAGGCCATATTTATGAAGGGATTTCAATGTAACTTGATAGGATGACTCGTTTTGGAATAATTTCACTGTAACTTGGTAACTTTTGTTGATATACGTTAACTGTGAGGGCCACATACATTAACTGTGGGGTCATATTAACCCACCCCTCAGCTCTTTAGTACAGTGTACACCTCATATTATTTTTATCAAAAACATAGCATATACGGAACAGAAATGGACATATTCCCAATTATCACAATTCTTGTCTTATTTCATAATCCTTTCATAAACATTGAACATTATCCTTTTCATCAAACACAACACACAAGTTAAGCTACAGTGTCATTGACACTTTCATTTTATTTTCGTCAGAAATCACATGCTTTCAATATCACGCCGAATGGGGAGATTTTTACCATTGGTGATTTCAAGGAAAATTTATTTAATATGCAAATACGATTATACTATGGAGTCCTCCCCCCCTCCCCCAATGTTAAAAGAATAATTTGAATACACTGACAAGGGTAACCTCTTTAAACTGAATTTTAATTTCCTCAATAATCAATCATGGTTAGTACACTTTAGAATAGAGTACATACAAATCAGTAAAGTGTCTGTCATTATATCTAAAAATAAAACAACTATATATCTGCTGAAGGACATGGATTTTGGGGCAGTTTGAAACATGCCATAAAAATGGGAACATTTGTGTCATCCCCCCTAAAACGAGTGCATATTTTCTCCCGAAAAGCCACCAGAAGGCTCCGTTTGATAGCACATTGCAAGCCTCCATTTGATAGCTCCCAAGCCCTTCGCCTCCAATTGCTTGTCTGCATAATTCTGTGCCTGGAGTAAAATTCCCAGAACTTCAAAATGGCCACACAAACCATGTATAACATTCTCATCTGATAACTTGGAATAAATTTCTCGTCAAGTTATCCTCAGTGATTATAGTTTAAGGAAAAATTATCCACCTTCTGTCTATATCTCAACTGTTTTGAGACTGTTAACATCGACCAAGCCAGAAACACATCACCGCAATGAAGAAATAGAATGCATGCATTAGTTCAGATAGTGTATCCTGTAACAGCATTGATGTTTTTCCCTTGCTTCTTCACAATCGTTTTAACTCCACTTCAGTTGGTATATGTTATATGTGGTGATGGTTAACTGGTTATGGAAATCATAACTGGTCACGTCCGTGACCGATGATCAACTGGTTAACCATTTCAGCCCGAGTTACAAGATATTTTTATACTGTACCAATGACCCAGACTTAGCTGGTACTAACTCTAAAATATTTAGGGCCAAACGCAAATTTCACCCCCCAATCCCCAAAATTTGCATCTAAAACTGAAAATTACATGACCTATCTGGTCCTCCATACTTTTACTCCACTGCACATGTGCAGTGTCAAGGAGGTCTCGAAATTGCCGCCAAAAGTCATTCTTTGTTTGGCCCTCAATACAGTTACACTTCACTGTTATCTGTGCTTGTAAATCTCAGTTTTAAAGATGCCAGACGCATAATTATGAGAGAAATGGTGAATATATGGTGGAAATAGAAGGTGGAGAGGAAAAAACAGTGGAAACAAATGTTCAGGGCTGTAACTTATAATTATTTTACAAAATTATTCATGTTACCTATTTTCGAGGCATGACCTTGTTGTGGTCATTCTTGCTATGAATGTTCCATTGTTTAATCAGTGTTTCCTCTCTCCCTTTCCTTTATTCCCCCCTAGCTATTCTCCCATACTTTTGGCTTATTTTTTGTAATGTATATTACTAAAATTTCTTGGGAGTTTTGGCTTGGTAACAGAATTATTTTCTGTTTTTTCCCCATGTTTACGTCCTCACCCCAGGGGTGTTTAGGCATTTTGGTCTGCATCTACCATCTGATGTTCTACAGTTTCTTCTCTGGAAGCCTCTGTTTTGCATCAGATAGTGTTTAAATTGGTAACTGATTTCGGGCTATGTTTGTTTCAGTGCCTGGAGTCATGTTTCCAGTTTGTTGACACTTTTGCTTATGTTGACAACTGTTACTTCTGACAGTGATTACTTGTCTTCTGCTTAATTTAGTTCACAGCAAGATACATTAATATTGTCTGTAAGTGTTACATTAATTTTTCAAAATCATTAAAAAATTTTGTCCACACTTAGGCTTTTTTGGGATCCTTTGGGCTCAAGGTTCCCATTGGGAACTTGGGCTCTTCTGAAAGTTTTTCATTTCAAGGGTTAGTGCAAGTAATATGACGATGTATATTTTTTCTGGTTGGAAAAAATATTCTTCATTCGTAATGCGAGAATATCTTCCTCTAATTCACAAGTTCATTGTGTTTCTTATAGTCAATGTAGTCGCATTAATTCTTGCTCTGTGTGTGTTGATTGATATGACAACGTTGGAGACAGGTGTCACGGTATTTTATTAGCGGTGAGGGATCCATTACGGTCCTCTCACCGTAGGGTCACTATATATTATCAGTTTCTTTTTCAGAATTTTCAGAGTGATGTTTCCATGATGTCTTCAATAAGTGTGTCTCCGTCGTTGCAATAGTAGGGCTAGCGGGAAGTGCTCAAGGTATTACGACAATTGCTGGGAGTTAGCTAGTTCTATCAAAGGCATTGTCGCCTGCTAGTCCACCCGGTGTCGCGTCCATTCACCAGGAAAGAATAGTACAGCACCCGGGTTAGTCCGTTGCGGTCCAGGGAAGCAGATTGGGTGATGCGAGCACTATAAAACTTCAGATGTGCACACCCAGCAACGACGGATCCGAGGATAGTATGGAGGAAGCCTGTCAGTCCGGTAGCTAGCTCGTCCAGGTCCCCCGGACCGCGAGTGAGAGAGGCCCCCTCTCTCTTGCATCAACATCTGTGCCGCGATGTTGTTGTATGTTGTTCGCTTAGTCAGAGCTTACGTCCACTCCTCCTGCTCGGGACGCTCCGTCGCATGACAGTCCGACGCGGATGTTATATTGGCTTCCTCATCCTCGTCAACACACATGACCGCACCTTGGCTATGTGACCACAGATTTCCAGGGGACATTCGCATATTATATAAATGCAGGACTGAACGTCCCTGGTGCTCCTGCTTCTCCGACCAAGGAATACACATCGACCAGGTCACTCCATCTGCTAGCCAAGGTTACGAGACCTTTCCAGTCGGGCCGTTCGCATATTATATAAATGTGGGAATGAACATTCCGGGAGCTTCCAGCGGATATTTCACGCAGGACCGCGGCTCCACAGGTCTCATAGGGTAACATTAACTAAGTATTGTTACTGTGATGTCTTCGTAAGTGTGCTTCCATTGTCACAGTCAAATGAAGAGCTAGCGGTAAAGTGCTCATGCAGATACGTCAATTGCCTAAGAGGTCCCAAGTAGGGTCGATGGCATTGGCGTCCGTTAGCTCGGCCGGTGTCGCGACCATTCGCCAAATGGCTCAGCACCTGGGTTCATCCGTTGCGGTCCAGGTAGGAGATTTGGGTGATGCGAGAACTATAAATACAATGTGCACACCCAGTGACGACGGATACGAGGATGGTACGGAGGAAGCCCATTAGTCCGGTTCCTAGCTCGTCCAGGTCCATCGAGCTGCGAGCGAGAGAGGTTCCTCTCTCGTATTACAACATCTGGGCCCAGATGTTGTGGTATAAAACGTTGCTCAGTCGGACCATACGTCCACCGCTCGCGACGCTCTGTTACATAGACAGTCCAGAGAGACTGCTCTTTCGGCTTCCTCATCCTCACTGCAACACACGCGACCGCACCTTGGCTACATGACTTGTGATATTCAACCAACATCGCCGACCAGGGATTCTACGGCGACCAGGTCACGCCATCCGGTAGCCAAGGTTATGAGGCCTTCATACTCCAGACGTTCACATATTAAATGTATGCAAGAGTGAGCGTCCAAGGAGCTTCCAGCGGCTAAATCCTATAAGACTGCAGCTCCACAGGCCTCGCAGATAGCAAAAATTATCGCAGCATCCCAGCAACCGACAGTAACTCTGTCTGATCAGGAATTATCCGAGGAAGCTGGGTTGGTACGTTCCACTGCAGGTTCAGGCACGAACGACCAGGAATTACAAGTGGTCCGACAGGATGGCGAAAGGGATACGGATGAGTTGTATTTTCCCTTTTCAGAACAACATAATTGCCGTAGAGTGCATCTGGCATTATCATCTGACGTTGTTCCTCCGGACCAAAATGCTGCGTTGCCGGATAAGAGACTGATAGCGCCACTGGACACAGAATTCTTAATCGGTTTAGGGACATCATCCCTCAGTTTCCGACATAGTCCAGATATGTCTCACGGACATTTTATCTGTTGATCAACGCTATATTATTTAACTTGCTACCTAAATGGGCAGGTCAGGTTTCTTTCGGCAATATGCTCTTCATCTACCTTTCATCAATTCAACGAATATTTTGAAACGGCAGGACACAGCATTCTGAGAGTTCTCTGCGTCTAGACGACCAGGTCAGGACCTAGTATTGTTTTTTACTGTTGTCTATGTCAATTCCAACCACGATGTTGGAAATAACAATATCGTCTAGCAGGGTCAGCTTAGACGCATCATCGTACGCAGATCGCCTTAGCTGAAGGTTATCATTACATCGCAAGGAAAAAGAATTCTAGGATGCACTGTCTCCTTAAGAGTTCTTTCAAGGGCGTCACGTAAAACCCCATCCTTTAGTGGCAATATGGAGTTGGTTAGACGTGACGTGGCCCTGGCTACATCCACGCGTGTAGATAGTAAGGTGAAAAACTCTCTCAGAGTCGCTCCGGTCTCCGGAGAACTTTCTTTGACGGCAAGCTTTCCGCAGTCTATGATCAGTTAACTAAGAAAGCTTTAGACTCTCTGCTATTAAAATTTGCTTCCATATAATCGGATTCAGCAGAGAAGAGTAGGACAGGCACTTCTGGGATGAATACATCCAAGGGAAGTTCCTATAAAGGTTCCTATGCATCCTCTAGGTCTTATTCTAGAGACTGTCAGGGTAGCGACTCATATAGGGGCTGTAATTACGGTCAGACGTACCTAGGTCGACGGGACGAGGTGCGGATCGTGGAGGACTTGGCTTCTCCTTCCGCAAGCCTCGCAGGACCAGGAGGTAATGGTTTTAACCTCTAGCGTGTACTAGTGAGCGGAAGACTGTCGAGTTTCTCAATTATTTGGGAGTAGATTACGGACGTCCCTTGGATTGGATTCAAGGGGTGATTTCGAAAGGACTAAATTGTTCCTCAAACGAAATCCTCTGTCAACTCGGAGTCCAAGATGGACTCAGCTTCCGCCAAGTCAGTAGGATAGAGGCTCGCTTCCATCAGAAGTCTAGTCTCTTCTGGAATGATCGCGATGGAGAACGTAAAAATCCAGGAATTTCCAGGTTTCTACAACCTTCCTTTTCTGTTCCAAAAACCAGATGGCTCATTCTGTTCACTCATTATTCGGAAGTGGATAAACAAGCTGATCGTGGCTCCAAGTTTATGTATGGAGTCCACCCGATCGGTCAGAGCGAGTATTCGGGTCTACGATTATGCTACATGCATAGATCTCAAGATGTGTACTTTCACGCCATGGTACATCAGGCGTCAGAAAGTATCTTCGCTTCCTTATCATAGGAGTCGTATATCAGTTCCGAGCAATATGTTTCGGTCTGAATCTAGTCCCCTGGGCCTTCACTCGAATAACGGACTCGGTAATGACTCATTTCCAAACTTATTAGTCTGAGATAATGTCGGCCTACCTGGACAACATTCATACAGGTACGGCAATGAGTTAACACTTCAGAACTATGTGCAGAATCTGCTTCTATTGCTCCGACGTCTCGGTTTCTTAAGTAAACGAGGAAAAGTCGGATCTGGTATCGTCCAAGTCATTCACCCACCGGGGGATGAGCTTCGTAACACACAACTTTTTCGTTCGTCTGCCGTTATCCAGAACGAAATTATTCAGTTGTTATGCTCACTATTGTCTTCGCTCAGACAAAGTCTCAGCGAGAGATCTTATGAGACTGATACGTTTAGGCGGGACTGCCACGATTTTATTCCGATGAGGCGGTTATGCATTGGTCCTCTCCAAATTTCTTCAATTCAGTATTGGAGGGTGAAGATTCTTTCGCTCGATACGGACATCTTCTTGTCAAATCAAGTGAATAAGAGATTCAGACTTGGGCAAGTTTTCTGGGCTTAACTTACGTAGTTCCACTGCAACTGCCGGATCCGAGTTTTACAGTCTTGACGGATGCCAGTAAACAGGTTGGGTCATTTTCATTGAGCCCAACGGATTGAAGTGCCAGGGTCTTTTGATTCCGTAGTTCCGTATCAAGCACTCAAACATCAAGTATGATGTCATTTTGGCTTGCGCTACGTTATTGAACAATAACGTAATTCAGAATGTTCGTATGCTAAATCTGTCCTACAACTCGACGGTATTAGCGTATTTTCGAAATTATGGAGGCACTCATTCCATCCTGTTATTCATGTTAACGGAATGAATCTTTCGGTTGCTACTAGAACATGAAGTCCTCCTATCAGTCCGTCATATTCCGGGTCGGCCGAACGTATTAGCGGACTCCCTTCGTGGAGGGGCCATTTGTTGCCGCCAGAATCGGCTTTCAACAAACAAGTTTTCAATCAGATTGCTACCTAGGCGAGCGGCCAATGATCGACTTATTCGTGACGCGTCTCAACAATCAATTGCAGACGTATGTGTCATTATGTTTGGATCTTTGAGCATTTGCAATAAACGCTCTATCGAACTTGTTAGACAGAATAATAAGATATGCGTATCTTCCTGCGCTGTTGATTCAGCATATTTTGCTCTAGTGTAATTATTTCAATGCAAATTCTGTTGGTAGCTTCTCTAGCTCCACAAAGACTGTGGACTAATTTACTCAGGCATCTGTTGTGGGACATGCCGTGGAAGCTTCCTCCACATTTCAGTCCATTCTATGGTCAGATGGACTCAATCTACAGTCAGTTCTGCTTATGATTATATCTTTATTCTGCAGTCTGCGTTTTAGTTTAAGCTCATGAAGTATGAGTTCTTCTACTTCATGGGCTTAAGATATTAATATTGTTATTACAGATTTAATGAGGGCTACATATTAGTGTTAGCCCTCCATTTTCACAATTTTGTGTCTGAGAATATTGAGTCCTTTTCTGCAGTTCTACATTGTTTAGGTCCGCTATTTTTTACTCAGAATGTTGTCTACTAAATAGTGGCAACTATGTGTGTATAGGCTTTTGGTTCCGGCAGTGACTCTGTCCTGCTGCCCTCTTTGCTCTGGAGTATTTGATCCAGGGCAAGGGAAAGGGGGGTGGGGGGGGGCAGGTGTTCCCTTAGGTCACCTGCTTTATAGTGTAAGGCAAGGGAATATCTCCCTTGGACTTAGTAATTCCGTGTCGGTTCCGAGATGATTTTAGGGTTAAGCATGTGTTTACTCATCTGTGTAATATTTTTTAAGTGTTGATTGGTGTGAAGCATTCGTATATATCACGTGATTAATTCAGCGTTAATATACAATCCTCCAACACTTTTAAATGAGTATATAGAGTCTCATTTCTCTAGAATCCCGTATTTATTGGCTTTCCTTAAAAAAATATTAGTATAAAGGGTTATACTAGATGTTTATAGAGATCATTGATGTTATTGTGCTCAATTACAGAATAGTATTGTGGCTTTCTTTTTTGTTACAAATAAGAAAGATACATGTAAGATTATCTCTCCTTTTCTCCTTAAGGGGATAGGTCTGTTATAGGTAATTGAGGCTTTTGGATTTTTCTTATGTCCTAGTCCCTCCAAACTTTTTACTATTCAGCTAAGTCTGGGTCATCGGTACAGTATAAAAATGTTGAAAAATTTATAGTAATTTATATATTTTTTATACTTACCAATGACCCAGACGGGGATGGCCCTCCCATGAGTTGGGAACTCATTTCTCCCCGCTGAGTACATAATGCTTACCAGGCACTGGTTGTAAGAATGACTTTTGGCGGCAATTTCGAGACCTTCTTGACACTGCGCATGTGCAGGGGAGTAAAAGTATGGAGGACCATATAGGACATGTAATTTTCGGTTTTAGATGCAAATTTGGGGGATTGGGGGGTGGGGGGGAAATTTGCGTTTGACCCTAAATAATTTAGAGTTAGCACCAGCTAAGTCTGGGTCATTGGTAAGTATAAATAATATATAAATTACTATAAATTTTTTAACTTTTCAGCCAATTAACAGGAATTTACTTTATAACCTATATGCAGTTAACAGGTCAGATTTGTGTTTGGATCTTGTATTCAATTAACAGGATTATCCAATTAAGCAATATTCAGTTAAGTAAGGTCCACTGTACTACAGTTGAAATTTAAGTGAGTGATTGCCCTTTATTTGCTTGTGTTTAACTTGAGGTTTCTAATGTTTATGTAATAATTTGAACACTATTTGTCAGATTTAAATAACTTTCATGTGTTACTTCATATTAATACTGTCTCAAATCGGTTCAGAATCCTGTCTGATGCATTGGAAATTTAAATGTAAATAGGGTTACCCTTTACTTCTGTTTTTTGACATTTTAATTCTTTTTGTGTAGCTTCACGTTCCTCAAAATTAAAACAAATATGGCATGTTTTTCCATATTATTTGTTAGACATGAGTTTCTTTGCCAGAATTGCCAGGGCTAATTTTTTGAAGGGAATTTGGGAATCAGATTCCCAAAATATTCCTGTAAAACAAAAATATGGTAATCCAAGTGAATTCCTGTCCATGCTTAACTGGTAGACAGCTAAATTATTTTCGGTCATCAGAATTACTTCACAAGTCTTTGCCATGTTAGAATTTATGGGAGAGTGTCTACAGGCATTCTCGTATAAATTGTATCAAGGCAAATCCTCGCAGACGAAATAATTTCACTTCAAAGCCAATACAAAGCACACCCACAGAATATAAGGCTTTTGAGTTGGGTACCAACACTTCAGAAGAAAGCCCAAATATGGGTTTCCAGCACTCTGCCAATTAAGGTGGAATCTATATTTTTGGCTGTTTCATATATTTAATGCCCATAATGAATCCAAAAACCGGATGAGGTATAAACTGTTCACCGATTTCATGTTACACATGTTAGGAAAGCATACCATGAGAATATCATACCAGAACAATGCAAGTTATAATTAGTGTATCGCATCAGTGGGATTCTCGTGATAGGTGTGTGCTGGTAATAACTTAAATCAAGGTGCAGTACAAAGCGACTAAAATTTTTCATTTTCCTTAAATTCGGTAGTACAAAGTTTCCAACTGATGTAAACAGAAGTATCCTCATTAGCTTAACTTGACAAAATCAAGATAAGCTATTGCCAACACACATGCGTAAGTCTGTTTATCTGTGAGTCTGTTCACATTTTCTTTTAGCACAGGCTACACCCCGTAGTTCTTGTCCGACAGTCACAAAATTTCATATGCAGATTTGAGGTCATGTCTAGGTAAGAACGCCTCCTTTTGGTCACAATCGGTCAACTGTGATGGCTGCACAAGCTCAAAAACCTTGAGCACAGTCTACAGGTCGTATTTATAAAGGGATTTCATTGTAACTTGGTAGGATGACTCTGCATAATATCTAGATGAGAATGTCCGCTTTTGGTCATGATCTGTCAATAGTGACGGCTACCCAAGCCCGAAACCCAAAAACTTTTAGCACAGTCTACAGGTCATATTTAATAAGGAGGGATTTCATTGTAACTTGGTAGGATGACTATGATGTCTAGATGAGAACATCCTCATTTGGTTGTGATCTGTCAACCTTGATGACTGCCAGAGCCCAAAACCTGAAAACCTTAGATTAGATTTTGATTAGATTCTTTATTTTGCAGTATACATTATACAGTTTATATATACATATTAGATTACAATCATGTGAAGGTAGAAGTATACTACAGGGAGATGACATAGCCAGATTGGTTGTCTTCCTGTCATCTCCCATATAATTATCATTGTGTATCCAATATAACATTGTCTTCAGACTGTGCCAATTTATCAAGCAGTTACTAAGAATGGTTTGATTGAGAAGTTCCCTGATTAGGATGTGGTATGTGGTGTGCAATCGGCGAGTTGGTGAATAGGTGGGCTAGGACTTTTACTTCATCAGCCTCCATACTGTACATCAAAAGGTGGATTGTGTTTTGAAAAACTGGGATATGCCAAAGTATAAAGTAAAAACCTTTGTTTCATTGTCAGCCGTATAACACCATTTAGTTTAACTATTTGAATGGACTCAAGTATTGGCACTGGATTCAAAATTTGGCAAATTTACAACCAAACTCTTACCAAAGATAGTTCTTGGCATCCTATTCTAAACAGTGTTGAAAGGTAAAAATTACTTGGTTGTCTGGACATAGTCCTCAGCTGGAGGCGATGGAGAGACAAGAAAGCCAGGCATCTATATGGTTTGAGCAGAAGTATTCTATATTTCTGAATGAATCGTTGGAACTGAAGTACATCGTTACATCCCTGACGGTACCAAAAGCTGACATGCTTAGGTGAGAATGTCAGTTGGATCACATGTCAATGAAAAACAGAAAGCATGGACAATTTTAGTACTAAAATATACAATTTGGACAATATGGATTGTTGCAGGTAGCATTTTCATCATACTACTTTAGTAGTTTCGTTGTTAACTGTTTCTTAAAGCTAGATCTGACAGTTATGGCACATATGTTCGGCGCTAGTTCGTTCCACATTCTGGCGTACCGATACACTGGAAGATTGCCCAGATGTCTCGTTCACGTTCGATCTGTTCACAGAAGACCACTTTGTCTGGTTATCATACCATAATTATTATCTTTTCAGTAAAAGAAGTTATTGAAGGACATCGGAAGGTTATTGTTCTTCCAGTCAAACACAAACAGACAGGCATACAGTTTAAATAGGTCGTTTATTTTCAAAATTTTGTCCCCTAGAAACAGAGGATCTGTGTGGGCTAGATAACGTTTGTAATTGATTATTCGCAATGAATATTTTTGCATTGCCCAAATTTTATTAATGGCTTTTGAATTCCCCCAGATGTGGATTCCATACATCAAGTGGCTGTGTATCAGAGCATAATAGAGCGATTTCATAGCCTCGTGTGGTAGTATATTTTTAACCTCATTAAGGGCATAATATGCATGTGCTATCTTGGAGCGCACATAAGAATTATGGGATTTATATGATAGATTCGCTTCTATATTTATTCCTAAAAATTTTAACGATTTTTTTGTTTCTTTTGACCCAACTCTTTGAATTTCCTTTCCGTTGATTATTATTTTGTTATAAAGGGGCATTGATTGATTTGGATTGAAAAGAATAAATTTTGTTTTATTTGCATTCAAAAATAGTAGTTTATTAGCTGAACACCATTCCAAAATTTCATTTAATTCAATATTTGCACTTGTTACTAAGGTATTTACATCGGGGCCTGGGGAATTGGCTGAAGTATCATCAACAAATGATAAAATCTTCAAAGACGTAGCACAGTTCATGTCATTAACATAAAGCAAAAATAAAAGAGGTCCGAGAATTGGGCCCTGAGGAACGCCACATGTGATATCAGTTGGGTCAGACTTATGTTCAATATAAGAAACAAATTGTTTCCTACTCGAAAGATAGCTTTTGACCAATTATTACTTATTCCCCTTATACCATACCTTTCTAACTTCTGTAATAAGATGTCATGGTCAATTGTGTCAAATGATTTTGAAAGGTCAAGGAATATCGTGAGAGTACTACTTTTATTTTATTCTTATTTTCTTCCACTATAGTTTTTAACAGTTGCATGACTGGATGAAATGTAGTATGATTTTTCCTAAATCCATTCTGGTGGTGGTATAATATGTCAAAGTGGCCAAGGTAATTAATTAGTCGAATTGACATGACTTTTTCTAAAACTTTGGAAAATGTGGGTAGAATACTTATTGGTCTGTAATTAGAAAAATTATATTTGTCCCTAGACTTGAATATTGGGATTATCTTAGCTATTTTCATTTTATCAGGTACTATTCCGTGGACAAATGATCAGTTAATTATATGTGTCAGCGGTACAGCAATTAAATCAATTGAGCACTTCAGGGTAATTGGTGTGATATTGTTATTGTCTTTACTTTTTGGGGTTTTCATCACTGAAACCACATTTATAATTTCAGACGTTGTTGCGGGATTAAGAAACAAATTACTCAATGTATTTCCATCCATGTAATCATAGAATGTTTTAGACTTTTGCTGTATTTGGTCACTCGTAGTTTTGCCAATACTAGAAAAGAAATTATTGAATTCTTGTGCTATTTCCTAAGGGTCATTTATTTGTTGTTATCATGGTTGAAAAAGGAAGGGAGTTTTGTGTCGCGTTTTGCTTTTTTAATAGTTTCATTCAGAATCTGCCATGTTTTACACATGTCAGATCTATTTTCCATTAATATATTCTTATAATAAATAGCCTTGCTCTGTTTTTTAACTCTATTAAATATTTTGCAATACTTTTTGTACTTTTGAATATTGGTTTGGGTTGGGAATCTCCGCTTTTTAATATAAAATTTATGTTTGATATTGGAAGAAGTTACTAGTTCCCCCGTCATCCAGGGATGTTGTTTTACAAACCTTTTGATTACATTGACATGTTTTGGGGGAATGCTAGTTCAAATGCATTTAGGTAAGTGTTCAAGAATGTGTTGTAAGATGTGTTCGGGCAATCAGACTGTGTGACTGATGTAAAATCGCTTTGTTGCAAAATTGATCTAAAGTTACCGATGCCCTCTATATTTATTAGCTTAACTTGACCAAGTCAAGATAAGCTATTGCCATCACATGTGCGGAAGTCTGTGAGTCTGTTCACATTTTCCTTTAGCACAGGCTACACCCCATAGTTTTTGTCCGATCATCACAAAATTTCATATGCATGTTTGAGGTCATATCTAGATGAGAACGTCCCCTCCTGGTCGCTATCGGTCTGCTCGAGCCCAAAACCTGAAAACCATTAGCACAGTCTACAGGTCATATTTATGAAGGGATTTCATTGTAACATGGTAGGATACATCTGTACAATATCTAGATGAGAACGTCCCCTTTTGGTTATGATCTGTCAACCGTGACGGCTGCCCAAGCCCAAAACCCAAATACTTTTAGCACAGTCTACAGGTCATATTTAATAAGGAGGGATTTCATTGTAACTTGGTAGGATGACTCCGTATGATGTCTTGAGAACTTCCCCATTTGGTCGCGATCTGTCAACTGTGACGACTGCCCGAGCCCAAAACCCGAAAACCTTTAGCACAGTGTACAGGTCGTATTTATGTAGGGATTTCATTGTAACTTGGTAGGTTGACTCCATATAATGTCCAGATGAGAACGTCCCCTTTTGGTCGCGATTGGTCAACTGTGACGGCTACAGGGGCCCGAAGACCGAAAACCTTTAGCACAGTGCATAGGTCATATTTATGAAGGGATTTCATTGTAACTTGGTAGGATGACTCCAGATAATGCCCAGATGAGAACGTCCCCTTTTGGTCGCGATCATTCAGCCATGACAGCTTCCCGAGCCCAAAAACCTTTAGCACAGTCTACAGGTTGTATTTATGGAGGGATTTCATTGTAACTTGGTAGGTTGATTCCATATAATGATGATGATGCCCCCTTTTGGTCACGATTGGTCAACTCTGATGGCTAAAGGAGCCCGAAGCCCAAAAACCTTTAGCTAAGTCTACAGGTCATATTTATGAAGGGATTTTACTGTAACTTGAGAGGATGAGAACGTGACCCTGTGGGTCACTATCATTCAACCATGACGGCTGCCTGGGCAAAAAAACCCGAAAAACTTTTGCACAGACTACAGGTCATATTTATGAAGGGATTTCATTGTAATTTGGTAGGATGACTCCATATAATGTCTAGATGAGAACATCCCCTTTTGGTCGCGATCAATCAACTGTGATGGCTACAGGGCCTGAAGCATGAAAACCTTTACCACAGTCTACAGGTCAAATTTTTTAAGGGATTTCATTGTAACTTGGTAGGATGACTCCAGATAATGTCTAGATGAGAACATCCCCTTTTGGTCATGAAAATTCAGCCGGGGGTAAATTGATCGGATGACTCGTTTTGGAATAATTTCACTGTTACTTGGTAACTTTGGTTGACATACATAACTGTGAGAGCCACATTTACCCACCCCTCAATTCTTTAGTACAGTCTACACCTCAAATTCTTTTTTTTTAAAACATAGAATACAGGGAACAGAAATTAACATATTCTCAATTATCACAATTCTTGTTGTATTTGATAATCCTTTCATAAACATTGAACATTATCCTTTTCATCAAACTACACACAATCAAGTTAAGCTACAGTGTCATTGACACTTTCATTTTGTAGATACCGAGTGTTGTAGTACATGCAAAAAGTTTACAAAAATGGATTCAAAGGACACCGGTAGTTACGAAAATAAACTAAAAGGGAAATTGGTTGTAACAGAGTCATTCGAAAAGTGGCCAAGTGAAATAAAAGAAGTATACACATTTGAAAAAAATGAATCTGGAACAAAAGTAGTGAAAGCGACTTGTAAATTATGCCCAAACATTGCAATGCAGTATTGGCGATGTGTCACGGTCGTATTGGTGACAATATTAAAATTTACTGCAAGAAAGTAACAACACATTTGTTGTTACCAAATTTAAAGAGACCTATTCTGAGCAAATGTCATTTAAAATCATCTGATCTTGAAAAAAAGCCACAACCAATCCCCAGCGATCAATCAACCTTTGACAAAACTTTTAGTTTTGGTAAAGAGGTGATGATCAAACAATGCATAAGTATAATGAATGTCACATGGTACATAGACCACTAGAAGCCATTTACTGACTTTCCAGAATTGTGTGCCCTCATGAGTGAAACTGGTGTTAATATACCAGGTGCATATACAGATGATCAGTCTGCTAGAGCTTTCTGCAATCTTTTGGCAAATGAAATGAAAATGAACCTAATGGCATCAGTTCAAAAGTCCATTTTCATCTCATTTTTGGTAGGCAGCTCTAATGTATACAAGAAAAAACTTTCACACGAAGCGGAGCTAGTCTACATTGTCGTCGCCATTGACCTATGTCCAAAAATAGAATTGTTTGACTTTATTTCCATGAAACCGTTTGGGAGTGTGGATGCAAATAATTCTAGTTTGTTCAGTTCGAGTCCCTGACTTAATATTTGGGCTCTTTTTTTGGGGGGGGAGGGGCAGGGGGGGGGGGGGAGGTTAGGTTCAAGTTTGTTCAAATCAATTCCTCAGTGTTTTTCCATAAAATTTGCTTTTCAAACTGCAGTGACATAATTACCCTTAGAAGTTTGGCCGTGTTTGTCTACCGCGATGGAATTGGAAGCAGTAAGGAAGACCTATGATAATAATCATCTGACATGGACACCAGAGTTATGATTAATTTCATGACTTCATTCTTCTGTTTTGTTGATGAACCATAACTTCTAAATACTTCTTTGAACCACTTTGTCAGGTGAGCGATTAAGGCCCCTTGGTGCCCTCTTGTTATATTTGGAAAACAACATCTCTTGGGGCAGATTCAAGTTTGTTCAAATAGAGTTCCTGAGTTAATATTTGGGCTTTTTATAGGAGCCTGAATTTCAACTTAGTGCAACATGAGGGAATTTCTTTAAAATCATCTTCTCCAGATCCCCCAGTCAGAATGCTTTTGTATTTGGTATACAACATCTCTATGGGGTGAGATTCAAGTTTGTTCAAATCGGGTCCCCGGGTTAATTTTTGGGCCCCCTATCGTAGCTCGAATTTTATCTTAGTGCAGTATGGGGAAATTTCTTTAAAAATCTTCTTCAGATCCACCAGTCGGAATGCTTTCACATTTGTATACAGCATCCTGGTGTTGGAAGAGAAGGGTTCAGACTCAAGTTTGTCCAAGTTGAGTTCCTAGGTTGATATTTGGACTCCCTAGTTTTGCATTACTGGAAATATGGACATTATTACTGCACAAGGGATGGATATAGCATAGAGCTCCATCCATTTGTCCCTCTGTCCATCCATCCAAACTTTGTTTATAGCATAACTTGAACAATAGTGAATGTATTTCAATTCTTTTTGTTGTATGTCTCTGTAGCTACAATATCTACGTCACTTTCGAAGACCACCAATATCTCTTGAAAATTATGGGAGTTATTGCCCTTTGTTATTAAAATATTCTGTAAATCTTGTTTACGGCATAACTTAAACAATAGTTAAACGGAATTCAGTTCTTTTGGATATATGTCTCTATAGCAAAAATGTCTACCTCAAGTTCGATGACTAGCGATATCCGATGAAAACTATGGGAGTTATTGCCCTTTGTTTAATAAAAAATATTGTGTAATGCTTGTTTATGGTTTAACTTGAACAATAGTTAACAAATTTAAATTGTTTTCAGTAAGTGTCTCTATAGCAAGAATATCTACATCAAGTTTGATGAGCAGTGATATCCAATGAAAATTATTGGAGTTATTCCCCCTTGTTAAAAAATATTGTGTAATGCTTGTCTGTGGGATAACTTAAACATTAGTAGCCAAATATCAATTTTTGTTGGTATATAACTCTTTGGGAACAATATCTACCTCAAGTTCGATGACCACCATTATCCAATGAAAATTGTTTGAGGTATTACCCTGCTCCACCCCCCCCCCCCCTCCCCACCCACCCATGCCATATAGGCTTTTTTTTCTTCTTTGCAGCCAAATGCATTTTGAAGGATTTAGAGTAACCACATGCTGAAAAAAAATTTGACTTATAACCCTCACCCCCCCACGGTACCAATTGGGCAATTTTTTCTTCTTTGCTTCAAAATGCAAAGAAAATTTTACTCCTATGCCCTCACCCCCACCCCCAACACCCCACCCCCTGTGTCAATTGGGCATTTTCTTTTCTTTGCTCAAAACTGCATTTTGAAGGATAAAGAGTGATTACTAGCAGCAAAAAAAAATCTACTTCTATGAATTTATCCTCTGGGTACCTCTCTGTTTAGTTTTGAGACCCTGATTCAGATTGAGGTTCACAGAGCGTAAATTTAGTGATGCTACCCTGCTGTGCAGAACTGATTTTCTAAAATTCTACGGCACCAATAAACCCCCCAAAAGCCAAACAATTCAAATTTCAGAAAGTGAGTATTACACAAATTCTCATCAGTAGGGATGAAGAACAACTGGCTTGGCAAGGCTGTGATGTCCCGAAATTAGACGAGTCCAGAGAGCGGCAATTCAATGCTTTTTCATGCCCCCGACTGAAAGTCAGTGTTATAATATTAATTTAATACTCCATGAGCTTGGTAAATTGGTATAAAGGATCACGTCACACTCATATATTTTACAGTATGAGGAAAGAGGCTTACAAATTAATGACAGTGGAAAGGATTTTTCAGCCATTCAATAATTGTAATTAGTCTGTGTGAAACACACAAGACTATTGTTTTTGTATGGTTTCTTTTTTTTATTTTTCTTCTTCTTCCCTCTTCTTTTTCTTATTCTCCTGTCTTCTGTCTTCTATGCACTTCCTTGTCCTCACGATAACTTGAAAACGAATCGTCCTATCCCACTGATTTTTGGCATACTGGTGGACAGTCAAAAGTTCTCGGCCACCTATGTTTTTCAGGTCGCTAGAGCCACTGAGTATGGCCTAATCGGCCACAGGGCTTTCACAGCCTCCAATTTCCTGATACAGTAAATTCTCCCCAAGCAATAGGATGCTATGTTATTCACACTGGAGAAAATGTAAACAACAGTGGAGTAGCTGTCAAGAAATGAAATATAATCTACTAACATTGCTATGATAATGGGATGTAACTTCCTGGAACTAAGTTGAGAGAAACCCTTTACCTTGCAAGGAAATAGATTATAAATTATTCAGTTCAATGCTTTTAACTCTCTCAAGACTTCAATGTGGATTGCACATATTTTATTTCAGGCAGAATGAAGTTAACCCTTTCCATAAAACTGCACTGAATAATTGTAAAATTTGTTGAAGCCTATCTTATTCAGTTCAATGCTTTTAACCTTCTCAAGACTTCAATGTGGATTGCACATATTTTATTTCAGGCGGAATAAAGTTAACCCTTTCCATAAAACTGCACTGAATAATTGTAAAATTTGTTGAAACTTGTCTTATTCAGTTCAATGCTTTTAACCCTCTCAAGACTGCAATGTGGATTGCACATATTTTATTTCAGGCAGAATAAAGTTAACCCTTTCCATAAAACTGCACTGAATAATTGTAAAATTTGTTGAAACCAATCTTATTCAGTTCAATGCTTTTAACCCTCTCAAGACTTCAATGTGGATTGCACATATTTTATTTCAGACAGAATAAAGTTAACCCTTTCCATAAAACTGCACTGAATAATTGCAAAATTTGTTGAAGCCTATCTTATTCCGTTCAATGCTTTTAACCCTCTCAAGACTTCAATGTGGATTGCACATATTTTATTTCAGGCAGAATAAAGTTAACCCTTTCCATAAAACTGCACTGAATAATTGTAAACTTTGTTGAAACCTATCTTATTCAGTTCAATGTTTTTAACCTTTTCAAGACTACGATGTGGATTGCACATATTTTATTTCAGGCAGAATAAAGTTAACCCTTTCCATAAAACTGCACTGAATAGTTGTAAAATTTGTTGAAACCTATCTAATTCAGTTCAATGCCTTTAACCCTCTCAAGACTTCAATGTAGATTGCACATATTTTTTTCAGGCAGAATAAAGTTAACCTTTTCCATAAAACTGCACTGAATAATTGTTGAAACCTATCACAAAACTGTCAGGGTGCCGGTAACAATACTGACATTGCCGTCTGTACTGTTAACTGTGTTAGTGCTATGACTGTTTAAAACTCATTTGTTAGAGGAGTTCTGTAGTCTTTCACTGCGCTTGGCTCGGTCTCACCGAGAGTGCAGAAACCTTTGGTGTCAAAGTGCCATTAAGAGAATGTCTCTGATTTGTGCCGTTCCATCCCCCCAGAGTTCAAAAGCAGGTACTGTCAGCCGAGAAACTAAATGTTTTTCACTTTATTTTCTTAATATTTAATTCTATGTGGAATGGGACACCCTTTCAGTGTGCCTTCCAAAGTAAGGGGTTCTTAACCCTTCAGCCAACATAACGGCGAAAACCGGTCAACATTATTCACAGAAATGTCTATTCAGTTTTAATTACCTTTTCATTTTTGATTGAAAAACATAGCTTATGTCCCTTTATTGGATTGAGCTCATTTTTAGAGGATTATTTTTTCATTGGTGTTTAATGTCACATATTTCTGCGCAGTGGCTAATCATGACCATGGCAGTTTTTCAGGTGAAGGAAATCGCAGTACCCGGGAAGAACCACCGGCCAACAACGAGCAACTGTCAGATCTCCCACATACTAACTCCACACAAGCAGGGTTAGCTTTGGTTGAAGATGGGTTCACCATCGATGTGCAGTACGCTTTGGAACACAGTGCCACCATGCACCCACGTGGGCTGTGGGGTGAAGTGTCTTGCCCAAGGGCAGAGTACGTACCTCACGCCTTGCAGTCTGCACCTCTGCCAGCTGAGCCACTGCACCCCTATTTAAAGGATTAAAATGGAGTATTTAAAGGGAATATTTAACCCTCTAAGGATCTTAATATGGGGGCATTATTCAGAAAGACTGGGAAATGCATTGTATTACACCTTAATGCATTTCTAAAGTTTGTGAATGTATTTCATCACTCAAATTAGTGGGAAGAGCCAAAAATGTCCATTTCTGATTCGTGTATCAAACCCTTTGAATGCTGGTCACATATATGCCATTTCTGGTTTCTTATAAAAATGTTCTGATTCCTGTATGAATATCTGTAAATACTGCAAACGAAAACCCATTTCTGATTTGTTAAAAAATATTTTACTCCCGAAAAATAAGCCTCCATGAATTCTCTTTCTTTATAGTCTATTCCTGATACTTTAACCCTTTTCACACAGACTTGAATTTACTGGTGGTAGTAAATTCTGTTTCTCTAGTTTCTAACAGTTTTTGCCACCAACTGCTCAATTTGTAAATTACAATGATGGATGCAGCTGATTTGTTACGTTTTAGCTTAAATATCACCCAGTGAGCTTGGTAAATTGATATAATAGATCAAAATCATACTTTTCAATCTAAGGCTACAGGTTGAAAGTAATTTTGAAACTTTTCTTGTAAATTGAATATGGACTAAACCTTAGAAAAAAAGTATCATAGTTCACAATAAGTTGTACTGAACTGCCCTGTTTTAATATGGTATACCAGTGTATTTTGGGACAATACCATTTACCATGGTACTTTTGGTAAAGGTCATGGCCTTCAACTATGATATACCTAAATAGCATTTCTGAAATTTTCTAGAGTAGGTTAAAACAGTTTTTCAAAGTTTTCTTGCAAATTATGGACTTAACCTTATGTGGCACACAATAGCATTGTCCCGAAATATCCTGTCTTACTTTGGTTTACCATGGTATACCAGTGTATTATAGCACAATACCACTATGTACTAGTACTATGGTGCTTTTTGTAGGGATGGTGGCCAAGGACCAAAATACGACTAAATGGCACTTAAAAAATTCTCTATAGTTCTGTAGACCTAGGGTATGGGCTTGGCAGATTATATATTAAACAATCAGGAAATTAGGAAAGAAACTTGCATATTTTACATTAGTAATGGGGCCTAATTTCGACCCCTGAGAACCCAATAAATAAATTAATAAGCTTACAATTAGGAAAGAAACTTAAATATTTTACGTTGGTAATGGGGCCTAATTTGACCCCTGAGTCCCCCCCCCCCCCCACCCCCCTCCCCTAAAAAAAAACAACCACCACCGTCGTGTTGATCCCGGAAATTACCAGTAAAGTTTCAATCAATTTTATGCGTTTTCACCCCAATCAAGTTTTTTTCCATGATGGAAAGTCTACTGCATGTGTGATTTAGTTGAAATCCAATTTTACATTGCAATGACTTTAATCATGTCAGTGGACAGCATTTCACTGTAGGATCTCTAAGAGATCTCTTTTATCATACGAGCCGACAAAAAATTCTCTCATTTCTGAAAGTAATCAATCATTTTAAAAAATTTTAAAATTGTTTTTATTCTTTTAAATTGGACTCTAAAAGTCTCAAATCATCAGGTGGATTTATAAGGTATTGTCTTCTGTTGTCTCATCACTCATTACTGTTCAGGCTGCTCCTGTCTTTGACATTTCTATTGTAATTATTTCCTATTTTTTATTCAATCTTTTTACTTCATGCTTGACAATGACATGTTTTCCTTTCCACGATTTTCTTGCCATGATATAGCCCTAGCTACTGATGTGGCATTAAACTCCAGTAAATAAATAAATCTCCATGCACCGTAATAAACAAAATTAAATATCCAAAATGATATTTAAAATAATAAATTTTGATATGGTCTGCGTTGGGTAAACTGTTAACACTGCCATGGCTCAATTATTAAATGCTTATTTATTGGGGTTTTAACAACACTTTCGACAGCCAGGGATGCTTCATGTCAGACATTTTTACAGGTGGAGGAAGCCAGAGTACCTGGAGAGAACCACTGAGCAATGGCAAGCAACTGCCAGACTACCCAATGTACTAACTCCACACAAGCAGGGTTAGCATTGATTGAAGACAAGCGCACCATCGACGTGCAGTACACCTTAGTACACAGCGCCACTGTGGTCTCATGAAGGTCGTATTTATGAAGTGATTTCATTGTAACTTGATAGGATGACTAGTTTTGGAATAATTTCACTGTAACTTGGTAACTTTCATTGACATACATTAACTGTGAGGGCCACATACATTAACTGTGAGGGCCACATAAACCCACCCCTCAATTCTTTAGTACAGTCTACACCTCATATTGTTTTTAGTTTTTATTGAAAACATAGCATACAGAGAACAGAAATTAACATATTCCCAATTATCACAATTCTTGTCTTATTTCATAATCCTTTCATAAACATTGAACATTATCCTTTTCATCAAACACAACACACACACAAGTTAAGCTACAGTGTCATTGGCACTTTCATTATATATACATTGTGCTCATGGGGATTAGCTGTCTCTTTGAATCATGCATCTTAACAGAGCTGTAGGTAATGTGTTAATAGTTTCAAAAATATATTAATTTTAATTGAAGATGTCTCAAACATTTTTAGGTGTGTATTGTAATGCATTATATATATTTCATTATTAAAAAAACAACTGTAAATCTTTTTATTGCATACAAATTGAAAATCATTACGAACAGTATTCTGGCATTCATTTATGGGGTATCATGTACAATTCTTAATCGGTGAAGAGATGTTAATATCTGTATTACAGGTATTATATCATAATACTTTGCAACCTAAAGTTAAATATGGTCAACTATTGATAGTATAAAATTCTCTACTCAAGGACTCCCCGTGGGAACCCCGGGAAGTAAGCAGCACTTGTTTACTGTGGTAAACCAGTTCCGCTTTACTAGTAAAATAGGACCCAGTCACCAATGCTTGGGGTGAAAGTCCTCTAAAATGGGCAACATGTTGATCAACGATTGACTAAACTTGACTTCATTTCCATGTTGTGTCACGATTAGCCATGGTGCATAAATATGTGACATTAACCACCAACAAACAAATAAACATCTACTCAAGGACTCTGCTGGGATCTAAATACAGTAAAATTGTAAATAATCTGACAGCCTTGTGTGGGAAAACTACACTATCATTTTCTGTAATATTGGTTTGAAAGGGTGAAACACTGCATTTTGCTTGCAGTCATGCATACCTTATCCTCAGGGAAGGCGAGTGTGGGAAGAATTATAAGTCACATAAGAGGTTGATGTATCAATTTGCCATATCCATTTTATCTCCAAAGTAGGCTGAATGAATGATTCTACATCTATCCTGAGAAAATTGTCTCTCAGGTCCTTATGCATCCTAGATCATCATTACAGATATGTTTAGATTTTACTTGAATATTCAAAATTATATCCACTTCTGAAAGGCTGCCTGTGTTGGAGGTTCAGAAAGTAGAAAAGAACTGCAATAATAATAATAATAATAGGTGCTAATTTGTTGTGGTTCTCTGCTGAGAAGGCCTTGTTCATCCATGTGCTCCCAAATACCACACCCTCCCATCCCCCACATCTCTCCTCCCATCTCCCTGATAAACTGTCTGATGCTATCTCGTGTATTTTTCTTCCCAATTTCACTGATTAGCATACTAACACTCTCTTTTTTATCACTCCATGACCACGTATCCTTCATTCTCCCATCCATTTCCTCATTATACTCCCAGTGAATCTTGCTCTGTCAGACTTGAACAGAAGTGACCATCCCAAAGGTGCCATCCATGTACTCCTCAAATACTGGCTTCTCTTTATCACACAAGCCACCCCAAAAACACTTTGCTCTGATCTCTTCTCACCCATTTTGGTTACAACCCTCCATGTCTCTCAATTTTTTTCACCCTGCCTTATTGTCCCCCTTCTTGGTTCAAGATCCTTGTTGAATAGTTTTTTGTTAATGCCTTCTCTAGCTGAATCCACCCTATATGGGCATTAGTATTCCTGTACTCTGGAATGTTAGTTTACACCATCGACTTTCAGGGAGGATTACCAGATAGTTGAGATAACACAGTTTCATCAAGTCTATCCTGTCCTTGGTCCTCATTCTCGCTAACTTACTCCCACTGCTTCCAGTCCTGCGGCAATATTAAACTTTTATATCCATCTACCGGCATTGTTCTGCAGGGCCACAAACTCTTTACAACTGTTTTATTTTGAGGTATCACTTCCACACCGTATTTATACTTGGTACACTCGGCATTTCCCAAATGGTTTTCCCAACAAAAACCTTATTTAAGCTATTTCTTCTTAAAAGTCTCAGCTGATTAAGAATTTGCTTATCCTTCATATTTAATTTTGTTTATTCATGTGGTTTCAGTAGATTATTTAAGCTTTTTTAATGACATAATTAACCCTTTACCTAACATAACAGCCCAAACCAGCCAGCGAAATCCCCCCAAATACCATTCAAATTTATTACTCTTTTTTTTTTTGCCTCATAAACCTAGCTTATGATCCTTATTGAAGCAAGCTAATTGAGATTGTTCAAATGAGGCATCATATGCTATGTTTTTGAATCAAAATATGCAAATTTTCAGTTAGGCCCCACAAAGTAGATCTTCTGTATTTCTGGTCCTTTTTGTAAAATTGCATATTGGAGGGCATTTTTAGCTCCACCTGACAAAGTCAGCAGAGCTTTTCTTCGTATTGAGTTGTCTGTCGTCCGTCCGTCTGTCCGTCTGTCATCCGGCGTCAACATTTGGTTTGTCCGAGCCATAATTTCTTTACCACTGCATATTTTTTAACAAAACTTTATAACAGTATGTATTGTCAATAGACGGTGTGCCATCAATCACAATAAGGTCTGTATCCATCAACGTTAAGGTCACAGACTACCTGGTCAGAGTAACACCAATGTATTTGCCAAATTTTACTATGTTTTTAATTTTTGTCTATAAACAAACATGTTCCAATGAGGGTCCATAAGCTATGTTTTTGAGACAAAAAATGATGATGTCTGCTATCTGTGTTGGGTAAATGGTTATCAGAATCAGAGATTGGGGATCAAATGTTACCCTGTATATGGCTGCCCCTGAAAGTAGTTGCCCTGGGCGGAGCTATCTTGGCAGAGAGGCCTCTTGTTTTATTTATTTTTTAATTTTTGTAATTATTTCTTTGCCATCAAAAGTTCATGTTCTTGGTTTGTTTTATGTTCTAGGCCTCATAATCTACAGTAGCATGGGTGGTGGTGTATTTTGTTCCTTGAGTGCAAAAAGGCTTTGCAATGCTTTAATGCATTCAAGGGACAAATTTATCAATTTTATTAACTGTTTGCATTTATTATAAAAAGAGAGCATTTTTTTTAGGCCTTATATGAGAATTTCTTTTATATCACAATCTCCATAAAATAGAACTCTGCAGTGTTATGAAATCTTAACTTGTAATTCAGCATCTTACACTGAAATATTTCCATAGTTTATTTGTTATAAGTGTTCCATATTTGTCAGATGAGAATAATGATTAATTTCAGATTGAACAGTTATCAGACTCCCCTTTTAAGAACATACAACATCTGGAAGACTCAGCCGAAAATTTAGTGTCATCAGTGTTGTATTTATTACTAGAGATTCATGGTGAGTTCATTCACTTAGTGGTCATTTGCTTTTAGTTGAATCTTGGATGATATGCCAAGGAATGTGAATAGGTATTGCTCCCGAGATGTTCAAGAAAAAAGATCTGAGACACTGTGTGAACCAGAATTCCATCATGCATTTTTTCGAATCTTACCAAAGTAACACAAAATGCCTATCCCCTTACTTTCTCTCAGGTGAAAAAGAGGGCACTTTTGGAGAATCCCAAGGAAAAACCCCTTGGAAGATTTTAAAATGGTTCAAAGACAAAATTGAAGCCAAACCGAGTTCACCAGACTCTAGTTGTGTAGGGTATACAAAACCTGTTAAATCGTACACTGTGTGAACCAGAATTTCTTCATTCATTTTTAGCTCATCGAAGGGAGCTTAACTTACCGCTTGCCGTCCATCGTCATCGTCGTCTGTCGTCGTCCGCCGTCGTCCATCGTGAACTTGACATTATCGGCTTCTCACAAACTACTCGACCAAATTGAACCCAATTTTGTGTGCATGTTCCTTATCATATGTCAATTCAAGTTTGTACAAATAAACTTGCTGCGCCCACAGGGTCCACCAGAAGGGGCATAACTCTGATAGCACCCATAAATTTTTTAAAAAATTCAAAAAAATCTTCAGATTCACCAGTCAGAATCTTTTCATATTTGTTATACAACATCTCTAGGGGGGTCAGATTCAAGTTTGTACAAATCCAGTCCCTGGGTTAATAATTCGGCTCCCTGTAGGAGCCCAAATTTTAGCTTACTGAAATATGAGGAAACTTCTTTAAAAATCTTCTTCTTCAGATCCACCAGTCAGAATGCTTTCATATTTGGTATATAACATCTCTAGGGGAGTCAGATTCAAGTTTTGTTCAAATCGAGTCCTTGGGTTAATATTTGGGCTCCCTATGGGAGCCCAAATTTTAACTTTGTGCAATGCGTGGAATATTCTTTAAAAATCTTCTTCTTCAGGTTCACCAGTCAGAATCCACTCATATTTGGTATACATCATCAGATTCAAGTTTGTCCCGGAGTTAGTATTTGGGCTCTCTATTGGAGCCCAAAGTTTAACTTGGTGCAATTTGAGGAAATTTCTTTAAAAATCTTCTTCTTCAGATCCACCAGTCAGAATCCTTTCATGTTTGGTATATAACATCTATAGGGCGGTCAGATTCAAGTTTGTTCAAATCGAGTCCTTGGGTTAAGATTTGGGCTCTCTATTGGAGCCCAAAGTTTAACTTGGTGCAATTTGAGGAAATTTCTTTAAAAATCTTCTTCTTCAGATCCACAAGTCAGAATCCTTTCATGTTTGGTATACAACATCTGTAGGGGGGTCAGATTCAAGTTTGTTCAAATCCAGTCCCTGGGTTAATAATTCGGCTCCCTGTAGGAGCCCAAATTTTAACTTACTGAAATATGAGGAAACTTCTTTAAAAATCTTCTTCTTCAGATCCACCAGTCAGAATGCTTTCATATTTGGTATATAACATCTCTAGGGGAGTCAGATTCAAGTTTGTTCAAATCGAGTCCTTGGGTTAATATTTGGGCTCCCTATGGGAGCCCAAATTTTAACTTTGTGCAATGCGTGGAATATTCTTTAAAAATCTTCTTCTTCAGGTTCACCAGTCAGAATCCACGCATATTTGGTATACATCATCAGATTCAAGTTTGTCCCGGAGTTAGTATTTGGGCTCTCTATTGGAGCCCAAAGTTTAACTTGGTGCAATTTGAGAAAATTTCTTTAAAAATCTTCTTCTTCAGATCCACCAGTCAGAATCCTTTCATGTTTGGTATATAACATCTATAGGGCGGTCAGATTCAAGTTTGTTCAAATCGATTCCTTGGGTTAATATTTGGGCTCCCTATGGGAGCCCAAATTTTAACTTTGTGCAATGCGTGGAATATTCTTTAAAAATCTTCTTCTTCAGGTTCACCAGTCAGAATCCTCTCATATTTGGTATACATCATCAGATTCAAGTTTGTTCAAATCGAGTTTTTCGGTTAATATTTGGGTTCCCTATGGGAGCCTGTATTTTAACTTACTGCAATATGAGAAAATTTCTTTAAAAGTCTTCTTCTTCAGATCCACCAGTCAGAATCCTTTCATATTTGGTATACAATATCTCTTGGAGGGTAAGACTCAAGTTTGTTCAAACTTGGTCCTGGGGTTATTAATTTGGGCTACCTATGGGAGCCTGAATTTTAACTAAGTGCAATGTGAGGGAATTTCTTTTATAATCTTCTTCAGATCCACCAATCAGAATCCTTTCATATTTGGTATACATCTCTAGGTGGATCAGATTCAAGTTTGTTCAAATCGGGACCCTGGGTTAATATTTTGGCCCCCTATTTGAGCCCAAAGTTTAACTTAGTGCAATGTGAGGTGATTTCTTTAAAAACCCTTTTCATATCCACCAGTCAGAATTCTTTCCTATTTGGTATATGACATTTCAAGGGGGATCAGATTCAAGTTTGTTCAATTTGAGTCCTTGGCTTAATATTTGGGCTCTATGGGCAGGGGTGGGGTGGGGGGGCAAATTAGGTTCAGGTTTTTTCAAATCCATTCCTTAGTGTTTTTCCATAACTTCAATTCTTTGTAGTGTTGATGAACCATGTCTATCTGAATGTGACCCCAAATACTTCTTTGAACCACTTTGGCCGGTGAACAATTAAGGCCCCTTGTTATAACATCAGCTAGCTCTACAATTTTAACCCTTTCTTATCAACCTACCTCAATTGTTTACTACAGGCTTGCACTACAGTGGAAGAACCTAACTCGGATAAAATACTCTCTATTTTAATCTTTCCCAAGATTTGGGAAAGAAAAGTGGTGTAAAAATACCACGAAAAAATAAGCCAAAACTGGGTCGAGCACCATCGGCGCACACCCAGTATGGGACGCTCTTCCATAGTACAAATCCACGACTACCGTAAAACGGTGCGTCAATTTGTCATTCTTTTGATTATCCACACACGTGGTGGATGTGTGCCATCTTGCTCAGTAACAGTGATATTTTAACTCGTTGATAATGGTTTTCCTGTGACTGGAATTATGGATCTGAAGATCGTATAATAACAGGACTGTGTTTTATATATTCTCGTTTATATTTTCAACCACATTCTCATTGTATATTATTTACAATTCCGTTTTCGTGAATGTTTTGTTTTCGACATCACGCGATTCGACAATGAATTTTTCGGTTGATGAATTAATTGTTATTGGAGTTAGGTGTCAATCAGGGACTGTCTGGACAGGATTTCTTCACTCTGTTGAAGGCTGAATTTCTGTTTTTTTCGGTCCCTGTCGACCCTCTGGGTTCTGTCATGTACCCACCGGTTTTTAGCTCATCTTGACAAAGTCAAGCTTAGCTAATCTGATCGCTTCCCGTCCGTCGTCCGTCAACACCATGTTTTGGTCTTCTCCTCCAAAGCCACTGGGCCAATTCAAATGAAAGTTTGTGTGAGTGATGGTCCCAAAGGGGCATTTCATTTTTGTTCAACTCAGTATGCCCGGCCCCATAGGGAGGGAGTGGGGGAAAATGCTCCAAAATATTTTTAAAATCTTCTTCTCAAGAACCAGTGTGTGCAATGACTTGATATTTGCTATGGAGCTTCCATATGAGGTGTAGAATCAAGTTTGTTCAAACGAAGTTCGTAAAGTAACATTTGGCTTTGTAATAGGAGGGGCAAGATTTTTGGCCCTGCCCAAAATTTCTATTTTCTGAACCGATGGTCCGGTATAAACCAAATTTGGTTTGTGGTAGTATTGGGTCATAAGTACTTGACCCATGCAAAAAAAAAAAATTCCCGCATCCCCATGGGAACCCTGGGAGCTAAAAATAGAAATATTTTCAAACGCCCATATTTCACAAACCTCACGGAACAGAGAGCTTTTATTTGGTATGAAGTATCCTTATGACCAGTAGAATTGAATGGTAAAAAAAAATTGCCATCAGTTATGTTAGGGTGTTCTGTAATGGGCATCGAAAAAAATGCTGAGTCAGCATATTTGCAAAAATTAAAAAAAATCTTTTCTCCAGAACCAATCATCAAAATCTTTCGATATTTGGTATACAGCATTCATAGGGGGGGGTCAGATAAAAGTTTGTTCAAATAAAGCTCATTGGTTCATATTTGGGCTCTCTACAGGAGCCCGAAGTTTTAACATAGGGTAATATGGGGAATATTCTTTAAAAATCTTCTTCTTCAGAACCACCAGTCAGAATCTTTTAATATTTGGTATACATCATTGTTATGAGGGTCAGATTCTAGATTGTTCAAACCAAGTCCCTAGGTTAATATTTGGGCTTCCTACGGAAGCCCAAATTTTATCTTTGTTCAATATGGAGGGTAATTTAAAAAAATCTTCTTCAGATCCATCAGTCAGAATGCTTTGATATTTGGTATGCAACATCTCTATGGGGGTCAGATTCAAGTTTGTTCAAATCAGATCCCTAGGTATATATTTGGGCTCACTATGGTAGCCCAAATTTTTACTTAGTGCAATATGAGAAAATTTCTTTAAAAATCTTCTTCTTCAGATCCACCAGTCGGAATGCTTTTATATTTGGTGTACAACATCTCTAGGGGGGTCAGATTCCAGGTTGTTCAATTCGAGTGCCTAGGTTAATATTTGGGCTCCATATGGGAACATGAAATTTAACTTAGTACAATATGAGGGAATTTCTTCAAAAATCTTCTTCAGATTCACTTGTCAGAATGCTTTCACATTTGGTATACAACATCTCTAGGGGGCTCAGATTCAAGTTTGTTCAAATCGGATCCATAGGTCAATATTTGGGCTTGCTATGGTAGCCCAAATTTGAACTTAGTGCAATTCGAAGAAATTTCTTTACAATTTCTCTTCTTCAGATCCAACCGTCAGAATGCTTTCATATTCGGTACACAACATCTCTAGGGAAGTCTGATTTTACTATGTTCAAATCAAGAGCCTGGGTTAATATTTGGGCTCTCTATGGGAGCCGGAATTGGCCATTTTGCTGAAGAATTAAAAATTTTGTATTCAGTACCCTCTAGAGGTACTAAGATTAATCCACATAGGTTGTATCAAGGGGCTTCATAGGGGAGCTCTGCATTTTACTTATGATCAACTGAAGAAAAGGCATGATGCCCAGATTATTTTTGTCACTCCTGAGGGACTCAAGGATTGACAGTGTAGCCTATGGAGATGGCTTGCTTAATGTAGACTCATTCTTGGACTCTGTTTAAATTGTGTTCTGTACAAGATGAGTGCTTCAGGCCCCGTGGGGCCTCTTGTTTTCTGCCACCTTCTCTTGTAGTTGAGGATGTTCTTCTACTTTCCGTTTCTGTTGAGTTCACCTTTTTTCTTCTATTGCTCTTACCTCTGTTATTTCCAGTTCGGTTCCTTTAGGGCAATTCCTTTTGCCCTTGCCTTGGTGCGTTCTCGTGGCCGTTTCTTCTGCACCCGCGGGTGGTGTGGAACGCTGTCGTTTTGGAAGCCTCCCGACTCGACCACGTCTGGTGTGAGTTTACCTCCTCCATGGGGGATGTGCAGCTCCTCCCGCACCAGCGGGGGGTGGGGAACGCTGTCGTTTCGGGGCTTCCCGACTCAACCATGTCTGGTGAGAGTTATTCCCCTTCCGTGGGGAATGTGCAGTTTTTTACCGTGGTGGATATTGCGGGAGCTGTTGGATTTCTGGTGAAGAGATGCCTGGTTCCGGGACTATGTGCCCTCTCCAGTCGACATCTGAGGGTTGTGACTCTTCCTTTGGAGGCCGAGCTTGGTGGCTCTCTCCGCTTTTCCGCCAGTTCCAACAGCTCCCGTTGTATCTGCTGCTACTGCTGTTCCGTCTACAACGTCATTGGGCACTGTTTTTAGCCGGCCTCGGCTTATCCCTGCAAGGGTCTGCAGGGATGTCTGTAGTGTGGTTGTGGGGTATCGGCCTCAACTCGGCGAAGTCGGAAGGGGCTGCCAACTGAACCCCCTACTGTGTCCTCTCAGCCGTTGAGCACAGTAGTTTTATACCTGCAGTGGTCTGCTGCAGTGTCTGGGAGTGTAGACGTGGGGGTATTGGCCTCAGCCTTCCCTGACTTCAACTCTGCGAAGTTGGAAGTGGCTGCCGGCCAGACCCTCTACTGTGGTCTCTGCGCCGTCAAGCACCACAGTTGTGTTATTGGATTCAGATGTTCTTAGTGGGGTAACTCTGAACTCCGTGGCATTTCCGTCCACTCATTCTGGCCACACGACCAGTTTTGGGGGACCAACATCTTTTGTGCAGCCTGGACCTTCTGCCACACAGAGGTCCGCGGTGACTCTCATGAGTTCTCGCTATGTTGATCCTCGGGGTGTGTCGTACCCTTATACACGTCTTCCTTCAGACGTTTCGGCTGCCGCTTGTCGTCCTGCGATGGGTGTTTTGGAGGATCGTGACCCTTCGCTGGTTAAGAGGGTCAGAGGTGAAGTCGCTTTGCCGGTTCGTTCCCCTGTTGAACCGGCCAGTATGGACAGTGAGCTTAGGGAGGCCCTCTCCTTACTCACTCAGGTTCTGTCAAAGAGCCTTCCCGTTGCTTCCAGCAAGGCAGCGAGTGGTTTCCAGGCGCTCCCTATGGCGCCGCCTCCCAGGATTGGAAACAGGCCGCTTTCTTATCCCCCTGGTGTTCTGACACCATGGGAGGCGTCGACTGGTTTGCCCACGATGGGCTATGTGTCTTCCGACTCGGGGGAAGAGTCAGACATGCTTGATGTTGAGAGCCAGCCGTCTTCGGACTTGGGGGCAGCTCTTGATTTTGTGTTTGGGTTCCTTCCGGAACTCAAACCATCAAACCAGCCGACAGTGTCAGCCAGGCTGCGATCATCGGTTGCGCGCCCACAGCCTATGGAGCAACCTGCTTCTGGGCGTCTTCGACAGTGCCAGTCGGTACAGTTGGTTGGAGCATTTTCAGCCTTGGACTCTAAGCTGAGTTCCAAGGCTATGAAGGCTCCGTTCTTCACCAGGGTTGACACCTTTTTGCCTCCGGTGCGTTATCGTTACTACGATTTCGCCAATCCGTCAGTCTGCCAGACTTTGACGGTTTTAGATCAGGACTCCAATTCTCTCGGGCTTTCCAAGCCCAAGTCTGCCGTCATTCCGATGACGACTCTGGAGTCCATGTTGGGCTTATCGAGAGAGATGCTTGGTATGCTTTCTCTCTCAGATCACGTCATCTCAGCTTTAGCTGCTTATCTGCCTCCAGATAAGTTTGACGAGGTACAGGCTCCTTTGTGTGTGCTGTCCAAGGTGCTCATGCATCTTACTCACACGCATGCCTGTAACACGGCTAATCTGGAATTAGTTCGGAGGGACTCTGTGCTGGACACAGGCCGATCCCTTCCTGAGGAGCAGCGTGCTACTCTTCGATCTGCTTCTTTGGCAGGTCCGCAACTTTTCCATGGTTCCGTGTCGACGGTCCGGGATGACGTCCTACGTCATTCCAAAGATCAGCTGCTGTTTCTTCAGCTTGATCAGCCTTCTAGGGGAGGCAGGGGTCCTTCCAAGCCTAACAAGTACCCTTCTGCTTCCTCTGCGAAGCAAAAGGCTGATCCTTCTGCCACCGCTTCTACTTCTTACTCCAGGGGTAAGGGTAAGCGTCGGCAGACTAGAGGGAAGTATCGGGATTCTTCATTCAGTTGAGGAGGTGGTTTCTCCTCTCGTGGACCTCGTCGGGGCTCGAAATGAAGGTCCTCACCTCGACTCGTCCCAGGTTGGAGGAAGGATAGCAGAGTTTGCAGACCGTTGGGCCCCCATCACATCCGATCCTTGGGTGTTCGATGTTGTTCGGTCCGGGCTGCGAATATCCTTCTGACGGCACCCCACTCTGACCAGGGTGCCTCTTCCAACCACAGTTCCTTCAGACGTTTTACGTCAGGAACTTTTGTCCACGGAGATAGACAATCTCCTGACAAAGGGGGCAATCGAGGTCGTCAAGAACATTGAGTCAGTGGGGTTCTATTCCTGCCTGTTCTTGGTGCCGAAGAAGGACGGCCGACTCCGACTGGGTATCGATCTGAGTATTCTGAACCAGTCTATCATTGCTCCCAAGTTCAGCATGGAGACTTTCAGGTCAGTCCGCCGTTCAATTCACCAGGGAGATTTCGCTTCCAGCTTCGACCTGCGAGGCGCATACTTTCATGTTCCGATTCATCGGGCGTCACGGAAGTATCTCAGGTTCGCTTTTCTGGGGCGAGTTTACCAGTTCAAGGCCTTGCCTTTCGGCCTCAACCTGGCTCCTTGGGCCTTCACCTGACTGATGTCGCATGTGATAGCTTTCCATCGCACACAGTTCATGGTGACTACATCGGCATATCTGGTCGATATCCTCCAAAGGCATTCCAATGCTGCCTTACTGGAGTCGGATGTCGCCACTCTGTTGAGTTTGCTCACGTCGCTTGGATTCAGAGTCAACGAGGAGAGGTCGGAACTGGTCCCTTCTCAGTCGTTTTATCATCTGCGGTCCCCGTGGGAACCCCGGGAAGTAAGCAGCACTTGTTTACTGCGGTAAACCAGTTCCGCTTTACTAGTAAAATAGGACCCAGTCACCAATGCTTGGGGTGAAAGTCCTCTAAAATGGGCAACATGTTGATCAACGATTGACTATCCTTGACTTCATCGCCATGTTGTGTCACGATTAGCCATTGTGCATAAATATGTGACGTTAACCACCAACAAACAATATCATCTGCGGATGGCTTTTTGCACCCAATTCAATTTGGTGGCGGTTCCCCAGTCCAAGGCTGTGGTTCTCTCAGCTTTTGCTCTGACTCTGTCCCAGTCCACATCCACGACGGCACGGAGTATTCTCCGGCTGATCGGTCTCTTATCCTCACCTTCTCCACTGGACGAATGTTCAGTGGATCACGCAGGGTGTCCTGTTGGACTTACCCACGTCTGATCGCGTTCTGACGGCAGATGACAGCGATCTCGGATGGGGTGCGACGTTGGATCCTCTAGGTCTTTCGCTTCACGGGATGTGGGACCAGGATCGGGCATCTCTACATCTCAGCCAGCAGAGCTTCTTGCTCTTCTTCTGAGTTTCAGGCAGTGGATCCCTCACCTGTCGAATCGTCAGGTCCTTCTGTTGTTTGACTATTCGACAGTGGTTGCTTACATTCGGGACCAGGGCGACACGCACTCTGTTCCAATGTACGAATTGGCTCGGGATCTTCTACTGCTCGCTCAGGATGTCCTAGCCGACTCCCTGTCCCGATGGGGCAGGTTCTTTTCCACTGAGTGGATGCTCCACATGGCGGGTTCCATCGATCTCTTTGCGGCTCGTTGGAACCATCAGGTGGACACTTTCGTGTCCCTGTGTCCAGATGCTCTGGCTTTCGCCGTGGATGCTCTGGCCCTCCTTTGGGACGGTCTTGTCGGCTATGCCTTCCTGCCGGTTCCGATTACGCCTCAGGTTCTCTCCCAGATATGAACCTGCAGTCGGAATCCTTTCGATCACACCCGTCTCCTCGGTGGGTGTGGGTCAATCTGCTCCGCTCTCTGTTAGCTGCGGTTCCGGCATGTCTCTCTCTACATCGCGACTCTCTTTGCCAACGTTGCCCGAGGAGGTTTCAAGTTGACCCGACTTCATTGTGCCTTGGCACATGTCTTTTATTGGGTTCTGTCTCCTCCGTAGTGGTTTTTCGAGACACACAGTGGAGTTGCTTTTCTTTTTCAAGGAGGCACTCACTCCACTGGTTTAGCGTCTGTGGCTAAGTGGAAGGTTCTTCTGTCGATGGTGTGCGATCACTCTGTTGCTTCTGTCACTCCTTCGATCACACCGCTTGCAGAGTTTCTGGTTTATGTTTGTTTCTGGGGGTCTCCAGCAATGGGTACAAGTCCTTGCTTCGGAGACCTTTTTCATATGTGGTACCGCATTGTTTCGACACTCATCCTTTCCTCTCCAAGCTTGTTGAGCTCTTTCCCTTGAAAATGCCTAGGACTTTGCAGTTTACTCCAAGATGGTCGCTTTCTTGGGCGCTGCCCTGCTTGGGGGTGGGGGGCATTCGCGCCTTTATCCTGGATGACTATGCGTTTTCTCACATGCCAGATCTCTCCTGCATCCATTTCTGGATGGATTTGTCTTGCTATTCATGCAGCTTCCGCTTGTCTAGCTACTGGTGATTGTATTACTAATTGTTTTTTCTGCCACGAGGTGCGTGCATTGTCTTCCTCTTTTAATAACTCTGTCATGTTGTCGGATGACGGATGTTATACTGGCAGCCTACTGGAGAAATGCTACATTCTCCTTTTATCTGTGACAGTTGCAGGAGCCGATAGAGGACCTTGGTCCTTGGGGCCCCTCTTTCTTCGGCTCAGGTTGTTGTCTATCCCAGCTTTTCAGCTTTTTTCAGGGTCAGTTCCAGCTCTGTGCTGTTACTGCCCTTTCTGTCTGTGCGTCGCACTTCACCATACGCCTCATCTTTCGTTGTCTTTTCTAATGTTTGTGATGCTATGGTTTGATAGGCCTAGGGATCTCTTCCTCTGTCCACGGTTCCAGTGCTATTGAGTTATGTGTGGGTTGGTTATGTGATTCCCTCCATCCTTTTGTCTATTCAGCCTGTAGTAAACAATTGAGGTAGGTTGATATGAAATATAAATTTTATAGTAAATTTCCTTTCTTATTATACCTAAGGAAATTGTTTACATGGAGGCCCTCCCGTCTTCTTATTCGGGTAAGAATCCTTCCTCCCCGCTGATAACATAACTCCTGTGTTGTTCAGAATCAAAAGAATGACGAATTGATGCACTGCGCACTGTTTTACGGTAGTCGTGGATTTGTACTATGGAAGAGCATCCCATACTGGGTGTGCGCCGATGGCGCTCGACCCTGTTTTGGCTTATTTTTTCGTGGTGTTGTTACACCACTTTTCTTTCCCAAATCTTGGGAAAGATTAAAATAGAGAGTATTTATCCGAGTTAGGTTCTTCCACTGTAGTGCAAGCCTGTAGTAAACAATTTCGGTAGGTATAATAAGAAAGGAAATTTACTATGAAATTTATATTTACTTAACATTAAAAGCAGACGACACTTGCAAACAAAATTCTTGAATAACTAATTTTTTTCATTTTTCGTCTCAAAAACATATGTTATGACTCCTCATTGGAATGAGCTCAACAAGCTCGTTCCAAAGAGGGGTCATAACTTATGTTTTTGAGCAAAATATGAAAAAATACTGAAAATTAATTGGCGACTTTTGTGAATAGCGCTGACAGGTTTTTAAACCCCAATAAAAAAAAATTAAGATTTTGAAAAAGGAAAGCCAGTTTACTGATATGCAGCAACTATATCTGCTTGGATGTGGGCTAGGTAATCGGTGATAATGCTACATCTGTGTTATCAAGGATACTATCATATCCCCTGGTCTCAGTGCTTATAAAATAATTGGAGGTGGAGTGCATCCTGAGTGTCACCACATGACCCCCCAAGCCACCCTTGGGATACGATGGTAAGCAATACCATGATGCTGATGAGGATGCTGAAGATGATGACCACAATGATGAATGTTAAAGAGAACCATGACTCGCTAGTACAGATGTTAATGAGAACAGTTACTGGGTTACCAATTGATAAACCAATTATCACCACAACAAACATTACAAGCATCATCAACTCCACCCAGAGCAGTGCATGAATATTAAACGTGTATGTTTAACCTTTTTCCTAACATGAGAGGAAGATGACACTTCAAACAAAATTCTTGAATAACTGATTTTTAGCTTAACTTGACAAACTCAAGATATTGCCATCACGCGTGCAGAAATCTGTTAGTCTGTGAGTCTGTTTGTCTGTGAGTCTGTGAGTCTGTTCACATTTTCCTTTAGCATGGGCTACACCCCGCAGTTCTTATCCAATCGTCACGAAATTTCATATGCAGGTTTGGGGTCATGTCTAGATGAGAACGTCCCCTTTTGGTCGCGATCGGTCAATCGGTATGGCTGCCCGAGTCCAAAACCCGAAAACCATTAGCACGGTCTACAGCTTGTATTTATGAAGGGATTTCATTGTAACTTGGTAGGATGCCTCTGTATGATGCCTAGATGAGAACGTCCCCTTTTGGGCATGATCTGTCAACCGTGATGGCTGCCCAAGCCCGAAACCCAAAAACTTTTAGCACACTCTGCAGGTCATGTTTAATATGGAGGGATTTTATTGTAACTTGGTAGGATGACTCCTTATGATGTCTAGATGAGAATTTCCCCATTTGGGTGTGATCTGCCAACCGTGACGACTGCCCGAGCCCAAAACCCGAAAACCTTTAGCACAGTCTACAGGTCATATTTATTGAGGAATTTCATTGTAACGTGGTGGGTTGACTTCATATAATGTCTAGATGAGAAAGTCCCCTTTTGGACGTGATTGGGCAACTATGACGGCTACAGGGGCCCGAAGCCGGAAAACCTTGAGCACAGTCTACAGGTCATATTTATGAAGAGATTTCATTGTAACTTGGTAGGATGACTCCAAATAATGTCCAGATGAGAACGTCCCATTTTGATCGCGATCATTCAGTCTATAATGGGTGCCCGAGCCCAAAAAACTTTAGCATAGGCAAAAGGTCATATTTATGGAAGGATTTCATTGTAACCTGTTAGGTTGACTCCATATAATGCCTAGATGATGACATCCTCTTTTGGTCATGATTGGTCAGCTCTGACGGCTACAGGTGCCCGAAGCCCGAAAACCTTGAGCACAGTCTACAGGTCATATTTATGAAGGGATTTCATTGTAACTTGGTAGGTTGACTTCATATAATGTCTAGATGAGAACGTCCCCTTTTGGACACGATTGGGCTACTGTGACGGCTACAGGGGCTAGAAGCCCAAAAACCTTTAGAACAGTGTACAGGTCATAATTATGAAGAGATTTCATTGTAACTTGGTAGGATGACTCCAAATAATGTCTAGATGAGAACATCCCCTATTGGTCGTGATCATTCAGCCTTTATGGCTGCTCGAGGCCAAACACCTTTAGCATAGGCAAAAGGTCATATTTATGGAAGGATTTCATTGTAACCTGTTAGGTTGACTCCATATAATGCCTAGATGATGACATCCCCTTTTGGTCATGATTGGTCAACTGTGATGGGTACAGGTGCCCGAAGCCTGAAAATCTTGAGCACAGTCTACAGGTCATATTTATGAAGGGATTTCATTGCAACTTCGTAGGATCACTCCAGATGATGCCCAGATAAGAATGTCCCCTTTTGGTTGCGATCATTCTACCATGATGGCTGCCCGAGCCCAAAGCCCGAAAACCTTTAGCACAGTCTTCAGTTCATATTTATGAAGGGATTTCATTGTAACTTGGTAGGTTGACTTCATATAATGTCTAGATGAGTACAGCCCCTTTTGGACACCATTAGGCAACTGTGACGGCTACAGGGGCCTGAAGCCCAAAAACCTTGAGCACAGTCTACAGGTGATATTCATGAAGGGATTTCATTGTACCTTGGTAGGATGACTCCAAATAATGTCTAGATGAGAACGTCCCCTTTTGGTCGCAATCATTCAGCCTTGATGGCTGCCCGAGCCCAAAACCCCCAAACCTTTAGCACAGTCTATAGGTCATATTTATGGAAGGATTTCATTGTAACCTGTTAGTTTGACTCCATATAATGCCTAGATGATGACATTCCTTTTTGGTCGTGATTGGTCAACTGTGACAGTTTCAGGGGCCGAAGCCCGAAAATCTTGAGCACAGTCTACAGGTCATATTTATGAAGGGATTTCATTGTAACTTCGTAGGATCACTCCAGATGATGTCCAGATAAGAATGTCCCCTTTTGGTTGCGATCATTCTACCATGATGGCTGCCCGAGCCCAAAGCCCGAAAACCTTTAGCACAGTCTTCAGTTCATATTTATGAAGGGATTTCATTGTAACTTGGTAGGTTGACTTCATATAATGTCTAGATGAGTACAGCCCCTTTTGGACACCATTAGGCAACTGTGACGGCTACAGGGGCCTGAAGCCCGAAAACCTTGAGCACAGTCTACAGGTGATATTCATGAAGGGATTTCATTATACCTTGGTAGGATGACTCCAAATAATGTCTAGATGAGAACGTCCCCTTTTGGTCGCAATCATTCAGCCTTGATGGCTGCACGAGCCCAAAACCCCCAAACCTTTAGCACAGTCTATAGGTCATATTTATGGAAGGATTTCATTGTAACCTGTTAGTTTGACTCCATATAATGCCTAGATGATGACATTCCCTTTTGGTCGTGATTGGTCAACTGTGACAGCTTCAGGGGCCGAAGCCCGAAAATCTTGAGCACAGTCTACAGGTCATATTTATGAAGGGATTTCTTGTAACTTCGTAGGATTACTCCACATGATGCCCAGATGAGAATGTCCCCTTTTGGTTGCGATCATTCAGCCATGATGGCTGCCCGAGCCCAAAGTCCCAAAACCTTTAGCACAGTCTATAGGTCATATTTATGAAGGGATTTCATTGTAACTTGGTAGGTTGACTTCATATGTCTAGATGAGAACGTCCCCTTTGGACGCAATTGGGAAACTGACGGGTACAGGGGCCATTAGCACAGTCTATAGGCCATATTTATGAAGGGATTTCAATGTAACTTGATAGGATGACTCGTTTTGGAATAATTTCACTGTAACTTGGTAACTTTTGTTGATATATGTTAACTGTGAGGGCCACATACATTAACTGTGAGGTCATATTAACCCACCCCTCAGCTCTTTAGTACAGTGGACACCTCATATTATTTTTATCAAAAACATAGCATACAGGGAACAGAAATGAACATATTCCTAATTATCACAATTCTTGTCTTATTTCATAATCCTTTCATAAACATTGAACATTATCCTTTTCTTCAAACACAACACACAAGTTAAGCTACAGTGTCATTGACACTTTCATTTTCTTTTTTTGCATCATAAACATAGCTTATGACCTCTCATTGGAACGAGTCAAATGAAGGGTCATACAGTATGTTTTTGAGACAAAAAATGAAAAAAAAAATGGAACTTGAAAGGTGATTTTTAGCTTAACTTGTCGAAGTCTAGATAAGCTATTGCTATCAATCGTATGAAGTCTGTGAGTCTGTTCACATTTTCTTTGGCACAGGCTACACCCTGTAGTTCTTGTCCGATCATCACTGACATTTCATATGCAGGTTTGAGGAACATGCCTAGATGAGAACTTCCTCTTTTTGTTGTGATCGAACAACCATGATGGCTGCGGGAGCCCGAAACCCAAAAACATTTAGCTTAGTCTACAGGACGTATTTTTGAAGGGATTTCATTGTAACTTGGTAGGATAACCTGGTATGATATCTAGATGAAACTTTCCTATTTTGGTAATGATCGGCCAACCATGACCGCTGAACCATCACATGACCTAGATTCCTGTAGCAAATCTACGAGTTATATTATGAAGGGATTTCATTGTAACTTGGTAGGATGACTCATTTTGTAATGATGCAAGCTATATTTATGAAGGGATTTCATTGTAACTTGGTAGGATGACTCGTTTTGGAATGAGTTTACTGTAACTTCATAACTTTGGTTGACATACATTAGGGCCACATCAACTCAGGTCTTAATCTTTAGTATAGTCTACACTCAAATTATTCTTATTGAAAACATAGCATACAGGGAACAGAAATTAACATATTCTCAATTATCACAATTCTTGTCCTATTTCATAATCCTTTCATAAACATTGAACATTATCCTTTTCATCAAACACTACACACAGTCAAGTTAAGCTACAGTGTCATTGACACTTTCATTATTTTAACTCGGCAAAGTAGAGAGTGTTTAAATTTATTTCTCCTCAAGTTTAATTATGAGGAATGATTGTTTGTTTCTGTCTATTTCTTGAGTTTTGAACCCCCAAAAACAAAGGCCAAACATAGTGTAAATGGGCTATTCCCATTTACACAGTTTGGCCCCTTTTTTTTGAGGGGGGGGGGGGGGGGGGAGGGTCGGTCCTAACTCAAGAAATAGACAGAAAGAAACGATCATTCCTTATGTAAATATTTGTAAATATTTTTTTCTGATACAAATGTATCTGATTTGCTAGGTAAGGGGGGAGGGGGATGTAACTGTATTTTGTACTAGTTTTGCTTTTCAGTTTTAATATAAAAAAATATCAAAAAACAAACCTTGGACTACAATTTTTTTTAACTCACTTGTCCATGACTGAAAATTTGCCTGTGTTTTTCTTTCCAGATGAACGGACGGAATGGTTTTAGCACGCCGAAGGCGTGCAGGGACACTGTGAGGCAAGACCCTTTCGACACTCAGTGACTGTTTCTGATCAGTTAGTTTCATGTCTACGCACGATGAAGGAGGAAAAGGTTCGGGTACTCGGCAGTTGTCCCTGGCAAGGCTGACACGGGTGTTGGGTTGACTTCGTTGATTGCTGTAGGCTGATCCCTTGGGTGAGGACCAGTGTGAGAGGTTGGGTCCTCCCACAAAGGTACTACCTCTCCCTGAGGGTGCTGTGGTGTTATATGTTCGAGCAAGTATAGTCTGCCACTTCGGAGATGTGATATTTGTTTTCAGGATTTGCAGTAGGACATCTTTTTTGGATAGATGACAACAACGGCCCCTTTGGGAGACCACCAGTAGAAAGACCCGAACTTCCCTGGTTTTGGGGCAGGCCTGCATTGTAATTTTGGCTGGGTCAAAAGTGCGCTCTTCAGACGCTTATAAAAAGGGGCAGAGGCGGGACGCAGGACCAACGCTCCCCTCCCATGAAGTGGGTGACCACTTGTAGGGATGGGAGTGGAGGATGTTCAGGATCCAAAGAGGTGACTGTTTCTATAATGGTTATAGTTTCCATAGTGGTTATTGGGGTGCTGTTCAACAAAAAGAAATCATCTCTGTGTACCTGCTAAAACAGGAAGGCAGAATTAGTTTGACATATAGAATATAGTGAAAAAGTTTGGGAATTGCCCTTTACCTCTTACCAGTATTGGATCATTTATTTTTGGGCGGTCAGTTATTAGTGGTCTTTAGATGAGTTGGTGAAGACAGCCCTTCCTGGTAGAAGGTCACAGCTTTCGCCGTTTTCACTGCCTGGTATTTCATCTCCCAAAATCGTCGGTTCGTGAGTACTGGATCTTGATGACTTTCATTTTTTAAAACGTTTGATTTTTGGTTTTTCGTTGAGTTGGAGAAGACAGCCCTTCCTGGTAGAAGGTCACAGCTTTCACCATTTTCACTGCCCTTCCCAGATGAAGTGCTAGTCAGCAGATGTATAGAAAGATGATTTTGTCTGGGAGGTTTTTGTCAAGGAAGGATGGGGATTATGTTGGGAGGGATTATGTCATGGGTTTGGGGGGATTTTGATAATTATTGAGTCATAAATTCCCTGGGTTCATCTAATAATATAACATCAAAAAGTTTTCTAAAAAATCAAAAGCTTTCATGTTTGATAAGTAACATCCCTTAATGATGATTTATAAGTATAAGATTGTTCAAATCTTTACATACATTAGGCCATACTTCAGGATTTTTGGGGTTCCTCACATTTCTTTCCAGCCTATTAAACTGGTACTAACATGAGTTCCCCAAAGTTCAAGCTTGGGGAGGACATTACAAGTGCAAAACAGCAACAAATGGCTAAGTAAATTCTACTAGACATTTGTTAAGAGAACAGTTTTTGTCTCAAATTTCTGAAATTGAAAACCATTCACAGAGCTATCCCTCACAGTTCTCCCTGAAAGTGTGTTCTGATCAAGACGAAATATTGTCGCCTGAGTGCTACAATGTCCTATGTCCCCTGTGGGACATAGGACATTCTAGCACTCAGGCGACAATATGCTGACTGATGAAAACGTAGTAGAATAGTTAGGACACTGTTAAGAAGATCCGAGGAACTGTTATTGATTATGGAATTTTTCAAAAAAATCCCTTCACATACTTTTACAAGACACAACATCTAATTTTCTGGCCTAATTTCATGATATGTTTTCCACACACTTTCTGCAGTGTTGAGTATTTTAAGATTTTTCATAGAAATAATTATGGTACAGTGGCAGGGCTTATATTTCGATGAGAGTCCAAGAATCGATTCACTCAGAGATTCATGCAACAATATCTGCTAGGATTCGCATGAAAAGAATTGAGTCAACATATCCCTTAATCTAACATCACAGCAGCAAATTAATGTATACAATGCTTACACTAACATGACTTGAAATATCCTGAAACTTTGTCAATAAAGTTGTAAGAATTTGGCTGTCAATGAGCTGGTTCCAATGACATACATATTTGTAAGGTTTTATTGGTGAATATTGTATATTTTTTAACAAATTATCAAATTCAGTTAAGGTTTTAAAAATTAAAAAGCAGTGTTGGGTATTATTTATATTTATATTATATATAGCATAAATATTTTATTTCCTTATTGGTGTTTAACGACACTTTCGACAACCAGGGTCACCTCGTTCGGACATTTTTGGGGGGAAGGAAGCCAGAGTACCTGGAAAGAACCACTGCATAGCAGTGAGTAACTGTCAGACACCCCAACGTACTAACTCTGCACAAGTAGGGTTAGCATTGGATCAGGATTAAGTGCCTTGTCCAAGGTCACAATGCAGTTATCCCTGGCGGGGATCGAACCATGGACCTTGTGGTTTGAAATTCAATACCATAACCACTGAGATGTTAAAGAGTTAACATGTGTTATTAGTACACAACAGAGGTTCAACCATGGTGGACTCATGGGATCCTGGGACACTCATAGCAGGTATAGATCCTCGCAACAATTTTTGCGAGAATTCAAATGGATTCTCCCAAATTTAGGTGACATATAAGCCCTGAGCAGAGCTCCACTTAATATGATATCTCTTCATTGAATAACCCCTTTAATTGAATATCCCGGTAACTTGAAAACACAAAACTATTTACCATAACTTCACTACATACTGACCTGTTAATTCCATATAGGTTATAGAGTAAACTTCTGTTAATTAAATAAAAAATCTTTTAATAGATTAAGAAGTTACCCTGAAAACCATCAAATTCCCCTTGTTTATAGACCTATTTGATCTCAGTACTTTCAATGCAGGCTCTGTCAAACAAGATATAATAGAATAAATGCTCAGTTTATCTCTAGAATACAGGAAAGAGATCAGATCCCTTTTAACCCTTAAGTCCTCAGATTAATTTTCTGTTTTTAACTAACGTATATACGTGTACACAGTTGAAGATGAGTTTACAGTGTTTCTACAATATTGTTGGCTGCCTGTACAATAATAATTTAAAAACGGTGTCAAGATAAATGTATCCAGGCCTGAAAATAAACAGTCTGACTTTTGCAGAATGAGGTCCCCAAAGGATGAATTTGATGATGCTATCCCATGCAGTGGGCCAATTTAACCTCTGGGTATCTCTTTCTGTTTAGTTTTGAGAACTTCATTCAGCTTGAGGTTCACAGAGGGTAAATTTAGTGATGCTAATGCTGATGCTGTGCAGCATAGCATCACTAAATTCACCCTCTGGGGACCTTATTTTGCAGATGACAGTCTGCTTATTTTCTGGCTTGCATGTATCCCACCAGCAGAGTTCTCAAGGAAGAGTACAATTTGGACAACTTTTTCAGAGTAATATAAAAGGGGCTGTGTGGGGACTTAAGGGCTAGTTGAATACATCTGATAACTGAATAATTTCTACAGGCTTTTATTGCTGTTCAATAAACAGGAAATTTTTCCCATAATGTAATGATGAATTTATCCAATTCAGTCTAGTTTGACAGAGCTCAATAAATTTTTCAGGGAACATATTGGAGCAACTTCATCCATCTATCTATCAGTCTATCGTTGCATTCATTAGTCTGTCTGAAAAATTATTCCATGGACCAATTTTGTTCATACTTCACACGACGATTACTCATGGCCTTGATCCAACATCATAGCTCAAAGATAAAGGTTATATACTATTTGTGTGTTTGTTTTTCAATTCTTACTTCATCCGGTCAATGAAAGGTTATTCAGTGGACTGTTTTTATTCATGCTTCACACACTGATTGTTTATGACTCAAGGGTTTGTCATGATTCAAGGTCATATGGCCAAGATCAAGGTCAGAGACCATTCATATGTTCGCTCTTCCATTTTAACTTTGGCCAGTTCATAAAAAATTGATACAATGGACTGATCTTGTTCTTGATCACACAATGATTGTTTATGACTCAGGGGTATATCATGACCTTAATGCAAGGTCATAACTTAAAGGTCAAGGTCATAGACTGTTTGTGCCTTCTGACATTGTCTGGTTCAGAAAAAACTGATGCAGTATTCAGATCTTGTTCATACTTGATATAATGGTTGTTCATGACCCAAGGGTATGTCATGGCCTGACCCAAGGTCATAACTCCAAGGTCAAGGCTACAGACTGTTCCTCCATTCTAACTTTGTCCATTTCATAAAAATGGATTCAATGAGCTGATCTTGCTCATACTTCACACAATGCTTTCAAATGACTTGAGGTGTGCCTTGACCTTCATCCAAAGTCATGAGTCCAAGGTCATGGACATAGCCAGTACATCTGTTCTAACATTGTCTGGTCCTCAGAAATGCTGTTTTAACTTGACTAAAGTGTGTATCAGGACCTTGACCCTCAGTTTTAATTTCAAGGTTACAGACTGTTCACCCGTCATGACATACACCAAAAGAAAAATGCATTTCAAGGATGTACACAATCTTTTTCCCTGAAATTTTAACAGCTACACTTGTTTAATTCAGTTTTTCTCCATTGTGTTACAAACTATCACTATTATAGTTAATATTTTGGGCTCATATTTGGGGAGCATCCATCAGCTCTGCTGGTATTTTCTTGTTGGTTAAATTCCTAGTTCCATTTGAAATTTCGATGTTTCAACATCCGTGTGCAGAGGGTTAACAGGGTTCTACTGTATGTTGTGTTGTATATTATTACCACTATATATTTATACTTGAATTTTTTAAAAAATTCCAACAAAACCATATCAAATGACCCCCTCACTGGAATGGGCAAGTCAAGCTCATTACAGTTAGGTAGCATATGTTATGGTTTTGTTGAATTGTTTTTTTTTTTCCAACTGTGGAATTTGTATATTACGTCGGCAGAAGCAGTAGATTGTTAGGTAAAGAGTTAAAACATTCTTCACTTTCCAATACAGCATTCACTATTATGGTGCTACTTTTTCTGAAAGGAGTTATTCCCATTTTTTGGTAGGGTTGTTAGGTACATATCCTTTGTTTTAAAGCTTTGTCCCCCTCCTCACCTCCAATTTAACGTAGGAGTTGTGTGGATGCACTATGGGCACATTGTTACACTACTGAGTATTTGAAATACCCTATAATATCTTTCAAATGAACTATTAGACATATTGTTCTTGCAAATTGTTCATATTTTTAGTTTGTGAATGTTCAGCAGTGCTTGTTTACTGTAGTGTACTGGCAAAAAAGGACCTGGCAACAAGAAGTGGTCAACAGTGTATTGCTTTCCCATTGAGTAATAGTACCTTCAACAATGATTTGGACATATGAGAGAAGTCGAGTATAGGTACACTGACATAGAAACTTGGCATATTTCACAATTTTTAACCAAGTATGAATCATTAGTCAGAATTCTTTTGGTGGGAAAGGCCCCTGAAAATTCTTGCCAGGTTCCTGAACACTCTGTGTTTTCTTTTTTTGTGAAAGTGTATGAACTCGGAATGAAATATCCCGGTATTTGAATATTTGTTGATGACAATTTGGCCATTCAATTAACGGGATCCCACTGTAGTAGTTTCTGGGAAAAAGAGGAATAATTCATAATTCAGGATTTCTCATGACCGTTGATGACGGTAAATGCACTATGGCTTAGCGAAGCTTCGAGATTTGATTCGGTTCAAAAGCCTTTCTGTCATATGATTTGATTTGAAATCCATTGGAATGTTCAGGAAGAGTTTGAATCTCTGCAAAATTCAAAATTCATTATAAGGGTATTTTCGATATGTGTATTAAGCTAATAAATACAGTTGCACGTCCATTTGAAGCCAACTAGTTGACTTCATTTGGATGTTTAATGGTATGCAATATCCGAGTGTGCATATCTTTTACCAAATACCAGATTTTCTGCAGGGGAGATAATTCATGAATCACCGATATGACAGATTCAATCACTGGAAGTGAGATTTGATTTGAGATCAGTTCAATATGAAATCATATGTCTGATTCAATTCAGGATTTGATTGGAGCAAAAATCGCAATTTGCCAGGCCTTATCCCTTAAGCCCCCAGATTTATTTTATGTTAATAACTACCATATGTAATGTACACAGCAGCAGATGACTTAACAGTGTTTCTAGATTATTGTTGGCTGCCTCTATAGGCAACCAGCAATTATGTAAAAACACTGCCAAGATAACTGCATCCTACCAGTAGAGTTCTCAAGGAAGAATACACTTGGAACAACCTTTTCAGAGCATTATAAAAGGGGCAGTTTGAGGCTGTATGAGAACTCAAGGGTTAAAACTCACAGTGTAATTTTTATTTTAATAGGGATAAAAAATGTACATGTTGATCATGCAGCTAGTCATATTGGAAAATGCCAAGGGATTATAACATTGCTGAGAGGAATTCCTCATAATGCAAGGAGAGGTTTAGTTTATTTTCCAATCGATATTCTCATGAAGGTGAGCTTATTTTTCATTTGATATTCAACATTTAGGTGGTTTGAACCCCACCTGCAGCAATTGCATTGTGTCCTTTGGCAAGACACTTCACCCCCATTGCCACATGGGGACACGGTGGCTCTATGCACTAAGGCGTACTGCATGTCGATGGTGCACCTGTCTTCAGCCAAAGCTAACCCATCTTGTGTGAAGTTAGTATGTTGGGGAGATGACATTTGCTTGCCATTGTTCAGTGGTTCTCTTTGGGTACTCCGGCTCCCTCCACCTGTAAAACTGTCATGATCATGATTAGCCATTGTGCAGAAATATGTGACCTTAAACACCAATAAATGAATAAATGAAATTCAACATTTAGGTTAAAAAAATGAGAAAACAATTTAATTTAACCATAACACTAATCATAGGAAAAGATTTTCTTTCTAAAAATTAAAAAAAATTCATTTTTTATTTCATTTTTTATTGAAATATGTTGTTACATATAGGTCACATGTGGGTTTCGGAAATGGTGTATTGAAATTGAGATTTTCAATGTCTTGACTTCACCATCTCTGAAACCCATATGGTGGTAATAACCAATTTATCTTACAATATTCCTCAGTTTATTTACTTGTTTGCATAATTAAGGGATTGGGTACACATTTACGGGTGTCTGTTTTAACAGTCATGCAGCATCTATGAATTGATTTTTTATGAATGAAGATCATGATGTCCCAGTATTGCATTCTTGCATTATGTATGACACAACTCCCATGGTGATGTCACACTGGTCATTGTGTGTGGTGGACATCTTTTATTTTGCCCATCATCGATTGGTTATTCCTTTCGCATACTCCATAATGTGTATTACTAATCTAATAGTTTGAAGTTTCATATGTAAGTATCGCATGACATCTGGACATCTAGATCTTTACAGCAGCCATGACTTTTATGAGAAATTTGAGAAAAACGATGGCAGAGAAAGAGTTAAACCACTGCTGCACAAGCTTTTATATTTGGCCTATAACATTTTTGTATGGATGATTTACAGGTTTGTTCAAATGAAGCATCTTAGGTCATGTTTAGTAATAGATATATCACTATTTTGTGTACTATATGGGTAAATAATTGTACAGTTGTGTAGGTGTCCGGAGATATTTTGGACGAGGCGAAGCCGAATCCAAATATTGGAGGACACCTGCACAACTGTACAATTATTTACCCATATAGTACACAAAATAGTGATATATGTGATTTAATCCACAGCCCCTCAATGTTAACAAAAGTCAAAAAAATTATATTTTAGAAAGTTTGACACGAGTGAAACCACATTTTAAAACACTTTTTGCTTGCTCTACCCCCGAAAAACAAAATGGTCATAACCCATTGTTTGCTTGCTAGAAAGTCTATTGAAGTTATGACATGCATCAGGAGTTCAGATATTGTGAACAGATCTGTGGCTTTGAAGTGAACTCACATCATGACGTAATTTGTTCTCCCGCTAATATAATGTCTCAGCTCAAGGGTGGAACACTTATTCAATCCCTCATCGAAAGTGCGGCAGATAAATTTAATAATCGTTCATTTTTAAAGCATTTGGAAGAATAATTCTTTTTTTTTTATCTGAAGAAGAGGTTCGCTTTCCCTCAGGGGTGGCGGGTGGTGGTGCCTGATTGCCGTCTTAATATTTGAAAAAGGGCATTATTTTTAGGTTATTTATTTATTTACTGGTGTTTAAGGTCACTTTTCTGCAGCTATGGCTAATTGTGACCGCAAAAAAAGGTGTAAAGTCAAGTTTAGCCAATCGTTTACACCCATGCTGCCCATTTTAGGGGACTTCTACCCCGGCCACTGGTGACCAGGTCCTATTTTACCAGTAAAACTGAACTTTTTTACCACAGCAAACAAGCACTGCTTCACTTCCACAGGAGTCCTTTTTAGGTTACTAGTGCTGTTGGTTATTAAAAGCAACAAAAAATTAAAAAGTACATTATAATTTGGACACGATGCACACTCAATTCAGTAGCTCTGTCGAGAAAAGCTTGTCGATAATTCATGTGTTAGAAAGTTTTTCACACCTCCTTTACAGCATCTTTACATTTGAATGGTTATGATTACAGTACCGTGACAATCATACAAATATCTAGTTATTGGGATTGCTTCAAAACCGTCCCAATATCCAGATATTGGTACCGTTTTACTGAGCTGTTCTCATCAAAACCGTACTTGGTGTGATTTTATAGGACTTGTTTTCATGACAGAGAACAAAAGAAATATTAGGTAGCTGTGGATTAACAGGTGTTATGGGTCTCCAAATTTTAAGATTTGGAGTAATGGACATATCATTTGAAAAATCTCATAAATCACTGTTCCAAATGCCACCATGTTTGATATACAACTAAATATCAGGGTTGGCTGAAATTTGAGTTGCCAAAAAAAAAATAATAATAAGTAAATTTTAAGGAAATTCTAAGTAAAATGAACATTATTTGAAATAAAATGCAAAGAAAGGAATTTAATAATACTTTCAACTTATCTTTATATCATCTTGGAGTTTACTGCTCACACAGAATGTCTATATTGTAACGTAAGTCTTTATAGATTTTTTACCCTTTGTATCGAACCAAATAAAACAATACTATATATATATTAAGCATTTAGTGATGCTACCCTGCTGTGTAGGGTAGCATCACTAAATTCACTCTCTGGTAACCTCATTCAGATGTCAGTCTGCTTATTTCCAGGCTTGGTTAGTAAACTGATCATCTTCCCGCTTAGCCCCATGAATCATAAACAAACTATCAGATATTCCTGTCTTTGAAAAGAATTTTCATTTCGTTGATGCCAAACAAACTTGATATATGTTCTATGAGAAAGGCAGGAAGACAGCCTTTCAGGCTATTCCATTTCCATACTGTAAACTAGTTTATGTTCTTATAATTTATACTCTCCCAAAAAAGAAAGTGTGCATTGCAGAAATTGATCAAACTCCAAAAAAATAATTTTGTAGGTGTAAAGAGTGTTAACCTGTTCATGAATAAGTTATATTGAACACAAAAACAGCTTTCCCCATTAAAATTGCATTAACATTAAATGACGTGCTGCACGTTTGTGAAAAGGCATGTTTTGCATGTGGAGAGTCTGAAAATTCATGCAGCAGTGTGAATCCTTGGGTATTTAAACACTAAAGTAAGGCCTTCCTATCGTTCACATTCAAACTTGCGCTGCTGTTAAAACGACTCCATATTAGCATGCCAAGATTGACAATGAATCAACGTCTCCTTGCCCTGGGTATGATTAGAGCTGGCAGAACACACAGAGAGGTTGCCCAGCATTTGAACTGCCACTGTAAAACTGTAGACAGGCTAGTCCATTCATTGTGGGGTTGATGCTGTCACAGCGTATCGTCCTATCGGGTGGGGACGTGAAATGGCTGTCCTCTGTGCGGAGAGAGACACACTCCGTGCAGGCTAAAGATCCCTTCGTAGTATTCGAGAAGAGCTAGGCCACGAAGTTGCCGCTATGAAGGTCATCCCACACACCTACGCCATTAGGCCAAGGAGAGGCGTTAATATAAGTTGCATAACTTGTTCGCCAATCCTTGTAAAACAAATAAGATTAAATAAATAAAGGCTAGTCCATCGACGTGCACAACATGATGACGTTCGAGACCGACCCCGCTCCGGGAGACCCCAAGTTACCACCCCTGCACAAGATTGGTATATCCGTATCGTCCATCTCCGGAACCCACAACAAACGGCAACGACGACAGCCAGGAACATCCCTAACCTGAGACGGATACATCCTCAAACAGTAATCAACCGGCTGAGAGAATACGGCTTACGTCCTCGAAGACCTGCAATTTGTCCGATTTTGACGTTACGTCATCGTCGTGCTCGACTGCAGTGGTCTAGACAACATCTCAGGCATCCCTTACACTGGTGGTGACGTGTTTTATTCACAGATGAATGTCGTTTCCATCTTTCATCATCAGATGGCCGCCAGAGAGTGTACAGACGTCGAAACGAACGCTACGCAGATCCATGTGTCGTGGAGCGAAACCGTTATGGGGGAGGGTCTCTCATGGTGTGGGGTGGCGTCACTGCATGTAACAGAACTGAGCTGGTCATTATTGATGGCAATCTCAATGCAGCCAGATATCGTGATGAAGTGCTTACACCTGTTGTTGTCCCATTTCTGCAACGTCACGGCCCCAGCGTCATTCTACAGCAGGACAACGCCTGACCCCACGCAGCTCGTGTTGTTCAACAGTACCTGCAGCAACAACAAGTGGATGTTCTTCTCTGGCCCGCAAATTCGCCCGATTTCTCACCCATTGAGCACGTATGGGACGAAATGAAACGTCAGCTACGCCGGCTTCCCCATGCTCTGTCAACGCTTGTGGAACTCCAAAGACAGCTTATCAGAATATGAAACAACATCCCACAACACTTCCATGCTAACTCGTTCGCTTCCATGAGGCGTAGATGCACAGCAGTAGTCGATGCAGAGGGAGGTCATACCAGATATTGAGTGTGTGACTTTTGTGTTTGACCCTTAGTGTCTTTGACTCTCCATGGCACCAAGAGTATTCGTCGTAGCGTAATGAAATTTCTCGTGTTGATCACAAATTGATTCATCTGTGATTGAATAAAATTTCCATGAATGAAAATGATATATATCTTTTTTTAGTGTTATTTGTTAGCATGCACACTTTCTTTTTTGGGAGAGTATATAATGTTATATTGTTGCTACTGTACCAGTATACTGCAGAATAAAGATATATCTGTCTATCTATCTATCTTCCAAGGTTAGGTCTCTCCTATAACATGTGTATCTTCTATAACAAAAACTCATTTCTATATACATGTAGTATCGAAATAAAGCCAGCAACAACATTATTGTTAACAACAATTTATTACAAAAAGGGAGATTAAACTTTTCCATGTTTTGGCAGCAAAAATTACTTCCTGTTACAATTTGTGTAACTATTACAGTAGTCTATTAGGTGAAAGAAATACTGGCGGTATATGCCATTATCTATTAATGAGTTTTCTCCTGAGTATTGCATAAATGCAGAAATCAGAAGTTCACAAAAACATCTTCATAGAACCGTATTTGTAATTTCCACATGCTGGTTATTAAATTTGCCTTATATTAAAGGTATTCACGAAAAATATGCATACAAAGACTAATTTTGAGAGTTTCTTGTTTTGAGCAATCTATCAACTGTTTTTTTCCTTTCTGGGAATTGATCTCCCAACGAATGAATACCTATTCGCAGAACAAGACTCCATTGTTGCTGACATGATTGCATTCATGGTCACACACAATGCAAACAGTAATGTGGCAAATTATGTTGCACACCAGACACCCCAGGAGCAAAGGACTACTTCTTGGGTGAAATCTGACATTGACTCATATAACCTCACTGTAAGGATGACAAACCAAATATCCAGGGTCATATTTTGGAGTGTTGCAAGGTCCATAGGTTTTAAAATTTTGGGTAATGGTGGAAAACATTAACTGGTAGGGTGCTAGAAGCCCATATTTGGGCTTTATTCTTCAAGGGCAGGTACCACAACTTAAAGGCTTCATAATCTGTGGTTGTGCTTCATAATATCTTTGAAATGAAATTATTTAATCAGCGTTGATTTGCCTTAATACAATTTATAGGAGAATGCACTGGTCTGTAGGCTCTCTCCCATAAATTGTAACCAGGCTAAAGCACATTTATAAATTTTGAGGAACAAAAATAATTTAGCACTTGAACAGTTAAAAAAAATCTCACAAACTACTGGACAAGATTTTTTTAACCTCTGCCAACGAAGTCAGGACAGGGATTATTTAAATGGTGTCTGTCCATCCACCTGTCAGCCCATCAGTTCGTCCTTCCATCCCAAACTTTGGTTAACTCCTCCTACAGTTTTCAGTGGATTTTTATGAAACTTGGTCTGAAGTATCAATATCAAGTGTAGATGTGTATGCGGTTAGAAATGTTTGATGCGACAAATTTTTGTGTGTTTATGGCCCTCGGAAGTAGCAAAATTTACATCACAAAAGCTTGTGTTTATTGAATTTTTTTCTATCACAAAGGCTTGTCTGCTTAACTTCTCCTACATTTTTTATTGGATTTTTACGAAACTTGGTCTGAAGTATCAGTATCAAGTGTAGATGTGCATGTGGTCAGAAATTTTCGATGCGACAATTTTTTGCATGGTTATGGCCCTCGGAAGTAGCAAAATTTACATCACAAAAGCTTGTGTTTATTGGATTTTTTTGAAACATGGTGTGAAGTATCAATATTAAGTGTAGATGTGCGAGGGGTCAGGAATTTTTGATGTGACAAATTTGACCTGGTTACAGCCCTTGGTAATAGCAAAATTTCGTCATAAATGCTTGTCCGTTTAACTCCTCCGGCATTTCTCCTTGGATTTTTATGAAACTTCAGTGCAGTATGAGTATGATGTGTACATATAGCCCTTCCGATCATAACATAAAAGTCGTTGGGGGATATGGATGCAGTTAGACTGTCTTGTATGTGACTGTGTGGCATATATAGCATCATGTAGTGAAGATTTATCATCTTGTTCAAAGCAAACTTCTTGGGCCATCTTTAGGGGTATCAGAGGGTCCCAGCTTTTAACATTGTGTGTAATAGAGAAAACATTTAAAAACTATTCTCACAAACCACTATGCAAAAGGCTTGATATATAATCTTTGTAAGGATTATTAACAAAACTGTCTTTCAAACAAAGCCACTGTTATATTTAGAGATGGTACGCAACAAGCCCATGTGTTGACTTACATTGGGTATTTTAATACAACCAACCTGAGCTATTTCTTTGCAAATTATTTTTTATTTTCAGCATAATGTATCTCAAGAAAATCTCATAAGAGGAAAAGAAGACCAAAACATCAAAGAGGCAGTTTACGATGTTGCCTCTATAGCACATGAGCATCTTAATATTGTAAGTAGAGTTCAAAATAATATATAATAAGTTTACCTGGCTCTTATATATTTTGGTAGTATTTGCTCTGATGTTTGTCTCTCTTGTAGGGATAAGCCAGAATTTGAATCTGATAATGTTGTTTGGAACCAGATATTCCCATTCATAAACTGTCAGTATGAACTGTGGTGTTCAGTGAGGAGACATGTCAGGGGAAATAGAATCAGTTTGGTTCCAACCAGGTTCTTGACATCATTCAGGGGTTTTAAAATACAAGGTGAGCAAATTAAATTTTGCATATAGGCTCTGACCTTCAAATCACGAGATCAGCTGGGAGAACTTCTAGCCCAAACTTGCCACAAAACATCATTGAATAATCCCCAGCAATAGCTGTTACAACCAAATATATATTAGATCAAGGACCAAGATCTAAGCAAATACCTTAAATGTCCTAAGCCAATGGATTGGTGCAGGTCATCATGTCCCAAAGTGTAGTGCCATGAATGTTGATGATTGACTATCACATTATTTAAAGACTGAAATAAAAACAAGACTGGGATATCTCCAGTGACTATTGCCAGTGGCAATAGTCACTGGAGATATTCCAGCCTTGTGTGTTTTTGATTGTATTACTGTTTTCCCAGAATTTTTATTCAAGAATAACTCTGAAATCTTTTCATGACCTAAAGCATTCACATGATGTCCTGCTCCAGAACATTTGTACTGGTCATGATGACAGACACACTGTGCAAAATTATTTGCAGGCTTGCCTATAACACGGTGGGAAATGTGCACTCACCCTGCCCCACCCTCTCATGGCTTTTGTATTCTGGATCACATTTAAGGAGTGTTTGTTGTGTGGCCTGTATGATAAAATACAGTATAGAGCATAACATGTTGAATGAACACGGAACAGGCTCTTGTGGAGTTGGAAAGCCTGAATACTGAGGAATTTTCTTTCTTTGAGGAACTTTCTTTACCTCAAAATCTTCTGTGACATGGATTTTATTCTTTTCAGTTTTTAGCTCACAACTGAAAGTCATGGTGAGCTATTGCCATAACATGGTGTGCACTGTCATGGAATCTGTTAACTTCACATACCAGTCTTCTTTGGAACCACTGGACCAAACTCAACCAAACTGGGCTTAAATTATCATTGGGTGATACCCTTCCAAGTTTCTGCAACGTCACGGCCCCAGCATCATTCTACAGCAGGACAACGCCCAACCCCGCGCAGCTCGTGTTGTTCAACAGTATCTGCAGCAACAACAAGTGGATGTTCTTCCCTGGCCCACAAGTTCGTTCAATAGAAGTAGCTGAACACAATGGACACAGAGTGGTGCCCCCAAAACTTGAAATTCTTCAACCCTTTGAAACTTTTATTATTCTGACATTCAAACGTCACTGGGAATTCAGTTGCTTCAACGTTTTTCAAAATGCGACATCACACATCGGAAAGTACAATTAAGATATTTTTCACATTAGTGATCATCTGGTTGAGTGCTAGATTATTTTTGGTGGTCTGAATTTGTTATTCAAAACTTGTTTTATTACAAATTATTGGAGAGTGCCGAGAGGTCCTCGGTTCGTATCCCACTTGTGGCAACCTCGTTGTGTCCTTGGGCAAGACACTTCACCCCCACTGCCCATGTAGGGGCACGGTGACGCTATGTACTGCACGTGGATGGGGCATCTGTCTTCAACCAGTGCTGACCCTGCTTGTGTGGAGATGGTATGTTGGGGAGCTGACAGTTGCTTGCCATTGCTCGGTGGTTCTCTCTGGGTACTCCAGCTTCCTCCACCCGTAAAACTGTCACGGTCATGGTTAGCCATTGTGCAGAAGTATGTGACCTTAAACACCAATAAATAAATAAATGAGTCTGTTAGTCTGTGAGTCTGTTCACATTTTCCTTTAGCATGGGCTACACCCCACAGTTCTTGTCTGATCATCACAAAATTTCACATTCAGGTTTGGGGTCATGTCTAGATAAGAACGTACCCGTTTGGTCGTGATCGGTCAACCGGTATGGCTGCCCGAGCCCAAAACCTGAAAACCATTAGCACAGTCTGCAGGTAGTATTTATGAAGGGATTTCATTGTAACTTAGTAGGATGCCTCTGTATAATCCCTAGATGAGAACATCCCCTTTTGGGCATGATCTGTCAACTGTGATGGCTTTCCAAGCCCGAAACCAAAAAACTTTTAGCACAGTCTGCAGGTCATGTTTAATATGGAGGGTTTTCATTGTAACTTGGTAGGATGACTCCTTATGATGTCTAGATGAGAATTTCCACATTTGGGCTTGATCTGCCAACTGTGACGACTGCCCGAGCCCAAAACCCGAAAACCTTTAGCACAGTCTACAGGTCATATTCATTGAGGAATTTCATTGTAACTTGGTGGTTTGACTTCATATAATGTCTAGATGAGAAAGCCCCCCTTTTGGACGTGATTGGGCAACTGTGATGATTACAGGGGCCCTAAGCCTGAAAACCTTCAGCACAGTCTACAGGTCATATTTATGAAGGGATTTCATTGTAACTTGGTAGGATGACTCCAAATAATGTATAGATGAGAACGTCCCATTTTGATCGCGATCATTCAGCCTTTATGGGTGCCCGAGCCCAGGTTACAATGAAATCCTTCCATAAATATGACCTTTTGCATTGGCAAAAGGTCATATTTATGGAAGGATTTCATTGTAACCTGTTAGGTTAACTCCATATAATGCCTAGATGATGACATGCCCTTTTGGTCGTGATTGGTCAACTGTGATGGCTGCAGGTGCCCGAAGCCCAAAAACCTTTAGCACAGTCTACAGGTCATATTTATGAAGGGATTTCATTGTAACTTCGTAGGATCACTCCAGACGATGCCCAGATGAGAATGTCTCCTTTGGGTTGCGATCATTCAACCATTATGGCTGCCCGAGCCCGAATACCTTTAGCACAGTCTTCAGGTCATATTTATGAAGGGATTTCATTGTAACTTGGTAGGTTTGACTTCATATAATGTCTAGATGAGAACGTCCCCTTTTGGACACGATTGGGCAACTGGGACAGCTACAGGGGCCCAAAGCCCGAAAACCTTTAGAACAGTTTACAGGTCATAATTATGAAGAGATTTCATTGTAGCTTGGTAGGATGACTCCAAATAATGTCTAGATGAGAATGTCCCCTTTTGGTTGCGATCATTCAGCCTTGATGGCTGCCTGAGCCCAAAAACCTTTAGCATAGTCTATAAGTCATATTTATGGAAGGATTTCATTGTAACATGTTAGGTTGACTCCATATAATGCCTAGATGATGACATCCCTTTTTGTGCGTGATTGGTCAACTGTGATGGCTACAGGTGCCCGAAGCCCGAAAATCTTCAGCACAGTCTGCAGGTCATATTTATGAAGGGATTTCATTGTAACTTCGTAGGATCACTCCAGATGATGCCCAGATGTGAATGTCTCCTTTTGGTTGCGATCATTCAACTATGATGGCTGCCAGAGCCCAAAGCCTGAAAACCTTTAGCACAGTCTTCAGTTCATATTTATGAAGGGATTTCATTGTAACTTGGTAGGTTGACTTCATATAATGTCTAGATGAGAACAGCCCCTTTTGGACACCGTTAGGCAACTGTGATGGCTACAGGGGCCTGAAGCCCAAAAACATTTAGCACAGTCTGCAGGTGATATTTATGAAGGGATTTCATTGTACCTTGGTAGGATGACTCCAAATAATGTCTAGATGAGAACGTCCCCTTTTGGTCACGATCATTCAGCATTGATGGCGGCCCGAGTCCAGAACCCCAAAACCTTTAGCATAGTCTATAGGTAATATTTTTGGAAGGATTTCATTGTAACCTGTTAGTTTGACTCCATATAATGCCTAGATGGTGACATCCCCTTTTGGTCATGATTAGTCAACTGTGACGGCTTCAGGGTCCCGAAGCCCGAAAACCTTGAGCACAGTCTACAGGTCATATTTATGAAAGGATTTCATTGTAACTTCGTAGGATCACTCCAGATGATGCCCAGATGAGAATGTCCCCTTTTGGTTGCGATCATTCAACCATGATGGCTGCCTGAGCCCAAAGCCCAAAACCTTTAGCACAGTCTACAGGTCATATTTATGAAGGGATTTCATTGTAACTTGGTAGGTTGAAATCATATAATGTCTAGATGAGAACGTCCCCTTTGGATACAATTGGGAAACTGACGGCTACAGGGGCCCGAAGCCCGAAAACCTTTAGCACAGTCTACAGGCCATATTTATGAAGGGATTTCAATGTAACTTGATAGGATGACTCGTTTTGGAATAATTTCACTGTAACTTGGTAACTTTCGTTGATATACGTTAACTGTGAGGGCCACATACATTAACTGTGAGGTCATATTAACCCATCTCTCAGCTCTTTAGTACAGTGTACACCTCATATTATTTTTATCAAAAACATAGCATACAGGGAACAGAAATGAACATATTCCCAATTATCACAATTCTTGTCTTATTTCATAATCCTTTCATAAACATTGAACATTATCCTTTTCATCAAACACAACACACAAGTTAAGCTACAGTGTCATTGACACTTTCATTTTTTTAAAGCCCTGATTGTGTCTTCTTGCACTTAACAGTTAAGAAGTCTTGAGAGCAGGATTATATTAGTATTTTAAGCTGCGATAACATTTGGCTCACTGGTTGTCACTGAGCACTATTCGGGAGAAAATAGGAATTGAGTTTAAAACTTTACAAAATCGAAAAATAATAAAAAAAACAATTGACCACAAAGTATCAAGGTGCTGTTTGATTTCGTACGTCGTAAGATGTACAAAAGTATCAATGCGCTGTTTGATTTCGTATGTCATAAAACGTTCAAAAGTATCAAAGGGTTAAAAATGTTCATCTCATAAACCACCAATAAGAATGCTTTGAAATTTGGTATGCAGCTTCCTTATATGCTCAAGATTCAAGTTTCTTGGGCAGTATTTGGGCTCATGGTGGGAGGGGCAATTCTTTTAGTCCCACCCAAAATTTCTATTTCCGCTCAACTTTGATGTAGTCAAATTTGAGTTAATGCCATGGCCCATCTGTCCGTCTGTCAACAATTCAATACGGCTCGGGCTGGAGACCGTATTTATGAACCGATCTTTACAAAACTTCTTGGGTACCTTTGTTATCACCATGGGATGAGAACGAGTGCTTTGGGGTGCGGCCCAAAATTCAAGATGGCCACCAGCAGCCATTTTGTACCAAAATTAGTGCGATCAGTTTTTATACAGAACTTCTGTATGAAAATTCTGATTTGAATAAATGTTTGTATGAATGTTTAGTAACAAGGAATACATCACATATAATACAGGTTTTTTTCTTGTGCAGAAATTATGCAAATTAGATGAACTTTGATTTATTCAGTGCTACTTATACACAGTAAGTACATATTACATATGTCAATAAGGCTCTGGCTAGGGGCTGTATTTATGAACTGATCTTCACGAAACTTCTTGGGTACCTTTGTTATCACCTTGGGACGAGAACGAGTGTTTTTGGGTGCGGTCCAAAATTCAAGATTGCTATTGATGGCCATTTTGTACCGAAATTAAGTCCAATCAGTTTTTTTGTACACAACTTCTATACGGCTTGGGCTAGAGGCCGTATTTATGAACCCATCTTTATGAAACTTCTTGGATACCTTTTTATCACCTTGGGAAGAGAACGAGTGTTTTTGGGTGCAGTCCGAAATTCAAGATGGCCGCCGGCAGCCATTTTGTACCGAAATTAGTGCAATCAGTTTTTGGTACAGAACTTTTGTATGAAAGTTCTGATTTGAATAATTTTTTGTATGCTTGTTTAGTAACATGGAATACATCACATATAATACAGGGGTTTTTTTTCGTGCAGAAATTATGCAAATTAGATGAACTTTGATTTATCCAGTGCTACTTATACACAGTAAGTACACATGTCAATACTGCTCTGGCTGGGGGCTGTATTTATGAACCGATTTTCTTGAAACTTCTCAGGTACTTTTGTTATCATCTTGGGACTAGAACGAGTGTTTTGGTGTGCGGTCCGAAATTCAGGATGGCTTCCGGTGACCATTTTGTACCGAAATTAGGTACAATCAGTGTTTTGTACAGAACTTCTATATGAAGGTTCTGATTTGAATAAATTTTTGTATGAATGTTTAGTAACATGGGATACATCACATATAATACAGGTTTTTTTCTCATGCAGAAATTATGCAAATTAGATTAACTTTGATTTATTCAGTGCTACTTATACACAGTAAGCGCACATGTCAGTACGGCTAGGGCTAGAGGCTGTATTTATGAACCAATCTTCACAAAACTTCTTGCTTACCTTTTTTATCACCTTGGGACGAGAACGAGTGTTTTTGAGTGCGGTCCAAAATTCAAGATGGCTGCCGGGGGCCATTTTATACCAAAATTAGTTGCAAATCAGGTTTTTGTACAAAATTTCTGGGACTACATTTGTTACCATCATGGGATGGTAACGTGTGCTTTTCGGCTCGGCCAGAAATTCAAAATGCCTGTCAGCAGTCATATTTACAGGAATATTGTGTGCATTACATTTTTTGTACAGAACCTGTGAAGAACATTTTTTATGTCAGTAATATTTGCTATAAATTTATTGGGTGCCTTTGTTATCACTGTGGTTTGAGAACAAATTATTTTGGGGTTCAGTCAGACCTTCTCGGGGACTTAAAAAGGAAGATAATTAAAAATCTTTTCCAAAAACACCAGACAAAATAATGTTTCTTGAATTCAGTATCCCTAGGATGTGTATATTCAAATGTGTTGAAGCCAAGTTCCTGTGTTAATATTTGGTGTTGTTTGGGGAGGGTAAACATTATTAGCACAACCTGATTTTCTATTTCCAATGAGAAAAAAAAAAAAAAACTCATCACCCGTGGGAACCCTATGAGCTAAAGATAAAAAATTCAAATACCTATATTTTAAGAAGGACTTGACAAATATTTATTTATTAGCATAAAGCAACCTTAGAAGGATTTGAATAAAACAGGCCAAAACAGTTGCTAACATTTGGCTTATGGTGCACCATACAAGGATCCTCATTGTAACATTAACCCTATGGAGATTTCTTTTTTATTTAGTTTAGCATCTAACTGTCACCCACCTTTACAATACTTTACTTGTACATTTGATACAGGCTATGGTCAGTATTTATGTACAAACCCTTACAATACTTTACATGTACCTTTGTTATCAGGTCATTACCTAGATGTGTGTCATTGCTGTGTCACTTACTATACATGTATATGTCTTACACAAGTTGATCTTCAGTGCCATTGGCACTTTCATTTGAACCAGCGAGCCTGTTTTGATGAAATTTGGTGTGCAGTAGTATTAGGAGATATGTACCTGATTTATGCTTGAATTTGTATATTTTTTGCATCCCTGTAGGAGCCCTAGCAGCTAAAATAGAAAAAATTCAAATGCCCAAATTTTCCAAATTGCAGAGAACAAAGGATTGTTGTTTGGTATACAGCATCCTTATGACCAGTAGAACTGAATGGGCATAAAAAATTGCAGTGTGTCATGTCATGCAGTGTCAGGAATGGGGAGGGGATGGGGGAGGGGAGGGGGGGTCCACAGAGAAAGTCAGCACTTTTCAAAAATGAAAGAAGCATTTTCTCCAGAACTACCAATCAAAATCTTTCGATATTTGGTCTGCAATATCTTTAAGGGGATCAGATTCAAGGTTGTGCAAATCAAGTCCCTAGGTTCTAAGCTGGGCTCCCATAGTTGCAATCTTTTGAAATCTGACATACAGCTTTCTTAAAGAGGTCAAATTCAGGTTTGTTCAAATTAAGTCCCTGTGTTTATATTTGGGCCCCTAATGAGAACCCAAATTTTAACTGCATGAGGAAAATTAAAAAAAAATCTTTTTCAGATCCACCAGCCAGAATCTTCTTATATTTCGTATACAGCATCCTTATAGTCAAGTTTTATCAGTTCGTATTTGGTTTCCTTATGGGAACCCTAATTTTAACTTAGTAAAATACAAGGAGTATTCTTTATAAATATTCTTCAGATCCAAAAGTCAGAATCATGGATATTTGGTATACAACGTCCTTATTGAAGTTTGTTCAAATCAAGACCCTTCTTAGTTTGGCTAGCAATGGGAGTCTGAAATTTAACTTAGTGTAAAATGAGGAAAATTCTTTAAAAATATTCTTCTTTTGATCCACCAGTTATAATCATTTGATATTTGATATACAGCTTTCTTAAGGGAGCCAAATTCAAGTTAGTTTAAATTAAGTCCCTGGGTTCATATTTGGGCTCTTTACTCTTCTTCAATTTCACCAGTCAGAACCTTTTCACATCCTTAAGGGGCTCAGATTTAAGTTTGTTCAAATCAGGTCTGGGAGTTCATATTTTGGTTGCCCATGTGAGCACCAATTTCACTTGGTGCAATATGAGAAATATCATTTAAAAATCTTCTTCAGATACACCACTTAGAATCTTATGATATTTAGTGTACCTCATTCTTGGCCAGATTCATATTTGTTTATCTTCAAGTTTGTGGGTTCTTATTTTGGTTCCTTATAGGGACAAATTTTTATGAGAAAAATTATTTGAAAATCTTCTTCAGATCCACCTAGCAGAAACTTTTCATATTTGGTGTTCAGTATTCTTAGGGGGTCAAATTCAAATTTGTTTAAACTTACCCCATGGCTTCATATTTGGGCCATCTTTCTGATCCCTCAATACAAACGCCGTTATTCAAGTTGTGGGCAACTTAAGCATGGGGGCAAAGTAGTGGCACTGTGTACTAAGGCATACTGCACTTGTCATTCATCAATACTAATCTTGCTTGTGCAGATTTGGTACATTGGGAAGTCTGACAGTTGCTCACCACTGTTCAGTAGTTTTCTCCAGGTTGTATATAGTTTAATTGAGTTAGTTTGTTTGTTCAAAATGGCAGACATTTATGCCATCTTGAGAAATGCTACCATTCTAATAAACACCATATACTATCTGTGATATTGCAGGAGGGTTCATATGTAGTGCCTTGCATTGCTTTTTTCTTATTTCTTTAAATTTACATGAAAATGGTATTTTCGGCCATTTTCATCCAAATTTAACGAGTTAAAATGCATTATTTCTGTAGGATATTAGTTATATGGGGAAATAAAGCTTGATTTTGAAACCTTTCCATCCATGCATATGATTTTAGCTTATTTTATAAGAGTGTAATCACATAACTGGAACATACACTGACCAAACTTCATAGGCAGTTCCACTAGTGAGCACTGTGGTGTACTTCTTGTTGCAGTTTCAGTTGGCTAAAAACATTGGGCATCATGGATGTGATTAATGTTTACAACCAAAAAATCAAAGGTTTTATCTTTAGTCTTGAAAATGTAATGTATGTAGCTCCTATGAAGGATCATGCATCTATTGCAGGTACAATGTTTTTATGCCTCCGTAACTAAAAGTCAGGGGCATATTATTTTACCCCTGTCCATCTATCCGTCTGTCCTTTTATCCGGCCATGTAGGTATGAGGTTTGTCCACCTAACTCCCTTGCAGTTTTCAAGCTAGAACTTTTTTTATTTTACAGGTATTTTTTGATATGTATATAAATATATATGTACACCCAAGATTCTGGTTTGTTCATATCGGGTCCATTGGTTAATATTTGGGCTCTCTATTGGATACCAATGTTTAATATGAGGAAATTTCTTTAAAAATCTTCTTCAGATCCATCCCATCAGAATCATTTCATATTTGGTATACATCATCTCTGGGGGGAGGGGTGGGGGGGGGGGGTTCAGATTCAGGTTTGTTCAAATTGAGTCCCTGGGTTAATAGTTTGTTAAAATCCTTTCCTTAGTGTTTTTCCAGAGTTATGAATATTTTCATGTCTTCATTCCTCTGTAGTGCTGAACCATGCTGAACCATGACTAACTGAATGTGACCCAAAATACTTCTTTGAACCACTTTGTCAGGTGAGGGATTAAGGCCCCTTGGGGCTTCTTGTTTATTTATTTATTGGGGTTGAATGAAACTTACAAAGCCAGGATCAGTTTTATGGGTGGAGGAAGCTGGAGTACCCAGAGAGAACCACCGTGCAACTGCCCAACTCCCCAACATTTCAGCTCCATACAAGCAGGGTTAGCATTGGTTGAAACTTTTGTCAACATTTGACCAGTTTACACACAGAATTTAACAGAGTTGTAACCAAAAAACAATTTCAGATGAAATGTTGAGATCCGAGGCTGAATTCTGATCTGGGCATTAGTAAAATGAGATCGGATGTTGGCAAGATGAATGAAGCATTTCTACTTTAAACCAAATGAAGATGGCTTAACCCTCAAGTCCTCAGATTAATTTATATTAATAACACAGCTGCAGATGACTTACCAGTGTTTCATCATCATTGTTGGCTGCCTGTATAGGCTACCAACAATGATGTAAAAACATTGTCAGGATAAATGTATCCTGCCGGTTGATTTATCAAGGAAGAATAAACGATTTCAGAGCAATATAAAAGGGGCTGTTTTTGGGTATATGGGGTCTTGAGGGTTAGGTATGGATGAAAGTCACTGATTTGCAGGAAATCGATAACCACACATATTCTGCACAATCTGAATACAGTACACCAAGTGCAGTCTTTTATAATCCATCCCATTTACCTGCATTCAGTGCCAAATTTTAAATCAAACCTTTTTAAAGGGTTTTATTTAACAGTGTGTATGGCCAGAGTTCTTTGGAAAGATTCCCACTTAAGTTAAGCTTGTGTAGAAAACCACCCATTTCTTTAGATTTACCTGCTTTGAATACCCCCCAAAATCTTTCTCAGACGCATACAAACTGGTGGCAGTGATAAGATTACAGAATGTTTGTGGTACTTGTAAAATCGAAATATGCTGATAGGCAAAATGGCATTTATGTTCTCGGTTGAATGACCATTTGTAATTTGGTGTGAGCATGTATATGATCTTATCAACCTACCTCAATTGTTTACTACAGGCTTACACTACAGTTGAAGAACCTAACTCGGATAAAATACTCTCTATTTTAATCTTTCCCAAGATTTGGGAAAGAAAAGTGGTGCAAAAACACCACGAAAAAATAAACCAAAACTGGGTCGAGAGCCATCGGCGCACACCCAGTATGAGTCGCTCTTCCATAGTACAAATCCACGACTACCGTAAAACAGTGCGCAATGCGTCAATTCGTCATTCTTTTGATTATCCGCACACGTGGTGGATGTGTGCCATCTTTGCTCAGCAACAGTGATATTTTAACTCGTCGATAATGGTTTTCCTGTGACTGGAATTATGGATCTGAAGATCGTATAATAACAGGACTGTGTTTTATACATTCTCGTTTATATTTTCAACCACATTCTCATTGTATATTATTTACTATTCCGTTTTTGCGAATGTTTTGTTTTCGACATCACCTGATTTGACAATGATTTTTTCGGTTGATGAATTAATTGTTTTTGGAGTTAGGTGTCAATCAGGGACTGTCTGGACAGGATTTCTTCACTCTGTTGTGGGCTGAATTTCTGTTTTTTTCGGTCCCTGTCGACCGTCTGGGTTCTGTCAGGTACCCACCGTTTTTTTTCTGCCACCTTCTCTCGTAGTTGAGTGTGTTCTTCTACTTTCTGTTTCTGTTGAGTTCACCTTTTTATTCTACTGCTCTCACCTCTGTTATTTCCAGTTCGGTTCCTTTAGGGCAATTCCTTTTGCCCTCACCTTGGTGCATTCTCATGGCCGTTTCTTCCGCACCCGCGGGTGGTGTGGAACACTGTCGTTTCGGGAGCCTCCCGAGTCGACCACGTCTGGTGTGAGTTTACCCCCTCTGTGGGGGATGTGCAGCTCCTCCCACTGTTGTTTCAGGCCCCCATCCCCCTCCCCCCTGTTGGGGGATGTGCAGCTCCTCCCACCCCCCCAGGGGGGGGACACTGTTGTTTCAGGTCCCCCCCTCCAACTCGACCACGTCTGGTGTTAGTTTGCCCCCCTCCATGGGGGATGCTCACGGGGGGTGGGGAACGCTATCGTTTCAGGGTCGCCCGATTCGACCACGTCTGGTGAGAATTGCTCCCCCTCTGTGGGGGATGTGCAGTTCCTCCCACACCAGCGGGGGTGGGGAACACTGTCGTTTCGGGGCTTCCTGACTCGACCATGTCAGGTGAGAGTTATTCCCCTTCCGTGGGGAATGTGCAGTTTTTTACTGTGTTGGATACAGCTCCCGTCGTATCTGCTGCTACTGCTGTTCCGTCATTGGGCACCGTTTTTAGCCGGCCTCGGCTTATCCCTGCAAGGGTCTGCAGGGATTCTGTAGTGTGGTTGTGGGGTATCGGCCTTAGCCTTCCCCGACTTCAACTCGGCGAAGTCAGATGGGGCTGCCGACTGAACCCCCTACTGTGTCCTCTCAGCCGTTGAGCACAGTAGTTTTATACCTGAAGTGGTCTGCTGCGGTGTCTGGTTGTGTAGACGTGGGGGTATCGGCCTCAGCCTTCCCTGACTTCAACTCGGCGAAGTTGGAAGTGGCTGCCGGCCGGACCCTCTACTGTGGACTCTGCGCCGTCAAGCACCACAGTTGTCATTGGATTCGGATGTTCTTAGTGGGACACTATGAACTCCATGGCATTTCCGTCCACTCATTCTGGCCACACGACCAGTTTTGGGGGACCAACGTCTTTTGTGCAGCCTGGACCTTCTGCCCTGCAGAGGTCTGCGGTGACTCTCATGAGTTCCCGCTATGTTGATCCTCGGGGTGTGTCACACCCCTATACACGTCTGCCTTCAGACGTTTCGGCTGTCGTCCAACGTCGGGTGTTTTGGAGGATCGTGACCCTTCGCTGGTTAAGAGGGTCAGAGGTGAAGCCACTTTGCCAGTTCATTCCCCTGTCGAACCGGCCAGTACGGGCAGTGAGCTTAGGGAGGCCCTCTCCTTACTCACTCAGGTTCTGTCAAAGAGCCTTCCCGTTACTTCCAGCAAGGCAGGTAGTGGTTTCCAGGCTCCCCATATGGCGCCGCCTCCCGGGATTGGAAACAGGCCGCTTTCGGACCCCCCTGGTGTTCCGACATCATGGGAGGCGTCGGCTGGTTTGCCCACGATGGGCTATGTCTCTTCCGACTCAGGGGAAGAGTCAGACATGCTTGATGTCGAGAGCCAGCAGTCTTCGGATTCGGGGGCAGCTCTTGATTTCGTGTTTGGGTTCCTTCCAGATCTCAAACCATCTAACCAGTCGACAGCGTCAGCCAGGCCGCGATCATCAGTCGCACGCCAACAGCGTATGGAGCAACCCGCTTCTGGGCGTCTTCGACCGTGGCAGTCGGTACAGTTGGTTGAAGCATTTTCCACCTTGGACTCTAAGCTAAGTTCCAAGGCTATGAAGGCTCCGTTCTTCACCAGGGTTGACACCTTTTTGCCTCCGGCGCATTATTGTTCCTACGATTCCGCCAATCCGTCAGTCTACCAGACTTTGACGGTTTTGGATCAGGACTCCAATTCCCTCGGGCTTTCCAAGTCTAAGTCTGCCGTCATTGCGATGACGACTCTGGAGTCCACATTGGGCTTATCGAGAGAGATGCTTGGTATGCTTTCTCTCTCCGATCACGTCGTCTCAGCTTTAGCTGCTTATCTGCCTCCAGATAAGTTTGACGAGGTACAGGCTCCTTTGCGTGTACTGTCCAAGGTGCTCATGCATCTTACTCACATGCATGCCTGTAACACGGCTAATCTGGAATTAGTTCGAAGGGACTCTGTGCTGGACACAGGCCGATCCCTTCCTGAGGAGCAGTGCGCTACTCTTCGATCTGCTTCTTTGGCAGGTCTGCAACTTTTCCATGGTTTTGTGTTGACGGTCCGGGATGACGTCCTATGTCATTCCAAAGATCAGCTGCTGTTTCTTCAGCTTGATCAGTCTTCTAGGGTAGGCAGGGGCCGTTCAAAGCCTAACAAGTACCCTCTGCTTCCTCTGCGAAGCAAAGGGGCTGATCCTTCTGCCACTGCTTCTACTTCTTACTCAAGGGGTAAGGGTAAGCGTCGGCAGTCTTGAGGGAAGTCCCAGGATTCTTCATTCAGTAGAGGAGGTGTTTTCTCCTCTCGCGAGCCTCGTCGGGGTTCGAAATGAAGGTCCTCACCTCGACTCGTCCCAGGTTGGAGGAAGGATAGCAGAGTTCGCAGACCGTTGGGCCACCATCACATCCGATCCTTGGGTGTTAGATGTTGTTCGGTCCGGGCTGTGAATATCCTTCCGAAGGCACCCCACTCTGTCCAGGGTGCCTCTACCAACCACAGTTCCTTCAGACATTTTACGTCGGGAACTTTTGTCCACCAAGATAGACAATCTCCTGACAAAGGGGGCGATTAAGGTCATCAAGAACATTAGGTCAGTGGGTTTCTATTCCCACCTGTTCTTGGTGCCGAAGAAGGACGGCCGACTCCAACCGGTTATCGATCTGAGTTTCCTGAACCAGTCTATCATTGCTCCCAAGTTCAGCATGGAGACTTTCAGGTTGGTCCTCCGTTCAATTCACCAGGGAGATTTCGCTTCCAGCTTCGACCTGCAAGACGCTTACTAAGCCTTACTTTCACGTTCCGATTCATTGGGCGTTACGGAAGTATCTCAGGTTCGCTTTTCTGGGGCGAGTTTACCAGTTCAAGGCCATGCCTTTCGGCCTCAGCCTGGCTCCTTGGTCCTTCACCAGACTGATGTCGCATGTGATAGCTTTCCATCGCACACAGTCCAGGGTGACTACTACGGCATATCTGGACGATATCCTCCAGGGGCATTCCAATGCTGCCTTACTGGAGTCGGATGTCGCCACTCTGTTGAGCTTGCTCATGTCACTAGGTTTCGGAGTCAATGAGGAGAAGTCGGACCTGGTCCCTTCTCAGTCGTTTTATCATCTGGGGATGGCTTTCCGCACACAATTCAATTTGGTGGTGGTTCCCCAGGCCAAGGCTGTGATTCTCTCAGCTTTTGCTCTGACTCTGTCCAAGTCCACATCTGCGACGGCTTGTAGTATTCTCCGGCTAATCGGACTCTGCTGTTCGGTGACTGATCTCATTCCTCTAGGTCGGCTGCGTGTCAGACCTCTCCAACACTTTCTGCTCAGTCGTTGGAGGCGGAATGTAGATTTTCTGGATCTGGTGCTTCAGTTTCCAGAATATCTTTATCCTCACCTTCTCCTCTGGGTGGATGTCCAGTGGCTTTCGCAGGGTGTTCCATTGGACTTACCCACGTCCGATCGCATTCTGACGGCAGATGCCAGCGATCTTGGATGGGGTGCGACGTTGGATCCTCTAGGTCTTTCCATTCACGGGATGTGGGACCAGGATCATGCAGCTCTACACAGCAACCAGGAGCTTCTTGCTCTTCTTATGAGTTTCAGGCAGTGGATCCCTCACCTGTCGAATCGCCAGGTCCTTCTGTTGTCCGACCACTCGATGGTGGTTGCTTACATTCGGAACCAGGGTGGCACGCACTCTGTTCCAATGTATAAATTGGCTCGGGATCTTCTACTGCTCGCTCAGGATGTCCATGCCGGGGTGGCTGTTCTTCACATTGCCGGTCGTCTGAATGTCCTAGCCGACTCCCTGTCCCGTCAGGGCAGGGTCATTTCCACCAGGTGGATGCGCCACATGGCGGGTTCCATCGATCTCTTGCGTTTCATGTCCCCGTGTCCAGATGCTCTGGTTTTCGCCGTGGACGCTCTGGCCCTCCTTTGGGATGGTCTTGTCGGCTATGCCTTCCTACCGGTTCCGATTCCGCCTCAGGTTCCCGCCCAGATATGAAGCTGCAGTCGTCGAATCCTTTCGATCACACCCGTCGCCTCGGTGGGTGTGGATCAATCTGCTCCACTCTCTGTTAGTGGCGGTTCCGGCATGTCTCCCTCTACCTCGCGACTTTCTTTGCCAAAGTCGCCCGAGGAGGTTTCACTTTGACCCGACTTCATTGTGCCTTCGCACATGTCTTTTATCGGGTCCTGTCTCCTCCGTAATGGTTTTTCGAGACACGCAGTGGAGTTGCTTTTCTTATTCAAGGAGGCATTCTCTCCACTGGTTTAGCCTCTGTGGCTAAGTGGAAGGTTCTTCTGTTGATGGTGTGCAATAGCTCTGTTGCTTCTGTCACTCCTTCGATCACACCGCTTGCGGAGTTTCTGGTATATGTTTGTTTCTGGGGGTCTCCAGCAATGGGTACAAGTCCATGCTTCGGAGACATTTTTTTCATATGTGATACCGCATTGTTTCGACACTCATCCTTGCCTCTCCAAGCTTGTTCAGCTCTTTTCCTTGAAAAGGCCTCGGACTTTGCAGTTTACTCCAAGATGGTCACTTTCTTGGGCGCTGCTCTGCTTGGGGGTGGGGGTGTTCGCGCCTTTATCCTGGATGAATATGCATTTTCTCACATGCCAGATTTCTCCTGCATCCATTTCTTGATGGATTTGTCTTGCTATTCATGCAGCTTCCGCTCGTCTAGCTACTGGTGATTGTATTACCAATTGTTTTTTCTGCCACGAGGTGCATGCATTGTCTTCCTCTTTTAATAACTCTGTCATGTTGTCGGATGACGGATGTTATACTGGCAGCCTTCTGGAGAAATGCTACATTCTCCTTTTATCTGCGACAGTTGCAGGGGCCAACAGAGAACCTTGGGGCCCTCTTTCTTCGGCTCAGGCTGTTGTCTATCCCAGCCTTTCAGTTTTTTTCAGGGTCAGTTCCAGCTTTGTGCTGTTACTGCCCTTTCTGTCTGTGCATCGCACTTCACCATACGCCTCATCTTTGATTGTCTTTTCTAATGTTTGTGATGGTATGGTTTGAAAGGCCTAGGGATCTCTTCCTCTGTCCACGGACCCAGTGCTATTGAGTTATGTGTGGGTTGGTTATGTGATTCCCTCGATCCTTTTTGTCTATTCAGCTTGTAGTAAACAATTGAGGTAGGTTGATAAGAAGTATAAATTTTATAGTAAATTTCCTTTCTTATTATACCTACCGAAATTGTTTACATGGAGGCCCTCCCGACATGGAGGCCCTCCCGTCTTCTTATTCGGGTAAGAATCCTTCCTCCCCGCTGATCACATAACTCCTGTGTTGTTCGGAATCAAAAGAATGACGAATTGACGCATTGCGCACTGTTTTACGGTAGTCGTGGATTTGTACTATGGAAGAGCGATGGCGCTCGACCCAGTTTTGGCTTATTTTTTCGTGGTGTTTTTACACCACTTTCCTTTCCCAAATCTTGGGAAAGATTAAAATAGAGAGTATTTTATCCGAGTTAGGTTCTTCCACTGTAGTGCAAGCCTGTAGTAAACAATTTCGGTAGGTATAATAAGAAAGGAAATTTACTATAAAATTTATACATTTTATATTTTTAGGCCAAATCTTTCAAAACAGATGTTCCCCATGAAGTTTTACCTGTATTTCTTGTCACTGTGAGTATTTAAAACATTTCCTGCTGTCCTTGAAATTCATTGAAGATAAAAGAATGTTTTCTTCTTGAAAATCATTGTTGTTTGACTTTGTGTTTTATGTCTTTAAGCATAATGGAATTTAAAAATTGGTGGGCAGATTTTGTTCATACTTGCAACAATGCTTACTCGTGCCTCAAGAGTGTAATGACCATGACCCATTGTCACAACTCCGAGGTCACCAACTGTTTGTACATTCAGATTTTCTCCATAAAATTGATTCAGTGGGCAGATCTTGTTCAGACCTCATACAATGCTTGCACATGACTCAAGGGTGTGTAGTAACCTTGTTCCTGTTGTGACAGATGCCATGACATCAAGATCACAATCCATTCACCTGTTCTTAATTCGTCCAGTCCATAAATAATGATTCAATGGAAAATCTTGTTCATACTTCAGACAGTGCTTGCTCATGCCTCAAGTGTGTGCCTTACCCTTTTTCCTGTCACCCTTGCACACAGCAAAAGAAATATTTGCAGGCTTGTGTTTTGACTGGAATTTTGACAGTTACACTTAGTTGATAGTTTCTCTCCATTGTAGTCATTTGTTAATTTCTCTCATTTAGTTTTACTGATTATTCTCTTGTTTGACAAAGTTTGGGTGTATTAGAGATTCCTTGGCCTTGACATCTTCTCCCATACTGCGTTAAAGTAAAATAAATTGCTGCATATGTTTCAAGACTGTCAAAATCTAGCTCATTGTTGAGATTAAATAACAATGAATTAAATAAATCCTATCTATTTCTTTCTTTTTACATTTGCTGTACATAGTTTGTTATGGGTGACTTTGCTGATTGATATTTAATAAGATTGCATCCAATGAAGCCTATTTTAGTCACGCTATATACATTTTGATACAGGTAGGAATGGGTAAAGCATTTGATGAAACCCATTTTTCTTCATTTCACATTTGCTGTACATAATTTGCCATAGTAGAGGGGGAAGATAATGCCTGATCAGTAGCTGAAAATGTGCTGTGAAGGTTTAAGACTCTGTTTTGACTCTATTTTTAGTCCCCTACCGGCATCTCAGGAGGGGACTATAGGTTTTCACTCTGTCCATCCGTCAGTTACACTTTAGTTTTCCGGATTTTTTTTATAAACGCTTCAACGGAATGATTTCATTTTTGGGAAACTACTATAGAACGATGACTTACAGATCAAGTTTGAGTTTCATGCTGATTGCCTTATTCTTGTGTGAGTTATGGCCCTTGGAAATATGGAAAAAGCTCCAAAATATCAGTTTTCCGAATTTTTTTTTGGAAATGCTTCAATGGAATGATTTCATTTTTGGTAAACTACTATTGAACGATGACTTAAAGATGTAGTTTGAGTTCCATGCTGATTGCATTATTCATGTGTGAGTTACGGCCCTTGGAAATATGGAAAAGCACCAAAATATCAGTATTTTTATACTGTACCAATGACCCAGACTTAGATGTGCTAACTCCTTAAAATCAAGGGCCAAACACAAATTTTGCCCCCCAATCCCCAAAATTTGCATCAAAAACCGAAATTTAAATGTCCTATGTGGTCCTCAATACCTTTTGTCCACTGCGTATGTGCAGTGTCAAGGAGGTCTCGAAATTGGCACCAATTGTCATTCTTTGTTTGGCCCTAAATTTAGTAACACCTCACTGATATTTGTGCTGTAAATCTCTGTTTAAATGATGCCAGACACATAATTATGGATGAAATGGTGGATATATGAAGGAAATAGAAGGACGAGAGGATAAAACAGTGGCAGAATATGATCAGGGCTGTAACTTATAATTTTTTTTACGAAATTATTTCATGTTGCCTATTTTCGAGGCATGGCCCTGATGTTGTCATTCTTGCTATGAATGTACCATTGTTTGTTCAGCATTTCCTCTCTCCCTTTCCTGTATTCCCCCCTTGCCATTCTCCCATGCTTTTGGCATAATTTTTGTAATTATTTGGATTTTCCTAAAGGGAAAATCTATCTGTTATTGCATTGATTATTTTTTTTTTTTTTTTTTTTTTTTTTTTTTTTTTTTATTATTATTTTTATTATTATTATTATTCCACACTTTTTATTTCCACTATTTCTTGAAAACGCTCTTAACGATTTTTTTTTAAGTTTCTGTACTCATAAAGGGTCATAAGTTGTAACTAATCGTCATATTCCCATTTTTCTGAAAATGTTTTAGCTAACCCTTTATGCCAAAAAACACAAAAATATTCGGCAGCTCATATCTTTGGACTGGAAAGGGCGATTGACTTGAAATTTTCTCAGACATGTCAGCAATACACCCCTCTATCAGCATATGGTACAAAAATGTATCTAGTTAACACCTTTCTGCCAAAACATTTTTCATAACGAAAAAAAAATTCAAAATTTGACCATTTTTTCACTCAATCTCGGGAGAGGGATGTGCTGAACCATCTAAAATGGCTTAGATATGAAGACTGTATCACCGAATTGTAAAAACCATCGAAAAAATTTCGATTCGAATTTCCGACAATCCAAAATGGCGGCCAAAAAATCGAATTTTTATATTTTTATACTGTACCAATGACCCAGACATAGCTGGTGCTAACTCTTGAAAATATAGGGCCAAACACAAATTTTGCCCCCCAATCCCCAAAATTTGCATCTAAAACCAAAGAAAACATGTCCTGAATGGCCCTCCATACTTCACCTCTACTGCACATGCGCAGTGTCAAGGACGTCCCGAAATTGGCGCCATTAATCATTCTTTGTTTGGCCCTTCATCAGTTAACATCTGACTGATCTTTGTGCTTGTAAATCTCAGTTTAAATGATGCCAGACACATAAATATTAGAGAAATAGTGATTCTAAGGAGGATATAGAAGGAGGAGAGGAAAAATGAGTGACAGAAAATTATCAGGGCTGTAACTTAAAATTTTTTAATGAAATTATGTTAAGTTACCTATTTTCGAGGCAACAGTCTGTTGTGGTCATTCTTGTTATCAAGTTACACTGCTTGTTCAGTGTTTTCCTCTCTCCCTTTCCTTTAAGTCCCCTCTTGCTATTCTCCCATGCTTTTGGCATATTTTCTGTAATATTATTACTAAAATTTCTTGGGAGTTTTAGCTAGATAACAGAATGAATTCTGTTCTTTTCCCCATGTTTACGTCTTCACCTATGGGTGGTTAGGCGTAGTGTTCTGCATCTACCATCTGATGTTCTGCAGATTCTTCCCTGGAAGTCTCTGTTTTGCATCAGATAGTGTATTATTGGTAACTGATTTCGGGCCAGGGTGCCTGGAGTCTTCTTCTGGTGTTTTTACACTTATTGTTTACTTTTACAACAGCCCTCTGTGTGAGGGGGGATTTCTTGAAAATAATATCTTGATGTTTATTTAATCATAACTAGATACATATTATTGTTCGTAAGTGTTGCATAAATTGTTTAAAATATTTTTAGAATTTTTGTCCACACTTAGGCTTGGGATCCATTGGGGCTCAACGTTACTTTTCAGAAACTTGGGCTGTTCTGAAAAAATATTTTTTCAAAATTTTTTGATTTCAGTTATTTTTTCTATGTTAATGGATCATGTTATTATGTATTTTGATTGTCAGGGGTTGGCGCGAGTACTAGGACTTTGTTTTCTTTTCACAATGAAAGGATATTGTTCAATTGTAATAAGAGGAAGTCTTCCTCTGACTTTCATAATCATTGTATTTGTAGTCAGTGTACTCGCACTAACTCCTGTTCTGTATGTGTTAATTTCGATGACAACATGGGAAACGTGTGTCACGGTATGTTAGTGGGGAATTGGCCATGCCGGTCCTTTCCCCGCAGGGTCACTCTAGTTTATCAATCTCTATTTCAGACGATCAAGAACAGGGTGATGTATCCGTGATGTCTTCCAAAAGTGTGCCTCCGTCGTCACAATTAATGAAGAGCTAGCGGAAAAGTAAATACGTCAATTGCCTAAGAGGACCCTAGTAGGTTTGACGGCCTTTGACGACCTCTAGCTCGCCCGGTGTAGCGTCCATTCATCAAATGGTTCGGCAGCCGGGTTTGTCCGTTGCGGTCTAGAAGGAGTTTTGGGTGATGCGAGCACTATAAATCAACCAAATGCACACCCAGTGACGGCGGATTAGAGGAGAGAACGGAGGAAGCCTTTTAGTCCGGTTCCTAGCTCGTCCAGGTCCATCCGGACTGCGAGCGAGAGAGGCCCCTCTCTCGTACAACAACATCTGGCCCCAGATGTTGTGGTACAAAATGTTTCGCATTCGGAGCTTACGTCCGCCGCTCGGGACGCTCCGATATATAGTCAGTCCGGAGAGAGACTGTCAATAAGGCTTCCTCATCCTCATGGTAGTGCACACGACCGCTCTTGGCTACGTGACCTCGGATATCCAGTCATCTTTGCCAATCAGAGAATCATCGGCGACCAGGTCACACCATCCAGTAGCCAGGGACACGAGGCCTGCAGACTCCGGACGTTCACATAAGAAAGTGTGCGGGAGTCAACGTACATGGAGCTTCCAGCCGCAAAGCATCGTAAGACCGCTACTGCACAGGCCTTGGTGACGGACGTGCTATCCCAAATAGCACAGCTTATCGCAGCATCCCAGCAACAACAGAATCTCTGTCGCATTATGTATTATCCGACGACGCTGGGTCGGGACGCTCTGCGGAAGCAGGTACGGACGTCCGAAAATTTCATCCGGTCCGACGGGATGCCGAAAGGGATTCGGAGGATTTCGAGCTTTCCCTTTCGGAACAACATGAGCTGCTGTGCATGTCATCTGACTTTATCTTCTAGAGGTTCTTTCGTCGGACCAGAATGCTGCGATGCCGGATAAGAAACTGATAGCGTCGGTGGACACAGAATTTTTGGTTCGGTTCAGGGACATCGTCCCTCAGTTCCGACACAGTCCAATAATGTCACACAAACTTTTGATTTATTGAACGACGCTATATATATTATTATATGCTTGTTATTAACAAGCATGTCTGGTTTCTTGTTCGCAAAGTTTCTGAGATGTCTTTCAAAAGTGTGCCTCTGTCGTCATAGTTAATGAAGAGCTAGTGGCAATAAGTGCTCATGGAATACATCAATCGCCTAAGAGGTCCCTAGTAGGATTGACGGAGTTGACATTCGCTAGCTCACCCAGTGTAGCGTCCATTCATCGAATGGTTCGGCAGTCGGGTCCGTCCGTTGCGGTCTAGGAAGAAGATTTGGGTGATGCGAGCACTATAATAGATTTTAGTACACACCCAGTGATGACGGATTAGAGGACAGATCGGAGGAAGCCTGTTAGTCTGGTTCCTAGCTCGTCCAGGTCCGTCCGGGCTGCGAGCGAGAGAGGTCCCTCTCTCGTACAACAACATATGGGACCAGATGTTGTGGTACAGATATTTCGCATTCGGAGCATATGTCCGTCACTTGGGACGCTTCGTTATATTGACAGTCCGAGAGACTGTCGATAATGCTTCCTCATCCTCACAGCAGCGCACACGACCGCACATTGGCTACGTGACCTCGAGTATCCGGCCAGCTTCGTCATTCAGTGATTCCACGGCGATCAGGTCACGCTATCCGGTAGCCAAGGGACACGAGGCCTATACACTCCGTTCGCTCGCATAATAGAAGTATGCACGGGGTAACGAACACTGAGCTTCCAGCGGCAATGCATCGTAAGACCGCTTCTCCACAGGCCTCAGTGACGGACGTGCTATCCAAAATAGCACAGTTTATCGCAGCATCCCAGCAAACGACAAATTCTCGGTCGGATCAGGAATAATCCGACGGCGTTGGGTCGGTGCGCTCCGCTGTTGCATCAGGTTCGGACGACCGAACACTTTATAGGGTCCGACAGGATGGCGAAAGGGATTCGGACGATTTCGAGCTTTCCCTTTCGGAACAACAGAAGCTGCCATACATTTCTTTCGGCATTATCTTCCAGAGGTTGTTCCGTCGGACTACATTGCTGCGATGCTGGATAAGAGACTAATAGCGTCATTGGACACAGAGTTTTGGATCGGTTCAGGGACATTGTCCCTGACTTACCGACACAGTCCAATAATGTCTTTAGAACATTCGAATTATTTAACGACGCTATATATAAGCTTGCTACCAAGCATGATAGTTTAGTTTCTTGTCCGCAATGCTCTATTCTGCCTTTTTTCAATTCTAGGAAATAATTTATATTGGCAGAACAGGGCATACCGAGAGTTCATATGCATCTAGACGGCAGTGCTGAAGGCTGGGAATTATCTTTTTCGCCGTCTATGTCAATTCCAACCACGATGTTGGAAACGACAATGATGTCTAATAGACTTAACTTGGACGCTTTATCATACGTAGACCACCTTACTGAGGCGTTATCATTACGTCTTCAAAAGAAAGAATTCCAGGATATGATCCTCAATGTGATTTCTTTCAAGGGCAGTAGTTTTTCCACGTATAACTCCGCCCTTCAGTGGCAACCTGGAGTTGGTTAGACGTGACGCAGCCCTGGCTACATCCACGCGCGTGGATAGTAAGGTGAAGAACTCTCTCAGAGTCGCTTCGGTCTCGGAGAAGCTTCTCTTCGACGGCAACTTTTCAGCAATCTATGAATTGCTCGATATACACGGTCTCTTGTCTATCAAGTGTAGCAAGAGATTCAGACTGGGGCAAACATTCGGTGGTTGACTCAGAGAGTGCCACTGCAGTTGCCGGATCCGAGTTTTATGATTATGACGGATGCCAGTCAAACAGGTTGGGGTACAATATTGATCCCAACGGATTCGAAGTGCCAGGGTCTTTGGGTTCCGCAGTTTCTAGGCAAGCACTTAACTTCCAGGAAATGATGTTATTTAGGCTTGCACTATGTCATTGGATGAACTTTATTCAGAAACGTATGTCCAAATCCTGTCCGTTAATACGACAGTAGTTGCGTATCTCTGGAACCAGGGAGGCACTCATTCGATTCCGTTATTCAATTTAACGGAAAGAATCTTTCTGTTTGTTATAGTACACCAAGTTCTGCTTCGGTCCGTCATATTCCGGGTCGTCTGATTGTATTAGCAGACTCCCTTTCACGTAAGGGTCGCTTGTTGCCGTCAGAATGGACTCTCAACAAACAAGTATTCAGTCAGATTTGCTATCAATGGGAGCACCCAGTGATAATTTATTTGCGACACATCTCACTATTTAATTGCAGACGTATGTGTTTCCATGTCTGGATCCCTGAGCTTATGTTGTTAACGCTCTATTGATCTAATAGGACGGAATGATAGGATATGCGTATCCTCCAGCGCTGTTGATTCAGCAAGTATTGCTAAGATAAACATCCACAATACAATTCTGTTGATAGCATCTCTGTCTTCACAGAGACCGTGGGTAAATTTACTCAGGTGTCTACTGTGGGACTTACCGCGAAAACTTCCTCCATGAGAGGATCTTCTTTCGCTGGGGAAATCGTGTCAACTTCATCACAACCCGCAAGGTCTCAACCTTCACGTATTCCGTTGTGTGGTTCTTCTTGCACGGCAAGCATTGTACAGGACCAGCTATGGACGCGATTTCTTACTGTAGGAGAACCTCTTCTTCGCTATACTATGCAGCTAAAGTGGAGGCTCTTCCGTCGTTGGTGTAGGGATCATTATGTTGATATTTTTGATCCCTCCATACTAGACATTGCAACTTTCTAGTATACTTGTTTGACAAGATCAACTGCAGCCTGTTATTATTAACGTTATAGGTCTATGTTATCTCATACCTATGCACTCTATGATAGTTTACAATTGAGTCTTATGTCTCTTTATCTAAGTCAGTTAGAAACTTTTCGATAAATAGACCTAGAATCCTTAGATTAAATTCCTATACGGAATTTAGCTTCGGTTCTTATTTAGCTAAGTAATCATTTGAGCCTTTGGAAACAGTAGTTTTCAAATTCTGACCTTTTAAGACAGTAATTCTCTTAGTCTTCTCTTCTACTGAAGAGTCAGTGAGCTTCATGCACTATCGGTGGACGATTCTCACTTTCGTAGTATCGGAAACACTATTTCCTTTACTACCAATGTTGGATTTTTGGTTAAGAATCAGGCTCCTAATAAATATCCGGAACCTATCGTTATTAAGGTTCTTCCGTCTTCGTACGGGCATAGGCTTTTACTCTGTCCGGATAGAGTTTACGTATTTATAAACAGATATCAGTTTATTAGTAAGGACGTAAGCTCCTTCTGTCTTTGATGCCTAATAGAAGGACATTACGCTCCATTCTATTGCTAATGGATTCAATTAACTATCGGTACTGCTTATGGTATATCATTAACTCAGCAGTTTGTGCTTGAGATTTCGGCTCATGAAGTAAGAGCTCTTTCTACATCTTGGGCTTACATTAATAGTGTCGCTATTATAGATTTTATGAAGGCTGCACATTGGGCTCAGCCATCCACATTCATGAAGTTTTATCTCAGAAATATTGAGTCCATTTCTGGAGGCCTCCATTGTTAGGTCTATTATCTACTGCTCAGAATGTCATTCACTTAACAGTTGCTACTATAGCTAGGCAGGCTTTCTGTTCAGGCAGTGACTCTGTCCTGCTGCCCTCTTCGCTCTGGGCTATTTGACCCAGGGCAAGGAGAAGGGGGAGGGGGGTGTTCCCTTGGGTTACCTGTTTTATTATGAAAACAAGGGGATACCTCCTCCGGAGTTAGTAATTCTGAGCTGTTACTGGGATGGTTTTTAAGTGATAAGTTTATGTTTTAAAAATTCATTCAGGTCATAGTTTTTAAAGTATAGCTTTTGAATATATCACGTGTCAACGGGCATTATTATACAATCCTTAGACACTTTTTAGGAGTATAAAGAGTCTCTATTCTCTTGACTAACTTTATTTATTGGCTTACTTTAAAAATTATTAGTATAAGGATTATACTGGATATTAATAGAGTACGTGGATGTTATGATGCTCAATTATGGAAGGTGTTGTGTCTTTCTAATTTATCATAAATAAGAAAGATACATGTAAGGCCTAATACTCCTTTTCCCCTCGAGGGGATGACTCTATTTTATATAATTGAGCTTATTGGAATTTCCTCTATGTCCTAGGCCCTCCAGCCTTTTTACTATTCAGCTATGTCTGGGTCATTGGAACAGTATAAAAATGTTAAAAAATTTATAGTAATTTATATATTTTTTATACTTACCAATGACCCAGATGGGGATGGCCCTCCCAGGAGTTGGGAACTCATACCTCCCCGCTGAGTACATAGCGCTTACCAGGCACTGGTTATAAGAATGATTAATGGCGCCAATTTCGGGACGTCCTTGACACTGCGCATGCGCATTAGAGGTGAAGTATGGAGGGCCATTCAGGACATGTTTTCTTTGGTTTTAGATGCAAATTTTTGGGGATTGGGGGCAAAATTTGTGTTTGGCCCTATATTTTTAAGAGTTAGCACCAGCTATGTCTGGGTCATTGGTAAGTATAAAAAATATATAAATTACTATAAATTTTTTAACTTTCGGTTATTTATGCTTTTCAGGCCATTTGGAGACAAAAAAAAAAATTTTTTTTGCACCAGAAAAATTTTCGTTTTGGACTTGGAAATTTTCGACCAAAAGTTGGAAATTTTTGTTTCAACCGGACTACTTTGCCGTCACAGTACTCAACAAGGGGGATGATTTGAAGGCTTCTAAGGGTAGAAATGTTGAAGTCACAGTGTACATGAACAGTTATCATCTTTTGGAAATGGAGTTGTTCTTCGTTTGGCTTCTGCTAGCAGTCAAACATGGCTTCGGGACACTGTGACCAAAAATTGAAAAAAATTTCTTGTGTTTTTTTTTACTTTATTATGTCTAGATTCATTAGTTGTCATAAATAAAAACTATCAGTGACGGCCATGAGTCCTCATAAATAAAACCATCAGTATTTGGGGCAAAATGTTTCTTGTTGGGCAAAAACGCCCAAAAACGCCCAAAGCTTTATAGGCCAATATCTCATGAAGGAAAAAAGCTATCGACTTAATTTCTTGACAGACTTGTCAGAATTACTCTTGTCTAAAACAAACATAATCGGTATTTTTTTCCATTTTTTATGTTTTCTGCCAAAATTTTTCACAAAATGAAAAGTTATCTCGACAATCGGCCATTTGGGATTGAAATATCGAGATTTAAATATAATGAGCCCTCTAAAAGGGACCCAAATTGAAGGCAGAATACCGCTTTATAAGAAAAATCGAAAGAATTTTGTTTCGATTTTTCGTTAATCCAAAATGGCGGCCAAAAAATCGAAAAATTTTTTTTCGTTTTTTATGCATTTCATTCAATTTTGAGACGAAAATTTTTTTTTTTTTTTACACTGAAAATTTCGGTCTGCATCGGACTTTGAAATTTTCAACCAAAAGTCAGAAATTTTTGTTACGACCAGGCTACTTTGCCGTCTGAGTACTCAACAACGGGGATGATTTGAAAGCTTCTAAGGTTAGAAATGTTGAATTCCCAGTGGACATGAACAGTTATCGTCTTTTGGAATTGGAGTTGTTCTTCGTTTGGCTTCTGCTAGCAGTCAAACATGGCTTCGGAACACTGTGACCAAAAATTGAAAAATTTTTTTTTTTTTTTTCACTTTAGTATGTCTAGATTCATTATTTCTCATAAATAAAAACTATCAGTATTTGGGGCAAAATGTTTCTTGTTGGGCAAAAACGCCCCAAAACGCCCAAACATTTATAGGCCAATATCTCATGAAGGAAAAAGCTTTTGACTTAATTTCTTGACAGACTTGTCAGAATTACTCTTGTCTAAAACAAACATAATCGGTATTTTTTTCCATTTTTCATGTGTTCTGCCAAAATTTTTCACAAAATGGAATGTTATCTCGAAAATCGGCCATTTTGGATTGAAATATCGAGATTTAAATATAATGAGCCCTCTAAAAGGGATCCAAATTGAAGGCAGTAATACTGCTTTATAAGAAAAATCGAAAGAATTTCGTTTAGATTTTTCGTTAATCCAAAATGGCGGCCAAAAAATCTAAAAAACATTTTTCGTTTTTTATCCATTTCGTTCAATTTTGAGACAAAATGTTTTTTATTTTTTACACGGAAAATTTTCGGTCTACTTCAGACTGAAATTTTCGACCAAAAGTCGGAAATTTTTGTTTCGACCGGACTACTTTGCCGTCACAGTACTCAACAACGGGGATGATTTGAAGGCTTCTAAGGGTAGAAATGTTGAAGTCACAGTGTACATGAACAGTTATCATCTTTTAGAATTGGAGTTGTTCTTCGTTTGGCTTCTGTTAGCAGTCAAACATGGCTTCGGGACACTGTGACCAAAAATTTAAAAAAAATTTCTTGTGTTTTTTTTTTACTTTATTATGTCTAGCTTCATTAGTTCTCATAAATAAAACTATCCGAATATTGCAGAAAATGTTTTTCCAGCCAAAAACGCCCAAATATGCGGGAGCCGATATCTTTGGACTGGAAGGGGCGATTGACTTGAACTTTTCACAGGAATGACTGTAATACACTTCTCTATTAATCAAGGGTGCAAAATGGTAGTTGGTTAACACCTTTCTGCCAAAACATTTCACGAAACCGAAAAAAAATCAAATTTTTATTTGGTATCGAGCTTGCTGAGTAGAACAGTGAGTAAAACCACTAAGGAAAATCCTGTGTATTGTTCCGAAGGTACAATCACTTCCTCTAGTTTTTACTAAAATTTCTTGGGAGTTTTGGCTTGGTAACAGAATGTATTTTCTGTTTTTCCCCATGTTTATGTCCTCACCCTTGGGTTTTTAGGCGTTGTGATCTGCATGTACCATCCGATGTACTGCTGTTTCTTCTCGGGAAGTCTCTGTTTTACATCAGATAGTGTTTAAATTGGTGACTGATTTTGGGCCATGTTTACAGTGCCTGGAGTCATGTTTCCGGTTTTTGTACACTTTATGTTGACAACGGTTACTTCTGATAGTGATTACTTATCTTCTGTTTAGTTCTGCTCATAGCCAGACACATTAATATTGTCCGTAAGTGTTACATTAATTTTTAAAAATGTTTTAAAATTTTTGTCCACACTTAGGATTTTTTGGGATCCATTTGGGCTCACTGTTCCCATTGGGAACTTGGGCTCTTCTGAAAATTTTTCAAAAAAATTTTTTTTTTAAATTATTTTTTCGAAATGTTATAATGGATTATATTATTATTAGGTATCTTTGTTTCAAGGGTTAGTGCGAGTACTACTACTGTTTATATTTTTTCACGATGAAAGAATATTGTTCAAATTGTAATGCGAGGAAATCTTCCTCTGATCCTCATGTTTATTGTGTCTCTTGTAGTCTATGTACTCGCACTAATTCTTGCTCAGTGTGTGCCAATTGGGGTGACACACGTTGGAGACGTGTGTCACAGTATATTGTTAGCGGTGAGGGGTCCATGCCGGTCCTCTCTCTGCAAGGTCACTCTAGTTTATCAGTCTCTTTTTCAGAGGAACAAGAACAGGGTGATGTTTCCATGATGTCTTCAAGTGTGCCTCCGTCGTTGCATTCTAACGAAGAGCTAGTGGCAAAAGTGCTCATGGAGATACAACAATTGCCTAAGAGGGCCTAGTAGGGTCGACGGCATTGTTGTCCACTAGCTTGCCCGGTGTAGCAACCATTCATCGAATAGCTCTGCAGCCGGGTTCATCCATTGCGGTCCAGGAAAGCAGTTTGGGGGATGCGAGCACTATAAACATCGAACGTGCACACCCAGCAACGATGGAACCGAGGATAGTAGGGAGGAAGCCTGTCAGTTCGATACCCAACTCGTCCTGGTCCACCCGGACCGCGAGCGAGAGAGCCCCCTCTCTCTTACAGCAACATCTGGGACCAGATGTTCTGCGTGACGATAATCAAGCGGAGCATACGTCCACTCCGTCTGCTCGGGACACTCCGTTACATAGACAGTCCGCAGCGACCAGTCTATCGCCTTCCTCATCCTCACGGCAGCACACATGACTGCACCTTGACTATGTGACTGCTGATATCCAGCCAGCTTCGCCGACCAGGGATTCCACATCGACCAGGTCACGCCATCCGGTAGCCAGGGATACGAGGCCTTTACAATCGAGACGAGCACATAAGAGAAGTATGCGAGATTCAGCGTCCCAGGAGCTTCCAGCGGCTAAATCCTGTAAGACCGCGGCTCCACAGGCCTCCGTAACGGACTTGCTATTGCAGATAGCTCATCTTATCGCAGCATCCCAGCAGCCGTCAGAAACCTTTTCCGATCAGGAATTGTCTGAGGAAGCAGGGTCGGTTCGTTACGCTGCAGAGTCAGCAAGGGACGACTGAGATTCTCAAGTGGTCCAGCCGGATGGAGAAAGGGGTTCAGAGGAGTTGGAATTTTCCCTTTCGGAGCAACATAAGGTAGCCATCGATTTCATCCGGCAATACCTTCCTGATGTTGTTCCTCTGGACCAAAATGCTGCGGTGCCGGATAAGAGACTCATAGCGTTGCTGGACACAGACTTTTTCGGCCGGATTAGGGACACCGTCCCTGAGTTTCCGACCCAGTCCAGAAATGGTTTTGAATGACCATATTTTCAAACTTGCCACCAAGACGGGCAAGTTCGGTTTCTTAACGGCAAATGCTATACAGCTGCCTTTCATCAATTCAAGGAATAGATTTGAAATGGCAGGACATGGCATTCCGAGAGTTCCTCTGCATCTAGACGAGCAGGCTGAAGACCTAGAATTGTCTTTGCCGTCGTCTATGTCTATTCCAACCACGACGTTGGATACGACAATCTCGTCTAACAGGACCAGCTTAGACGCATTATTGTACGCAGATCACCTTACCAGAGCGTTATCATTACGTCTCGAAGGAAAAGAATTCCAGGATGTTCAAACTTCCTTAAGAGTTCTTTCGAGGGACATAGCATACTCTACATATAACTCCGCCCTTTCAGTGGCAAATCTGGAGTTAGTTAAACGTGCTGCTGCCCTGGCTACATCCACTTGCGTGGATCGTAAGGTGAAAAACACTCTTTGAGTCGCTCCGGTCTCCAGAGAGCTTCCCTTCGACGGCAAGCTTTCCTTGATCTATTATCAAATTACAAAGAAAGCTTCAGAGACTCTGCTGTTCAAGTCCGCTGCTAAAAAGTCGGATTCAGTGGAGAAGAGTAAGACAGGCACTTCTGGGCCGAATACGTCCAAAGGAAGTTTCTATAGAGGATCTAAGCAAGCCTCTAGGTCTTACTCCAGATACCGTCAAGGTAGCGACTCAGGTAGGGGCCATAATACTGGCCGAGACAACCGGTCAGATGCCCCTAGGTCGACGGGCGAGGTGCGGGTCGTGGAGGACATGGTTTCTCCTCCCGCAAGCCTTTCAAGTCCAGAAAGTGATGGTGCAATCCTCTATCGTGTTCCAGTGGGTGGATGGTTATCAAGTTGCTTAACCAATTGGTTGTCGATTACGGACGACCCTTGGGTTCAAGGGGTGATTTCAGAAGGACTAATACTGTCCTTCAAAAGAAAGCCTCTGTTAACTCGAAGTCCAAGATGGACTCAGCTTCTGTCAAATCCTCAGAAGAGAAGTTCGCTTCTATTAGAAGTCCAATCTCTTCTGGAGAAGAACGCGATAGAGGTCGTAGAAAACCAGGAATCTCCAGGTTTCTACAGCCATCGGTTTCTGGTCCCGAAACCAGACAGCTCGTTTCGTCCAGTCATAGATCTGAGCTGGATAAACAAGCTGATCATGGCTCAAAAATTTTATATGGAGACCATTCGATCGGTCAGAGCGAGCATTCGAGTGAATAACTATGCTGCAAGCATAGATCTCAAGGATGCGTACTTTCACGTCATGGTACATCCGGCGTTCAGAAAGTACCTCCGCTTCGCTGTCCTAGGAGTCGTTTATCAGTTCCGAGCGATGTGCTTCGGCCTGAACCTAGCGCCCTGGGCTTTCACTCGAATAATGAACTCGGTAATGACTCATTTCTGAGCTCATTCGTCTGCGGTAACGTCGGCCTACCTGGACGACATTCTTCAGCGGTTTGGCAACGAGTTAACGCTTCAGAACGATTTGCAAAATCTGCTTCAATTGCTCCGACGTCTCGGGTTTATAATAAATGAGAAGTCGGATCTGGTGCCGTCCAAGTCATTCACCCACCTGGGAATGAGCTTCGAGACGCACAACAATCTTGTTCGTCTGCCGTTAACCAGAGCAAAATTAATCAGTTGTTACGCTTGCTTTTGTCTTCACTCCGACAAAGTCACAGCGAGAGAATTCATGCGACTGATAGGTTTGTGCGGAGCCGCCGCAGATCTTATTCTGATGGGGTGGCTACGTGCTCGGCCACTCCAAATCTTTCTGACTCAGAATTGGAGTGTCAAGATTCTTTCGCTGGATATGGACATCATCTTGTTGAATCAAGTCAAACAAGAGATTCAGACTTGGGCAGATATTCAGTGGTTAACTCAGGGAGTTCCACTGCAAATGCCGGATCCGAGTTTTACGATTATGACGGATGCCAGTCAAACAGGTTGGGGCGCAACCTTGAGCCCAACGGATTCGAAGTGCCAGGGTCTTTGGGATCCTCAGTTCCTAAACCAGCACATAAACATCAAAGAAATGATGTCAATTTGGCTTGCGCTACATCATTGGATGAACATAATTCGGAATGCACATGTGCAAATTCTGTCTCCCAATTCGACGGTAGTAGCGTATATTCGGAACCAGGGACGCACTCATTCCATTCCATTTTTCTTCTTAACGGAAAGAATTCTTCTGTTTGTCCTAGAGCATCAAGTTCTTTTATCGGTCTGTCATATTCCGGGTCATCTGAACGTTTTGGCAGACTCCCTGTCTCGGAGGGGGTCACATGTTGCCGTCAGAATGGACTCTCAACAAACAAGTATTCAATCAGATTTGCTACCAATGGGAGCGTCCAATGATAAGACTTATTTGCAACGCATCTCAACAATCAGTTGCAGACGTATGTGTCGCCGTGTCCAGATCCTCGAGCGTTTGCAGTAGACGCTCTCTCGATCTCTTGGGATGGAATGATAGGATATGCGTATCCTCCGGCACCATTGATTCAGCAGATATTGCTCAAAATAAAGCAATCTCACTGCAAGATTCTGTTGGTAGCATCTCTGTCCCCCCAGAGACCATGGATAAATCTACTCAGGTGTCTGCTGTGGGACATGCCGCGGAAGCTTCCTCCACACTGCATCACAGCCCGCAAGGTCTCCACCTTCACGTATTTCCGTTGTGCGGTCCTTCTTGCATGGCAAGCAATTTACAGGACGAGCAGTGGTCGTGATTTCTAACTGTAGGAGGACCTCCTCTTCGCTAAATTATGCTGCTAAGTGGAAGGTTTTCTGTCGGTGGTGTAGGGATCATTTTGTTGATATTTATGATCCCTCCATTCCAGACATTGCTAATTTTCTTGTCTACCTGTTTGATGAGATCAAACTGCAGCATGTTACCATTAAGGGTTATAGGTCTATGCTTTCTGATACCTATGCGCATCATGATAGCTTACAGATTGGATCTAATGTCTCTTTACCTAAGTTAGTGAAAAACTTTTCGATAAATAGACCTAGAACCCTTAGATTAATTCCTAAGTGGAATTTAGCTTGGGTTCTTCTAAGCTAAAAGAAGCGCCATTTGAGCCTCTTGACACGGTGGACTTCAAATTCTTATCTTATAAGACAGCTTTTCTCTTAGCCTTCTCTTCGGCTAGAAGAGTTAGTGAGCTTCATGCACTATCTGTTGATGATTCTCACTATCGTACTATAGGTAATACTATTACCTTGACTACTAATGTCGGATTTTTGGCTAAGAATCAGGCTCCTAATAAGTATCCGGAACCTATTGTTATTAAGGCCCTTCCGTCTTCAGATGGGCGTAGGCCTTTACTCTGTCCTGTTAGAGCTATGCGCATTTACAAACGTAGATTTGAGTTTATTAGAAAGGGACGTAAACGTTTCTTTCTGTCTCTGCTGCCTAATAAAAGGGACATTACGGTCCATTCTATTGCAAGGTGGATTCAATTAACTCTCCGTACTGCTTATGAAAAATTATCTTCAACTCAGCAGTCTGTGCTTAAGATCTCAGCGCATGAGGTAAGAGCGCTGTCTACATCTTGGGCTTATGCTGATAGTGTTGCGATTACTGATTTGATGAAGGCTGCATATTGGTCTCAGCCTTCAACATTCACCAGTTTTTATCTTAGAAATATTGAGTCCATTTCTGGAGACCTGCATTGTTTAGGTCCGTTATCTGTTGCTCAGAATGTCGTCCACTAAACAGTTGCAAATATAGTTATGCAGGCTTTCTGTTCCGGCAGCGACTCTGTCCCGCTGCCCTCTTCGCTCTGGGGTATTTGACCCAGGACAAGGGGAAGTGGGGTGGGGGGAATGGTGTTCCCTTAGGTCACCTGCTTTATAGTGAAAAGCAAGGGAATACCTCCTCTGGAGTCAGTAATTCCGAGTCGGTACCAGGATGGTTTTAAAGTGTAAAGCTAATGTTTAACTCATTCATGTAATATTTTTAAAGTGTAGCCCGGTGTGAAGCATTTGTATATGTCATGTGTCATACGGGTGTTAATATACAATCCTCGGACACTTTTAATGAGTATAAAGAGTCTCATTTCTCTGGACTTCCTTTATTTATTGGCTTTCCTTTTAAAATATTAGTATAACGGGTTATACTGGATGTTAATAGAGATCATTGATGTTATTGTGCTCAATTACAGTTGGGTATTGTGTCTTTCTTATTTGATTCAAATAAGAAAGATGCATGTAAGACCTGTTCTCCTCTTCTCCTTGAGGGGATAATTCTGTTTACATGTAATTGAGCCTATTGGATTTTCCTTTATGTCCTAGGCCCTCCAGCCTTTTTTCTTTTCAGCTAAGTTTGGGTCATTGGTACAGTATAAAAATGTTAAAAAATTTATAGTAATTTATATATTTTTTATACTTACCAATGACCCAGACGGGGATGGCCCTCCCATGAGTTGGGAACTCTTACCTCCCTGCTGATTACAGAACGCTTACCAGGCACTGGTTGTAAGAATGACAATTGGCGCCAATTTCGAGACCTCCTTGACGCTGCGCATGTGCAGTGGACAAAAGGTATGGAGGACCACATAGGACATTTAAATTTTGGTTTTTGATGCAAATTTTGGGGATTGGGGGACAAAATTTTGTTTGGCCCTTGATTTTAAGGAGTTAGGACCAGCTAAGTCTGGGTCATTGGTAAGTATAAAAAATATATAAATTACTATAAATTTTTTAACTTTCCGGAGTTTTTTTTGGAAACGCTTCAACAGAATGATTTCATTTTTGGTAAACTACTATAGAACGATGACTTACGGATCAAGTCTGAGTTTCATGCTGATTGCATTATTCTTGTGTGAGTTATGGCCCTTGGAAATATGGAAAAGCGCCAAAATATTAGCTTTCCAGACTTTTTTGGGAAACGCTTCAACAGAATGATTTCATTTTTGGTAACCTACTATAGAACGATGACTTATAGATCAAGTTTCATTTACGCTCTGTCCATCCATCCGCCAGTCAGTCTGTCAGTCATACTTTAGTTTTCCAGACTTTTTTTGGAAATGTTTCAACCGAATTATTTCATTCTTCGTAACCTACAAGAGAACGATGACATATAGATCAAGTTTGAGTTTCATGCTGATTGCATTATTCTTGTGTGAGTTATGGCCCTTGGAAATATGGAAACGTGCCAAAATATCAGTATTTTTATACTGTACCAATGACCCAGACTTAGCTGGCTGGTGCTAACTCCAACAAGACCAGGGCCAAACACAAATTTTGCCCCCCAATCCCCAAAATTTGCATCCAAAACAAAAAGAAATCATGTCCTAAAGGACCTCCATAGTACGCCTCTACTGCGCATGCGCAGTGACGCAGTCGTCCCGAAATTGACGCCAATTATCATTCTCTGTTTGGCCCTTCATCAGTCAACATCTCACTGATCTTTGTGCTTGTAAATCTCAGTTTAAAGGATGCCAGACACGTAATTTTTGGAGAAAATGTGATTCTAAGGAGGATAGAAGGAAGAGAGGAAAAAGAAGTGACAAAAAATAATCAGGGCTGTACTTAAAATTTTTTGATGAAATTATGTTAAGTTGCCTATTTTCGAGGCATGGGCCTCTTGTTGTCATTCTTGCTAATTGTTGCACTGCTTATTCAGTGTTTCCTCTCCCCTAGCCTTCTAAAGTCCCCCCTGGCAATTCTCCCATGCTTTTGGCATATTTTTGAGAAGTTTCATTTCTAAAATTTCCTGGGAGAGTTGCTTGGTTACAGAATGTTTTCTGTTATTTTCCCCATAGTTACGTTTTCACCCATGGGTGTATAACGTTTGTGTTCTGCATCTTCCATCTGATGTTCTACAGATTCTCCCCTGGGAGTCTCAGATAGAGTGTAATTGATGACTGATTCCGGGCCAGTTTTTTCAGTGCCTGGAGTCATGTTTTCTAGTGTGTTTACACTGTTTGTTTTCATTGGCAACAGCCTTTTTTGAGGGGGGCTGTTTGCCTTTGTGGTAGTTTATCTCATTATAAGATACATTTATATTATCCGAAAGTGTCTCATTAATTATTTTATATAAATTTAAAATTTTTGACCACACTTTGCCATCGGATCCATCGGGGCTCAACGTTACTTTTCAGCAACTTGGGCTTCTCTGAAAAAATATTTTTTCAAAATTATTTTGTTTTGCAATTGTTTTTTCATTTATTAATGGATCATGTTATTATGTATCTTTGTGTCAGGGGTTTTTGCGAGTAACTAGGACTTATTGTTGTTCTTTCACAATGAAGGGACATTGTTCAAATTGTAATAGGAAGAAATCTTCCTCTGACTTTCATGATCATTGTATTAATTGTAGTCAGTGTTCTCGCATTAATCCCTGTCCTATATGTGAACATTCGGATGAGAAACATTGGAAACGTGTGTCACGATATGTTGTTTCTGGAGAAAGAGCGATGCCGGCTCTTTCTCCACAAGGTCACTCTACTCTCTCAGTTTCTATTTCAGAGGAACCAGAACAGGGTGATGTTTCCATGTTATCTTCTTCAAGTGTGCGTCCGTCGTCACAAATGAATTCAGAGCTAGCGGCAAAAGTGCTCATGGAGATTAGACAAATGTCGTCCGCTAGCTCGCCCGGTGTAGCGTCCATTCACCGAATGGTTCGGCAGCCGGGTTCGTCCGATGCGGTCCAAGAGGAAATTTTGGGTGATGCGAGCACTATAAACATAATAGATGCACACCCAGTGACGGCGGATAGTAAACGAGAACGGAGGAAGCCTTTTAGTCCGGTTCCTAGCTCGTCCAGGTCCAGCCGGGCCGCGAGCGAGAGAGGTCCCTCTCTCGTACAACAACATCTGGGACCAGATGTTGTGGTACAAAATGTGTCTTTAGCGGAGCATACGTCCGTCGCTCGGGACGCTCCGTTGTATAAGCAGTCCGCAGAGACTGTTAAGGCTTCCTCTTCTTGTCAGCGCACACGACCGCACCTTGGCTGCGTGACCTCTGATATTTTACCAGCTTCGCCGATGAAGGATTCTTCGGCGACCAGGTCATACCATCCGGCAGCCAGGGATTCGAGACCGATGGACTCCGGACGTTCGCATAGGAAAAGTATGCGGGAGCCATCTGATGCGGAGCTGCCCTCGGCGAAGCAGCGAAAGACTGCGCCTCCGCAGGTCTCGACGTCGGACATTCTTGTGCAGATAGCACAGCTTATCGCAGCATCCCAGCAGCCGACAGAAACGGTGTCGGATCGAGAATTATCCGACGGCGCTGGGTCGGTACGCTCCGCCGAAGCATCGGGGGCGGACGACCGGGAACATCGGGAGGTCCGACCGGATGGTGAAAGGGATACAGATGAATTGGAGCTATCCCTTTCGGAACAACATAAAGCTGCCGTGGACTTCATCCGGCACTTTCTCCCTCAAGTTGTTCCGTCGGGCCAGACTGCTGCGCTTCCGGACAAGAGAATTATAGCGTCATTGGTCTCTGAATTTTTTGAGCGGTTCAGGGACATCGCTCCCGAGTTTCCGTCGCAGTCCAATAATGTTGCAAGGACATTTGAATTATTGAACGACGCTATATTTAAACTTGCTTCCAGGACGGGGAAAGCAGGTTTCTTGTCCGCTAATACTCTTAACCTGCCTTTCATTAATGCAAGGAATAAATTCGATACGGCAGGACAGGGTATACCGAGAGTTCCTCTGCGTATGGACGACGAGGCGGAAGACTTAGAGCTATCATTACCGTCGTCAGCTTCTATTCCAACCGCGGTGTTGGAAACTGCTATTGCGTCTAACAGAGCCAATTTAGATGCCTTATCTTACGCAGATCACCTTACTAAGGCGTTATCACTGCGCCTTCAAGGGGAAGAGTTTCAGGATATACAATCCTCTTTAAGACTTCTTTCAAGGGCAGTAGCTTATTCCACGTGTAACTCCGCCCTTTCAGTGGCAAATCTGGAGTTGGTTAGACGTGACGCAGCCCTAGCTACATCCACACTAGTGGATTCTAAGGTGAAGAACTCTCTTAGAGTCGCTTCGGTCTCAGGAGAACTTCTCTTTGACGGCAAGCTTTCCGCTATTTATGATAAAATTAAAAAGAAAGCTAATGATTCTCTGTTGTTCAGATCGGCTCCTAAAAAGTCGGATACAGCAGACACGAATAAGACAGGCACTTCTGGGTCTAATGCGCCCAAGAGAGGTTCCTATAGAGGTTCCGGTGCGTCCTCTTGGTCTTATTCGAGAGACCGTCAGGATAGCGACTCTCGTTCGGGACGTCCTTCAGGCCGGGACAATCGGTCGGACGCCCCGAGGTCGACGAGGCGAGGTGCGGGTCGTGGAAGACGTGGTTTCTCCTACCGCAGGCCTCGCAGGTCCAGGAGGTGATGGCTTAAACCTCTATCGCGTTCCGGTTGGCGGAAGGTTGTCGAGTTTTTCACAAGAGTGGGCGTCGATTACGAACGACCCTTGGGTGAGAGGAGTGACTTCGGAAGGTCTAAAGATATCCTTCAAACGAAAGCCTCCATTAACTCGAAGTCCAAAGTGGACTCATCTTCCGTCAAATCCACAGAAAAGAGACGCTCTGTTATCAGAGGTGCAGTCTCTTTTAATGAAGAACGCGGTAGAGGTCGTAGAAAACCAGGAATCTCTGGGATTCTACAGCCATCTGTTTCTGGTTCCGAAACCAGACGGCTCGTTCCGTCCAGTCATAGATTTGAGCTGGATAAACAAGCTGATCGTCGCTCCGAAGTTTTATATGGAGACGATTCGATCGGTCAGAGCGAGTATTCGGGTGAACGATTATGCAACGAGCATAGATCTCAAAGATGCGTACTTTCACGTCATGGTACATCCGACATTCCGAAAGTATCTACGCTTCGCAGTCCTAGGAGTGGTGTATCAGTTCCGGGCCATGTGCTTCGGATTGAATCTAGCACCCTGGGCTTTCACTCGGGTAATGAACTCGGTAATGATCTACTTCCGAGCTCATTCGTCTGCGGTAACGTCGGCCTACCTGGACGACATTCTTCAGAGGTACGGCAACGAGTTAACGCTTCAGAACGATGTTCAGAATCTTCTTCTATTGCTCCGACGTCTCGGTTTTATAGTAAACGAGGAGAAGTCGGATCTGGTGCCGTCCAAGTCATTCACTCATCTGGGAATGAGCTTCGAGACGCACAACAATCTCGTTCGTCTGCCGTTAACCAGATCGAAATTAGTCAGTTGTTACGCTCGCTATTGTCTGCACGCAGACAAAGTCACGGCGAGAGAATTTATGAGACTGATAGGTCTGTGCGGAGCCGCCGCGGATCTCATTCCGATGGGGCGGCTACGCACTCGTCCTCTTCAAATTTTCCTGACTCAGAATTGGAGTGTGAAAATTCATTCGCTCGATGTAGACGTTCTCTTGTCAGATCAAGTGAAACAAGAGATTCAGACTTGGGCAAACATTCAGTGGTTAACTCAAGGAGTTCCGCTGCAGTTGCCGGATCCGAGTTTTACCGTTATGACGGATGCCAGTCAAACAGGTTGGGGTGCATCATTAATCCCAACGGATTCGAGATGCCAGGGTCTTTGGGATCCGCAATTCCTGTGCAAGCACATAAACATCAAGGAAATGATGTCAATTTGGCTTGCGTTACGTCACTGGATGGACATTATTCACGATGCTCATGTCCAAATCCTATCCGACAATACGACAGTAGTGGCGTATATACGGAATCAGGGAGGCACTCATTCAGTTCTGTTGTTCAATCTAACGGAAAGAATCCTTCTGTTTGCGTTAGAACATCACGTTCTTCTTTCGGTCCGTCACATACCGGGTCGTCTGAATGTGCTAGCAGACTCCCTTTCACGAAAGGGTCGCTTGTTGCCGTCGGAGTGGACTCTCAACAAACAAGTATTCAATCAGATTTGCTACCAATGGGAACGGCCAATGATAGACTTATTTGCGACACATCTCAACAATCAGTTGCAGACGTATGTGTCTCCGTGTCCGGATCCAAGAGCATTTGCAGTAGACGCTCTGTCGATCCCTTGGGACGGAATGATAGGATATGCGTATCCTCCAGCGCCGTTAATTCAACAAGTATTGCTAAAGATAAAACAATCTCAATGCAAGATTCTGTTGGTAGCATCTCTGTCGCCACAGAGACTGTGGATAAATCTACTCAGGTGTCTGTTGTGGGACCTACCGCGGAAGCTTCCTCCACGAGAGGATCTTCTTTCGCAGGGGAAATCGCGCCAACTCCATCACAACCCGCAAGGTCTCAACCTTCACGTTTTTCCGTTGTGCGGTCCTTCTTGCATGGCAAGCACTTTACAGGACGAGCAGTGGACGCGATTTCTAACTGTAGGAGGACCTCCTCTTCGCTAAACTATGCGGCTAAGTGGAAGGTTTTTCGTCGTTGGTGTAGGGATCATTCTGTAGATACATTTGATCCCTCTATACCAGACATTGCAAACTTTCTAGTATACTTGTTTGACGAAATCAAACTGCAGCCTGTTACTATAAAGGGTTATAGATCTATGTTATCTGATACCTATGCACATCATGATAGTTTACAAATTGGATCTAATGTCTCTTTATCGAAGTTGGTTAGAAACTTTTCGATAAATAGACCCAGAACTCTTAGATTAATTCCTAAGTGGAATTTAGCTTGGGTTCTCCTTAAATTGAAGGAAAAGCCATTTGAACCTCTTGGGACAGTAGATTTCAAATTCTTATCTTATAAGACAGCTTTTCTCTTAGCTTTCTCTTCTGCCAGAAGAGTCAGTGAGCTTCATGCACTATCGGTGGATGATTCTCATTATCGTAGTGTTGGGAACACTATCACCGTCACTACTAATGTGGGTTTTTTAGCTAAGAATCAGGCTCCTAATAAATATCCGGAACCTATTGTTATTAAGGCTCTTCCGTCTTCAGACGGGCGTAGGCATTTACTCTGTCCTGTTAGAGCACTACGTATCTATAAACAGAGATCTCAGTTTATCAGAAAGGGACGGAAACGTTTCTTTCTGTCTTTGATGCCTAATAGAAAGGACATTTCAGTCCATTCTATTGCTAGATGGATTCAGTTAACTATCCGTACTGCTTATGAAGATTTATCTTCTTCTCAGCAGTCTGTGCTTAAGATTTCTGCTCATGAAGTAAGAGCTCTTTCTACTTCCTGGGCTTATGCTAATAGTGTTGCTATTACAGATTTAATGAAGGCTGCTTATTGGTCTCAGCCATCCACATTTACGAATTTTTATCTCAGAAATATTGAGTCCATTTCTGGAGACCTGCATTGTTTAGGTCCGTTATCTGTTGCTCAGAATGTCGTCCACTAAACAGTTGCAACTATAGTTATGCAGGCTTTCTGTTCCGGCAGTGACTCCGTCCGGCTGCCCTCTTCGCTCTGGGCTATTTGACCCAGGGCAAGGGTAAGGGGGGGGGGGGGGGGGCGGGTGTTCCCTTAGGTCACCTGCTTTATAGTGAAAAGCAAGGGAATGCCTCCTCCAAGTCAGTATTTCTGAGTCGCTTCCGGGATGGTTTTAAAGTGTAATATTAATGTTTAATTTCATTCATGTCTTATTTTTAAAGTGTAGCTCAGTGTGAAGCATTTGTATATGTCAAGTGTCAAACGGGCTTTAATATACAATACTCGGACACTTTTAAATGATTATAAAGAGTCTCAATTCTCTGGACTACTTTATTTATTGGCTTGCTTTAAAAATAATTAGTATAAGGGTTATACTGGATGTTAATAGAGAACATGAATGTTATTGTGCTCAATTATTAAGGGTAGTGTATCTTTCTAATTTAATATTAAATAAGAAAGATACATGTAAAGCCTAATACTCCTTTTCTCCTTAAGGGGTTACCTCTTTACTATATAGTTGAGCTTATTGGATTTTCCTCTATGTCCTAGGCCCTCCAGCCTGTTTACTATTCAGCTAAGTCTGGGTCATTGGTACAGTATAAAAATGTTAAAAAATTTATGGTAATTTATATATTTTTTATACTTACCAATGACCCAGACAGGGATGGCCCTCCCTGGAGTTGGGAACTCTTGCCTCCCCGCTGAGTACATAGCGCTGACCAGGCACTGCCAGTAAGAATGATAATTGGCGCCAATTTCGGGACGACTGCGTCACTGCACATGCGCAGTAGAGGCGTACTATGGAGGTCCTTTAGGACATGATTTCTTTTTGTTTTGGATGCAAATTTTGGGGATTGGGGGGCAAAATTTGTGTTTGGCCCTGGTTTTGTTGGAGTTAGCACCAGCCAGCTAAGTCTGGGTCATTGGTAAGTATAAAAAATATATAAATTACTATAAATTTTTTAACTTTCCGGACTTTTTTTTGGAAACGCTTCAACGGAATGATTTCATTTTTGGTAACCTACTATAGAACGATGACTTACAGATAAAGTTTCATTTGCACTCTGTCCATCCGTCCGTCTGTCAGTCATACTTTAGTTTTCCAGACTTTTTTTGGGGGAAATGCTTCAACCGAATCATTTCATTCTTGGTATCCTACTATAGAACGATCACTTACAGATCAAGTTTAAGTTTCATGCTGATTGCATTATTCTTGTGTGAGTTATGGCCCTTGAAAATATGGAAAAAGTGCCAAAATATCAGTTTTCTGCACTTTTTTTGGAAACACTTCAACGGAATTCATGGTGATCACATCTAGGTTATAACATTTGTATAATTATTAATGATCATTAGTCCGGTAGGGGACATTGTATTGCTTCAGCGATACGTGCGCTCTTGTTATTTCAAAGTTTGATATTCAGTATTATTATATGACAGAAAAAGTTCTCGTCAGATCAGCGAAGTTAAGCAACGTTGAGCCCAGTTAGTCCTTGGATGGGTGACCGTCTGACCAATCGATTTGGACTCCCGCATTGTCTCCTTGGGCAAGGCACTTAACCCTGATTGTCCACATGGGGGCACGATGATGCCGTGTACTAAGGCGTACTGCATGTCAATTGTGTCTTCAACCAATCTAACCCTGCATGTGCTGCAGTGTGGAGTTACAATGTTGGGGAGCAGGCAGCTGCTCTTCGTTGCTCGGAGGTTCTTTAGAGTACTCCGGTTTCCTCCACCCGTAAAACTGTCACCGACACGATATGACCTTGGCTGTTAAAGTGGCATTAAACCCTAATAAATAAATGACAGAAAAAATCTGGTAATTTAATTGGCTAAAACACTCATCAAAGAGTTTATATACTACAGTATCTATTCTATTTTTATTGAAATCGAGTTGGTATTTCACCACTCTGTCCTTGTTGTCTATAAATAGTGCAGGTAGGTTGATATTATGATTCCAAATACCTGTTTACAATAAAAATAGAAATGGTGTTTCCAACTTGCTCCTTGCTTTAATTTCCCTGTTCCAGTGGTGAGGAACTGTTCTAATATAATGTAAATAGGATTATTCCTGAAAATATTTTTCAAGATTAACTAAAAACTGCTGTGTTGCATGGCAGAAACCACTTGTTGAGGTTATAAAACTTGTGTAAAAATGGGTTAATTTGATACATGGAATTTTTTAATTTTAAATTCTTTACATGAGAAGTTTGAGCTCTTCTGTGTTTTTTCTTTTCAGGTTATATGTAAAGATTATCTTAAGAAACTGCAGCTAGCTGATTTTAATGTCTTTCACCCCAGTCTGCATCGACATAACAGTTTGCTTCCATGGCATTTATTAGTCCAGAAATTTAAAAGGCGTTATTAAATATTTATATTTTAAGTTTTAATAGATTTATTTTAAATGTTTGAATGCTTAATAAACTCTGGTATTCAGAATTTGTTAATTTTTAGCTTAACTTCAAAGTCAAGATAAGCTATTGCCATCGCATGTGCGGAAGTCTATGAGTCTGTTCACATTTTCTTTAACACAGGCTACACACTGTAGTTCTTGTCCGGCCATCACAAAATTTCATATGCAGGTTCGGGGTCATGTCTTGATGAGAACGTCCCCTTTTGGTCGCGATCAGTCAGCTGTGATGGCTGCGCAGGCCAGAAACCCGAAAACCTTTAGCACAGTCTACATGTCCTATTTATGAAGAGATTTCATTGTAGGTCCTATTTATGAAGGGATTTCATTGTAAATTGGTAGGATGACTCCGTATGATGTCTAGATGAGACCGTCTCCTTTTGGTTGTGATTGGTCAACCGTGATGGCTGAGTGAGCCCAAAAACCTTTAGCACAGTCTACAGTTGTATTTTTGAAGGGATTTCATTGTAACTTGGTAGAATGATTCTGTATAAGGTCTAGATGAGAACGTACTATTTTGGCCTGGTTCAGTCAACCATGGCAGTGCATGGTCATGTTACCTAGATTCCTTTAGCACAATCTACAGCTTGCATTTATGAAGGAATTTCTTTGTAAATTGGTAGGATGACTCGGTATACTGTCTAGATGAGAACGTCATACTTTCACTGTGATCAGTCAGCCATGATGGCCACACAAGCATGAGACCTACATTTGTTTAGCACAGTCTGCAGTTCATATTTATGAAGGGATTTCATTGTAACTTGGTTGGATAACTTTGTATGGTATCTGGATGAGACTGTCGTATTTTGTTCATGATCGTCAACAGTGACTGCCAGACCGTCACGTGACTTAGATTCCTTTAGCAAAGTCTACGAGTTATATTTATGAAGGGATTTCATTGTAACTTGGTAGGATGACTCGTTTTGGAATGATTTTACTGTAACTTGGTAACTTTGATTGACATACATTAACTGTGAGGGCCACATTAACCCATGCCTCAACTCTTTAGTACAGTCTACACCTCAAATTATTCTTATTGAAAACGTAGCAAGTAGGGAACAGAAATTAACATATTCTGAATCATCAGAATTCTTGTCTCATTTCGTAATCCTTTCATAAACATTGAACATTATCCTTTTCATCAAACCCCACACGGGGAGTGCATTGGCTCAATGGTAGACTGTTGGACTTCTATGCTAGAGGTCCCCAGTTCGATCCCCGTCCAGGACGACCCGCATTGTGTCCTTGGATAAGGCACTTTATCCCGGTTGCCTACATGGCGGCACGTCGATAGTGCATGTCTTCAACGGCTGTAACTCTGCTTGAGTGCAGCTTGAACAGAGTTAGAATGTTGAGGAGCTGACAGTTGCTCGTCGATGCTCGGTGGCTCTCTCCAGGTACTCTGACTTCCTCCACCCGTAAAACTGTCACGGTTCCGATTAGCCATTGTGCATAGGTATGTGACCTTAAACACCAATAAATAAATAAATAAATAAATAAATATATCAAACCCTACACACAGTCAAGTTAAGCTACAGTGTCATTGACACTTTATTTGAGGATCTTAGTCCCTATTAATTAACATCTTACACAGGCATGAGATGACCAGGCCTGAAAATAAGCAGTCTGACATTTGCAGAGGGTGAATTTGATGATGCTATCCCATACAGTGGGTCAGTTTATCCTCTGGGTACCTCTTTCTGTTTAGTTTTGATTGAGGTTCACAGAGGGAAAATTTAGTGATGCTACCCTGCTGTGCAGGGTAGCATCACTAAATTCACCCTCTGGGGACCTCATTTTCCAGATGACAGTCTGCTTATTTTCTGGCTTGGAGATGACTCCAGACTTATCTTAACCCTCTACACACTAATGTTGAAATTACAAGCTGTAAATTTTTTTCTCTTATGCAAGTTCAGATTTTACTGTTTGAAGCCACTATCAGGGCTCTGTTGAAGAGTGCTGAAAGCCACTTTAGTGACTTTTGCACTGTATGTATTTGCTTGTTGTTTGTGAGGCAGTAGCAAAACTATTTTCATATAAAATTGCTTTGTTACAATTTATTGGAGAGTGCCAAAGGGCACTCTCCAATAATTTGAAACGAAACAATTGTTTTATGATCAAGATTATGTTAAACTAAGGCTCCCCTTGCTGGTAGCATGGTATCTTAGATAAAAAAAAAAATACGCATGTTACATGAAATATAATTTAGTACTCTACCAGTTAATCAATTCAGTCTTGTTTGAGAGCACTCATTGCAAACATTGAATTTGTTAAATTCCTAGTATCTCAGGTAAAATTTGCTGCTTAAAATTTGGGTGTTTTGACAGTGTTCAGAAAGGGTTAACATGACTGACAAATAGACAGGGATATCAGAACATGTTTTGACAAATAACTTACATCATGAGCCACAAATTGGAGTGGTAATCAAGCTCTTTTTAGCCCAACTGTTTACAGTAAGGGGTATAGTAATGACTTTTGTCCGTCCGTCTGTTAACATTTAGAGTTTTTGGTTAAAGTTTGTGGTTAAAGTTTTTTACTGAAGGTTCAAGTAGGTTTTTTTGTTTTTTGTTTTTTTTTTTCTTATTCCTGTTTAGTTGACATTTGGAGTTGTGGTTAAAGTTTTTTGTTCAACCTTCAAGTACAGACTTTTCCCAGTATTTCTTGTCTGATCATCATGAAATTTCATATGCAGGTTTTAGGTCATGTCTACATGAGAATGTCCCCTTTTGGTCGTGATCGGTCAACCGGTATGGCTGCCCGAGCCCAAAACCCGAAAACCATTAGCACAGTCTGCAGGTCATGTTTAATATGGACGGATTTCATTGTAACTTGATACGATGACTCCATATGAGTCTACATGAGAATTTCCCCATTTGGACCTGATCTATCAACTGTCACGACTGCCCGAGCCCAAAACCCTAAAACCTTTAGCACAGGTCATATTTATGGAGGGATTTCATTGTAACTTCATAGGTTGACTTCATATAATTTCTACATGAGAAAGTCCCCTTTTGGACGTGATTGGGCAACTGTGACGGCTACAGGTGCCCGAAGCCCGAAAACCTTCAGCACAGTCTACAGGTCATATTTATGAAGGGATTTCATTGTAACTTTGTAGGATCAATCCACATGATGCCCAGATGAGAATGTCCTCTTTTGGTTGTGATCATTCATTCTCCATGATGGCTGCCGGAGCCCAAAGCCCGAAAACCTTTACCACAGTCTACACGTCATATTTATGGAGGGATTTCATTGTAACTTGACAAGTTGACTTCATATAATGTCTAGATGAGAACGTCCCCTTTTGGGCAACTGTGACGGCAACAGGGGCCCGAAGCCCAAAAACCTTTAGCACAGTCTACAGTACTGATCTTCATGCAAACATGAGAGGCCTTGGGTTAAACATTAGAATACAGCCTCTGGTGGCCACATATTTCCATCCTCTCATAAACCATTCCTGTGAGATTTGGTTGACATCAGCTCAGTAGTTCCAGAGAAGATGAAAATGTGATTTCCCATAGGGTTTCTACAGTAACTATAAGCCACAATTGTAGCCATGTTTACAACCCGATCAACATTAAATGAGAATCGTTGGTAGAGGGGGTCCCAGTCATTACTTATGTGAAGTATCAAAACATTTGGTCCGGCAGTTTCGGAGGAGAAAATTATTGAAAATCCACCTATCAGAATCAAAGAATGCCTCTGGCAGCCATGTTTTTCAACCCTCGGGAACAAAATGAGGATCGTTTGTAGAGGACCTCCCATAGACCATCCCTGCCAGGTTTGGTTCATGTTGGCTCAGTAGTTCCGGAGAAGAAGATGAAAATTTGATTTCCCATAAGGTTTCTGTAGTAACTATAAGCCACAATTGTGGCCATGTTTGCAACCCGATCAACATTAAATGAGGATCGTTGGTAGAGGGGGGTCCCAGTCATCGTTTATGTGAAGTATCAAAACATTTCGCCTAGCAGCTTCAGAAAAGAAGATTTGTGAAAATCTACCAATCAGAATCAAAGAATGCCTCTGGCGGCCATGTTTTTTAACCCATGGAAACAAAATGAGGATCATTTGTGGAGGACCTCCCATAGACTATCCCTGCCAGGTTTGTTTTCATGTCGCCTCGGTTTTTCCAGAGAAGAAGAGGAAAATGTGATTCCCCATAGGGTTTCTACAGTAACTATAAGCCGCAATTGTGGCCATGTTTGTAACCCAATCAACATTAAATGAGGATCGTTGGTAGAGGGGGTCCCAGTCATCATTTATGTGAAGTTTTAAAACATTTGGCCTGGCAGTCTCAGAGGAGAAGATTTTGAAAATCCACCAACCAGAATCAAAGAATGCCTCTGGAAGCCATGTTTTTCATCCTACGGGAACAAAATGAGTATCGTTTGTAGAGGACATCCCATAGACCATTCCTGCCAAGTTTGGTTCACACCGGCTCAGTGGTTACAGAGAAGAAGATGAAAATGTGAAAAGTTTACGAACGCCGGACGCCAAGTGATGAGAAAAGCTCACATGGCCTTTTAGGCCAGGTGAGCTAAAAATCCACTTCAGTTTCATTAATTTTTCTTTTTTTTTTGTCTCAAAAACATAGCTTACTTATGATCACTCTCTGAAACAAGCTCCAAGGTAAGGTCATTACCTATGTTTCTGATGCAAAAAATTAAGTTATTCAAGAATTTTGTTTGCAAGTGGCATTTGCCTTTCATGTTAGGTAAAGGGTTAAAAAAGGAGACTGCCTATTTCACTTTATGTTTGATTGATTTATTGCCAACTGATGACATTTATTCCAATATAGTGCGGTTGTGTTTTGCTCTTTTTTATTTTCTTCTTCATGCGCAATAAAATTTTTACTGTACAAACCCATATTAAACTATCTATCATAAAATGAAATGCAAAAGCAATCAGAAGACAAGGAGCATTCATATATGGAAAATTGCCCTTTTTCTTGCTTTAACTCCTTCATGCTGCTGGCAGATATTGCTGCCCAGACAGGATTTTGCTTGCCACTGAAATAAGTATAATTTGGGCACATTTAATCAAACTTTCCCCTGTAAATATACAGAAATTTTTCACCAAAGATTCTCTTGCGTTAAATTTGGATGAATTTTTCATCAAATCTGCAGCAGCTATGACTAGATTTGAGGAAAAATATCTTAAAAATACTCAGTGGGATTAAAAGTTAATAGGCCCCCTCCCAGATGTTATTGACACCAAAACCTTTTGTTCAGCACAAAAATCTCCCAATTAAGTGAAAAACAAAAATGGCACCAAACAATTTTGGGCCAGATGTGAACAAGGCTGAACACTGCATTATAGGTTGAATACCAAATATCAAAATAATGCAGCAAGTACATAAGTAGATTAGGGAGCATGGTGGCTCAGTGGTTATGGTATTGGACTTCAAATGAAAAGGTCCACAGTCTGATCCTGACCAGTGGTAAAGGTGTTATATCCTAAAGCAATCCACTTTATCCCAATTGCCCACATCGGATCTCAGTGGTGCTGTGTATTAAGACATGCACATTGATGGTGCACTAGCCTACAACTAATGCCAATCCTGCTTGTGCGGAGTTGCTGCTTGGTGGTTCCCTCTGGGTACATCAGCTTCATCTACCCATAAAAGTGTCTGACACATGGTGACCCTGGCTATCTAAAGTGTCAATAAACCACAATAAATGAATAATGTAAGAAGATTGTTCAGTGTTTTCCCCCATTATAAACCATGTTAAAATGGGTTCCACATATGATGCGACCATATGTTAACTGATTATTTATTTATTGGTGTTTAAGGTCACATACTTATGCACAATGGCTAATCATGACAGTGACAGTTTTACGGGTGGAGGAAGAGAACCACCGAGCAACTGTTAGCTCCCCAACATACTAACTCCACACAAGCAGGGTTAGCATTTGTTGAAGACAAGCGCACCATCAACGTACAGTATGCCATAGTATACAACAACACCGTGCCACCACATGGGTAGTGGGGGTGAAGTGTCTTGCCCAAGGACACATCATGGTTGCCACAGGTGGGAGTTGAACCAAGGACCTCTCGGCTTTCAGCCTGCACCTCTGTCCACTGAGCCATCGCACCCCCCACATGTTAACTGATAGCTGTTTTTAACTCACATGTTTCTACTACGTACTGACCCAAGAAGAGGCCCACTGGCTGCATGAAGTAAAAAAAAAGGGCAAAGTATATGGATGGGCTTATTTTAGAGAGGTCAAGCCCGCAGGAGAATTTGGATGTAAAGTTGACACAAAGTTAGGTTACTCAGTCAATCCCGTAGCAAAGATGCATTAACCCTTTTCTTATTGAGCAGCTGCATGTGATCATGTAATTTAGAAGAATTTCAACAAAACCATATCTTGTGACCCCCTCATTGGATCAAGCTCATTGAGCTCATTCCAATGAGGGATCACATGATATTGTTCTGTTGATTTTTTTTAAACATTTGAAAAACAAATAATGAAAATAACAAATTTTGATAAGTTCATTGGGTAAGGGATTTTTTGTTGCTGTTGAAACAACTTACATGTACCAGTATGGCTGTCATTGATATGGTCATTACAAAGTCAGGGACTGGGATTATATTTACAAGGAGGTGACTCTGAAACTGAAAAGTTGGTATGTGGGCTTATTTTTTGATTATGGGCTTATTCCCAGGTCAGTACTGTACTTTAACCCTTTACCTAAGGAATCGCCTGCATCCGCCCACATAATTTGTAAACTGAGCAGTTGAAAAAAATTAAAATTTCAAAACATTTCAACAAAGCTATATCATGTGACCACTCATTGGAACGAGCTCAATGAGCTTGTTCCAATGGGGGTCACATGATATGGTTTTGTTGAAATTTGTTTGAAAAATAAAAAAAAAAAAAGTAATTAAAATAATAAATTTTGATATTCTCTGTGTTGGCTAAAGGGTTAAGAAAGCTTTACACCAAATAAATATGCATCTTAGGTACTTCAGGGGCTTTGGTCATCTGAATTTTCAAAAATATTTTTAGTTTCTGGGGCACCCATGAGATGTAGGAAATTTTTTTTTTTTTTTTTTTTTTTAGAAAATCATTTACCCAATGATGCTGGATACATATTTATTTATTGCTGTTTAAGGTCACTTTCAGCATGTGTCACTGTGGCAATATCATGATAAAACATAGGTATGAGGTCAAGTTCAGCCAATTGTTTACATCTGTGTTTCTCACTTTAGACGATTCCACCCCAGGCACTGGCTACCGGGTCCCTTTTTGCCCGTAAAGCAGAACTTGTTTACCACAGTAAGCAATCACTGCTCCACTCCCTGGGCTTTTCCACAGGGAAACACTGGATACAAGACTCGACTTAAAACAGGTGAAAATTTGGTGTGGGACAAGTTTTGCCCTACATAGGAAATTGCCTGACAAACTTTCTTTGAACAATTTTGATTCTTCACCACTAAAGAGTGTTATGTACCAAATAGCAAAGGTGTCACCTGTTTTGGGTGTTTTTTTAGCTCACCTTGACAAAGTCAAGCTGAGCTATTGCCATCACTTCTCGTCCGTCGGTGTGCATACTTACGTACGTTAATACGTACATCCACAATTTCCTTTGGCACACCTTTCAGGTTGCATTTATGATCGGATCACTTTGAAACTTGGTATGCTTCTTTGGGGTAACGTCGAGATGGGAGCTATCGATTTTCTTCAATTTCCGTGCAAAAATGTTGCCGCGGCCAACATTCTTAGAACTTAGTTTAGTCAGAAGACCTCAATATTTCCCTTTGGCACACCCTACAGGGCACATTTATGATCGGATTGCTTTGAAACCTGGCATGCTTGTTTGGGGTGACCTCTAGATGGGAGCCATCGATTTTCTTCCATTTCCATCAAAAAATGTTGCCACGGCCAACATTCTTAGAACTTAGTTTAGTCAGACCTCAATATTTCCCTTTGGCACACCCTACAGGGCACATTTATGATCGGATTGCTTTGAAACCTGGTATGCTTGTTTGGGATGACCTCTAGATGGGAGCTATCGATTTTCTAAAATTTCCGTCCCAAAATGTTGCCGCGGCCAACATTCTTAGAACTTAGTTTAGTCTGACCACAATATTTCCCTTTGGCACACCCTACAGGGCACATTTATGATTGGATTGCTTTGAAACCTGGTATGATTGTTTGGGGTGACCTCTAGATGGAAGCTATTGATTTTTTCGATTTCCGTCAAAAAATGTTGCCGCGGCCAACATTCTTAGAACTTAGTTTAGTCAGACCTCAATATTTCCCTTTGGCACACCCTACAGGGCACATTTATGATCGGATTGCTTTGAAACCTCGTATGCTTGTTTGGGATGACCTCTAGATGGGAGCTATCGATTTTCTAAAATTTCCGTCCAAAAAAGTTGCCGCGGCCAACGTTCTTAGAACTTAGTTTAGTCAGACCACAATATTTCCCTTTGGCACACCCTACAGGGCACGTTTATGATTGGATTGCTTTGAAACCTGGTAAGCTAGTTTAGGATGACCTCTAGATGGGAGCTATCGATTTTCTTCAATTTCCGTCAAAAAATGTTACCATGGCCAACATTCTTAGAACTCAGTTTAGTCAGACCACAATATTTCCTTTGGCACACCCTACAGGGCATATTTATGATTGGATTGCTTTGAAACCTGGCATGCTTGTTTGGGGTGACCTCTAGATGGAAGCTATTGATTTTTTTCGATTTCAGTCAAAAAATGTTGCCGCGGCCAATGTTTTTAGAACTTAGTTTAGTCAGAAGACCTCAATATTTCCCTTTGGCACACCCTATAGGGCACATTTATGATCGGATTGCTTTGAAACCTGGCATGCTTGTTTGGGGTAACCTCTAGATGGGAGCCATCGATTTTCATCCATTTCCATCAAAAAATGTTGCCACGGCCAAAATTCTTAGAACTTAGTTTAGTCAGACCTCAATACTTCCCTTTGGCACACCCTACAGGACACATTTATGATCGGATTGCTTTGAAACTTTGGTATGCTTATTTGGGGAGACCTCTAGATGGGAGCTATCGATTTTCTTCAGTTTCCGTCGAAAAATGTTGACGCTGCCAACGTTCTTAGAACTTAGTTTAGTCAAACCTCAATATTTCCCTTTGGCACACCCTACAGGGCACATTTATTAGCTCAACTTGATAAAGTCAAGCTGAGCTATTGCCATCACTTCTCTTCCGTTGGCGTATGTCTGTACGTCCACAATTTCCTTCGGCACACCTCACAGGTCGCATTTATTTTCATTTCCTTTAAAAAATTATTGTCGTTTTCACCAGCCTTTGAACTTACTGCATTTGTGTAGCAACTTATCCCTTTTGCACTCTCTGCAGGGTATATTTATGAATTTCCATAAAAAAGAGAGAAAAAAAAACATTGCCACAAGCAATGACATTCAAACTTAGTGCATTTGTGCATTAACATCTTCCTTTGGCATGCCTCAGAGAGTGCATTCATTATCAGGTTGTTTTGAAACTTTGTATGCTTATGCAGGATGACAAAGATAGGAGCTATCGATTTTCTTTTCATTTCCATCAAAAACTGTTGCTGTTAGCAACAGTCTTTGAATTTATTGCATTTATGCATCAACACTCCTCTTTGACATGGCCTACAGGCCACATTTATCAGGATTTTTTTTTTAACTTGGTGTGCTCATTGGGCGAGACCTTTAGATATGAGCTATTGATTAGCATTCATTCCTGTGAAAAAAGTTGCCATATACAATAACCTCTGAACTTGCTGCATTTGTGTATCAACACTCTTCCTTTAGCCAGTCTTAGTTTACATTTATAAATTCAAGAATTACTCTTGACGTTGAGCACACACAATGCTGTTATGTTGAAATTTCACCAAATAACATTGGTACCAATGATCTTCAATTTTGCCATTTCACTTATAACTTACCAAGTTCAAGTTTGTCAAGTTGAGCTACAGTGTCATCGACACTTTCATTTTTTTAAGATTTTTTAGCTCAACTTGATGAAGTCCAGCTGAGCTATTGCCGTCACTTCTAATCCATTGGCGTATGTACGTCCACAATTTCCTTTGGCCCACTGCATAGGTCGCATTTACGATCGGATCACTTTTAAACTTGGTATTCTTGTTTGGGGTGATCTCCAGATGGGAGCTATCAATTTTCTTCCATTTCCATCAAAAGACATTGCAATTGGCAATGAACTGAACTTAGTTCAGTTATGCATCAATATTTCCCTTTGGCACACTCTACAGGGCACATTTATGATTGGCTCACTTTGAAACCTGGTATATTTGTTTGGGGTGACCTCTAGATGGGAGCTTTCGATTTTCTTCCATTTCATCAAAAAACTTTGCCGCTAGCAATGACCTTTGAACTCAGTGCATCAATATATTCCTTTGGCACACTGCAGAGGGCACATTTATGATCAGATTGCTTTGAAACTTGGTATGCTTGTTTGGGGTCACATCTACATATGAGCTATTGATTTTCTTCCATTTCCGTCTCAAAATATTGCCGTTAGTAATGACCTTTGAACTTAGTGCATCAATATATTCCTTTGGCATGCTCTACAGGGCACAGTTATGACTGGATTGCTTTGAAACTTGGTATGCTTGTTTGGGGTGGCCTCTAGATGGGAGCTATCGATTTCCTTTCATTTCCGTCAAGAAACGTTGAGGTTATTAATGATGTTCAACTTATCCATTTTGTACGTCAACAATTTCCTTTGGCATACTGCACAGGTAGCATTTATCATCGGATCATTTTGAAACTTGGTATGTGTGTTCAGGGTGACCTCTAGATGAGAGCTATTGATTTTCTTTCATTTTCAGCCGTTTTTGTTAGCAACAACCTTTGAACTTTGTGCATCAATTTTTGCTTTGGCTTGCCCTGCAGGGTGCATTCATGAATGGATTGCTTTGGAACCTTGTTTGGGCTGACCTCTAGATGGGCACTATTGATTCTCTTTCATTCCGTTGAGAAACATTGCCATTAGCAACAATGTTTAACGTAACCATTTTGTGTGTGGACAATTTCCTTTGGTACACTGTGCAGGTCTCATTTATCATTGGATCATGTTGAAACTTGGTATGCTTGTTTGGGCTGATATCTAAATAGGAGCTTTTAATTTTATTCCATTTCTGCCGGGAAACGTTACCGTTGGCAATGACATTCAACTTATCTATTTAGACGTCAACAATTTCCTTTGGAACACTTAACATTTACAATTCGATCACTTTGAAACATGGTGGGCTTGTGTTTAGAGAGACCTCTAGATGGGGGGCATTTGATTTTCTTTCATTTCTCTCGAAAAATGTTGCCGAATGTTGCCGTTAGTAATGACCTTTGAACTTGTTGCATTTGTGTATCATCATTTTCCTTTGGCAAGTCCTGCAGGGTGAATTTATGAGCTGGAAACTTGGTATGCATGTTTGGGGTAACCTCTAGATGGGAGCTATTGATTTTCTTCCATTTTCACTAAAAAACAAAAAACATTGCTGTCAGCAATGACCTTTAAAATTAGTGCACTTGTGCGTCAACATATTCTTTTGGAATGCCCTATAGAGCCCATTTATGAATGGATTGCTTTGAAACTTGGTTCAGGTTTGTTAAAAAAACGTTGCTGTAGTAACGGCTCCTGAACTTGGTGTATTTGTGCATCAACATATTCATTTGGCACTGTCAGAGAGGAAAGTGCCCAGAGACAAAAATCCTTGAAAATCATTTTATCAAAGCCAAATGCGCTTGCTTAATGCCAAAGGTAGAACCCGAGAGGAGCCACAGGTGAGTGCTGATCATATGTGCAGGGATCTGTGTGCTGAGACAAAAATTGAAGCCTGCCTTCATTTATTTATTGGTGTTTAAGGTCACATACTTCTGCACAATGGCTAATCATGACCACAACATGGAGATAAAGTCAAGGTCAGTTAATTGTTTATACCCCAATGTTGCCTATTTTAGAGGACTTGTACCCCAAGCATTAGTGACTGGGTCATATTTTACCAGTGAAACAGAGCTTGTTTACCACAGTAAACAAGCACTGCTTCACTTCACGGAGCCAATCTGCCTCATTGAAAATCACTATCCCTGAACACTTGACGGACAAAACCTGTAACGAAAATCCCTGAATAAGGGAAATCCCTGAAAACTTTCATCCCTGCACCCTCTATAGGGTACATTTATGAATAGATTGCTTTGAAACTTGGTATGCGTGTTTGGGGTGACCTCCAGTTGGTAGCTATTGATTTCCTTTAATTCCATTAAAAAACGTTGCTGTTAGCACCAACCTTTGAACTTAGTGCATTTGTGCAGCAACTTGTGAATTTTGCACTCCCAACAGGGCATATTTATGAATTTCCATCAAAAAAAGAAACAAGAGGCCCCAAGAAGCTTTAATCGCTCACCTGACAAAGTGGTTGAAGGAAGTATTTTAGGTCACATTCAGTTAGTCATAGTTCATCAACACCGCAGAGGAATGAAGTCATGAAATTAATCATAACTCTGGTGTCCAAGACAGATGATTATTATCAAAGGTCTTCCTGATTGCTTCCAATTCTATCAGCAGGAGACAAGTACTGCCAAACTTCCAACAGTTTTTTGTCAGTTTGAAAAGCAAATTTTATGGAAAATCACTTAGGAATGGTTTTGAACAAACTTGAACCTCACATCCCCCCAACCACAAAGAGAGTCCAAAATAATAAGCCAGGGACTCGAATTGAACAAACTTGAATCTGATCCCCCTGGAGATGTTATATACCAAATATGAAAAGAGTCTAATTGATGGTTCAGGAGAAGATTTTTCCAATAGTGAACCCAAATAATCCAGAGGCCCCATTCGAATAAGACAGTATAACATCCATTTCCCCCGCCAACTTTTATGTCATGATGGGAATAATCTCATTATCGACCTGGACATGTACTCATACCCAATAATGTCACTCACCAATTATCATTTAATTTCTTTAATTGCAACTTAAAATATCTTCCAAAAACCTGCAATTTTGGTAAAATTCAAAGTCGACAAGGGCTATAATTCTGGAAAAATTATTCAAATCAAAACTTCCTTCCCATGTGCACACATCATACTCCACACCAAGTTTAAAAAAAATTCAATGAAAAATGCAGGAGTTGAGCGAACAAGCATTTCTGACGGAAATTTTGCTATTACCAAGGGTGGTAACCACGTAAAATTTGTCGTATTGAAAATTCCTGACAACATGCACATCTACACTTGATACTGATACTTCAGACCAAGTTTTGTAAAAATCTAATAAAATATGTATGAGGAGTTAAGGAGATGCGATGGAAATTTTGCTATTTCCAAGGGCTGTATTCACACAAAATTTGTTGCATCGAAACTTCCTGACCACATGCACATCTACACTTGATATGGATACTTTTTGTAATGAAAGTGTCAATGACACTGTAGCTCAACTTCATGAACTTGAACTTGGTAAGTTATAAGTGAAATGGCAATATTGAAGATCATGGGTACCAATGTTATTTGTTGAAATTTAAACATAACAGCATTACTCAAGGTTCAGAATGACATCCTCCTTAAAATGGAGTCTGGAAGGGTAACATTGCTTGTTCTTTTAGACCTTAGTGCTGCTTTTGACACTGTTTGTCATAAAACTCTGCAAGTGACAATGAATTCTGATTTTGGACTTAATGGTGTTGCTGCTAAGTGGCTATCATCATACCTCAAGAATAGACAGCAGCGTGTATCAATAAACGGTAATCTGTCAAAAGACTTCCATTTTGAATATGGAGTCCCACAGGGCAGTTGCCTTGGTCCTGTTCTGTTTCTATTCTATATTTCAAAAATGTTCACCATCATTGAATCGCACCTGCCTGACACCCATGGTTATGCTGATGACACACAGGTCTATTTCTCTTTTCGACCATCAATCAAGGATCAAACTAAAGCTCTAGAAACTATTGAATCCTGTATTTCGGACATTCGCACATGGATGGTTTCAAACAAATTAATGATAAATGATGATAAGACTGAATTCCTAATAATTGGTTCACGACAACAACTCACTGAAGTTGACATCAATTCAGTGAAGGTAGGAAATTCCGCCATCAGTGCAAGCAAGTGTACGTAATCTTGGTGCCTTCTTCAACTCTATCATGTCTATGGACAGTCTTGTTACAAATATGTGCAATAAGGCTTTCAGAGGTCTTTACAAAGTTAAACAGATAAGACAGTTCCTCACAAAAACCCTAGTTCATGCCTTTGTAACTTCACATTTGGATTATTGTAATGCCTTACTGTTCAACCTTCCCCAATATCGGTACTCTCGCCTGCAGATGGTACTAAATGCATCAGCCCGAGTGGTATGTATCTGTACGATCTCAACACATCACTCCTGTTCTGAGGGATATGCACTGGCTGCCAGTCAAGTACAGAATAATTTTCAAAACTTTATTATCAGTTTTTAAGACACACAACAACATGTCATCAGCCTACTTAGAAGAGCTCCTTAATACCAAGAATGTGTGTCAATACAACCTGAGGTCCGATGGTAAAATGCTGCTACATGTTCCAAAACATAGGTGTAAGACATTTGGAGATAGGTCATTCTCATTTGCTGGCCCTCACTTGTGGAATAACTTACCAGAACACCTAAAAAGACTGTCAAATGTCAACCTTTTCAAGAAAGATCCCAAAATATACCTGTTTCAAAAAGCCAATAAGTGATGTTCTTGACTGTAAGATACTGTATATATTCCGACTGAATATTTGCACGAGCTCAGTAACATGTATAATGCCTTAGAATATGGTTCTATATCTTCTGAACTGTACTTTTGGCGCTATATAAATGTGTATATTATTATTATTATTATTGTGTGTGTACAACGTCAGAGTATTCCATGCTTTTTAAATGTAAACTGAAAGGCTGGCTAAAGGAAGAATGTTGATACATAAATGCAGTATGTTCCAAGGTTATTATAAATGGCAACTTTTTTCACAGAAATGAATTCTAATCAATAGCTCTTATCTAGAGGTCCCAAAAATGGGAGCGTGCCAAAGGAAAATATTGATGCCTGACTAAACTAAGTTCAAAGGTCATTGACAGCAGTGAGACCTTTTGATGCAAATGGAAGAAAACTGATAGCTCCCATCTTGTGGTCACCCCAAACAAGCATGCCAGGTTACAAAGCAATCTGATCATAAATGTGCCCTGTTTGGTGTGCCAAAGTGAAATATTGAAGTCTGACTTTAATTTCTAAGAACATTGCCAGCAGCAACATTTTTTGATGGAAATGGAAGAAAATCGATAGCTCCCATCTAGAGGTCACCCCAAACAAGCATGCCAGGTTTCAAAGCAATCCGATCATAAATGTGCCCTGTAGGGTGTGCCAAAGGGAAATATTGAGGTCTGACTTAACTAAGTTCTAAGAATATTACTAGCAGCAACACGACTGTCTAACAACAAAAATTCAAAACCTTTATGCACATCTGGAGACCCTATCTGAACATATGAACACACTTTAAGCATTTTGATACAAAACCCCTAGGAGCCTTTTGCCGGAAACTGATTCTCTAATAAAAAAAGTGGCGCTATGCATGCCACATAGGACCAAAGCAAAAGTTTGAAAACTTTATGCACATCTACAGACCCAACCTGAACATATGAACACACTTTTATCATTTCGAATTAAAACCCCCAGGCGCTTTCACCGGAAACAGATTCTCTAATGACAAAAGTGGCGATACGGGCACCACATGGGGCTGAATTAAAAATCAAAAACCTTTATGCTCATCTGGATGTCCCACTGCAATGTATGAATACACTTTCAATGTTTCGAATTAAATCCCCTTGGAGTCTTTCGCCGCAAACCGTTTCTCTAACAACAAACGAGGTGCTAAGGGCGCCACATAGGGCTGAAACATTTATGCACATCTAGAGACCCTACCTGAACATATGAACACAATTTCAGCATTTCGAATAAAAACCCCTAGGAGCCTTTTGCTGGAAACCGATTCTCTATCAACAAAAATGGCGCTACGAGTGTCACACAGGACCGAATCAAAACTACATAACCTTTATGTACATCAAGTGACCCTACCGGTACATATGATCACACTTTCGGCATTTCGAATTTGAACACCTGGGAGCTTTTGCCGGAAAACCAATTCTCTAACGCCAAAAGTGGCACTAAGGGCACCACTTGGGTCCGAATTAAAAATACAAACCCTTTAAGCACATCTAGATATTCCACTGAAACGTAGGAACACATTTTCAACATTTCGAATTAAAACCCCTCGGGGCTTTTCACCACAAACCGATTCTCTAACAACAGAAGTGGTGTTATGGGTGGCCCAAGGGATGAAATAAACAAGCCAAGACCAATACCGGGTCTGGACCTGCGTCGCTGCATGCAATAAGTATCGGCAAACAGGAAGTGGCTGCACAGCAGATCTGAAAATTAGATACACGATACAACTCATAATTATGAAGCAGCAGACCAAATATAAAATCATTCCCTTTCAAAGAAGCCAAGAAAACTTTGACGGAAGAAGTGTTTCGGGCGGACGGACGGAGTCGAGTGGTTACTAGACCTGCTCTGCCGCTGGCGACGCAGGTAAAAATCCAAAACCTTTATGCACATCCAGAAACCCCATTGGAACATATTAACACATTTTCAACATTTCAAATTGAAACCCCTACGAGCCTTCCACCGAAAACTGATTCTCTAATGACATAAGTGGTGCTATGTCTGCCACATGGGGCCGAATCAAAAATCTGAAACCTTTATGCACATCTAGAGACCCTACTGGAACATATGAACACATTTTCAATATTTCAAATTAAAACCCCTTGAAGCCTTTCACCACAAATTGGTTCTCTAACAATGAAAGTGGCGCTATGGGAGCCCCACAGGGCCAAATAAAAAATCCAAAACCTTCATGAACATCTAAAGACCCTACTTTAACATATTAATACTCTTTCAATGTTTCGAATTAAAACCCCCTAGACGTCTTTCGGAAGAAACCAATTCTCTAATGACAAAAGTGATGCCCCAGGGGGCTGAATCAAAAATCCAAAACCTTTATGCACATCTAGAGACCCTAAGGGAACATATTAACACACTTCCAATGTTTCAAATTAAAACCCCTAGGAGCCTTCCACTGTTAACTGATTTTCTAACAATAACAAAAGGGGTGCCACAAGGGGCCGAATCAAAATTCTGAAACCTTTATGCACATCTACAGATGCTAAATGAACACCTCAGCATAGTTTATATGTTTTGAATTACATACTCTTGGGATATGTAGTTTGGTCGGGACAGAGGGGATGGACGGAGATCACCACAATATCCCAGCTTTTTTTAAAAATGCAGGGATAACAAAAGTGGTGCTACGGGTGCAACACGAGGCCGAATCAAAATTCTGAAACCTTTATGCACATCTACAGATGCTACCTGAACATCTCAGCATAGTTTAAATGTTTTGAATTACATACTCTTGGTGATATGACATATGGACAGGACGGATGGGATGAATGGACGGATGGAGATCACCACAATATCCACGCATTTTTTTAAAATTGCGGGATAAAAACACATGAAATTTTCCAAGTTGATAAAGGGCAATAACTCTTGACAAAAACATAGAGAGTCTGTCCTTCTACCAGGATAAATTGTGCAAAATTGCAGATGGCTGTCTTGAAAGGTGTGAGTGTGGTGTATGACAATACAACTTCAAGACAGACAGACTGATGGACATGAGAAATAATATATACCCCCACCAGGTAGGCGTGGGTAAAAACAAATTGGTGAGAAATGTCTCCACAGGGAAATACATGAGGCTTTGTCCACCCATGTATTTATTTGTCCTATGAGATTGTGTCCATTTGGCATTTTGTCTGTCATTCAAAATCACTGTGTTTTTATTATGCATGGCCTTTTCATCTTTTTTGACCATGCTTCCCACTTTAGACGACTCCCATGCATGTGTTTGTTACCCCTATTATGCAAGTAAAATAAGTGCTGGCTCACTTCCCTGGGCTCCTAAAGAAAAGATTATCACTTGTACTAAAACTCTCCTTGTGAATTCCCTACACAGTTGTTATTCAAAATTTGAAGAAAAAAAAGGAAAGAAAAGAAGCACCAGCAATTTTTTAGCTGATAGACTGCTTGGCCAAAACTGTCAGTGGTTAAAGAGTGAGTGTTTGAGTGGGGATTGGGCTGAAATATAAGCAGGAATTCTGTACCCTGTAAAAATTGTGATCAGAGAAGCAATTAGGGTGAGTTCAGGGCATTTACCCATAAAGGCCCATTTCCGACTTTTACAACCTCAGAACAGGTACCCTAAACATGCAATCTTGAGATCCTGCTGAAAATAGACATATTATCTTGGCAGTGGTTTCTAATCAAGTCTTGGGTGCCTAAATGGGCAGCCAAGACTTAACTAAAAGTCAATGCTTAGTTACTAGCAATGCACAGCTAGTGGTCTAGTGGAGATTGAAGAAATTTGTCCAGCCCTTAAGTGTTAAGGGACTGCAAGCTTCAACCTTAGTCTACTAATATCCAAAAAAAACACCCTATCAAACAATAGGCATACACTGTGTAATTTGACATGCCATTGGGATGGTCACTACTCTGACGCCGTCATCGATAATCGCAATTTGAAAATTAATTTTTTTGGTAATGAGGATGCCAAATGGAGTAATAAGCAATTAAGTGTGTAGACATATCAGCTAGGTCAATAATACTAGTGTAGCCAAAACTCATTCATACACAGTTTTCAAATATTTAGAACACTGTCAGCTAACAAAGTGAGCCCCCAGCTACCCTCCCCCCCAACTCTGTAGTCCCCATCTGTGGTTCATAAACTAAACTTTTGCTGGTGCTTCTTTGCTTGAAAGAGTCTGGTGGCAAGTAGGTGTCAGAACTCTTTTTGCTGGAAATCTATCTCTTTACACAACATGACTAGAAGGCACCACTTGCAAAAAAAAACCCCAAAAAACCAAAAAACAAGAGATGTGACTGGCCCAGACGGGCCTTTCATCTGCCCCCCCCCCCCCCCCCCCCCCCCCCCCCACACACACACACTTATTATCGCAGGTGCACATATGGTAGTGAACATCCATAACAAGAACATCCATATCCATCCCATGGACAAGATGATTCCAGTATAACCCAGAATTATATATAAAAAATTCCTGAATGGGCAACACAAAAAATAAGATTCCTGAGGATTTTTTTTAAAAATTGGTAATGGAAGGAAGGTTTCCTTTTTGTTTCGTGATATAAGAAATACACAGAATGTCATGATGTATAATTGTGTTCGTCAATTCGGCACAAATGCCACTACATGAGGATAGAATGAGAGGTGCAGCTCTTGAGTTCTATCCTTCTGAGATGAAATGAGTGACATATTGATGAATGTATTCACACATCATGGCATTCGGTGTTTATTACATGCCTCTGTCACACAGAATCCATTAATTTTCAAACATCACACAGCGAAAATTTCAAACTTTAAAACTCTTTGTTTTTGTTGGTCAGCTGCTTGAAAAAAACCCCAAAACTCCTGTGTAATTAGCAAGCATGTGTGACAGATAGGTGTATCCAAATAGATTATCTATTCATATTTTTAAGAAAATTAGTTGCCGTTATCTGGGCGATATTCACTTCAATGTCAGGACTTCAGTGTTATAAAATCACTCCCAATTTACAGAATAATTTTAATTTCGTTAATTTTGGTGATGAACAAAAAACATTTTCAACTGACATTCGATTTATCGACTGTGAACACAGCATCGGAATTGATCTAGGTCAGACTGCGACATTTCTATTTGCCGGTTACAAAAAATGGGTGGAGTTTAGTTCTTTTTGATGGATCCATGACGTTATGTGGAAACAGAAATCTGTATGGAACAAGTGTTCCGTACACATTTATAAATACGAACCTGGAGGAAAACTAATAGGCATGTAATAAACTTGAAATACAGCATTGCATTTGCCTTATTATTGACTAACCCAAACTGAAATGAGCATAAATAATATCATTTATAACAGTTTTAATGTAAGAAATAAATTGAGAAAAAGATGTATTTAATATTTGAAAACAATAATAAAAAATAAAAACTGATTCTACAGGTCAACACATCCTCCAAATGTGGGTCAACTCCTCAATGCCAATGAAGTATTTTATCCTGGGATGATATAAAAAAAAAAAACAGTTTGGAGATCTCATTTCATTCCAGTCTCCCTTCCTCTCATGCAATACATTTCAAGGAGTTTCTTTGCAGTACTTTGTCGTGATTATGACAATAAAGTTAATTGTGAACCAAACCAATGATTGTATTGAATATTCTTTCATGGTTCCTGTGGGGCCATGGATTCAAGGAATGGCCTTGAATTTGATTAAGGGTCAATCGAGGCCTTAAAATCCTGGAAAATGTGTGAAGAGGCCTTGAAACTCATGAAATAAAAATGCTAACGAAACACCGAATCATAACTATGCAATTTTATATGCCAGAGTTCGTGAAGGCATGGCCCTATCTAGGACCCTCAGGTTATTACCCCCTCCTCCCACTTCCCTTCAAGGGAAGTGGGAGGAGGAAGTAATAACCAGAGGGTCCTAGTTAGGACAAGTGAAGGCAGGCCATGAAAATCCTTGAATCTGACAACTGAATGGTAGTGAAAAATGCTGAAATATGTTGTGAAATGGCCTCAAATTTTATCAGTCCTTGCTTGCAGGAACCCTGTCTTTGCTTTACAGTTACAAACTGTCCCACGATAATGAGACTTCCCCTGCTGCAATCTCACAATGAATTGTCTGATCGAATATTCATCTTCTGGTTATTGTTTTCTCTTCTTAAAATTTGTGATATCAGGTCATGACAAAACATGAATTTAATTTTTTTTTCACCTCTTCTAAACAATTTAAATTTTTACATCAAAAACATACCTGATGACCCTTCACTGTTATGAGCTCAATGAGAACATTCTAAAAAGGGGTCATAAGGTATGCTTGAGAGGCAAGAATTGAAAAAAGTAGAGTTCCTAGGGGGCCAAAAGAACTCATCCATTCATAGTGGTCTTGCAAAGATGACTTATGGGGGGGGGGGGGGGGGGGGGGGGGGCAGTTGCGGTGTAAACTGAATTTGTACCGACTGTCGTGACTCAAATTCCGACTGAAGAAATATTCCAACTACATCATCAAGGCATAATTCCCATTGACAAATATTCTGACTACATGTACACCATCAAGGCATGTCCTGATGATGTAGTTGGAATATTTGTCAATGGCTATTATAGACAAGCAACTAAGGAAATTTGTTTGTGGATAAATACATGTAGTAATCATGAAGCATTGGCTTCCCAACTTTTTATTTAATTGGCGCATACCAGGCTCAAAATCTGTCAGGGTCAAATCCCAAAATCCCCAATCAGCCACAGACCTCCATTTGCATGAGACTGACTGCATGTGTGTGATTACCAACAAGAACGATTCGATATCTAAGACTCCAATCCAGATGAAAATACCCTGCCTTGAAATTCGGGAGGGTGGCACATTCTCTAACCCCCCACACCCAGTTACACCCCTACCCAACAAAAGTTCAACAAGTCTTCAAAAAGAGATACAAAGATTTTTAAAAAACAATCAGTATTTACCAGATATAAAAATGTAAAACTGGGAGGGGGTGGGTGGGGCTTGGAGGAGATTTTTCTTAGTTTCCTCATTAGGCTTAAAAAAAAAGTTAAAAATCTTTTCTCGGGCCCTTCCACATGATCATATTGGCTGCTGCATGCTCTCTTTTTAAAAATAAAAATTAAATGGTTAATGTTTGATATTTTACCTTAGTTAATAAAATTGATAAATTAGTCCCTTCAGTGCTAAAGCATTGCAAAGCCTTCTTGTACTCAAGGCACAAAATACACACCACCCAATGCTATACTGTAGATTATGGAGGCCTAAAACATAACACAAACCAAGAACATGAACTTTTGATGGCAAAGAAATAATTACAAAAATCAAAAATAAAATAAAAAACTGTCCGCCAACATGTAATTTTACCAAAAAAAAAATGGCCTGTGAAACAGAAGATTTACTTTGTGGAGCCTTACCAAATACATTAGAATTGGGATAGTGATGGGGGACTGACGGGCATCAAAATGTCTCAGTTGCTTTATTTTTTTTTCTCTTTACCCCAATGTTCCAATTCTGGAGGCCCTAAATATCATCCTAGATATTATTTTTAACCAAATCATCATTACATCAAACATGAAAACCTTTGAGCTGTTGTTTGGGTGAAGATATTTTAAAAGCTTTCTTCACAGTGTTGAAAGTCTGAGGGTCCCATGAGACCCTTAGCCCTTCGCCCAACACTTGCAAAAGGCATTTGTGGATAAAAAAAACATTAATCTTTTGCTTCCATAACTTATTATCCTCAGGAAATGAACTTTTTGCAGTTAGGGGTAATAAGCTATGCTTTGCAGAAAACATTTTTGAATAGTGCTGGTGGGAAATGTGTATTATAGTAAGTAGCAAAACTGGAAATAAGCAGACTTGTTATTTGCAGGAAAACAGAAAGCGGTACCCAGAGGATAAACTGTCCAACTGTATAGGATAGCATCAGTTGTGCAAAGATATTACACATAAAACATGGAAACTTGGGCAAAAGAGCTTTTTTTAAATATTTTCTCATTACTCACAGTGTTAAAGTCGGGAGGGGGTGGGGGGCAGGGACTTTATTTGAACATACTTGTAATATATTCTCACAAAGATGTTACATTCCATATTTCAAAACATTTGGAGAAGTAATTTGGGAGAAGATTTATTGAATGTTTTCCACATCATGTAGTGTTGGATTCCCATAACACTCCTAAATATGACTCCTCAAGCTAGATTTGAACAAACTTGTAAATATTCTTCACAAAGATGTAAAATGTCAAACGTGAAACCTTTGGGGACAGTGGTGTGCAGAAGAATATTTTTTTAATCTTTTCCTCACTACCCCACAGTGATAAAATCTGGGGATCCCATGACACCCTCAAATATAATCCCAGGGGACTGATTTGAACAAACTTGTCAAATTTACTTACAAAGATGTTACAGGTTATATATCGAAAAATCAGCTGTAATGGTTTGGAAGAAGTTTTTAATGTTTTTTCCATTTTGCTGTTTGAGAATCCCATGGGCACGATTTGAACATACTTTTAAATTATCCCCACCAGGATGTAAAATGTTAAATGGTTGAGTGCTAGAAACCACTATCTGGGTTTTCAAAAAAATGAGGGTACCAAAGCAAAAACCAACATTCTCCTTCCTCATGTTTCATATTCAGTCAAATGCAAATAATATTTTGTTTATATAAATTTGTTTTGTGGGCACTCTCCAATAATTTGTAATAAAACAAATATTGAATAACAAATTAAGACCACCAAAAGCAAACTAGCCCTCAACCAGTTAAATATAGAGGCATTCGAACTGTTGATTTGTGAAAAGAATATTTTTAAATGTTCTTCCCATTACCTACAGTGTTAAAATGTTGCCTCCTCCTCCCACCATATGTGGATCAGGATTTTCTTGCCCACTTTGACTATACTGCTCCTAAGGATGCCCATACCAATATCACTTACTTCTGTTGTAGTCCACAGAAAAGGACCCTCAAAAAGACTGTTCTATTTTTAGCCCCTATGAGTCCCCTTCGTGCACAGAAAAATATTTTCCTCAAGAGCATGTCACCCACTTTCATTTGATTTCTAAATTTTATTCAAATCAGGGTTCTGAAAAGTGAAAATTTGATTTGGGTCAAAAATCACCATGCTCCTTCCAGAATTATTCTAAATATTTTCCCTCAGACCTCATTTGAAAAACTTCACTTCACAAGGAAGTTGAAAAGTGAATATCAAGCCAATGCTTTATTGATTCATGAGGAGAATATATAACAAGAGCACCGCCTAGCGGGGCAAAATACGCCGTCAAAATTGGAACATGCACAAGTTTCTCTGGGGTAAAGTTTGAAATTTTTGTTGACTCGACTATGTCTGACCCCCTCCAATCATTGCCTATCTGGGGTAAAGGGTAATTCACCTGTTTTCACATTTTCATATTAAGCGATCTAAGGTCATCACAAAATAAAATGAAATGAAAGTGTCAATGACACTGTAGCTCAACTTGACAAACCTGAACTTGGTAAGTTGTAAGAGAAATGGCAAAATTGAAGATCATTGGTACCAATGTTCTTTGGTGAAATTTCAACATAACAGCATTGTGTGTGCACAACGTCAAGAGTAATCCTTGAATTTATAAATGTAAACTGTAAGACTGGCTAAAGGAAGAATGTTGATACACAAATGCAGTAAGTTCAGAGGTTATTGTAAATGGCAACATTTTTCACAGGAATGAATGCTAATCAATAGCTCTTATCTAAAGGTCTCGCCCAATGAGCACACCAAGTTAAAAAAAAAATCCTGATAAATGTGGCCTGTAGGCCATGTCAAAGAGGAATGTTGATGCACAAATGCAATAAATTCTAAGACTGTTGCTACAGCAACAGTTTTTGATGGAAATGAAAAGAAAATCGATAGCTCCTATCTTTGTCACCCTGCATAAGCATACAAAGTTTCAAAACAACCTGATAATGAATGCACCTTCTGAGGCATGCCAAAGGAAGATGTTGATGCACAAATGCACTAAGTTTGAATGTCATTGCTTGTGGCAATGTTTTTTTCTCTTTTTTATGGAAATTCATAAATATACCCTGCAGAGAGTGTGAAAGGGATAAGTTGCTACACAAATGCAGTAAGTTCAAAGGCTGGTGAAAACGACAATAAGTTTTAAAAGGAAATGAAAATAAATGCGACCTGTGAGGTGTGCCAAAGGAAATTGTGGATGTACGTCCTAACGTAGTATGTACGTACGTACGCCGACGGACGAGAAGTGATGACAATAGCTCAGCTTGACTTTGTCATGTTGAGCTAATAAATGTGCCCTATAGGGTGTGCCAAAGGGAAATATTGAGATCTGACTAAACTAAGTTCTAAGAACGCAGCGGCAACATTTTTCGACAAAAATTGAAGAAAATCGATAGCTCCCATCTGGAGGCCACCCCAAACAAGCATGCCTGGTTTCAAAGCAATCCAATCATAAATATGCCCTGTAGGGTGTGCCAAAGGGAAATATTGAGGTCTGACTAAACTAAGTTCTAAGAACGTTGGCAGTGGCAACATTTTTTGATGGAAATGGAAGAAAATCGATAGCTCCCATCTAGAGGTCACGCCAAACAAGCATACCAGGTTTCAAAGCAATCCAATCATAAATGTGCCCTGTAGAGCATGCCAAAGGGAAATATTGTGGTCTGACTAAACTAAGTTCTAAGAACCTTGGCCCTGGCAACATTTTTTGACGGAAATTGAAGAAAATCGATAGCTCCCATCTAGAGGTCACCCCAAACAATCATGCCCGGTTTCAAAGCAATCCAATCATAAATATGCCCTGTAGGGTGTGCCAAAGGGAAATATTGAGGTCTGACTAAACTAAGTTCTAAGAACGTTGGCCGTGGCAACATTTTTTGACGGAAATGGAAGAAAATCGATAGCTCCCATCTAAAGGTCTCCCCAAACAAGCATACCAGGTTTCAAAGCAATCCGATCATAAATGTGCCCTGTAGGGTGTGCGAAAGGGAAATATTGAGGTCTGACTAAACTAATTTTTAAGAACGTTGGCCGTGGCAACATTTTTTGAGGGAAATTGAAAAAAATCGATAGCTCCCATCTAGAGGTCACCCTAAACAAGCATACCAGGTTTCAAAGCAATCCAATCATAAATGTGCCCTGTGGGGTGTGCCAAAGGGAAATATTGTGGTCTGACTAAACTAAGTTCTAAGAACGTTGGCCGCGGCAACATTTTTTGACGGAAATTGAAGGAAGTCGATAGCTCCCATCTAGGGGTCACCCCAAACAAGCATACCAAGTTTCAAAGTGATCTGATCATAAATGCGACCTGTGAAGTGTGCCAAAGGAAAATGTGAACTTACGTACTAACACACTAACGTACGTACGTACATATGTACGTACATACGCTGACGGACGAGAAGGGATGGCAATAGCTCAGCTTGACTTTGTCAAGTTGAGCTAAAAGTGGTAGCATCCATTTTATTCATAAGATAACTTCTAAAGGGCTGCAAGGCTGTTGTAGAAGATTCTCCTCGCCGTTTACAATGGTAGCATCCATTCATTGACAGGTTAACTTCATTGATAATGATTGATGGTAGGTAGCGCCAAGGAAAAGGACATTTTGAGGATCATAACAGCTATAAACGACGAGGATTCTTGTCGTTTAAAAATAAAATGGCATTACCTGCTCCTGTCACATGCACAACAATTGATGATCAACATGGGTGCAAAGTTAGAACAATAAAGCAAGTGAAATGATTGAGTAGGCAACACAGTAGCGTAATGTTTCAAGTACAAAAAGGAGACATAACTCTGAAAATATAAAACAGAGTTACCTGCTCTTGTCACATGCACAACAGCAATTGGTGATCAACGTGTGCAAAGTTTGAACAATATAGCATATAAAATGTTGAAGAAGAAGGCGACACAATACTGTAATGCTTAAGTACTAAAAGGGGCATAACTCTGGAAATACAAATGGAGTTACCTGCTCTTGTCACACGCACAATGACAATTGGTGATCAACATGTGTGCAAAGTTTGAACAGTGTAGCATGTAAACCTTTGGAGGAGTAGGCGACACAAAAATTGTTTACGGACGTTCTTACACGTTCTTACTTGTGGGTTTTTCCCATGTTAAACCCTAACCCCACAAGGTCAAAAAATTAACCCCACAGTGCAAAAAATAACCCCACAAGTGGCCACTGTACTAACCCAACCCCACAACTACCACTGACCCTAAATTGTAAACCCCACAATGTACCTCTGCTAAGCCTGGACAGACAGACAGACGGATGACACAACATAATACGGCCGTCAAAAAATGACGGGTGTATAAAAAACTAAGATGAATTTTGTAACATTTCCTACCAATGAACAAACTGAATATCACACACTAAACATCACTCACATGAAATTCTGGTAGAATCAAGCTAGAAGGTTTGGAGAAGACTCAATTACCAATTTATAATGGATGCTGGACAAAAAATCAATGACTATCGCTCACGCTGATTTTCAGAGTGCAATGAAAATACATCGATTGTGAATAGTGCTGGCTGGACCATGAATGGGTAACATTCATTCACAATCATTGATTGTTGCCTTGGCTAGGGATATCTTACATTTGTTCATCAAAATTATTTTCCTGAAATTTATTGTCGCATGTTTGTTTCAGGCACATGGGCTAATAAAGCTGCCAACAACAAAAAACAAATTTCCTGTTTTATATTCTCTTGTTCTCATTGCTGGAAGGTGGGGAAGCTTGTTATGAGAACAATATGTATCATGAAAATAAATCCAAGCAGTTTCTGTATATAAAACAAGGTGTCATCAGATTACTTTAATCATTTACCTAACAAGACTACCGGGCAACACTTGTAAAAAAGCTTCCTAAATAACAAAAATTTTCATTTTTTTTTTCTCTCGGAGCATAGCTTATGATCCCTGACTGGAATGAACACAGCTTGTTCCAATGAGGGGGTCATAAGATATGTAATGAGTCAAAAATTATAAACTTAGAATTCTTTGAGTTCTTGTATATCATGTTGGTAGATATGGCCACTACGTTAGGTAAAGGGTTAGAGAGACAATGGCACAATGCACTAGTAAATCTGTTTTTGCATTTTACATCAGTTTATATATAAAAAAGTCTATTTTGTAACTTCGTGCATAGCATGAGCTAAATATTCTACATTTGATGAAGTTACTCCTGCCATAGAAATTCTTCCATCTTTTGTTAAATAAATTGAGAATTCTTTAATCAATCTTTCAACCTGTAATGAAATAAATAAATAACATGATGATATTATGAATCTGAAATTGTACCAGCTTTTAGAATCAAAATTTTAATTTTCTAAAATAAGAGATAACACTGAACAAGGCTTACGCATCACTTATGCGGGGTTGAGTTTTTTCGCACCTGTAAGGCTCATCATTATAAGAAATCAAATCCACTGATATTTGTTCAAGTTATTGCACTATCAAACTGAAAACAGGAAAAAATTAACTAACTTCCAGTTTTTGAACCCCTTCAAGACATTAAGAAAGTCTCACATGCTAAATATTGACCAAATCCATAGATATTTGTTCAAGTTATCACAGTAACAAGCTGAAAACAGGCAAAGATTAACTAATCAAGGACCACAACTCTGCTCAGTGTGGCCAAACTGTACCATTTTCCGAACCCATTCTAAGAAAGTTTCACATAATAAATATTGACCAACATTGATTGATATTTGTTCAAATTATCATGCTAACAAGGGTGATGCCCACCCAACCACTCCACCGCCCGCAGACCGACATCATCAAACTACAGGTAAAGTTTTTCTAATAGGGACCCAAAACTTTACCCAGGGTAACAACTGTCTGACATGTGAACAAGATCCTCAAATATAACCTGTCAATTTGATCTTATTATACAGACTGAACAAGGACTGGGCACATCAAAATTAAAGTCATACTGTCTGAGACCTTCACCTGGATATATGGCCTTGGGTGATGATAATGACACACCTTTGAGGTGTACATTACAGTTGTGTGGAGAATGAACAAGACAGGAACAGATGAACAGACAGACAATCAAGTGGACAAAGTAGCGCTGGACTAAATGCTTTCCCAAATTAATTTGTGGGGCATAGAAAGTAAGGAAAGGTTTTAAGTAAAACTTTACCTATTTGTAGTTATAAGAGTAGGCACAAAGAACCAGATTCTTAGTTGTTGTTCAAAAGTTAGTGGACACTCTTGAGTAGAGATGGGTAACATACCGAAAAACCAAACCGATACCGAAAAACCAAACTGAACCAACTGTTCAATACCAAAACAGACTGAATTTTCAAATTTTCCTACATTCACTATTTATAAGTCCCTGTTGAGGCTTGATAACAGTTGAAAGGTTCATTTTTAACTCAACTTTGGTGAAGCCAAATTTGAGGTATTGTCATGGCCCGCCGTCCGGCTGTCTGTCCGTCGCAAATACACATGGCTCAGGCTAGAGGCCGTATTTATGAACCGATCTTGACGAAACTTCTTGGGTAACTTTGTTATCACTGTGGGACGAGAACGAGTGTTTTGGGGTCCGGTCCGAAATTCAAGATGGCCGCTGGCTGCCATTTTGTACAAAATTAGGTGCAATCAGATTTTTGTGCAGAACTTCCATATGAAAGCTCTGATTTGAATATTTTTTTGTATGAATGTTTAGTACCATGGGATACATCACATATAATACGTTTTTTTTTCTCGTACGTAAATTATGCCAATTAGACTAACTTTGATCCATTTAATGTTACTTTCAGCACTGTAACTGCAACTGCCAATATGGCTTGGGCTAGAGGCTGTATTTATGAACTGATCTTTACGAAACTTCTTGGGTACCTTTGTTATCACCATGGGACGAGAAAGAGTGGTTTTGGGTGCGGTCTGAAATTCAAGATGGCTGCCGGCGGCCATTTTGTACCAAAATTAGTGCAATCAGTTTTTTTGTACAGAACTTCTGTATGAAAGTTCTGATTTGAATAAATTTTTGTATGAATGTTTAGTAACATGGAATACATCACATAAAATACAGGTTTTTTTCTCAAACAGAAATTATGCAAATGTTTGTTTGTTTGTTGGTGGTTAACGTCACATATTTATGCACCATGGCTAATCGTGACACAACATGGAGATGAAGTCAAGTTTAGTCAATCGTTGATCAACATGTTGCCCATTTTAGAGGACTTTCACCCCAAGCATTGGTGACTGGGTCCTATTTTACTAGTAAAGCGGAACTGGTTTACCACAGTAAACAAGTGCTGCTTACTTCCCGAGGTCCCCACAGAGAAATTATGCAAATTAGATGAGCTTTGATTTATTCAGTGCTACTTATACACAGTAATTGCACGTGTCAATACGGCTCGGGCTAGAGGCTGTATTTATCAACCGATCTTTACAAAACTTCTTGGGTACCCTTGTTATCACCTTGGGATGAGAACAAGTGTTTCTGGGTGCGGTCCAAATTTCAAGATGGCTGCCAGTGGCCATTTTGTACCGAAATTAGGTCCAATCAGTAAGTTTTTTGTACACAACTTTTATACGGCTCAGGCTAGAGGCCGTATTTATGAACCGATCTTTACGAAACTTCTTGGGTACCTTAGTTATCACTGTGGGACGAGAACTAGTGTTTTGGGGTGCGGTCCAAAATTCAAGATGGCCACCAGCAGCCATTTTGTACCAAAATTAGTGCAATCAGTTTTTTGTACAGAACTTCTGTATGAAAGTTCTGATTTGAATACATTTTTGTAGGAATGTTTAGTAACATGGAATACATCACAAATAATACAGATTTTTTTCTCATGCAGAAATTAAGCAAATTAGATGAACTTTGATTTGTTCAGTGCTACTTATACACAGTAAGTGCACATGTCAATACGGCTCGGGCTAGAGTCTGTATTTATGAACCGATCTTCATGAAACTTCTTTGGGTACCTTTGTTATCACCTTGTGACAGGAACGAGGATATCTGGGTGCCTTTGTTATCACTATGCTCTGAGAACAAATATTTTTGGTTTCAGTCAGACTCACTCTGGGACTCAAAAGATTTCTTTTCTAGTTTAGCATCTAACTGTCCCCCACCTTTACAATACTTTACCTATATATTTGTTACAGGCTACGGTCAGCATTTATGTACAGACCGTTACAATACTTTGCATGTACCTTTGTTATCAGGTCATTACCTAGATGTTTGTCATTGCTGTGCCACATACTATACATGTACATGTCTTAAACAAGTTGAGCTACAGTGTCATTGACACTTTCATTATGAAAGAAGTGACTGAATTTCTTTTCAGTTTCTTTAACCCTCAATGGACTAGGCAAATATCCCGAATTCCCATTATACTACAACTTGTACTTGTCCAATTGCTTACCAGTGATTTCTGTTCAGGCAGCCATGACCTGACAAGACATCACTGCCAGGTGATTTGTCCATTGTCAGCAGGACCTTCTAAAATACCGAAACCGAACTCAAAATTCCAATACCACCCATCTCTACTCTAAGAGAGGTTTGGCAGAAAAAATTTATCCTGCCATCCTCAAAAATATTTAAAAAATTTATCTTGACCTACATGATTTAAAATTACAGGTGTACGTAAAAATTATTTTAATTATGTATTAGTGAAATATTTTTGTGAAATAATTGAGATAAAGTTTGAGCCCTCATAAGATTTGAAAAGGATTTCTGTTGAAGGTAATCTGAAAACTAATTTCACAAAAGGGAGTGAAAAGTCAGCACCAATGATCTAAACACAGCATATACTCTGCCCATGAATCTGGGCATCTACACAATCAAAATGACATAGTTTGAGACTAACTCGGTGTGTGTTTTCATGTATTGCAGCCCATCTTTTCAATTATTTGAAGCACATTTCAGAGTTTAATAATTTAATTTTTTTATTTATTGGTGTTTAAGATCACATACTTATGCACAATGGCTAATCGTGACAGTTTATGGGTGGAGGAAGCCGGAGTATCAGGAGAGAACCACCAAGCATCGACGAGCAACTGTCAGCTCCTCAACATTCTAACTCTATTCCAGCTCTGCTCAAGCAGGCTTACAGCAGTTGAAAACATGTGCACCATTGACGTGCAGTATGCCTTAGAACACGATGTCATCGTGCCCCCATGTAGGCAACCGGGATAATGTGCCTTGCCCAAGGACACAACGCGTGTCGTCCAGGATGGGTATCGAACTCGGGACCTCTGGCATAGAAGTCCAACAGACTGCCACTGAGCCACCGCGCTCCCTCAGAGTTCAATAAACTTCTACAATTACTGGTGACCTGTGATAAACATTTTCCATTTTATATATCACTATTCCTGTAGCTCGAAGGTGGGGGAGCTTGCTACATGAATAAGAATAAAACGTATCCTTAATGCCAAACCACAGCTGGTTCGTAACCCCCTTCATGATATTATCACTAAAAGCGATACTGGTACATTAAACTAGAGGTAGGTGTAACTGTCTAAAATGGGCCTGTCCATACATTTCCTCGTCATGATTATTCTAAGATGAAAAGGGGCATAACTCGGGCAAAAAAGTCTGACTGAAACTATAATCGCAGGTTCTCATGGTTGTGAACATCCACACTAAATTTCAAAGCAATCGACCCATGAACATCTGAGAAAATCTCAGGACAAAATTCAGGCACTCTATGATGAAAAGGGCCATAACTCTGGCAAAAAAGTCCAATCGAAACTATAATCACAGGTGCACAGGTTCCCATGGCAGTGAACATCCATATCAAGTTTCAAAGGAATCTACCCACAAAGATCTGAGAAAATCTCCAGACAAAATTCTAGGCAATTCCGGCATTCTAAGATAAAAAAGGACATAACTCTGGCAAAAAAAGTCCAACTGAAACTATAATCACAGGTACTCAGGATGCCATGGTAGTGAACATCCATACACAGTTTCAAAGGAATCTACCCATAAAGATCTGAGAAAATCTCCAGACAAATTTCAGTCATTCTAAAATGAAAAGAAGCATAACTGGCAAAAAAGTCTGATCGGAACTATAATCGCAGGTGCACAGGTTCCCATTGTAGTAAACATCCATACCAAGTTTTGAGTAGATTGGCCCATAAATGTCTGACAAATTATGTTTACAGATGGACAAGATGATTCCAGTATACCACCGCAAAAAAACCCTAGAACAGTTTTGTGATGAGCAAATATGGTGAAGTGATTACAAGAAATTTAAGTCCAACAAAGGCAATAACTCTTGAAGAAAATCTTGTTCACAGCTGGTTTGGAATCCCATTTATGATATCACCAAAGAGCTATATATTAAATTTAGACAAAAAATGGTAATGTAATCATAAAATTTTGTAAGTCCAATAAGGGCAATACCTCTTGAAGGGAAACTTGTACATCACTGGTTCACAATCCCATTTGTGATATTATCACCAAAAATGCTGATAGGTTCACCGATCCAATGTCGAGTTGTGATGGCACAAAAGTGGGTTTTATCAACGTATCGTCCGGAAACCAGTTGTTTACAATTTACTATGTGAAGGGTCACTTTGACCCTGACCTTTGACCTAGTGATTCCAAAATAAATAAGGCTCTATATTGCACCAATACCAACCTATCTATTACGTTTCATGAACGTGGGTGGAATCACTGTCAAATTATCATCTCGAAACCAATTGTTTACAATTTATTATGTTCAAGGTCACTGTGACCTTGACCTTTGACCTAGCGAGTCCAACATAAATAGGGGTCTTCCACTCACCTAGGCCAACCTACCTATGAAGTTTCACGAATGTGGGTCAAACCATTATCAAGTTATCGTCCGGAAACCAACTGTTTACGGATTTACTATGTTGAAGGCCACTGTGACCTTGACCTTTCACCTGGCGAGTCCAAAATACAGAGAGTTGTTCCTCTCACTGATGCCAACATACTTATGAAGTTTCATGAATGTGGGCCAAATAATTATCAAGTTATCATCCGGAAACCAATTGTTTTGATTTATTATGTTCAGGGTCATTGTGACCTTGACCTTTGACCTAGCGAGTCCAACATAAATAGGGGTCTTCCACTCACCTAGGCCAACCTACCTATGAAGTTTCCTGAATGTGGGTCAAACCATTATCAAGTTATCGTCCGGAAACCACCTGTTTATGGATTTATTATGTTGAAGGCCACTGTGACCTTGACCTTTCACCTGGCGAGTCCAAAGTAAATAGGGTTCTTCCTCTCACTGATGCCAACCTGCTTATGAAGTTTCATGAATGTGGGTCAAACCATTATCAAGTTATCGTCTGGAAACCAACTGTTTACGGATTTACTGTGCTGAAGGCCACTGTGACCGTGACTTTTCACCTAGCGAGTCCAAAATAAATAGGGTTCTTCCTCTCACTGATGCCATCCTACCTATGAAGTTTCATGAACGTGGGCAGAACCATTATCAAGTTATCATCCGGAAACCAATTGTTTTCATTTATTAAATTCAGGGTCATTGTGACCATGACCTTTCACCTAGCTAGTCCAAAATAAATAGGGTTCTTCGTCTCACAAAGGCCAACCTACATATGAAGTTTCATGAATGTGGGTTCAACCACAGTCAAGTTATCATCTGGAAACCAATTGTTCATGATTTAGTATATTCAAGGTCACTGTGAACTTCACCATTGACCTGGGGAGTCCAAAATAAACAGGGTTCTTCCTCTCACCGAGGCCAACCTACCTATGAAGTTTCATGAATGTGGGCCGCTCCATTATCAAGTTATCGTCCGGAAACCAATTGTTTATGCCTACCCAACCGCCCGCCATTCATCAAACTATAAGTCGAGTTTGACTTTGTCACAACTCGACTAAAAATCTATACATTGAATTTAGGAAAAAATAATTTGAACAGTTTTCTTCTAAATGTGATGACAAGAAATGAGAAGTGATCCGATCATAAATGTGCCCTGTAGGACGTGCCAAAGGGAGATATTGATGCATAACTAAACTAAGATCAAAGATCATTGCCAACGGCAACATTTTTGGACAGAAATAGAAAATGAAAGTGTCAATGACACTGTAGCTCAACTTGTTTAAGACATGTACATGTATAGTATGTGACACAACAATGACAAACATCTAGGTAATGACCTGATAACAAAGGTACATGTAAAGTATTGAAACGGTCTGCACATAAATGCTGACAGTAGTCTGTAAAAAATATATAGGTAAAGTATTGTAAAAGTGGGGTGACAGTTAGATGCTAAACTAGAAAAGAAATCTTTGAGTCCCAGAGTGGGTCTGACTGAACCCAAAAATATTTGTTCTCATTGCACAGAGAACAAAGGCACCCAAAAACACTCGTTCCTCTCACAAGGTGATAACAAAGGTACCCCAAGAAGTTTCGTGAAGATCAGTTCATAAATACAGACTCTAGCCCAAGCCGTATTGGCATGTGCACTTACTGTGTATAAGAAGCACTGAACAAATCAAAGTTCATCTAATTTGCATAATTTCTGCACGAGAAAAAACCCCGTATTATATGTGATGTATTTCATGTTACTAAACATTCCTACACAAATTTATTCAAATCAGAACTTTCAAACAGAAGTTCTGTACAAAAAAACTGACTGCACTAATTTTGGTACAAAAAGGCTGCTGGTGGCCATCTTGAATTTTGGACCGCAGCCAAAAACACTCGTTCTTGTCCCACGGTGATAACAAATGTACCCAAGAAGTTTCGTAAAGATCGGTTCATAAATACGGCCTCTACCCTGAGCCGTATAGAAGTTGTGTACAAAAAACTGATTGGACCTAATTTCGGTACAAAATGGCCACTAGCGGCCATCTTGAATTCTGGACCGCACCCAGAAACACTCGTTCTCATCCCAAGGTGATAACAAAGGTATCCAAGAAGTTTCGTAAAGATCGGTTCATAAATACAGCCTCTAGCCCGAGCCGTATTAGCATTTGTACTTGCAGTGTTGAAAGTAACACTAAATAAATCAAAGTTAGTCTAATTTGCATAATTTATGCACGAGAAAAAAACCTGTATTATATGTGATGTATCCCATGGTACTAAACATTCATACAAAAAAATGATTCAAATCAGAGCTTTCATATGGAAGTTCTGCGCAAAAATCTGATTGCACCTTATTTTGGTACAAAATGGCGTCAGTCTTAAATTTCGGACTGGACCCCAAAACACTCGTTCTCGTCTCACAGTGATAACAAAGGTACCCAAGAGTTTCGTAAAGATTGGTTCATAAATACGGCCTCTAGCCCAAGCCGTGTGTAATGCGCGACAGACGGATGATGGGCCATGACAATACCTCAAATTTGGCTTCGCCAAAGTTGAGCTAAAAATTGAAAGCTCCCATCTATAGGTCACCCCAAACAAGCATACCAAGTTTCGAGCTAAAAATTGATAGCTCCCATCTAGAGATCACCCCAAACATGCATGTCAGGTTTCAAAGCGATACGATGATAAATGTGTCCTGCAGGGTATGCCAAAGGGAAATACTGATGCATAACTGCACTAAGTTCATCAAAGGTCATTGCCAAGGGCAACGTTTTTCGATGGAAATGGAAGAAAATCGATTGCTCCCATCTAGATGTCACCCCAAACAAGCCTACCAAGTTTCAAAGGGATCCAATCATAAATGTGCCCTGTAGGGTGTGCCAAAGGAATATATTTATGCCCGACTAAACCAAGTTCAAAGGTCACTGCCAATGGCAACATTGTTTGACAGAAATGGAAGAAAATTTATAGCCCCCACCTGGACATCCATACCATGTTTCAAAGTGATCCGATCATAAATGTGCCCCGTAGTGTGTGCCAAAGGGAAATAATGATGCAAAAACTAAACTAAATTCAAAGGCTGTTGGAAATGGAAAAAAATTGATAGCTCCCATCTGGAGGTTACCGCAGGAAGCACACCAAGTTTCAAAGTGATATGCTCATAAATGTGTTCTGCAGGATGTGCCAAAGGGAAATATTGATTATTATTATTAAACTAAATTCAAAGGTTGCTGCCAATGGCAACATTTTTTGAAGGAAATAGAAGAAAATTGATAGCTCCCATCTAGAAGTTACCCCAAAGAAGCAGACCAGGTTTCAAAGCGATATGATCATAATTGTGTTCTGCAGGGTATGCCAAAGGGAAATATTGATGCATAACTGCACTAAGTTTATCAAAGGTCATTGCCAACAGTAGTGTGTGCGAAAGTGAAATATTGAAGTCTGACTTAACTAAGTTCTAAGATTGTTGCTAGCCGCAACATTTTTTTATGGAAATGGAAGAAAACTGATAGCTACCATCCAGATGTAACCTCAAACAAGCACACCAAGTTTCAAAGCGATCTGATCATAAATATGCCCTGTGGAGCGTGCCAAAGGAATATATTTATGCCTAATTAAACTAAATTCAAAGGTCGTTGCCAATGGCAACATTTTTTGATGAAATGGAAGAAAATCAATAGCTCCCATCTGGGGGTCATACCAAACATCCATACCAGGTTTTTAAGTGTTCCGATCATAAATGTGCCCTGTAGTGTGTGCCAAAGGGAAATATTGATGCCAAGTTAAACTAAATTCAAGGGTTGTTGGAAATGGAAGAAAATTGATAGCTCCCATCTTCGGGTTACCCCAGAAAGCACACCAAGTTTCAAAGTGATATGATCATAAATGTGTTCTGCAGGATGTGCCAAAGGGAAATATTGATGCATAACTGTACAATGTTCATTGAAGGTCAATGCCAACAACAATGTTTTTTGATGGAAATGGAAGAAAATCGATAGCTCCCATCTAGATATCACCCCAAACAAGCCTACCAAGTTTCTAAGTGATCCGATCATAAATATGCCCTGTAGAGCATTCCAAAGGAATATATTTATGCCTGTAGAGCATTCCAAAGGAATATATTTATGCCTAACTAAATTAAATTCAAAAGTCGTTGCCAATGGCATCATTTTTATATGGAAATGGAAGAAAATTGATAGCTCCCATCTAGAAGTCACACCAAACGTCCATACGATCATAAATATGCCCTGTAAGTTGTGCCAAAGGGAAATATTAATGCCTAACTAAACTAAGCTAAAGGTCATTGCCAATGGCAACATTTTTCTGACGAAATGGAAGAAACTAGATAGGTCCCATCTATAGGTCACCCCAAACAAGCATACCAAATTTCAAAGCGATCCAATTATAAATGTGACCTGTGCAGTGTGCCAATAGAAATTGTGGATGTACATATGCCAATGATCAAGAAGCAACGACAATAGCTCAGCTTGACTCGATCAAGATGAGCTGAAAATTGAGTATTCCATGTGTTCTGTACTAATCTCATATATCCTTGGTTAACTAGCTTTCCCTTTTAGGGCCTGTCAGTGGCCGAGTGGTGTGCATGGTGCAGTATAGTTTCACTATAAACCGAACCCCCGCTATGCCATTGTAAATAAAGCCAGCATCTTTTCTTGATTCTATGACACACAGGAAAACTGAACTAGAGGCTCTAAAGAGCCTGTAATCGCTCACCTGGAACTACATATAAAAATGTGATTTCCTACTTTGGCTTTCCATGGTAACTATGAGCTGCAATTGTGGCCATGTTAGAAACATTACATCAACATTACATGAGGATCACTGGTAGGTGTCCCAGTCCTCAATCATGTGAAGTTTGAAAACATTTGACTTTGTAGTTTCAAAGGGGAAGATTTTTGCAAAATCCATCAATCAGGATCAGAGAATGTCTCTGGCGGCCATATTTTCCAACCAACGGGAACAAAAAGGAGACTGTTTGGAGAGGGCCTCCTATGGACCATTCCGGCGAAGTTTGGTTCATGTCGGCTCAGTAGTTCCAGAGAAAATGTGATTTCCCACAGGGTTTCTATAGTAACTATAAGCCGCAATTTCAGACATTCATTTAATGGCGCGCGATCACTCTCACGCGCCATCGCTCATGCAATTACAATTTGCAGCGAACGATTAATCGTGCACGTGGAAAAAAAAGCAGTTACTTTTTTAGTTTACGTCAACAATGTCAGAGTTTCAGAAACTGTGTCTGTAAACACTTGACTGTCTCGCCTATTCGATTAATCTAATAACCAGTGTAAGGTGCCATAGTCTACTATTATTTTTCATAGTTGACTATTTTTTTAGCTGTATACATCATGCCACTGAATGATATTGGTCTGCGAGGGACACGTAACGTTTCTCGGTACCTATTATCCTTCGTATTCATTGTTTATATCATGAAAATAGGCAGTAATTTTTACTTTACCCTCGCATATTATTTCATGAAATGGACATTGTCATACCTAAACTCCGCTCTGGATCAAGCTATTGTGAGCGAATTGTTGATAATCCAAGTTAATTCTTGCCATTTTAATTTTTAAATCCAATAAATTTAATGGCAATGTGGAATTTATTGATACTAAATTTCTGAAAGAATGTACAGACTATGAAGAGTTAGCATCACCTGACAGTGGCTGTCACAGAGTTGATTACGTCAATGAGGAATCCCGGTAAACCCACATTTTTAGATGACCTGATTGGCTGAAATAAACACCGTGTGCTATATTCCTGGCAATTTTCATCAAGCAACAGTTTCTAGATCCCCAAAATGACCCAAATGAAAACTTCAGAGTTCAGACGGTGCTTTGATTTTCAATTGTGTTGTCAGGATTTTGAACTGCATTTACATGTACCTCACTAAATATTCCACTGTATATTATGCTTAAAAGTTAGAAATTTAGTGGTAAGAAATTGTAATTTTTGTATCATTAAATTTAAACCAATTTGCACTTTATTTCAGTGTATTATTTCGTTAATTATGTAATTGCATCTCCTTTTTCATTTTTGTGCCCCAAGAGGCGTTTTCCCAAATCGGCCCACCACCAGAGAAACCGTGTGCCTTGGCGTCATCTTGGGCACGCGATGTATAGCGCGCCAGGATTTTTTTAAAATGATGGTCTGCAATTGCGGCCACGTTTGCCATATACGATCAACATTAAATGAGGATCGTTGATAGAGGGTGTCCCAGTCATCAACCATGCAAAGTTTCAAAACATTTGGCCCTGTGGTTTTAGAGGAGAAGATTTTTCAAAATCCACCAATCAGAATCAAAAAATGTTTCTGGGAGCCATGATTTTCGATACGCGGTAACAAAATGAGAAGTGTTTGTAGAGGACCTGCCATAGACTATCCCTGCCAGGTTTGGTTCATGTCAGCTCAGTAGTTCCAGAGAAGAAGATGAAAACGTGATTTCCCATACGGCTTCTCTAGTAACTATAAGCCACAATTTCAGCCATGTTTGCAACCCGATCAACATTAAATGAGGATTGTTGATAGAGGGTGTCTCAGTCATCAACCATTCAAAGTTTCAAAACAATTGCCCTGGGGTTTCAGAGGAGAAAAGTTTTGAAAATCCAGCTATCAGAATCAAAGAATGCTTCTGGCGGCCATGTTTTTCAACCCACGGGAACAAATTGAGGACCTTTTGTAGAGGACCTCCCATAGATCATTCCTGCCAAGTTTGGTTCATGTCGGCTCAGTAGTTCCAGAGAAGAAGATGAAAATGTGATTTCCCAAAGGGTTTCTATAGTAACTGTAAGCCGCTATTGCAGCCATGTTTGTAACCCGATCAATGTTAAATGAGGATCGTTGGTAGAGGGAGGGTCCCAGTCATCATTTGGCCTGGCGGTTTCATAAAAGATTTTTTAAAATCCACCAACCAGAATCAAAGAATGCCCCTGAAAGCCATGTTTTTCATCCGACGGGAACACAATGGGGATCGTTTGTAGAGGACTTCCCATAGACCATTCCTTCCAAGTTTGGTTCACACCAGCTCAGCAGTTACAGAGAAGAAGATGAAAATGTGAAAAGTTTACGGATGCTGGATGACAGATGACGGACACCAAGTGATGAGAAAAACTCACATGTCCTTTTAGGCCAGGTGAGCTAAAAAGAGATGTTCTCGCTGATTTTCATGAGGTGCAGTATGCAGAATTACGTGATGCAATTTTATGATAAATCATGTATCACAAGTACAATGCCATAGGATGTCCAACCCCCTGCACCCTAAGTCTAAGAAGGGCAATAGCATGCATAAGAAATACTATGACACATCTGGCTTACAATCCACTTTGTGATATCACCAAAAAGCTTTGTGTTAAATTATGAAAAAAAATCTTAAACGCAACAAGGGCAAATACTTGCCCACAGCTGATTCATAATCCCCTTCTTCATATAATCACCCAGAAGCTATATATTAAATTGTGAAAAGAATCATGAACAGATTTCTCTGAATGAGATAACAAAAAGGGTAATGTGATCACAAGAAAGTCCCACAAGGGCAATAACACTTGAAGAAATATTTGGACACTGCTGGTTCACAATTCTCTTCATGATATTATCACCCAAAAGCTGTAGGCTAAATTTGGAATTAAACTCCTGAACAGTTTTCTTTGAAATGTGATGAAAAGAAATAGTAGTGTGATGACAATAAATTCAAAGTTCAACAAGGGAAATAACTTCAGAAGAAATACTTGAACATGGCTGGTTCACAATCCCATTCATGATATTATCACCAAAAAGCTATAAATTGAAATATGAAAAATATTCTTAAATGTTTTTCTTTGAAATCTGAGTTCAAGAAATTGTAATGTGATGACAGGGTTAATAACTCTTGATGAAATACTTGTACGGAGCTGGTTCGCAATCCTATTTACGATATTATCACCAAAAAGCTATATATTAAATATGGAAAAAATATTTTGTACATTTTTTTTTAATGGATAAGGACAGACAGATGGAAAGATAAAAGGATGTATGGACAGACAGACCCCATTCACTATTTGGTGGGGGATAAGGCATATAATTATTTTGCTGGTTTATACTCTGCACACTGCTGTCAAAATATTACAGGAGACCCCACGAGGGCTGAGGCACTCACCTGACAAAAGATGTTTAAAGAAGGATTAAATTAACATCTATGGCCAGCTAACACTGCAGAGGAATGAAGTTATTTAATTATTTATAACTCTGTTGTCCATGCCAGAGGATTTTTTTCTAGTATTGGGATGCTTCCGCAGAAATAACTCCCAGATTTCCAGTAATACAAAACTAGGGAGTCCAAACATCAACCTTGAGACTTAGCTGAAGAAACTTAAATCTGATCCCTCCCCCTCTACTCCATGATGTTGTATGCCAAATATCAATAGATTCTGAATGGTGAATCTGAAGAAGGAGATTTTAAAAAAAATTATTTGTCATATTACACCAAGTAAATTTTTGGTATCCAATAGAGAGACCAAATATTATTCAAAGGACTTGATTCGAACAAACTTGAATCTGACCCCAGTTAGGATGTTGTAAACCATATATCAAAAGATTCTGACTAGTGGTTCTGAAGAAGATTTCTAAAAATTATTCCCCATATTGCCGTAAGTTCAAATTTGGGCTCCTATATTGAGCCCAAATATGAACCGAGGGACTTAATTTTGACAAACTTTTACCGGACCTCCCTATGGATGCAGTATATCAAATATAAAATGATTCTGACCAGTGGTTCTGGAGAAGGAAATTTTGTTAATTTTTGCAAATATGCTGACTCAGCATTTTTTTGATGGCAATTTTCTTTTAACATTCCATTCTACTGGTCCAAAGGATGCTTCATACCTATCAAAAGTTCTCTGTTCCACGTTGTTTGGAAAATATGGGAGCTTGAAAATATTTCCATTTTTAGCTCCCAGGGTTCCCACAGGGATTCAGGGAATTATTTTTTTTGGCAGGATTCAAGTACTTATGATTCAACAATACCAAATACCAAATTCGGTTGAAATATGCTTATCAGTTCTGAAACTTGTCCTTCCTGTTACAAGGTCAAATATTGCCCTATGAACTTTGAACAAATCTGATTCTACTTCTCAAAAGGAAGCTCAGTACCAAATATCAAGTCATTGTACCCATTGGTTCATGAGAATATTTTTTAAAAAATTGGGAGCATTTTCCCTCGCCCCCTCCATCTGAGGCAAGTCAAGATGATTTGAACAAAATCAAAATGTGATGTCAGAATGAATAATCACCTAAAATTTAACTGAAATCAGTCCAGTGATTTTGGAGAAGTAGCAAACATCACCATTATGCAAGATGATGATGGATGCCGGACAAAAAGTGATCACTAAAGCTCACTCTGACTTTCAGTCAAGTGAGCTAAAAATTCCAAGATGCACATTTTTCCCAACAAAGAATTTAATCAATTCAATCTTGTTTGACTGAGCTCACTGAGCTCTGTCAAACAAGAATGAATTGGTCCAATTCCTAATTGCTTTATGGTGTGTAGAGGGTTAAGAAATCAATGATGAAATTTGTTAGAAATCGTCAAGCTTGATCTGCGGATAGCAGTGAGTTAATCACATTTTCACAAACGTGATTGAAAGACTTTGTCAGTAACATTTATTTGACAGCTATTTATGATGAAAGACTTTGCCTTCATTTATTTGACAGCTATTTATTAGTTTAACACTTCATTTAATGTATCTATACACATATATGGTTGATGTCCACGCATGCATTTACCAGGTAAAATGAAAGTGTCAATGACACTGTAGCTCAACTTGTTTAAGACATGTATAGAGTGTGACACAGCAATGACAAACATCTAGGTAATGACCTGATAACAAAGGTACATGTAAAGTATTGTAACGGTCTGCACATAAATGCTGACCGTAGCCTGTAACAAATATATAGGTAAAGTATTGTAAAAGTAGGGTGACAGTTAGATGCTAAACTAGAAAAGAAATATTTGAGTCCCAGAGTGGGTCTGACTGAAACCAAAAATATTTGTTCTCATAGCACAGTGATAACAAAGGTACCCCAAAACACTCGTTCCTGTCACAAGGTGATAACAAAGGTACCCCAAGAAGTTTCATGAAGATCAGTTCATAAATACAGACTCTAGCCCGAGCCGTATTGACATGTGTACTTACTGTGTATAAGTAGCAGTCAATAAATCAAAGTTAATTTAATTTGCATAATTTCTGCACGAGAAAAAAACTCCATGTTACTAAACATTCCTATGAAAATTTATTCAAATCAGAACTTTCATACAGAAGTTCTGTACAAAAAACTGATTGCACTAATTTTGGAACAAAAAAGATGATGACGGACACCTTGAGTTTTGGACTGCACCCAGAAACACTCGTTCTCGTCCCACAGTGATAACAAAGGTACCCAAGAAGTTTTGTAAAGATCGGTTCATAAATATGGCCTCTAGCCTGAGCCGTATAGAAGTTGTGTACAAAAAATGATTCGACCTAATTTCGGTACAAAATGGCCACTGCCAGCCATCTTGAATTTTGGACCGCACACAGAAACACTCGTTCTCATCCCAAGGTGATAACAAATATACCCAAGAAGTTTTGTGAAGATCGGTTCATAAATACAGCCTCTAGCCCAAGCCGTATTGACACATGCACTTACTGTGTATAAGTAGCACTGAATAAATCAAAGTTCATCTAGTTTGCATAATTTCTGCTCGAGAAAAAACCCCGTACTATCTGTGATGTATTCCATGTTACTAAACATTCATATAGAAATTTATTCAAATCAGAACTTTCATACAGAAGTTCTGTACAAAAAACTGATTGCATTAATTTTGGTACAAAATGGCTGCCGGCAGCCATCTTGAATTTCGGACCGCATCCAAAAACACTTGTCCCATGGTGATAACAAAGATACCCAAGAAATTTCATAACGATCGGTTCATAAATGCGGCCTCTAGCCCAAGCCGTATTGGCATTTGCAGTTACACTGCTGAAAGGAACATAAAATAGATCAAAGTTAGTCTAATTGGCATAATTTATGCACAAGAAAAAAACCCGTATTATATGTGATGTATCCCTTGGTACTAAACACTGACACAAAAAATTATTCAAATCAGTGTTTTCATCTGGAAGTTATGCGCAAAAATCTGATTGCATCTAATTTTGTACAAAATGGCTGCCAGCGGCCATCTTGAATTTCAGACCGGACCCAAAAACACTCGTTCTCGTCCCACGATGATATCAAAGGTACCCAAGAAGTTTCGTAAAGATCGGTTCATAAATGCGGCCTCTAGCCTGAGCCATAATGGCATTTGCAGTTACAGTGCTGAAAGTAACACTAAATAAATCAAAGTTAGTCTAATTTGCATAATTTACGCACAAGAAAAAAACCTGTATTATATATGATGTATCCCATGGTACTAAACATTCATACAAAAAAATTATTAAAATCAGAGCTTCATATGGAAGTTCTGCGCAAAAATCGGATTGCACCTAATTTTGTACAAAACGGACCGGACCCAAAAACATTCGTACAAAGGTACCCAAGAAGTTTCATAAAGATCGGTTCATAAATACATCCTCTAGCCCGAGCCGTGTGTACGGCGCGACGGACGGACAGACGGCCAGATGGACAACGGGCCATGACAATACCTGAAATTTGGCTTTGCCAAAGTTGAGCTAAACATCATCAGCAAAAATTTGTAAAGCACTGCTTCATTAATTAAATTTTTAATAATTATTCCTACAATTAGTGTTTTGAATCTAATATTATTGCAGCCATGGAAATATTGCCCACACTTGGAAAAGTGACCACCAATCCACGGCGGACGTACTGTATTAAGTAAACAAGTTATGTGGTGAAGTTTTAGTCAATAGACTTAATGGGGTCTAGATTTTTTCAGAAATCAAAGAAGACAAAGATGTCATTGAGTTACAGACATTTCAATTTTTAAAATTTTCTCCTTTTTAGCTTCTGAAAATTTAGATTATACTGTACTTTTATTGGAAACATGTTGCTTTATTTTCACGATACTTTGCAGAAAGAAAATTGGTTTCTCAGTGTTGCTCTAGAATGAGTGTCTGGGACATTTTTAATTTGAGAGTAGCCTGAAAAAAATAATCAAGGTCAAGTTTCTTTGATGTATATTCACCCTACCGGAAATTATATTGTTTTGTTTCAATAAGTTTGATGTAAATATATAATACCTGATCAGGTTTAAGGCCAGTGAAACAAAACATTCCAATTTGATCGATTATATGCTGCCAATTTTTTGAAGATCCTTCTTTTGACAGACTACTGTGCAATTTCTCCCTCATAGATATGATTCTATCAGCCATTCCTTTCACTTCTGTAAGCCTGAAAATTGAAAAAAATATGAAAATAAGAGGCTTATTTTCTTGTTTGTATGTTATTAACTGGTACAGCACTAAATTAATTTTTATTGTCACAGCTTGTTCACGTGTCTCTGATTTGTTATAATTTATAGGAGGGGGTCTATGGGTACCACGCCAATCATTTTCAGGTGAGTGATCGTTGTTGCCCTTCAGTCTTCCGAATTTGAGGTGAGCTGTCACTCTTGCATGCCATCGCACCTGCAATTTTTACACTTTTGTGAGTAGACAACAGCATGCCTCAGTTCCACCTAGTGAGTGATTAACCCTTACTGAACAAATTGGCTGCATCTGGCACATAATATCCCAACTTGTGCAGCAGAAAAAAATTCAAAGCATTTCAATATGAAAGTGTCAATGACACTGCAGCTCAAATTGTCCAAGAAGGGACTGAACTAAATACAGAAAAGACACAACATCAAAGCCACATATGAAATCTGAAAAAGATCAGGTGAGGGATGCGACCTGTAGAGTGTACTAATGGAATTGTAGACAATTTATATGCCAAACCAAGATGGCCGATGGCAGCCATGTTTTTTAATGAAATTCAGAACAAGAGGTTTGCATCTGAGATGCAGGTGTCAAGTTGTGGGTTTTTTCTTCATGCATTCCTTATTGAATCAGAAATGTGATCGTGCTGAGCTCCAAATTTGAAAAGTTTTCGAACTCATTTGAGATATTATTGCAAAAGACTTTTATGGCAAATATTAGTCAAATTGGAGAGCGTTTTTGTTCAAGTTATTGTGCTAACGAGCTCAAAATTCGTAAAAATTAACAAATTAAGGCCCATAACTCTGTAACAAAACATTGGGCCAGGCCAGTCTTCAAACTTGTTTGAGATGTTATTGCAAAAGACTTGTACGGCAAACATTAGTCAAATTGGAGAGCGTTTGTTCAAGTTATTGTGCTAACGAGCTCAAAATTCGTAAAAAACTCTGAAATTGGGCCAGGCCAGTTTTCGAACTTGTTTGAGATAATTTTGTAAAAATTGATGAATTAAGGCCCATAACTCTGTAACAAAAAATCAGGCCAGGCCAGTTTTCGAACTTGTTTGAGATATTATTTCAAAAGACCTGGATGCCAAATATTAGTCAAATTGGAGAACGTTTGTTCAAGTTATTGCGCTAACAGTGCGAGGACACCTGGATGCCGGCCCGCCTGTTTGCACCCTAACCATCACCAAACCATAGGTTTCAGTTGTTAACACAACTTAACCAAAATTTGATAATTCCTATGAAGACATCACACAAAAGCTACATATGAAACTTTAAACAAGCCAAGACCAATACCGGGTCTGGACCTGCGTCACTGCATGCAATTGAATCAGCAAACAGGAAGTGGCTGCACGGCAGATCTGAAAATTGCATACACGATACAACTGATCATTATCAGGCTCCAGATGAAATATAAAATCAATCCCTTGCATAGAAGCCGAGAAAAGTTTGACGAAAAATTTCAATGTTCAGTGGGTACAGTAAAACTTCACAAAGTATCGGAAAACAGGAAGTGGCTGCACGGCAGATCTGAAAATTGCTTACACGATACAACTCATCATTATGAAGCAGCAGACCAAATATATACAATCAATCCCTTGCATAGAAGCTGAGAAAACCTTGACGGAAAATTTCAATGTTCAGTGGGTACAGTAAGATTTCAAAGTATCGGCAAACAGGAAGTGGCTGCACGGCAGATCAGAAAATTGCTTACATGATACAACTCATCATTATGAAGCAGCAGACCAAATATAAAATCAATCCCTTGCATAGAAGCTGAGAAAACCTTGACGGAAAATTTCAATGTTCAGTGGGTACAGTAAGATTTCAAAGTATCGGCAAACAGGAAGTGGCTGCACGGCAGATCTGAAAATTGCTTACACGATACAACTCATCATTATGAAGCAGCAGACCAAATATAAAATCATTCCCTATCATAGAAGCCAAGAAAACTTTGACGGAAAAAGTGTTTCGGACGGACGGACTGATGGATGGACTGACGGAGTCGAGCGGTTACTAGACCTGCTTCGCCGATGGCCATGCAGGTAAAAATAGGGTGAGATATGTAGCCAGTAGGATGTGCTAATGGAATTGTTGAGAATTTATATGCCAAATCCAAGCTGGCTGGTGATGGCCATGTTTTTCAACAAAATTCAGAAAAATTTGATAGCTCCTACCTAGATATGACACAAAAGCTACATATGAAATTTGAAAAAGATAGAGTGAGAAATGTGGCCTTTATGGTGTGCTAATGGAAATGTTGACAATTTATGTGCCAAATCTAAGATGACTGTTGGCACCCATGTTTTTCAACGAAATTCAGAAGAACTTGATAGCACCCATCTAGACATCACACCAAAGCTACATACGAAATTTCAAAAAAGATCGGGTGAGAGATGAAGGGTGTGCCAATGGAATTGTTGACAATTTATATGCCAAATCTAAGATGGCTGCTGGTGGCCATGTTTTCAACGAAATTCGAAACAATTCAATAGCTCCCATCTAGAAATTGCCCCAAAGCCATGTATGAAATCTGGAACTGATGGAATGAGAGATGCGGCCTCTATGGTGTGCTAATGGAATTGTTGACAATTTATGTGCCAAATCCAAGATGGCCACTGGTGGCCACGTTTTTCTACGAAATTTGGAAAAATTCATTAGCTCCCATCTAGACATTGCCCCAAAACCACATATGAAATTTGGAACTGATCGGGTAAGAGATGCGGTCTGTAGGGTGTGCCAATGGAATTGTTGATAATTTATGTGCCAAATCCGAGATGGCTGTTGGCAGCCATGTTTTTCAACAGAGTTCAGAAAAATTTGATAGCTCCCATCTAGACATCACACCAAAGCTACATATGAAATCTGAAACTGATTGGGTAAGAGATGCGGCATGTATGGTGTGCCAATGGAATTGTTGACAATCTATATGCCAAATCTAAGATGGCCACCGGTGGCCATGTTTTTCAATAAAATTTGGGAAAATTCAATAACACCCATGTAGAAATTGCCCCAAAGCCACGTATGAAATTGGAACTGATCGGGTGAGATCTGTGGCTTGTAGGGTGTGCTAAAGGAATTATGGATGGACAGAGGAATGTATGGACGTACGGACGGACAATGGATTGCTGGAAAATTTTCCAGAATGTTTACTACATACCATACCTTTGGGCCTAGCGGCTTAGCAGTGGTTTCATGTCAAGTCTTGGATGCCCCTAAAGGCATCCAACACTTGACAAGAAACTACTGCCAAAATAATTTAAGCATTGTTCACAAGACCTTTTCTTGAAAGTCCCTGTATATTCAGAGGCCATCGAGTTTGTCAAGGTTGATTTAAGAACTTTAATGGTTAACAGTTCCCTGTGGATGGTATTAAAGAAAAGCCCATGGTACAGGATTTCCCACCACAGTGAAATGGCTGTTATACTATCGGGGCAGTTGCCCTCCGGCATCTTTTCCCTAGAGGTCATTAGTCACTTTCCTGTGATGTTCAAAATACCAGCCTTGGTCACTCTCCAATAAATTTTATCAAGACAAATCCACATAAAAAGGATATTTTCAATTCTAAGAGAAAATGAAGTGCATCCACATAATATGAACCATATTAATTATAGTATCACTGAACCCAAAGATTTGGCACTGAACCAGTTAACCCTTTACCCAACGTAACTGCCCAAACTTAGCTTGCTCCAATGAGGGGACATAAGCTAGGTGTCTGTGGTGAACACTCCAGCAATGGGATTTCAATTGTTAAAATTTACACCTGTAGTGGAACTACATCCAAATTGACCTTTGGTGACCTTGACCTGAATGCAAACGTGTCTAAATTTATCACTTGTCACATTGTGAAGAGTCAAATGAAAGCGGCAATTATTTATTACGTTTTTAAATGAATTTACCTGATATGATACAACTAGAGCACACTGTCACAGTGCCAAAGCTGCGACGATTCGTGCAACGCCAATGATGTTTTTAAAACTCGTTGGTGACAAAAAAACTTGTTGGTGACAAGTCCATAAATGTCACAGAAATTATCCAAATGATGTGCACTATTGAGAGTGTGTAGACATCATGAAGATACACTTGCATACCAAGTATGGTGTCATTCCATCAAATATTTTAGGAGTTATGGTGTTTTAAAACTTGTTGGTGACAAAAAAAACTCGTTGGTGACAAGTCCATAAATGTGACAGAAATTATCCGAATGATGTGCACTATTGAGAGGGTGTGGACATCACGAAGATACACTTGCATACCAAGTATGGTGTCATTCAAGTATTTTAGGAATTATGGTGTTTTAAAACTCGTTGGTGACAAGTCCATAAATGTGACAGAAATATAAATTTTATAGTAAATTTCCTTTCTTATTACACCTACCGCAATTGTTTTCTACAGGCTTGCACTACAGTGGAAGAACCTAACTTGGATAAAATACTCTCTATTTTAATCTTTCCCAAGAGATTTGGGAAAGAAAAGTGGTGTAAAAACACCACGAAAAAATAAGTTAAAACTGGGTCGAGCGCCACTGGCGCACACCCAGTAAGGGACGCTCTTCTCTTAGTACAATTCCACGACTTCCGTTAACCAGTGCGCAAGCAGTAATGAAAATCATTTTTCTGTGTCCGCCAACAAAGGAGGTATGTGATCAGCGGGGAGGAAGGATTCTTACCCGAGTAAGAAGACGAGAGGGCCTCCATGTAAACAATTGCAGTAGGTATAATAAGAAAGGAAATTTACTATAAAATTTATTTTTCTTATCAACCTACCTTACAATTGTTTACTACAGGCTGAATAGACAATAGGATGGAGGGAATCACATAACCAACCCACACATAACTCAATTGCACTGGAACCGTGGACAGAGGAAGAGATCCCTAGGCCTATCAAACCATAGCATCACAAACATTAGAAAAAGACAATGAAAGATGAGGCGTATGGTGAAGTGCGACGCACAGACAGAAAGTGCAGTAACAGCACGGAGGTGGAACTGACCCTGTAAAAAGCTGAATGGCTGGGATAGACAACAGCCTGAGCCGAAGAAAGAGGGCCCGTAGGACAAAGGTCCTCTGTCGGCTCTTGCAACTGTCGCAGATAAATGGAGAAGGTAGCATTTCTCCAGTAAGCTGCCAGTATAACATCCGACAACATGATGGAGTTAGTAAAAGCCCCGAGAGGAAGACAATGCACGCACCTCGTGGCAGTAAAAACAATTGGTAATACAATCACCAGTAGCTAGACGAGCGGAAGCTGCACGAATAGCAAGACAAATCCATCGAGAAATGGATGCAGGAGAGATCTGGCATGTGAGAAAACGCATATCCATCCAGGATAAAGGCGCAAATGCCCCCCCCCCCCCCCAAGCAGAGCAGCGCCCAAGAATGTGTCCATCTTGGAGTAAACTGCAAAGTCCTAGGCCTTTTCAAGGAAAAGAGCTGAACAAGCTTGGAGAGGCAAGGATGAGTGTCGAAACAATGCGGTACCACATATGAAAAAGGTCTCCGAAGCATGGACTTGTACCCATTGCTGGAGACCCCCAGAAACAAACATATTCCAGAAACTCCGCAAGCGGTGTGATCGAAGGAGTGACAGAAGCAATAGAGTGATCGCACACCATCGACAGAAGAACCTTCTACTTAGCCACAGAGGCTAAACCAGTGGAGTGAGTGCCTCCTTGAAGAAGAAAAGCAACTCGACTGCTTGTCTCTAAAAACCACTATGGAGGAGACAGGACCCGATAAAAGACATGCGCGAAGGCACAATGAAGTCAGGTCAACTTGAAACCTCCTCGGGCGACTTTGGCAGAGAAAGTCGCGACGTAGAGAGAGACATGCCTGAACCGCCGCTAACAGAGAGCGGAGCAGATTGATCCACACCCACCAAGGCGACAGGGGTGTGATCGAAAGGATTCAACGACTGCGGGTTCATATCTGGGCTAGAACCTGAGGCAGAATCGGAACCGGCAGGAAGGCGTAGCCGACAAGACCGTCCCAAAGGAGGGCCAGAGCGTCCATGGCAAAAGCCAGAGCATCTGGACACGGGGACACGAAAGTGTCCACCTGATGGCTCCAATGAGTTGCAAAGAGATCGATTGAACACCGCCATGTGGAGCATCCACTCGGTGGAAAAGAATCTGCCCCGTGGGGACAGGGAGTCGGCTAGGACATTCAGATGACCGGAAATGTGACGAACAATCACCCCGGCGTTGACATCCTGAGCGAGCAGTAGAACCCGAGCCAATTCATACATTGGAACCGAGTGCATGCCGCCCTGGTTCCGAATGTAAGCAACCACTGTCGAATTGTCGAACAACAGAAAGACCTGATGATTCGACAGGTGAGGGATCCACTGCCTGAAACTCAGAAGAAGAGCAAGAAGCTCCTTCTGGTTGATGTGTAGAGATGCCAGATCCTGGTCCCACATCCTGTGAAGGGAAAGACCTAGAGGATCCAATGTCGCACCCCATCCGAGATCGCTGACATCTGCCGTCAGAACGTGATCGGACGTGGGTAAGTCCAACGGGACACCCTGCGTGATCTACTGAACATTCGTCCAGTGGAGAAGTGAGGATAAGAGATTCTGGTAACTGAAGTACCAGAACCAGAGAATCGACATTCGGCCTCCAACAACTGAGCAGAAAGTGTTGGAGAGGTCTGACATGCAGCCGACCTAGAGGAATGAGATCCGTCACCGAACAGCAGAGACCGAGCAGCCGGAGAATACCCCGTGCTGTCGCGGATGTGGACTGGGAACAGAGTCAGAGCAAAAGCTGAGAGAATCACAGCCCTGGCCTGGGGAACTGCCACCGTACTGGACGGGAGTGCGGAAGGCCATCCCCAGATGACAAAACGATTGAGAAGGGACCAGATCCGATTTCTCCTCGTTGACTCTGAATCCTAGCGACGTGAGCAAGCTCAACAGAGTGTCGACATCCAACTCCAGTAAGGCAGCATTGGAATGCCTCTGGAGGAGATCGTCTAGATATGCTGAAGTAGTCACCTGGACTGTGTGCAATGGAAGGCTATCACATGCAACATCAGTCGGGTGAAGGCCCAAGGAGCCAGGTTGAGGCCGAAAGGCATGGCCTTCAACTGGTAAACTCGCCCCAGAAAAGCGAACCTGAGATACTTCCGCGACACCCGATGAATCGGAACGTGAAAGAAAGCATCTCGCAGGTCGATGCTGGAAGCGAAAATCTCCCTGGTGAATGGAACGGCGGACCGACCTGAAAGTAGCCATGCTGAACTTGGGAGCAATGATAAGACTGGTTCAGGATACTCAGATCGATAACCGTTCGGAGTCGGCCGCACTTCTTTGGCACCAAGAACAGGCAGGAATAAAACCCCACTGACTGAATGTTCTTGACGACCTCGATCGCCCCCTTGGCCAGGAGACTGTCTATTTCCGTGGACAAAAGCTCCCGACGTAAAACGTCTGAAGGAACTGTGGTTGGAAGAGGCACTCTGGACAGAGTGGGGTGTCTTTGGAAGGATATTCGCAGCCCGGACCGAACAACATCTAACACCCAAGGATCGAATGTGATGGTGGCCCAACGGTCTGTGAACTCTGCTATCCTTCCTCCAACCTGGACGAATCGAGGTGAGGACCTTCAGTTCGAGCCCCGACGAGGCCCGTGAGAGGAGAAACCACCTCCTCTACTGAATGAAGAATCCTGTGACTTCCCTCTAGCCTGCCGACGCTTACCCTTACCCCGTGAGTAAGAAGTAGAAGCGGTGGCAGAAGGATCAGCCCTTTGCTTTGCAGAGGAAGCAGAAGGGTACTTGTTAGGCTTTGAACGGTCCTTGCCTCCCCTAGAAGGCTGATCAAGCTGACGAAGCAGCAGCTGATTTTTGGAATGACGTAGGACGTCATCCCAGACCATCGACACAGAACCCATGGAACAGTAGCAGACCTGCCAAAGAAGCAGATCGAAGAACAGTGTGCTGCCCCCAGGAACGGATTGGCCTGTGTCCAGCACAGAGTCCCTTCGAACTAGTTCCAAAATAGCCGTGTCACAGGCATGCGTGTGAGTAAGATGCATGAGCGCCTTGGACAGCACACGCAAAGGAGCCTGTACATCGTCAAACCTATCTGGAGGCAGATGGGCAGCTAAGGCAGAGACGACGTGATCAGAGAGAGAAAGCATACCCAGCATTCCTCCCGATCAGCCCAACATGGACTCCAGAGTCGTCATAGGAATGACGGCAGACTTGGGCTTGGAAAGCCCGAGGGAATTGGAGTCCTGATCCAAAACCGTCAAAATCTGGCAGACTGACGGATTGGCGAAATCATAGTAATGATAACGCACCGGAGGCAAAAAGGTGTCAACCCTGGTGAAGAACGGATCCTTCATAGCCTTGGAACTCAGTTTAGAGTCCAAGGCTGAAAATGCTTCAACCACCTGTACTGACTGGCAGGGCTGAAGATGCCCAGAAGCAGGTTGCTCCACAGGCTACAGGCACGCGACCGATGATCGCGTCCTGGCTGACACTGTCGGCTGGTTTGATGGTTTTGAGATCCGGAATGAACCTAAACACAAAGTCAAGAGCTGCCCCCAAGTCAGAAGACTGCTGGCTCTCGACATCAAGGATGTCTGACTCCTCCCCGGAGGCGGAAGACACATAGCCCATTGTGGGCAAACCAGCCAACACCTCCCATGGTGTAGGAACACGAGGGGGGATCAGAAAGCAGCCTGTTTCCAATCCCGGGAGATGGCACCATAGGGGGCGCCTGGAAACCACTCGCTGCCTCGCTGGAAGCAACAGGAAGGCTCTTGGACAGAACCTGAGTAAGGAGAGGGCCTCCCAAAGCTCACTGCCCATACCAGCCGGTTCGACATGGGGACGCCAGCAAAGTGGCTTCACACCTGACCCTCTTAACCAGCGAAGGGTCACGATCCTCCAATACACCTAAAGCGGGGAGACGGGCGGCAGTCGAAACATCTGAGGGCAGACGTGTATAGGGGTACAACCCACCCCGAGGATCAACATAGCGGGAACATAGCGGGGCAGAAGGTCCAGGCTGCACAGAAGGCGTTGGTCCCACAAAACTGGCCGTGTGACCAGAATGAGTGGACGGAAAACGCCAATGACAAAACTGTGGTACTCGACGGCACAGAGACCACAAGTAGAGGGTCCGACCGGCAGCCACTTCCAACTTCGCCGAGTTGAAGTCAGGGAAGGCTGAGGCCGATACCCCCACGTCTACACTACCAGACACCACAGCAGACCACTGCAGGTATAAAACTGCTGTGCTCAACGGCTGAGAGGACACAGCAGGGGGTTCAGTCGGCAGCCACTTCCGACTTCGCCGAGTTGAAGTCGTGGAAGGTTGAGGCCGATACCCCTCAACCACACTACAGACATCCCTGCAGACCCTTGCAGGGATAAGCCGAGGCCGGCTAAAAACGGTTCCCGATGACGTTGTAGACGGAACAGCAGTAGCAGATACGACGGGAGCTGTTGGAGGAGTTACAACCCTAGTGACAGCCTCAGATGTCCACTAGAGAGGGCGCAGAGTCCCGAAACCAGGCATCTCTTCACCAGAAATCCAACAGCTCCCGCAGTATTCACAACGGTAAAAAAAAAAAACTGCACATCCCTGCCCCCCCCACCCCCCCCCCCCCCCCTGTGGGAGCAGGAGGAGCTGCACATCCCCTATGGAGGGGGTATAACTCACACCAGATGTGGTCGAGTCGGGGGGGGGGGGGAACGACAGCATTCCCCCTCCCCCTGGGTGCGGGAGGAGCTGCACATCCCCACGGAGGGGCAATAATTCCCCCCTCCCCCCATGGGAGCAGGAGGAGCTGCACATCCCCTACGGAGGGGGTATAACTCACACCAGACATGGTCAAGTTGGGAGGCCCCGGAAACGGCCACGAGAACGCACACCAAAGGCGAGGGCAAAAGGAATTGCCCTAAAGGAACCGAATTGGAAATAACAGAGGTGAGAGCAGTAGAAGAAAAACGTGAACTCAAAAGATACAGAAAGTAGAAGAACACCCTCAACTATGAGAGAAGGTGGCAGAAAAATAACGGTGGGTATACGACAGAACCCAGACGGCCGTCAGGGACCAAAAAACCCCCCAGAAATTCAGCCCTCAACAGAGTGAAAAAATCCTGTCCAGACAGTCCCTAACTGACACCTAACTCCAATAACAATTTAAATTTATCAACCGAAAAATTTCATTCATTGTCGAATCGCGTTGACACGACGTCGAAAAAACATTTGCAAAAACGGAATAATAAATAATATACAATGAGAATGTGGTTGAAACTATTAACAAGAATATATAAAACACTGTCCTGTTATTATACGATCTTCAGATCCATAATCCAGTCACAGGAAAACCATTATCGACGAGTTGAATTATCACTGTATCATAATTCAAAGATGGCGCAACACATCCACCACATTGCACAGACAAAAGAAGAATGGTTTTGATTACTGCTTGCGCACTGGTTAACGGAAGTCGTGGAATTGTACTAAGAGAAGAGCGTCCCTTACTGGGTGTGCACCGGTGGCGCTCGACCCAGTTTGGGCTTATTTTTTCGTGGTGTTTTTACACCACTTTTCTTTCCCAAATCTCTTGGGAAAGATTAAAATAGAGAGTATTTTATCCGAGTTAGGTTCTTCCACTGTAGTGCAAGCCTGTAGTAAACAATTGTAAGGTAGATTGATAAGAAATTATCCGAATGACGTACACTATTGAGAGGGTGTAGACATCATGAAGATACACTTGCATACAAAGTATGGTGTCATTCCATCAAGTATTTTAGAAGGTATGGTGTTTTTTAAACTCGTTAGTGACAAAAAAAAACTCGTTGGTGACAAGTCCATAAATGTGACAGAAATTATCCGAATGACGTGCAATATTGAGAGGGTGTAGACATCACGAAGATACACTTGCATACCAAGTATGGTGTTATTCCATGAAGTACTTTGGGAGTTATGACAGACAGACAGACAGACATTGCCACATATAGAGCTGCTTGTCGCAGCTAATAAAAAATTAACAAACTTGCATTGTCTCGTGTTAATAAAGCATCCATAACTCGAAACAGTACGTTACAGGCCTCGAAATAAGAGGCAAACGCTCATACCGTTCACCTATCGGTTACGCAGATTAGTTTTCAGGCAAACACTCGATCGGTTAACCAAAAATCACGCCAATGGCCAATGAAGTTAATTGTTACGGGATCAGACGGGATGAGAAAAGTTTTCAACATTTTTCCTCCCACTGATTTAAAAGAAGCACTGCAGTGAACAAAACGAGAACAAAATGCTCATATGGTTATCATACAGCGTGTTTCAATCATTACTGTACTTGTGGGGGTATAATTCTATAGTATTAACGGTACTGAAGATCTGCAGTACCAACTTGCGGCACCCTCTGGCTCTCGAAACAATTAATTTGTTTCGATTCTGAGAAAGACGATTGTCTGTTACAGCTAAAGGGAGCTAACTGCTTTAATACATTTACTGCACGTGATGTATTAACTCTCGCACTGCGCGAAGCTGAAAATAAGTCTTCCATACAATAAAAAGGAGACATATTGAAAATCAAATGAGCTGTTGTTAATTATTTGCATTCTGCCCCTTTTTACCCTACCAATCCATGAGAAAAATTTTGAACACATTATGGAAACGTCTTTTATTCACCAATGCTGACTTCTTATTTACATATTTATTCCATTTGAATAAACAGCCAGCATGGTTGTGAACATGGGTTTTTCCAAATGATTTCAAACATTGTGGCAAAAATAAAGTTTTAGTTTGGAACTTTGGATTACATTCTCCGGATTCCGAAATGTAGGGGAAGGTAGATACGATTTACAATTGTTTCTTTTCCAATGTTAATCAGAGACTGCCAATGCAACTCCCATGCCCTAAAGTTCAATGTATTCGTAATACAGACGTCCATCGATGGTATTTGACCCCATCCCCACACAACTGCCCAATTCCCACTCCCAGTTCGAGACAAATGTGTTTGGGTTTCTGAAATAATAAGCCACACAGCAAAATGAACAATTAAAACTCTTTAATTTTTATTAGACACAAAACTCATATAAAGCAAAGAACAACAAATGTTAATGCATGCATACGTGAATGTGCATGTGTATGTGGGTGGGCATGTGTATGTACCTGTTTTGTACTGCGCCTGCCTTGGGTCCCTTGTGTCTAAACGCTAAACTAATTTGGGAGGAACTGTAGTTGGGTATGTCAGAAGCTTTGTCAGTATTAATATTTTTAATGCAATGGTCAACCAAAGGGTTTATGAAAAAAAATTAGGTAACCGATCAACAGGTTAACCATTGTCAAATGAGGCAACCTGCTGGAAGGTTTATCAAAATCTTGTTATTTCGAGGCCTGATGTTATTATGTTATTAAAATGAAAAAGTCCCTCTGCTTTGCACGTTTCTTTTTCCATTTTGTTTCAGTGATAAAATTGACAGCAGAAGTACCGCTCACCAGAGATCATGTAAACAAAAGCAGATTCGCACATGTGTACGTCTGCTGCTCAGTAAAATCGAGAAAAAATAATAGCAACTCTTAATAATCTGACAATCATGGTAAAAATAAAATATAGTAGCTTCATGTACCAAATGTTCACCACTCATGGTGAAGTGGTGTTAACCGCTTGCCAAAGGCTCACAGTTTACACCACTTCACCACTCGTGGTGAACATTTGGTACACCAAGCTACTATGGGTATATTCTATTTTAAAACAGTGAACTTATTTAAACCTTTACCATACCACATTTAACAAGACATCAAATTTTTTAAAAGACAAATTTTTCATTTTTTGCTTTCAAAACACAGCTTATGACTTCCTCCTTGGTATAAGCATATCTGACTCGTTTCATGGAAGGGTTAAAAGCTATACTTTGGAACAACAAGAGCTATGTCAGGCATTGCATAATTCGCGAAGTTACAAAACTCTAGCAAAGAGCCATGGAAATGGGTAGGCGTGCCTGAATACCAACATGTTTTCCCATATGTTTATGCTACAAATCAAAGTTGCAAAGTCTTGTTCAAATCGTACTAAAGTTATTACATGGAAACCAACAAATAGGCCCACATTTGTACAAACGGCTGTAACTCTGGCGAAAATTGGCAGGTGGAGCTGAAATTCGATACCAACCTCTATTCCCATGTGCTGATGCTACAAACCAAGTTCAAAAACTGTAGGACTAATCATACTAAAGATATTGCATGGAAACCAATAATCAGCCCAATTTGTACAAACAAAGGGTCATAACTCAGGGTTCCCACAAGTCAAAATTACTCAAAATCAAGGCTATCCAATGCCATTTCCTCAACAATTTTCAACTTTTTTCAAGGCCACAAAGATTAAAATTCAAGGCTTTTTCAAGGCCCAATGACGTTAAAGATACCATATCTTGAAACATGCTGAAATGTGAACACACATAATTCAAGTAATAGTACTGTTGGATCTGACAGTGTTCAGACTTCCAATTGAATAAGGCATACAAGTGTAGTCTTTAATGTGCCATTTTTGCTGAATGTGGGCATGCCTGGTGATAATTGTTGACTGATAGCAAATGACAGAGAGCTAGAGATATTATGTTCACCTTTTGGAGAAGAGTAAAACAAAACGTAAGTTATTTTTGCAACAATCATCAAATTGACAATGACATAATAAATTATACACGCAATAACACATTATTTACAGCAACCTTCTCCGTGTTAATTCTGTCAAGTTTGTACTTGAGTTTCACTTTCCAATAAAAGTGATGTAACACGTAAAAGTTCAAAATAACTTACTGTTTATCTAGTTAAGTGACCTTCAGAGGGTGCATGGGTCTCAATGCCATACTCTTTTTATTTCTCGTATATTTTGAGGAGGACAACATTTATTCGCCCGCAGTTTTGTCTCTACATTGAGATTTGTTTACACTGTTTGTAAGTAATGTGCATGTGTGCAAGCGACCTTAACATTAGTTGAATTGGATGTATTAAACAGCTGTAATGATGCCTTTCAACAATGCGACTGTTTTCAGGAACGTATCTCAACCCCAAACTAATAACTCTTAGCTGATAACATATTATTATAAAAGAGCTACTTGGCACTGATTATTTGCCAAAATAAATATATCTGCCATTTGAACATCTGTTGACTGACCAACATATTCACCCATACTGATTGCTGTTGAAGACTGATTTTTCGATTTGGTGAAAGAAAGCATCATATTTTTACTGACCTCTTGAGAAAGTTTAGTATGTTTGTCGGAACTAGCATGCGATCTCAATGCAGACTCGCCCATGACCAAGTCGTTGAGTTTTGGGGGTTTTGGGGCAACGTTTGCAGTATTCAGAATGTTTATCTCCAGGCACCGGTGCTAACCATGCACTGTAAACTGGTGCTTTCAACCAGGCATCCTGGAAGCTACATTTCCCCATGTTTGTAACTTGAAATTCCTCCAATAAAACAAGAAACAACCACAAAATAATAACATACATGTATACCATAGCCTACAGTTTGAGTTTACTTGCAATTTGGAACCACAAAAAACAATAATCACACAGGTCCTGTAACAAATTTTACCATTGGTTTGAACAAACACATTGATCAAGCGCCAACCTGCATTGACAATCCCAGAGCTTGATTCATAATGGAACTCTCAGAGAGGGCTATTTTTAGAGGGAACAGATTGCTGTAAACGCTGTTAAATTCATGTTGATTATTTGTGAGCTATACAATGGATTAAAAAATTGTCCGTTTTCAAGGACATTCAAGGCTCCTCTTGAAAATTCAAGGACTTTCAAGGCCTTGGAAGGGAATTTTTCGAATTCAAGGCTATTCAAAGCTTTCAAGGCCACGTGGGAACCCTATAACTCTGGCAAAAATAAGCAGGCAGAGCTGAAAATGATTACCAACCTATATTTTCATATGTAAATGCTACAAACCAAATATGAAAACTCAAATTATTAAACTTATTGCACGAAAACCAACAAATGACCCAATTTTGTACAAACAAAGGGTCATAACTCTAACCTGTATTTCCATATGTTTATGCTATGTACAAAATTTGAAAACTCTACGTTAAATCATACTCAAGTTATTGCACTGAAACCAGACATGTTAAGTTTCATGATTTTGGTGGCAGGCTCCCAATTTTTTATGCTATCTTCCGACCTCACGACCGCAGAACAAATTCTCACGATTTTGAGACCCCATCTTTTGTTTTGCAAACTTGAGTGTAAAGTTTTCAGTTTACTGTACTAACTACTATAAACAAGAGGCCCCAGAGGGCCTGAGGGCACGCACCTGACATGGTAGTCTAAATATCAAACCAGGGACTTGACTTGAATAAGCTGCATATGCCCCTCCTAAGAAAAGCATATACCAACTAGATGAAGCGATTGTGCCCACACAATACACAGGATTTTCCTTCTATTTTCAATTCCTGCACGTTTACGTCCCAAAATTGAGATAAACGCATAAAAACAGATTTTTTTTTATTTTTGTTCGGAAATTTTCGAAGTCCCAAACAAAATATTTTCAGACTAAAATTTTGTTTTCTTCTTAAAATTGACCAAAATGCATAAAAAAAACCCCAAAACTAATTTCTGGATTTTGGTCCAAAATTACCAAGTCCCCTCTGGACCCCAAATTTTCAGTGTAAAAAAAAAAAAAAAAATTTGTCTTAAAATTGACCAAAATGCATAAAAAAACCAAAAAACTAATTTCCGGATTTTGGTCCAAAATTTCGAAGTCCCACCCTGACCCCAAATTTTCAGTGTAAAAAAAAAAAAATTTTTTGTCTTAAAATTGACCGAAACGCATAAAATGAAAGTGTCAATGACATTGTAGCTCAACTTGTCAAGACAAAGACATGCACATGTATAGTATGTGACACAGCAATGACAAACATCTAGGTAATGACCTGATAACAAAGGTACATATAAAGTATTGTAATGGTCTGTATATAAATACTGACCGTTGCCTGTAACAAATGTATAGGTAAAGTATTGTAAAGGTGGGTGACAGTCAGATGCTAAACTAGAAAAGAAAACTTTGAGTCCCAGAGTGGGTCTGACTGAACCCCAAAATATTTGTTCTCATAGCACAGTGATAACAAAGGCACCCCAAAACACACTCGTTCCTGTCCCAAGGTGAAAACAAAGGTACCCAAGAAGTTTTGTGAAGATCAATTCATAAATACGAGCTGTATAGAACTTGTGACAAAAAACTGATTGGACCTAATTTTGGTACAAAATGGCCACTGGCAGCCATCTTGAATTTTGGACCGTACCCAGAAACACTCATTCTCGTCCCAAGGTGATAACAAAGGTACCCAAGAAGTTTTGTGAAGATCGGTTCATAAATACAGCCTCTACCCTGAGCCGTATTGACATGTGTGCTCACATTGTGCAAGTAGCACTGAATAAGTCAAAGTTCATCTAATTTGCATAATTTCTGCACGAAAAAAAACCCCTTAGTATATGTGATGTATTCCATGTTACTAAACATTCATACAAAAATTTATTCAAATCAGAACTTTCATACAGAAGTTCTGTACAAAAGACTGATTGCACTAATTTTGGTACAAAATGGCTGCTGGTGGCCATCTTGAATTTCGGACCACACCCAAAAACACTCGCTCTCATCTCACGGTGATAACAAAGGTACCCAACAAGGTTCGTAAAGATTGGTTCATAAATATGGCCTCTAGTCTGAGCTGTATAGAAGTTGTGTACAAAAAACTGATTAGACCTAATTTCGGTACAAAATGGCCACTGGCAGCCATCTTGAATTTTAGACCGCACCCAGAAACACTCGTTCTCGTCCCAAGGTGATAACAAAGGTACCCAAGACATTTCGTGAAGATCAGTTCATAAATACAGACTCAAGTCTGAGCCGTATTGACATGTGTACTTAATGTGTGTAAGTCGCACTGAAATATCAAAGTTCATCTAATTTGCATAATTTCTGCATGAGAAAAAAACCTGTATTATATGTGATGTATCCCATGGTACTAAACATTCACACAAAAAATTATTCAAATCAGCGCTTTCATATGAAAGTTCTGTGCAAAAATCTGATTGCACCTAATTTTGTACAAAATGGCTGCCATCGGCCATCTTGAATTTCGGACCGGACCCAAAAACACTCGTTCTCGTCCCACGGTGATACCAAAGGTACCCAAGAAGTTTCGTAAAGATCGGTTCATAAATACGGCCTCTAGCCCGAGCCGTATTGGCATTTGCACTTACAGTGCTGAAATTAACACCAAAAAACATCAAAATTAGTCTAATTTGCACAATTTACGCACGAGAAAAAAACCCGTATTATATGTGATGTACCCCATGGTACTAAACATTCATACAAAAAATTATTCAAATCAGAGCTTTCATATGGAAGTTCTGTACAAAAAACAGATTTCTGCATCATCGGTACAAAATGGCGGCTGGCAGCCATCTTGAATTTCGGACCGCACCCAAAAACACTCGTTCTCGTCCCACGGTCATAACAAAGGTACCCAAGAAGTTTCGTAAAGATCGGTTCATAAATACGACCTCTAGCCCGAGCCATAGCCAATTGTTGACGTACGGACAGACGGACAGACGGACGGACGACGGGCCATGACAATAGCTCAAATTTGACTTCGTCAAAGTTGAGCTAAAAAACTCATTTCTGGATATTGGTCCAAAATTTCTAAGTCCGGACCAGGACCCAAAATTTTCAGCCTAAATATGAACCCAAGGACTTGGCTTGAACAAACTTGAATCTCACCCCTCTAAGCATGCTGCATACCAAATATCTAAAGATTCTTATTGGTAGATCTGAAGAAGAAGATTTTTAAAGAATACTCCTCATACTGCACTAATCTGAACATTTGGGCTCCCATAGGGAACCCAAATATGGACTGAGGGATTTGATTTCAACAAATATGTGAATCAATGTTCCAAAGATGTTATATGTAAAATATGAAAGCTTTTGGAGCAGTGTTTTGGGAGCAAACGATTCTTTAATTTTTTCCCATTGCTCAGTGTTAAAAAATGCTGACTCAGCATTTTTTCAAAGTCCTGAAAAAGTACCTTATGACAAAACCGATAGCAATTTTTTTTTTACCATTCCTTTCTGTTGGTCCCAAGGAAGCCTCACACCAAATAAAAATTCTCAGTGCCGTGCAGTTTTGGAGATATGGACGTTTTTTTCTATTTTTGGCTCCTGAGGTTCCCACGGGACTGCAGGAAAATTGTTTTGGGCATAAATCAAGTACTTATAACCCAATAATACCTCAAATAAAATTTGGTTCAAATTGGCCTCTCGGTTCAGAAAATAGAAATATTGGGGGGGCTAAAATTCTTGTCCCTCGCAGAACAAAGGCAAATATTGCCCGTCAAACTTCTCTTGAACAACTTGAGTCTACACCTCAAATGGAAGCACGAGAAAAAAACCTGCATTATATGTGATGTATCCCATGGTACTAAACATTCATACAAAAAATTATTCAAATCAGAGCTTTCATATGGAAGTTCTGTACAAAAAACAGATTTCTGCATCGTCGGTACAAAATGGCAGCTGGCAGCCATCTTGAATTTCGGACCGCACCCAAAGACACTCATTCTCGTCCCACTGTCATAACAAAGGTACCCAAGAAGTTTCGTAAAGATCGGTTCATAAATACGACCTCTAGCCCGAGCCATATTCAATTGTTGACGGACAGACGGACGACGGGCCATGGCATAAGCTCAAATTTGGCTTTGCCAAAGTTGAGCTAAACAAATTTGGCTTCGCCAAAGCTGAGCTAAAAAACTGAAGAAAAAAAATAATTCTGTAGAAAACGAACCTCTACAGTCAAAATTAGGAGAGATATTGGTGAAAACATTGGAGTGAGTAAGCAGCAAAAGTGATTCGAATATCATGACTCACTTCAATAAAAGTTAATAAAATCACAAGAAATATGATTTGTGTAGTGTTGTGTTTCTTCTATTTCACTGGCAATTGAAGCGGGAACTATTAAACAAGAGGCCCCAAGGGGCCTGAGGGCGCTCACCTGACATGGTAGCCTAAGTATCAACCCAGAGAATTGATTTCAACAAGTTGCTTCTGCTCCTCCTAAGAAAAGCTTATACCAAATATCCAAAGATTCTGACCAGTGGATCTAAAAAAAAAAGAAGATTTTTAAAGAATATTCCTCATATTAAACTAAGTTATAATTCGGGCTCATATATGAACCCAGGGACTTGGCTTTAACAAACTTGAATCCCCCCCCCCCCCCCCCCCCCCAAGGATGCTGCACACCAAATATCAAAACATTCCGACTGATGGATCTGAAGAAGAAGATTTTTAAAGAAAATTCCTCATTTTGAACTAAGTTACGATTCAAGCTCCCACAGTAAGTCCAAATATGGACCTGGAGACATGGCTTGAACAAACTTGAATCTCACCCCCCTGAGGATGCTGCATATCAAATATCAAAACATTCCAACTGCTGGATCTGAAGAAGATTGTTAAAGAAAATTCCTCATTTTGAACTAAGTTATAATTCGGGCTACAACATTGAGCCCAAATATGAACCCAGGGACTTGGCCTGAACAAACTTGAATCTCACCCCCCTAAGCATGGTGCATACCCAATATCAAAAGATTCTGCCTGCTGGATCTTGAGAAGAAGATTTTCAAAGAAATTTTCCTGAAATGCACTAAGTTCGAATTCGAGCTTCTATAGTGAGCCCAAATATGAATCTAGGGAGCCGATTTGAACAAACTTGAATCAGATCCACCCCACAATGTTGCATACCAAATATCAAAAGATTCTGCCTGTTGAATCTTGAGAAGATTTTTTAAGAAATTTGCCTGAAATGCACTAAGTTCGAATTCGGGCTTCTATAGTGAGCCCAAATATGAATCTAGGGAGCCGATTTGAACAAACTTGAATCAGATCCACCCCACAATGTTGCATACCAAATTCAAAAGATTCTGCCTGCTGAATCTTGAGAAGAAGATTTTTTAAGAAATTTGCCTGAAATGCACTAAGTTTGAATTTGAGCTTCTATACTGAGCCCAAATATAAACCCAGGGGGCCGATTTGAACAAACTTGAATCAGATCCACCCCACAATGTTGCATACCAAATATCAAAAGATTCTGCCTTCTCGATCTGGAGAAGAAGATTTTTTAAGAAATTTGCCTGAAATGCACTAAGTTCGAATTCGAGCTTCTATACTGAGCCCAAATATAAACCCAGGGGGCCGATTTGAACAAACTTGAATCAGATCCACCCCACAATGTTGCATACCAAATCTCAAAAGATTCTGCCTGCTGGATCTGGAGAAGAAGATTTTTTAAGAAATTTGCCTGAAATGCACTAAGTTCGAATTCGGGCTTTTATAGTGAGCCCAAATATGAATTCAGGGGGCCAATTTGAACAAACTTGAATCAGATCCACCCCACAATGTTGCATACCAAATATCAAAAGATTCTGCCTGCTCGATCTGGAGAAGAAGATTTTTGAAGAAATTTGCCTGAAATGCACTAAGTTCGAATTCGAGCTTCTATACTGAGCCCAAATATAAACCCAGGGGGCCAATTTGAACAAACTTGAATCAGATCCACACCACAGTGTTGCATACCAAATATCTAAAGATTCTGCCTGCTGGATCTGGAGAAGAAGATTTTTGAAGAAATTTGCCTGAAATGCACTAAGTTCGAATTCGAGCTTCTATACTGAGCCCAAATATAAACCCAGGGGGCCGATTTGAACAAACTTAAATCAGATCCACCCCACAATGTTGCATGTCAAATATCAAAAGATTCTGCCTGCTCGATCTGGAGAAGAAGATTTTTGAAGAAATTTGCCTGAAATGCACTAAGTTCAAATTCGGGCTTCTATAGTGAGCCCAAATATGAAACCAGGGAGCTGATTTGCACAAACTTCAATCAGATCCACCCCACAATGTTGCATACCAAATATCAAAAGATTCTGCCTGCTGGATCTGGAGAAGAAGATTTTTTAAGAAATTTGCCTGAAATGCACTAAGTTCTAAATCGGGCTCCTATACTGAGCCCAAATATGAACCCAGGGGGCCGATTTGAACAAACTTGAATCAGATCTACCCTACAATGTTGCATACCAAATATCAAAAGATTCTGCCTGCTGGATCTGGAGAAGAAGATTTTTTAATCTTTTTCCCATTGCCTACAGTGTTAAAAAGTGCTGATTCAGCACTTTTTCAAAGTCCCTGAAAAAAGTACCTTGTGATCAAACCGATAGGGATTTTTTTTAACCATTCTATTCTACTCGATAAAAGTAAGCTTTATACAAAATAAGAATTCTCTGTGCCGTGTAGTTTTGGAGATATGGCAGTTTTAAGGTTTTTCCTATTTTTAGCTCCCAAGGTTCCCACGGGGCAATAAGAAAATTTTTTTGGCATCAATCAACTACTTATGACCCATTATCATCTAATATCAAATTTGGTTCAAATCGACCTGACGGTTCTGAAAATAGAAATTTTAGGCATGGCCAAAATTTTTGCCCCTCCCATAACGAAGACAAATAATGCCCGACAAACTTCTCTTGAACAAATTTGATTCTAAACCTCAAAAGGACTCTGTATACCACATATCAAGTCTCTGCTACTGGTGGTTCATTAGAAGAAGATTTTCAAAAAATTGGGCCATTTTTTCCCCACCTCTGCTCAATATGAGCCGAAACCTATTTTGGATAAAAATCAAAATGCCCCTATATAACCACTACTTACATGAAATTTAATTAAAATGTGGCCAGTGGTTTAGGAGAAAGAGGCTCAAACACCACCTTCACGCAGGATGACGGACGATGGATGAAGAGTGATAAGAAAAGCTCACCCTGACTTTCAATCAGGTGAGCTAAAAACCAGGGCAGTTGGATGGATGTCAGATTACCGAACTATACACAACAATTGCATATTATCCCTCAAAACCATGGTAAGAGCTTAGTTACTCCTCAAAAAATAAGTTAATGTTGATTTTTTGAAAATGTAGTGGTTCTTGTAAATTTTTGCATCCTGACAAAGCCCTAAATCTGATAGAACAAGGCAGGACTCATCAGTTGTGGAGCCATGGGCTGAATTTCAGGGGAGGGGGGGGGGGGCATACTAGTGAAGATGGGGGAGGGGTTATCTCAGAATTGAGGGTGCTGTTATTGTATTAAGAAAAGGATCCCACTAATGATACTATTGACAAATTTTATGGAGGGGATGGGGGATTTTTGTCTTGAATGGAAAAACAAGCTTCGCAATGTGAAAATCTCACTATTTTGAGTTTTTCGAACTTAACATGTCTGACTGAAACCAACAAACAGCTTTGCACAAGCAAAGTGCCGTAAATCTGGTGAAAATTGGCGGGCAGAGCCAAAATTCAATTCCAAACTGTATTCCCAAATGATAATACTGTATGGATGGATGGATTTATTTATTAATCATTTATTTATTGGAGTTTACCGACACTTTTGACAGCCAGGGGCACCTCGTGTCAAACAGTTTTATGGGTGGAGGAAGCTGGAGTATCCTGAGAGACTCATCAAGAAATGGCAAGTAACTGTCATACTCCCCAAAGTACTAACTCCACACATGCAGGGTTAGTATTGGTTGAAGACAGGTGCAGTCTGCCATAGTTAATAGTACACAGTGCCACCATGCCCCACATGGGCAATCAGGATAAAGTGTGTTGCCCAAGGACATAACACAGTTACCCCTGGCTGACATATCACTCACCAGTTATCATATCCCAAATTTCTTTCAAATCGTTCCAAGGGTTCTAAACATGTAACATTTGAGTGGGGCCATAAATCTTGCTACTCTCAGTTCAGCAGCATACATCATCTCAAACTTTGTTTGAAGAAACTTCATTCTACACCTCAAAAGGGAGCTAAATACCAGATATCAAATCATTTCACCTATTTGGAGGGCAGCATACTTGCCATCTCTAAGCATAACCACATCATTTTACTTTTAAAAACAAATTTCACTCCTGAAGAAAAATGTTGTGCATTAGAATTTTTTCATTTAATTTCTTAGGACACAAAAAGTAGATCTGTTTCTCAGGGCAGGCATTTTTTATTTTATTTTTGTAATTATTATTTCTTCACCATGAGAGGTTCATATTTTTGGTTTATTTCATGTTTTAGGCTTCGTAATCTGCAGAATAACATGGGCAGAGGATTATTTTATCCATTTTATTAACTTGGCAATTTATCAGACATAAATCAATTAATTCATCCCTTGAGTGCAACAAAGCAACATGTGCAAAGCTTTAGCCTTTTATCCCATTGTAGACAGCACCTGGTTGCACTAATGGGACAAATTTTTATATTCTCAAGTTTTCATTGATAACCAGAGGCTCAAGTGAGCCTAAAACACTCGCCTGGATCAAGGTGTCCACAAGGAGTAAGGCTTTTTGAACTGAAGAATCAGAAAGATGGGGCAAAAAAGAAAGTGTCACCATGTACATGTGTGCATACCGCAATGACTGTCACCAACAAGAGGCCCCTCGGGGCCTGAAGCGCTCATCTTGTACAGAACACAATTTAAACAGAGTCCAAGAATGAGTCTACATTAAGCAAGCCATCTCCATAGGCTACACTGTCAATCCTCGAGTCCCTCAGGAGTGACAAAAATAATCTGGGCATCATGCCTTTTCTTCAGTTGATCATAAGTAAAATGCAGAGCTCCCCTATGAAGCCCCTTGATACAACCTATGTGGATTAATCTTAGTACCTCTAGAGGGTACTGAATACAAAATTTTTAATTCTTCAGCAAAATGGCCAATTCCGGCTCCCATAGAGAGCCCAAATATTAACCCAGGCTCTTGATTTGAACACAGTTAAATCTGACTTCCCTAGAGGTGTTGTGTACCGAATATGAAAGCATTCTGACTGTTGGATCTGAAGAAGAGAAATTGTAAAGAAATTTCTTCGAATTGCACTAAGTTCAAATTTGGGCTACCATAGCGAGCCCAAATATTGACCTATGGATCCGATTTGAACAAACTTGAATCTGACCCCCCTAGAGATGTTGTATACCAAATGTGAAAGCATTCTGACAAGTGAATTTGAAGAAGAAGATTTTTGAAGAAATTCCCTCATATTGTACTAAGTTAAATTTCATGTTCCCATATGGAGCCCAAATATTAACCTAGGCACTCGAATTGAACAACCTGGAATCTGACCCCCCTAGAGATGTTGTATACCAAATATAAAAGCATTCTGACTGGTGGATCTGAAGAAGAAGATTTTTAAAGAAATTTTCTCATATTGCACTAAGTAAAAATTTGGGCTACCATAGTGAGCCCAAATATATACCTAGGGATTTTGATTTGAACAAACTTGAATCTGACCCCCATAGAGATGTTGCATACCAAATATCAAAGCATTCTGACTGATGGATCTGAAGAAGAAGATTTTTTTAAATTACCCTCCATATTGAACAAAGATAAAATTTGGGCTTCCGTAGGAAGCCCAAATATTAACCTAGGGACTTGGTTTGAACAATCTAGAATCTGCCCCTCATAACAATGATGTATACCAAATATTAAAAGATTCTGACTGGTGGTTCTGAAGAAGAAGATTTTTTAAAGAATATTCCCCATATTACCCTATGTTAAAACTTCGGGCTTCTGTAGAGAGCCCAAATATGAACCAATGACTTTATTTGAACAAACTTTTATCTGACCCCCCTATGAATGCTGAATACCAAATATCAAAAGATTCTGATGATTGGTTCTGGAGAAAAGATTTTTTTAAATTTTTTGCAAATATGCTGACTCAGCATTTTTTTCGATGCCCATTACAGAACACCCTAACATAACCGATGGCAATTTTTTTTTTACCATTCAATTCTACTGGTCATAAGGATACTTCATACCAAATAAAAGCTCTCTGTTCCGTGGGGTTTGGGAAATATGGGCGTTTGAAAATATTTCTATTTTTTAGCTCCCAGGGTTCCCATGGGGATGCGGAAATTTTTTTTTTTCCATGGGTCAAGTACTTACGACCCAATACTACCATAAACCAAATTTGGTTCATACCGGACCATCGGTTCAGAAAATAGAAATTTTGGGCGGGGCCAAAAATCTTACCCCTCCTATTACAAAGCCAAATATTACTTTACGAACTTCGTTTGAACAAACTTGATTCTACACCTCATATGGAAGCTCCACAGCAAATATCAAGTCATTGCACACACTGGTTCTTGAGAAGAAGATTTTAAAAATATTTTGGAGCATTTTCCCCCACTCCCTCCCTATGGGGCCGGGCATACTGAGTTGAACAAAAATGAAATGCCCCTTTGGGACCATCACTCACACAAACTTTCACTTGAATTGGCCCAGTGGCTTTGGAGGAGAAGACCAAAACATGGTGTTGACGGACGACGGACGGGAAGCGATTAGATTAGCTCAGCTTGACTTTGTCAAGATGAGCTAAAAAGGCATTGAAAAATGAGGTCTGTTTTTCAACCCCCACATCCCATTCCCAGCACACATCCAATGTTAGGCTTGAAATTATGTTGAGAAATGATAAAAGGACTTGCCTCTGAAAAGATCACCTAGGATGGTTAAAATTCTGGATTGAAATTCAGCAAAATATTTAACATTCCTGAAAGCATTATTCATGTGAAGAAATGGAGTGAAGTGGCAGTCAACAAGTACATGACAGAGGCAGGGGTTTTTGACAAATTAGGGATTACTGGTTGTGTGTTCTTACACACTCTCAAACAGATGAAATCATTAACGAAAACAGAAAAAAACTGTTGTCTCACTAAATATCAAAAGATGCTGTCTGATGGATCTGAAGATCTTTGAGGAGAATTCTTCATACCGCAATAAGTTAAAATATGAACCCATGGATTTGATTTGAACATAATTGAATCTGCCTCACAATGATACAGTACTGGAAATTTGAAAAGTTGCTGCCATGGGGATCTCATGTAGAAGATTTTCAAAGTATTTCCTTTATAAGAAGATCAAAATATGAACCCAGGAACTTGGTTTGAATAACCTTGAATCTGGTCCCAAAAAGGAAACTGTATACCAACTATCAGAACATTCTGACTGGTGGATCAGAAGTAGATTTTGAAGAATATTCCTCATATGGCCCTAGGTTAATATTCGTACTCCCATGGGGAACCCAAATATGAACCTATGGACTTGATGTGAACAAACTTGAATCATCACCCCCACCCCCCACAAAAAAAAAACAAAATAAAAAGAACTAAATAAAAAACGGATATTGTATACCAAATATGTAAAGATTCTGACTACTGGATCTGAAGATTTTTAACCTTTTACCCAATGCACACAAGATTAAAAATTTGTTTTTTAAGTATCTTTTTCCCATATTTTTCACAAAATTTCAACCAAAACATATCATGTGACTCACATTGGAATGAGCTCATGAAATGGTTTTATTAAAATTGTTAGAAAAAAAGTTTTTTATCAATGGCTCAATTTATAAATTACTCGGTCAGATGCATGCTGCCGATTCGTTAAGTAAAGGGTGAAAGAATATTCCTCATATTGCAGTAATTTAAACCTTGGACTTCCATAGGGAGTCCAAATATGAAGTCATAGACCTAATTTAAACAAACTTAAATCTGCCCCCTAAGGATGATATATACCAAACACAAGAAGATTCTCGCCAGTGGATCTGAAGAGGAAGAGTTTTAAAGAATATTCCTCAAATTGCACAGAGTTAAAATTTGGGCTCCCTATATGAACTCAGAGGCCTGATTTCAACAAACTTAAATTTGACGCCCCCTTCCCCTCCTCCAAGGACACTATATAATATGAACCCATAGACTTGATTTCAACAAATTCGAATCTGCCCCCTATAAGGATGATGTATACCAAATATCAAAAGATTCAGAGAGGTGTATCTGCAAAAGAAGATGTTTAAAAATGTCATTCCTCTTACTGCAGGAAGTTAAAACTTGGGCTCACATGGGGAACCCAAATATTAACCCACAACTTGATTTGAACAAATTTAGATCCGAGCCCCTGCTGAATACTAAATATGAAAAGATTCTTATTGGTGGATCTGAAGAAAATAATTTTTAGACTATTCCTCATGTTTCTCCAAGTTAAAATTTAGGCTCCATTCAAACCCCAAATAGACCTGATTTGAACAAACTTCTATCTACCCCCATAAGGATGCTGTATACCAAATATGAGAAGAATCTGATTGGTAGATCTTTTTAAAGATTTTTCCTCAAATAGTAATGACTTAAAATTTGGATTCCCATAAGGAGCCCAAAGATGAATCCAGGACTTGATTTGCACAAACGTGAATCAGACCCATCAAAGAATGTTGTAAACATGTAACAAATGATTCTGATTGGTAGTTTTGGAGAAATTTTTTTTTTATATGAAAAGTGTTGACTCAGAATTTTTCCACCACATATGGTACCCTATGACACAACCGAGATTATTTTTGCCTGTTCAGTTCTACGGGTGCTAAGGATGATGTAAACCAAATAACAATTCTTTGTTCCACACAGATTGTGAAATATGGCATTTACTTTAGCTCCCATATTCCCATGGGGCATGGGATTACTTTTTCAGACATAAATCAAGTACATTTCCCTTAATATTATTGCATACCAAATTTGGTCCAAATTGGTCCACCGGTTTGGAAAATAGAAATTTGGGGCCAAGCCAAAAATACTGTCCCTTTCAGTATGAGCCCAAATATTGCCCAAGAAACTTTCTTTGATCAAACCTTAATTTTAAAAATATGAAGAAGCTGTATACCAAATTTCAAAGCAATATGACTGGTGGTTTTATGAATGTCAGCATGTTTACTCAATTCCAGAACCACCAAACATTAGACCCACAAAAACTATTTTGAAGAAAGCTGAAAAAGCAAGGAACACTTGAACTTGTGTGAAAAAACATCCCAGTCGTGTAAGGAAGTAGCTGTACACACAATGTTAATAAAGGCTAAGGTTAAAAAAAAAACTTATGTTATTGAAAAACATTAACTTCCAAGCTCAGTGAGATGTCATCAAACAATTACATCTGCAATTACAGAAAATAACGCTGTGTTTTCCAGACAATGACATCTTGAAAACAGATGCTACGGTGCAGTTTTATTTTTACTCGTTTCCATTTTGGACTTTGTTCTGTAAATATTTTACACTTAAACTTATGCTGAACATAAAATTTTTTCATCAATTTTCCTTCATCTTATTACTTTCCTACCATTTCATTAATGCTGATCCCACCATATATGCCTGAGATTTATAGTATGAATTTGAAGAATTGGGTATTGACATGTTTTGATGGCCTACTATTCCACCTGTAAGAAATTATTTATGTGTCTTGTCTATCTAAAATTTTAAAACAAGAAATAATTAGTTGCACCTGACTTTTATTTGTCAAATGATGAAGTGGATAGTATACCCAATTACTCCTGGCTTGATTCAGGTATTAAATTTCAAATCTAGTTCCTGTTAGAAAAAAAATGTCAACAAGAAAGAAAATAACAGCAGCAGAGACAGACTGGTTGTATGGTCCACTGGGAAATTTCCTGTTGCCCCCCCCCCCTCCCCCCCCTCACTGAGGGCCCCTGTGACCCCTAAAATCAATGCAGTCCAACAGCTATTGGCACATGAAATTTCGTGAAAATTTCCAAAAGGCAAAACTGATCAAATTGCAAAAACTACTGGTATATCTAAATGCACTCTATGTGGATTGCCATTGGCAGTCCACATGGCGGGCATTTCAATACACCAGCCATCTAATCTGCCATTGATCACTCAGATGCAAGGAAACAGCATTCTTTCAGTTTGAAAAATTAAAATTTTCTCCCATTGGTGCAAACTATGGTTAGCCAAGATGGATCCGGGGTGCCTTTGTTGTAACCATTTTAGCCTGAGTAACGAAGCTGATACAAAAATGCCATTGAAATGTTCTCTATGTGGACTACCAATGATCGCTCAGATGATAGGACACTGTGTTCTAAATTTTCTTCGGGCCCTGGGCCTCCTTGGTGCATTTCGCAGTAACATTTTTTGACCCAGTACACCCCTGATCAACAGTGGCAACAGATGCTCCCAAATGTGAACCCCAAGGAGGCATGACAGCGATAGTGAAATGGAGAGGAACTCTATCAAACATGTGTATCTGTCACAATATCAGTGAGAATTATTCAAGCCTGTCATGAGAGGAACATGGTCATGACACACCCTTGAGCCACAAACATGCATTGTGTGAAGTATGAACAAGATCTGTCTATTGACTCATGTTTTGGGGACCAGACAAAGTTAGATCGGATGAACGGTCTGTACACTTGGTCTTGAATTTATGATGTTGAATCATGACAAATGCTTGAGTCATGAATAAGCACTGCTGGAAGTATGAACAAGATCTAACCACTGAATCATTTCTTGAGGACTGCACAAAGTCAGCATACATAAACAGTCTGTGACCTTCACCTTGGAGTTATGATTTTGGGTCAAGATCATGACAATCCCTTGTATGATGGGTGAGCATTGTGTGAAGCATGATCAAGATTGTCTATTGTTTATGGAGCGGGCAAAATTCAAATGGACGGGAGATCTATGACGTTACCTTGGAGTTATGCCTCTGTGTATAGGTGATTACATCCCCTTGGAGCAAGCAATATGCAAAGTATGAACAATATTGGTCCATTGAATAAATTTTATGGACAAAATTTGAAGCACAACTGGTCTGTGACCTTGTAGTTATGACCTTCTGATCAATGGTATGACACCCCATAGTCATGAGCAAGGACTGTGTTTAGTAAGAACAAAAATCGTCCATTGAATCATTTTAATTAAGAACTGGACCGGGTTCGAACGGACAGACAGATGGATAGACAGACTGAGACAGACAGATGGTGGGATGTACACATAGACAAACAGATGGATGAACTATACACTCCCCCAAAATTTTCAGGAAGCATAAAAAAGTTAGTGCATTTTCATTGTCTGGGTCAGTTTTTCTGAGGTTAAAAACCATGGATAAGTTTATTATGAATGATTCATAATAGGTGACAGACGAAGCAAACATGATTCTTACCAATTATATAACAGTGACAACTTTAAAAAAAAATAGGAAAGGTGCTTTATTTTATGATATTTATTGAGAATAATACTTTAAATAAAAACTGTCTCATGTCTGAAATTTGCAAGTGTTCCAGGTAATATCTTTTTTTCATCTCTAAAGTGAAAAAGAACAAGTTTTGAGACACATGCCTTCCTAGCATGCAGTGCTTTCTAAGGAACAGAAGTATTTTTTTCTTACTCTGCCTTACTAACTTCAGTTCTAACAGTTTATTTCAAAGTGTTTCAAAATGTATAAAGCGCCTATCATATTAAAAACAAGAACAAAATAAATAAACTGAATTTTCAAAAAACTCAAACTGATTATCCTGTAAATACTGATCTGACATTAAATATATTTTCTGCCATTCAGTCTTCAATTTCTTCATTTCTTGTACACATATGACTGCAATTGCAATAGCCATAGCTAAAAAATGGTGCTAAAATTCATAAAGAAATAATATAATACTTATAGTAAATTGTTTTGTAATAAGACAGGCCTTAAAATTTGTCCTGGTTCAACTGATTCTCACAAACTCCAGCTGTGAGAATCAATTTTCAATTTTTAACCCTTTCAACACTGGTGGTATCTTCCATGCCAGTTAAATGACAGAAATTGGAAGAGTCCATATCCATTATTTGGGGGTAGAGCAATTAATATTTTCAACGTGCAGCGCTAAGGCTGCACATTGAAAATATTAATTGTTCTACCACACACGTTCACTTATTAGCCATCCTACTTAATGAAATTATGATGTATCGTGGGCCTGAACTGGAAAAGCAGCCTCTGGTGTTGAAAGAGTTAATTTAGAATTCGAGTGTACTGTTATACCCTCGTGAGTTCAGCTAGTACATACATGTATTCATATTCACACTGTCCATTTGGTTCTTGGAATCTATGAGCAATCAGAGGATACTCTGTTGCTGTTCGTAAGTTTCTAAGTTGAAATCGAGTCTTTTTCACTCAGCAGATACGATCACAGAGCAGATTTCTAGTCACCAGAGAAAGATTGGGGAGGGGGGGGGGGGGTATGCATTAACCCTTTTACATTTATCAAGTAGCGTGGTTATCGACTGAGGCTCCGGTCATCTGAGGGAGACGTAGGTTATGTTTTAAGCATGAAAATAGGCTGCACACCTAGAGGGGGTCTGGTAGAATGTCTATCTTGTGGACAATCAGGTGGAATTTTAACCAATATGTAGGCATAATTTGAGGAATTTTAGGTGATATGCTGGAAGCGAAATATATTGGAAATGAAAACAATTTAAGTTGGGCACTGTGAATCATTTAAAAATATGTACAATTTAGACGTAGGTCAGTATGGCACTCAACAAAAAGTGGTTTAGCAGATTCTCTGTGGCCGGTATGGAAAGTTCTCAATGGCTCTGTGCTAAACGTTCCGTTGTTTTGGGTATATAGATAGGTTGTTATTGTATAGAATGGTTAGCCGAGACGAGTACACATTTCTATTAGCATGTGATTCGATTCATCATATCAAAAGATATCTTTTGCATGCAGTGCGAAAAGACTACAAATCTACTCTGTGTTCATATCTGCTGGGTGAAAAAAGAGGCGATTTCAGCATGGAAATTTATGAACAGCAACAAAGAATCATCTGACTGCTCATAGAATCCAAGAACGATTGGGCAGTGTGATATTTAGAAGAAGAAAAAAACAAAAAACTTTGAGTCCCACAAAATAGATATTCAGTTTCTCAGGCCATTTTTCATAAAATTCCATGTGGGCGGGCGTTTTTTTTTATTTTATTTTTGTAATTATTTCTTTGGCATCAAAAATTCATGTTCTTGGTTTGTTTTATTATTCAGGCCTCATGATCTACAGAATAGCATGGGTGGTGATGTATTTCGTACCTTGAGTGCAAGAAGGTTTTGCAAAGCTAAAGCATTACAAAGCTTTGTTGCACTCAATGGTCAAATCTATCAATTTTATTGACTTGTGTAAAATATCAGATATGAACCATTTAATTTTTATTTTTTTAAGTTTTCATTGGTTATAAAAATAGAGCATGCGGCAGCCAAAAGGATCATGTGGGAGGGGCTGAGAAACAGTTTTTTAAAAACTTTTTTAGGCCTTATATTTATATATTTAATGAAGTTTAATCCTTGGGCACCTAGTTCCAATTTTGGTGCTTTTCTTGTCTTGCGTGTACAAAACCTGTTACAAAATACAGGCTTTTGGTGGTCTTGCTTATCCAAGTCAATACTTTCGTAGCAGTTTTTAGTGAAGTAATGACTGCCTGTATCAGGCAGCCAAGACTCCCCTAGACACCACTGCTAAGTCAAAGTGTCGCCTTAATACAAAGTTGAATTCTCCAGGCTTTAAAGACACTTTCAGAATCTATGACAAGAATCACATGAACATTTTGTGAGAATTAAAGTTTGATTCTCATGAATTTATTGTAAGAATAATTTGAGAGAATCGATTCAGATTCTCACACAAATTTTAACTGGTAGAGTGGTAAATTATTTTTCGTCATCAAAATTTGTTCACATGTTTTTGTCTTGTTACAATTTATGGGAGAGTGCCTAGAGGCACTCTCCCATAAATTTGAACAAGTCAAATCCATACAAAATAAATAATTTCTTATCCAAGATAATATGAAGCCCATCCACAGAATTCAAGCCTTTAAGTTGAATTACCTACACATCATAATAAAGTCCCCATGTGGGCTTCAAGCACTCTACCAGTTAAGCCCTGTGAGATCAAAATCAAGATCAGTGAGTTATATCAATTGATTTTTAGCAGGTGAAAGTAAACAAACTGCTTCAGTTACAAACATAAAACATTTCCCAAAAGTTTTACTGTAGAGGGTTCTTTCTATCAATCCTCTCAGATAAGTAAATTTGATAATACCTGGAAGCCCTTCACAACTGCTGCGGTGGCAACAATATGTCACAGGAAGGAGGGGAGGATTTGAGATGGGCAATATACCGAAAAACCGAACCAATATTGATATCATGGGGATACTGAAAAACTGAACCGAACCAGTAGTTGAATACCGAAACCGTCTTGAATTTCTCCTTCATTCGCTATCTATAAGGCCCTGTTGAGACTTGATTACAGTTGAAAGGTTCATTTTCATGAAAGAAGTGACTGATTTTCTTTTCAGTTTTGTTAACCCTCAAAGATCTGACAGTTGCATTGAATTTCCACTAGACTACATCATGTACATGTCCAGTTGCTTAGCAGTTATTTCTAGTCATGTCTTGGCTGCCTGTTAAGGCAGCCAAGACCTGACTAGAAAGCACTGTCTAAGTGATTTGTCTATTGTCAGCAGGACTTCTTAAAGATGGCATAGTCAGGGCACATACTCTTGAGATTGAAAAAGCTTGAAATAAGTCTTTAAACGTTAGGGTGCATTTAGAACAAGACACAAATTTACTGTAGATATGATTTGTGTTCATAAAAGTATGCCACTGTTGAGATCATTGGCAGTGGCATTTATAGCATTGTGGTAGAGTGCTACAAGAACAACTTATTCCATTTTTTCCTGATGTGAATTCCCCTTTGTTACTATTAGCAAATTTCAGACAAGTCAGATACCGAATACCAAACTGATACCGAGGTATACCCCTCCCCCTAAAACACCCAAAACCGATACCAAACTTAAAATTCCAATACCACCCAGCTCTTGGGAGGATGGTAAAGTAAAACAACTAGTCTAGAGTGGTAGTGAATAGAGCATATTATCATGTTATCTTTCCAAAATAAACTAAGGCAAGTGTTGGGTAGCTGCTTCCCTCTCATCTGCAGATAATTCGTAAAACACATAAAACACAGCTATCAAATTAGGCTTTCTGGTCAGTGGTCCGGTGACATGAGAAAAAACAGTGGACAAAGGGTGCTGTCAGGACTGACTGTTTCAATGCCCACACCATGTATGTGTGAAAATGTAGATGGGAAAATCAATTGCACTTTTATTTCCAGAAACGCAATTTCCTTACATTTCATGATAAGGCCTCACAAAATAGATCTTTTGTTTCTCAGGCTATTTTAAATCTGCCTACGAACATTTTTTTATTTTATTTTTTATTTTTGTAATTATTTCTTTGCCAGCAAAAGTTCATATTCTTGGTTTGTTTTATCTTTTAGGTCTCATAATGTTCAGAATAGCATGGGTGGTGGTGAATTTCATCCCTTGAGTGCAAGAAGGTTTTCCAATGCTAAAGCATTGCAAAGCCTTTTTGCACTCAAGGGACAAATTTATCAATTTTATTAACTTTGGTAAAATATCAGACATGAACCATTTATCCATCACAATGCATTGTCCATATTATGGACAGAATAGTAGAAATTATAATAGAAATAAAAATGCTCATTTGCTTTCGATCCCTGGCCTACCTCAGTGCTATATTCAACAAAAAGTTACACATAATAAATTTTGCATAGTAATCACCACATACCATTCTGATACTAACCCAGGGACCTGTTAACTGTAGAGTGACGGTGAAGAGACGCTATTACATCGGGCTTAGACAACTCAAGCTATAAAGCATCAGTACATAGGTCCTGCATTATTTATTTATTGATGTTTAAGGTCACATATTTCTGCACAATGGCTAACCGTGACCGTGACAGTTTTACGGGTGGAGGAAGCCGGAGTACCCGGAGAGAACCACCGAGCAACGGCGAGCAACTGTCAGCTCCCCAACATACCAACTCCACACAAGCAGGGTTAGCATTGGTTGAAGACAGGTGCACCATCGACGTGCAGTACGCCTTAGTACACAGCGTCACCGTGCCCCCAAGGTCCTGCATTATTCATTCTAGAGTAGCAAAGCATCCGTTTAGTGCAGCAGGTGTAAGCTTTACTAGTACAGGATCAGGAAGGAAAATATTATGAGATTTATTAAAACAACTAAGTTACATATGTGAGGTTTGCTATGGAATGGTAGAGGTGGAGGTTGGGGACAAAAGGGCAATTTGATTCATTGGTGCTAACAGAACAGAAATAAGATGCAGATCAAGTGCAATAATATTCTCCCTTATTTTTCCTTCTCTCACAGAAACTGTGTGTAAAAAAGGAATTATCAGTAAAGTAAAAAAGTAAGGTCAATCGTACAACTGTATTTCCTAAGGTTTTGTATGTTGAACAGTGACTGGTCATGAAAAGAAAAGGACATCCAGAGATGTTGAATATATCAAATATGAAAGGATTATGATTGATGGATCTGAAGAAGATTTTTAAAGAAATTTCCTCATATTGCACTGAGTTCATTTCGGGCTCCCATAGGGAGCCCAAATATTAACCCATGGACTCAATTTGAACAAATTTGAATCTAACCCCTCCCTCCAGAGATGTTGTATACCAAATATGAAAGGATTCTAATTGATGGTTCTGAAGAAGAAGATTTTTAGAGAACTTTCCTCATATTGCACTGATTTAAACTTTGGGATCCAATAGAGAGCCCAAATGCTAACCCAGGTACCCGATTTTGAACAAACTTGAGTCTGAATACCAAATATGAAAGGATTCTGACTGGTGAATCTGCAGAAGAATTTTATAGAGGTTCCCTCATATTGCACTAAGTTAAATTGCACTAAGTTAAAATTCAGGCTACCATAGGGAGCCCAAACATTAACCCAGTGACACAATTTGAGTAAATTTGAATCTGACCCCCCCCCCCCCCCCCCCTCCTCTAGAGATGTATACCAAATATGAAAGGATTCTAACTGATGGTTCCTCATATTGCACTAAGTTAAACTTTTGGCTCCAATAGAGAGCCCAAATACTAACCCAGGGACCCGATTTGAACAAACTTGAACCCCCCCCCCCCCCCCTCCCTGGAGAGGTTGTATGCCAAATATGAAAGCATTCTGACTGGTGGATCTGAAGAACATTTTTAAAGAAATTTCCTCACACTGCACTGAGTTAAAATTTGGGATCCCACAGGGAGCCCAATTATTAACTCAAGGACTCGATCTGAACAAACATAAATCTGACCCACCTAGAGATGTTAAAGATTCTAATTGATGGTTCTGAAGAAGATTTTTTTTTAATTTTGGAAAACAATTTATGGGTGCTATCAGAGTAATGCCCCTTGTTGTGCCTCCCTGTGGGTGTGGCAACTTTATTTGAACAAACTTGAATTGACATATCGTCCCTTGATTCCAATGTGTTCTATGTGCCAGTAGGCACATAGAACACATTGGAACTCAGTTGATGATATGAAAAGGAACAAGCACATCGACTTTGGTTCAATTTGGCCCAGTGGTTTTTGAGAAGTCGATGATGTAAAGTTAACACCAGATGGGTGAGCTAAAAATGGGATACATGGAGGGCAAAAATGGCACAAGAGGACAGGAATAGTGGAAGAGATTTTCTTCAATAACCATCTCTTCAATTAATTTTATCAACATGTTTTAAATTTTGTTATCATCAGTTAATCCCAAAATCACTTCTAAAAAAATCAAATGAGAGGATCACAGAATCATAAGTGGAGTTGTGATATTATCTGGGAATCAATTTACTACAAAGTTCTATTTCCAGTAACATCTTCAACCTTTTGGAATCCGGTTCCAAAATAAATTGAGTTCTCTTTTTACATACAAATATTTTCTACAAGTTTGGTTCAGTAGTGATGAAGAGAATTAAGGTTATCATTCCGAAACCTCAAAATGCTCTTTTAATAAGTGACCTTAACTTTTTGAATTGATAAGGTTCTTCTTCCGAGAAGGTTCAAACCTCTAAACTAAACGTGTGAAGGAGTTGGTTTTCACAAAAAAAACATCAACCATCAAGTAAATTAAGAGCAATAACTCTTTCAAAAGGTAAAAAGCATATCCCAATGTTTCAAAACTGTTATCCTAATATTTTGGGCAGACTGGTGCATGAAGGCAATTAACCTGAAATAAGATGGAATTACTGTGGATGAAAGATTGACTGCACAGATGTGAGATCAAGGTGCCATTTTGATGAGTTTCCAAACTTATGAGATGAAATAGTTACAATGATAATTACAATCTCACTCTCTTTACAAAAAGGGATTTCCTTTCACATAGTAGGGGTAGTAAATAGGATGAACAAATGATAAGTTTATACTTCTGGTTTTGTTTTTGTTGTATTATTTGATGAAATTAGAAAATGAAAGTGTCAATGACACTGCAGCTCAACTTGTCCAAGAAGGGACTGAACAAAATAGAAAGATCCAGTAATGTCAGGTCATTCACTCAAGTTTCTACAGAAAAGACACCACACTAAAGCTATAGAAAAAATTTGAAAAAGATCGGGTGAGAGGTGTGGCATGTAGGATGTTCCAATGGGATTGTTGACAATTTATATGCCAAATCTAAGATGGCCACTGGCGGCCATGTTTGTCAACAAAATTCAGAAACATTTAATAGCTTCCATCTAGACATTGCCCCAAAGCCACGTATGAAATCTGGAACTGATCGGATGAGAGCTGCAACTAGAGGTGGGTCGGTGGTGCATTTTAAAGTCGGTGTCGGTGATTTTTAAGAAGTAAAACCACAGTAGTGGTGTGGTTATCGGTGGTGGAACAGGCTACGTTCATTCGTCGAATTTAGGTTGATTTTGCAAACTTGCTTACCCAGTGCAGTGTGTAAACAACGTCGAAACATCATCAGTCCTTGACAAACATAAATTAGTAGAACTGAAAAGAATGTTTGGCTAATTGATGTATATTGTAAAGTTGAAATTAAGCACAAATCTGTAGAGTTCAGGTTGGGTTTTAACTTTCCGTTCGGCGAAAATGCAGACTTTCGCTTTTCAGCAATGAATCGTTCAATTTCAGTAAATTGTTTTTTGTGCGAGGACTTTATATGGCCTTTAAGATTAGAAGTATTGTCTTGTGATGCTGATATGACTTTGCTACAAAGTTTACATTTGCATTTCTCCTTGTCAATTCATTCAAATTCTGTAACCCATGGACTTTTAGCTTGTTCCACCACTGTTAAATATCGAAACTATAAAAATGCAGGATGGAGAACAGATTTTACCTGCCACGGGAAATGTTGGTGTTTTCAAATTAATGCGATGTGGTTTTTCGGTGTTGGTCCAAAACCGAAATCACACCAAAAATACCGACACCGACCCAGCTCTAGCTGCAACCTGTAAGGTGTACTAAAGGAATTGTGGATGCACAGAGGAATGTACAGATGGCCATTCGGACGTACAGATAACAGATCGCAACCCATCAAAATAGCTCATACTTGATGTCAAGTTGAGCTAAAAATCAACTGACTGGTCTTCATAACAATAGAAAGAAAAGATAAATCAAAACATTGTGGTTCTAGTTACTGCATACACCAAAATAACTGTTAGTAACAAAAAATTAAAAAACAAGAGCAGAAACCAATACCAAGATATAAATTTAGGAATACTATACCTTACATTGACAAACTAGCTCTGTTTATCTTCACATTGAAAGTTCTCCAAAGGGAAGTTGAAGTATTTAAAACAAAGTCACCCAATTAGAATCCACAAATTTCTGGTCCCATGATGTTTATCAAGTGCTTCCAATTGAAAAAGGTCATAAGCCCAAATATTTATGTATTTTAATTGGGTGACTATCCAATACAGCACAACCCAAATTGATTATTATTAAATAAAGTTGAAAGGTCAAAAAGCTTTCTGATTTGATGTAAAAACACAACACAGTGAAGTAAAAACCACTGTTAATTGGACACCAATTTTACCAGAAAAAATATTCAGTTAACCCTTTATCCAATGTAGAGAATATCAAAATTTATTATTTTAATTACTATTTTTTTTAATTTTTCCAAAAAAATCAACAAAACCATACCATGTGACCCCTCATTGGAACGAGCTTGATGAGCTTGTTCCAATGAGGGGTCACATGATATGGTTTTGTTAAAATATTCTGAATTTTTTTTTTTTCAACTGCTAAATTTGCAAATTATGCGGGCAGATGCGGGTGATTTGTTAGGTAAAGGGTTAACAGGTATATGGGCGATTTCATGGAGTATGGCTATATTATGTCCTTTGTCTAATACTCAAGATTGAAAAGAAAATTTGTTGATGTAAACAGTTTTTCTTTTTGATACCATTGCTGGATAGCGATTGCAGCATTTTTTGAGAGTATTACTATCACTTCTGTATATTTTTTTTTTTATAGCACATGAACCCTCAATAAAAGCAACTTATTTTTTTTTAATAGTCAGTTGCATATATTATGCCAGTTTTAATTTATTATGTTTTAATTGGTTGTTTATTTTCATTTGGTCCCTTTTAATCAATACAACCACTAAATTTGAAGTTTATTTGAATTTTAACCTAAAAAATTATTAAAATATGATTGTTACAATGTTGACATAACATTTACCACTGTATGATGCTGGACCCAAACACGAGTGGTTCAAAAGGGCATCAGTCACTGGCGGTTATCAAAACAAGTCTCATAAACGATGTGCATTTCTGAGAAAGATAAAGTTGGGCAAATCTGCAAAGTCTGAACTCGACGTTTGTCTGAATCCAATATAGCCACACAATGCGAAATCACCCAATTTCGTTAACAAACATTTTGTCAATTCTCTATACTTTGTGAATAAAATGAATATTTAATCTATAATACCATTTCTGACACAGCTTATAAAGATCTGTTCGACAAGATTTAATGGATTAAAAGTTTACAAACCGAGTTTGGAGGCAAAAAAATATCTGTACAAAAAAGACAATTTTGTGGTTGTCTGTTTAAATTTCCAAAACAAAACCAGATTATAGTCAAGTAACTCTTTTCCTAACCTGAATAACAGACGACACCTGCAAACAAATTTCTTGAATCACTAAATGTTTTCATTCTTTGCCTCCAAAGCACAGTTTATGATCCCTAAATTAGAATGACCTGAACAGACCTGGTACAATGAGGGACTGTGAGCTGTGTTATTCAAGCATTAACCCTCAGCAGGTAGAGTACTGGAAACCCCTATTTGCACTTTATTCTGAAGTGCAGGTGCTGCAACTTAAAGGCATAATTTTTGCTGGATGAGCTTCATATTATCTTTGAAGGTAAATGATTTTGTCTGTTAGGATTTGCCTTGTTACAATTTATGAGAGAGTGCCTCTAGGCACTCTCTTATGAATTGTAACACGGCAAAGACACATGAAAAAATTTTAATGACTAAAAATAATTCAGCACTCTACCAATTAAAGGCCAATTTCCAACTTTTACATCCTCAGAACAGGTACCCTTAACATGCTATCATGAGATTTTGCTGAAACTAGACATATTAACTTGAAAGTGGTTTCTAGTCAAGTCTGCCTAAATGAGCAGCCAAGACTTGATTAGAAGTCATTGCTTAGCGACTGTCAATGCGCAGGTGGTGGTCTAGCAGGTATTCAAGAAATCTGTCCAGGCCCTTAAGGGTTAATTAGAAAACTAATAAAATTTGAATGGCAATTATATTTGTAAAGAGTTAAGAGGGTTTTATTATTTATTACACATCCATTAAACTTTAAACCCTTGTATTTAACGGAATTGTCGCTATGACATAAAGGTTTCTGTATTTAAATGGTGATGTTCAAGCCAGAACCTTTTCTCCCAGCAATGTTTCGACTAGTTCCTTTCCCATCAAGTCATTAATTTTGCTATACCATTATCGATCATCTGTGTTTCTTGCAACTGTTTTGCAAATCCGCCCAAATTTGTACTTATATTTTTACTTCCAGTAATAGCCACCAAATGGGTAGACGTGAATGGACACCAGCCAAAGAGAAACAGCAATACAAATTTCAACAAACACGCCCAATTGAAAAGATAATGAATGTAATTCCAATTGGTTCCCTAAAGGTTGTTTTGATTTTTTATCAATCCATTCAATCAGTACCACTTCAAACAAAAATAACTGACTCTTCACCTTTGGGTTTAAACATCGGAATTAAAATTTGTTTATTTTAATGAATTTTAATGCATGAGGATGTGCAATAAACACTGAAGACGATGAGTGTTTGAATCGATTGGTGTCTTACATAACTCATTGGAAGGGCATAGTCATATTTCACTTGGGACTACGCCATTCCAACTCGTAATGTAAAACACCCACCAAATCAAACACACATCTTGTTCTGTCTATTTATTCCTTAAGCAGTTAACAGGTCAGAAGCGTGAACGTAGCTCATTTGTTAGTGCAATTGACTTCAGATCTGAAGATCGTAGGTTTGATCATGACAAGTGCCATCTGCTTGGTGTCCCTGTGCAAGGCACTTAATTACAACTGCCTAAGGTATACAGCATACTGATAATACAGAACCTTCAACTACCAACGCTACCCTTGCTACGGCTGCTCCAATAAATAAAGAAACAAACAGTTCAGATTTCTGAAATTTAAATGAGAACAAATGTACAACAAATTCTGTGTAACATTGCTTACCAGATATACCTTTCCATCCATCCAGGCTGATACAGAGATGAATTTATAAATATTGGTTTAATTCAATTGTCTTTATCCAAAATTGAAAAATGGACAATTTTTTTTCCTTCAAATTCCAACATGACAAGAGGCCCTACTTGTCAGATTGCATTTCAACCTAAACAGCCATAGGAATTCATATAATAAACTTGCATACTGAATATACTATTTTTCACTCCTATTTAGAAATGATCGCAAAAAAAAAACACCCTTGCATATTTTTGGACACTTTATGGCTTTAAACAAGTAGACCACAAAACATCAATAAAACAACCATTTTGAAAGTTGGGGGATACTCGTCATCTTAAAATGTGAACCCTTCAGCTTACTAAACAAGGGGGAAGGACACAATATTTATTTTAAAGTTAAAAAATTATTTTTTTGAGCTTTCGAAAACTAGCCTGTGATCTCTGACAGGAATGAGCTCAGAGAGATCGATCCAATGAATGGATAAAAGCTGTCGTTTAGAAGCAACAATTGAAAACCTAACAAAGTAAACAAACTTGGAATGGAAATTTCCCAATGGCCTTTTGACATGATTATTCCCAATTCAAACCCAAAATTTCCCAATCTCAGTCCTCATTCAAATAAAAATTTAATTCTTCTTTAACTCTTGAAGGTCTTAGTTTGACTTTAATCACCTCTTACTGCAACAAAACAGGTGCCTCAACAGGCAGCTTTTAGATACATTTGCAAGTTACATCCCAATAACCTTGTCAGTTATTTCTAGGCAAGTTTTGGCTGCCTATATAGGCAGCCAAGTCATGCCTAGACACAACTGCTAAGCCACAGAATGTAGACTGTCCAAGTGTAGCAAATACAAGAATTTGTACTGGGGATTATAAAGATTGATCATTACTTCATGCATATGTTTGTTATAGAACTTACTACTATGTACTATACATGTAGTAGCTTCTGTTTTAATGGTTCTCAGCTCAATATGAAGGTAACATTTCTTATTATAACAATTGGAGCCCTCATGACATAAATTTTCCCAATTTCATGAACCCCGGACTCTTTCCCAAAGAAGGCAAAAAAACCCCCTGTTAATTGGGTAGGTTTGGCAGTGAAGAGCTAGAAAAATGTAAATAAAACAAACCATTGTTTTCTCAGGTCTGGTGAAGTGAGTAGTTTTGCAGCAATGCGAGCTCCATGTACCGGTGGATTTGAGTACAGCGGTCTGATTAGAATCTTCACTTGGGACATCACTCGTTGTGCTTCTTCCTGAGATTCACATACAAGAGTGAAAGCGCCAGCTCTCTCACCTAACAAAAGTAAAATATATAAATCACACATATGGCCTCACAAAGTAGATCTTGTTTCTCAGGCCATTTTTGTAAATTTGCATACGTCGAGTGGTTTTTTATCTTATTTTTCATTTTTGTAATTATTTCTTTGCCATCAAAAGTTCATGTTCTTGGTTTGTTTTATGTTTCAGGCCTCTTAATCTACTGAATAGAATGGGTGGTGGCTTATTTCATTCCTTGAATGCAAGAAGGCTTTGCAATGCCAAAGCATTCCAAAGCCTTGTTGCACTCAAGGGATAAATTTATCAGTTTTTTTTTTTTATTTCCCTTTGGCACACCCTACAGGGCACATTTATGATCGGTTTGCTTTGAAACCTGGTATGCTTGTTTGGGGAGACCTCTAGATGGGAGTTATCGATTTTCTTCAATTTCCGTCGAAAAATGTTGCCGCTGCCAACGTTCTTAGAATTTAGTTTAGTTAGACCTCAATATTTCCCTTTGGCACACCCTACAGGGCACATTTATTAGCTCAACTTGAGCTATTGCCATCACTTCTTTCCTTTGGCATACCTCACAGGTCGCATTTATTTTCATTTCCTTTTTAAAATTATTGTCGTTTTCACTGGCCTTTGAACTTACAGCATTTGTGTAGCAACTTATCCCTTTTGCACTCTCTGCAGGGTATATTTATGAATTTCCATAAAAAAATGAGAAAAACATTGCCACAAGCAATGACATTCAAATTTAGTGCATTTGTGCATTAACATCTTCCTTTGGCATGCCTCAGAGGGTGTATTCATTATCAGGTTGTTTTGAAACTTTGTATGCTTATGCAAGATGACAAAGATAGGAGCTGTTGATTTTCTTTTCGTTTCCATCAAAAACTGTTAGCAACAGTCTTTGAATTTATTGCATTTGTGCATCAACATTCCTCTTTGACATGATCTACAGGCCTCATTTTTTTTTTAACTTGGTGTGTTCATTGAGCGAGTCCTTTAGATAAGAGCTACTGATTAGCATTCATTCCTGTGAAAAATGTTGCCATTTACAATAACCTCTGAACTTACTGCATTTGTGTATCAACATTCTTCCTTTAGCCAGTCTTACAGTTTACATTTATAAATTCAAGGATTACTCTGACGTTGTGCACACACAATGCTGTTTTGTTGAAATTTCACCAAATAACATTGGTACCAATGATCTTTAATTTTGCCATTTCACTTATAACTTACCAAGTTCAAGTTTGTCAAGTTGAGCTACAGTGTCATTGACACTTTCAATTAAGTTTGCATTGGTTATAAAAAGAGAGCAAGCAGCAGCCAAAAGAACCATGCAGGAGGGCCTGAGAAACAGATTTTTTAACTTTTTAGGCCTATATATTTTTTTATTTTTCAAATGGATTTTTTTCAATTTCTAATTTATATTCCAAGGACTTGTTATATTCAATTTTGTAGAAACATTTGGAATTATCAACTTGCCACCATGTATTATCAGACATTTGCAGAATGAGGTCACCAGAGGGTAATTTTGATGATGTTATCCCACAGAGTGGGCCAATTTATCCTCTGGGTACCTCTTTCTGTATAGTTTTGAGATTCAGATTGAGGTTCACAGAGGGTAAATTTAGTGACTACCCTGCTGTGCAGGGTAGCATCACTAAATTCACCCTCTGGGGACCTCATTTTGCAGATGACAGTCTGCTTATTTTCTGGCTTGTGTATTATTGAAGAGAAAGGGCCCAAAGGGTATTCTGAATGCTAGAACTGTACTTGGTTGTCGTAAAATTTTTGTAGATGAGTATAAAGGTTTTCAATTTTTATCTGCAGCCATGTGAAGTCACAGAGGCCATTTCCCTGGGGGTTTTTTGGCATCACTTTTACGAAGAGGATCTTAAGGTATGTACACTGAGTCAGGGCAGGAACTCCTCAAAACCTGAAGAATTCCTTCTAAGGCTTCTTTTGGGATTACTGTAAATATTTAGATGGAAGTAAGTAAACAGACATGATAACCCTCCCAGAATGTCTGGGAATTCAACGTTGTTCCTGGTGACCCAAAAAAAGTTCTCCTTGGACCGAAAATCCTGGAAATATCAATCAAAACATTTGGCAGTTTTGAAATGATTCGAGGGTTGATCAGTTTCAAAAGATTTATAGTCTTGGCATTACCCTGTTCGAAAATCATTAAAATCATGGTAAAATTCATTATTAAAAACAAAAAAAAAAGATGTTTGTACTTTTTAAAGTGTACAAAATTCATCTCGATCAGCTGTTTTCATTGTGGTGACCCAGTTTTAAACACCTGATCACCAACAACTTCAGATGTAAAAAAAAGTAACTTTTTTCAAAAGAGAATTCCTCTTTAGTAGTGTTCATTTATATTTTTCCTGCATTTGAATAAGGGTGCCCAAGTTTTGCTTTACAATCTGCAACACTGTGTTTGAACCTTGAAAAGAGAATGCAAATCACAATTCAGTTGATGGGCGCCACCATTTTTAACTTTGAATTCTGGGAGATACCAGTTCCTTCGATTTATTTCTAGTGATAAAACTATCTGCCTGGGAATCACCTCTTTCTTTCCTGTAAATCTTTGAATCAAACAAGCCAGTGTTTGAAAAGTTGAATTGATGACAACTCTGGTTTAATTCTAAGTTGAATGCCTCTTTTGGAAGTGTTCAGCAGCCACGAAGTGATTGTAGGAGAACTGCAAGAAATTTTTTGAGGTTGAACAATCAAAATTTCTGAACATTTGTGGGAGTTAATTACGCCTCATTATTTTTTTTACATAAATTATTAGCAGATTACTGCTACAGTCCTGAATTGGTTGAAGGAGACGTACAAGAGAACAGTTTGTTTTTTTTAAAGTTTGACATCTACATGTGTTGTCCTTGAAATGGACAAATCCTGGTCTTTTTTTCCTCAATTATTGGTCCTATTTTGTTGCATTATTTTTTCTTGGGGGGTGGGGGGGGGGGGTGGGGTATTTGTGGGAAGAAACTTAATTAATGTGAATGTGAAAACTTTATGTGAATACTTTTTTTGCAGCAAATACATATATTTATATAAAGATACATTGAATGCATCATCGTTTCACAAAGAACATTATACAGCAATATATCTACCAACATAAAATGAATTACATGTGCCGCGTGGAATATTGTTGTTGTGATTCCAATGTTTGTGAATAGAATACAGTTTAAATAAGCCATTACACAGGATACAGAACCAGCTGAGATGAGCAGTAGTATAACTCCAAAATGAAAATTTATACTTTTATATTTTGACCATATTTTGATTTGGTAATACAACATAGGTGAGCTGCATTAATAGTTTTGTAATATCTCATTGCGGAGGGAAGTCCTCTCATTGATAGAAATTTAGTGGCAGTCGACTTGCAGCATACAGCATTTCTGTCACACAAACTTCCACCTGAAATCCATGCCATTGCCCTGAAAATCAACCTCAATTTCCCTGAAAATTTTTTTTGGAGATTAACATGTCTGTATGTATTAACAAAATATAACCGTTTACATGAACCCAGCTACATGGCACACACACATGAGTGTCACTGCCAAATGAACAATAGGTGGCGGGCCGAAAAGTTAAAAAATTTATAGTAATTTATATATTTTTTATACTTACCAATGACCCAGACTTAGCTGGTGCTAACTCTAACAAAACCAGGGCCAAACACAAATTTTGCCCCCCAATCCCCAAAATTTGCATCCAAAACAAAAAGAAATCATGTCCTAAAGGACCTCCATACTACGCCTCTACTGTGCATGCGCAGTGACGCAGACGTCCCGAAATTGGCGCCAATTATCATTCTTACTGGCAGTGCCTGGTCAGCGCTATGTACTCAGCGGGGAGGCAAGAGTTCTCAACTCCAGGGAGGGCCATCCCCATCTGGGTCATTGGTAAGTATAAAAAATATATAAATTACTATAAATTTTTTAACATTTTTATACTGTACCAATGACCCAGACTTAGCTGAATAGTAAACAGGCTGGAGGGCCTAGGACATAGAGGAAAATCCAATAAGCTCAACTATATAGTAAAGAGGTAACCCCTTAAGGAGAAAAGGAGTATTAGGCTTTACATGTATCTTTCTTATTTAATATTAAATTAGAAAGATACACTACCCTTAATAATTGAGCACAATAACATTCATGTTCTCTATTAACATCCAGTATAACCCTTATACTAATTATTTTTAAAGCAAGCCAATAAATAAAGTAGTCCAGAGAATTGAGACTCTTTATAGTCATTTAAAAGTGTCCGAGTATTGTATATTAAAGCCCGTTTGACACTTGACATATACAAATGCTTCACACCAAGCTACACTTTAAAAATAAGACATGAATGAATTTTAACATTAATATTACACTTTAAAACCATCCCGGAAGCGACTCAGAAATACTGACTTGGAGGAGGCATTCCCTTGCTTTTCACTATAAAGCAGGTGACCTAAGGGAACACCCGCCCCCCCCCCCCCCCCCCCCTTCCCCTTGCCCTGGGTCAAATAGCCCAGAGCGAAGAGGGCAGCCGGACGGAGTCACTGCCGGAACAGAAAGCCTGCATAACTATAGTTGCAACTGTTTAGTGGATGACATTCTGAGCAACAGATAACGGACCTAAACAATGCAGGTCTCCAGAAATGGACTCAATATTTCTGAGATAAAAATTCGTAAATGTGGATGGCGGAGACCAATAAGCAGCCTTCATTAAATCTGTAATAGCAACACTATTAGCATAAGCCCAGGAAGTAAAAAGAGCTCTTACTTCATGAGCAGAAATCTTAAGCACAGACTGCTGAGAAGAAGATAAATCTTCATAAGCAGTACGGATAGTTAATTGAATCCATCTAGCAATAGAATGGACTGAAATGTCCTTTCTATTAGGCATCAAAGACAGAAAGAAACGTTTCCGTCCTTTTCTGATAAACTGAGATCTCTGTTTATAGATACGTAATGCTCTAACAGGACAGAGTAAAGGCCTACGCCCGTCTGAAGACGGAAGAGCCTTAATAACAATAGGTTCCGGATATTTATTAGGAGCCTGATTCTTAGCTAAAAAACCCACATTAGTAGTGAAGGTGATAGTGTTCCCAACACTACGATAATGAGAATCATCCACCAATAGTGACAGAGATGCTACCAACAGAATCTTGCATTGAGATTGTTTTATCTTTAGCAATACTTGTTGAATTAACGGCGCTGGAGGATATGCATATCCTATCATTCCGTCCCAAGGGATCGACAGAGCGTCTACTGCAAATGCTCTTGGATCCGGACACGGAGACACATACGTCTGCAACTGATTGTTGAGATGTGTCGCAAATAAGTCTATCATTGGCCGTTCCCATTGGTAGCAAATCTGATTGAATACTTGTTTGTTGAGAGTCCACTCCGACGGCAACAAGCGACCCTTTCGTGAAAGGGAGTCTGCTAGCACATTCAGACGACCCAGTATGTGACAGACCGAAAGAAGTACGTGATGTTCTAGCGCAAACAGAAGGATTCTTTCCGTTAGATTGAACAACGGAACTGAATGAGAGCCTCCCTGATTCCGTATATACGCCACTACTGTCGTATTGTCGTATAGGATTTGGACATGAGCATCGTGAATAATGTCCATCCAGTGACGTAACGCAAGCCAAATTGACATTATTTCCTTGATGTTTATGTGCTTGCACAGGAATTGCGGATCCCAAAGACCCTGGCATCTCGAATCCGTTGGGATTAATGATGCACCCCAACCTGTTTGACTGGCATCCGTCATAACGGTAAAACTCGGATCCGGCAACTGCAGCGGAACTCCCTGAGTTAACCACTGAATGTTTGCCCAAGTCTGAATCTCTTGTTTCACTTGATCTGACAAGAGAACGTCTACATCTCCAATTCTGAGTCAAGAAAATTTGAAGAGGACGTGTGCGTAACCGCCCCATCGGAATGAGATCCGCGGCGGCTCCGCACAGACCTATCAGGCTCATAAATTCTCTCGCCGTGACTTTGTCTGCGTGCAGACAATAGCGAGCGTAACAACTGACTAATTTCGCTCTGGTTAACGGCAGATGAACGAGATTGTTGTGCGTCTCGAAGCTCATTCCCAGATGAGTGAATGACTTGGACGGCACCAGATCCGACTTCTCCTCGTTTACTATAAAAAAGATACGTCGGAGCAATAGAAGAAGATTCTGAACATCGTTCTGAAGCGTTAACTCGTTGCCGTACCTCTGAAGAATGTCGTCCAGGTAGGCCGACGTTACCGCAGACCAATGAGCTCGGAAGTAGATCATTACCGAGTTCATTACCCGAGTGAAAGCCCAGGGTGCTAGATTCAATCCGAAGCACATCGCCCGGAATTGATACACCACTCCTAGGACTGCGAAGCGTAGATACTTTTGGAATGTCGGATGTACCATGACGTGAAAGTACGCATCTTTGAGATCTATGCTCGTTGCATAATCGTTCACCCGAATACTCGCTCTGATCGATCGAATCGTCTCCATATAAAACTTCGGAGCGACGATCATCTTGTTTATCCAGCTCAAATCTATGACTGGACGGAACGAGCCGTCTGGTTTCGGAACCAGAAACAGATAGCTGTAGAATCCCGGAGATTCCTGGTTTTCTACGACCTCTACCGCGTTCTTCATTAAAAGAGACTGCACCTCTGATAACAGAGCGTCTCTTTTCTGCGGATTTGACGGAAGATGAGTCCAGTTTGGACTTCGAGTTAATGGAGGCTTTCGTTTGAAGGATATCTTTAGACCTTCCGAAGTCACTCCTCTCACCCAAGGGTCGTCCGTAATCGACGCCCATTCTTGTGAAAAGCTCGACAACCTTCCGGCAACCGGTACGCGATAGAGGCCATCACCTCCTGGACCTGCGAGGCCTGCGGTAGGAGAAACCACGTCTTCCACGGCCCGCACCTCGCCCCGTCGACCTCGGGGCGTCCGACCGATTGTCCCGGCCTGAAGGACGTCCCGAACGAGAGTCGCTATCCTGACGGTCTCTCGAATAAGACCAAGAGGACGCACCGGAACCTCTATAGGAACCTCTCTTGGGCGCATTAGACCCAGAAGTGCCTGTCTTATTCGTGTCTGCTGTATCCGACTTCTTAGGAGCAGATTTGAACAACAGAGAATCCTTAGCTTTCTTTGTAATTTTATCATAAATAGCGGAAAGCTTGCCGTCAAAGAGAAGTTCTCCTGAGACCGAAGCGACTCTAAGAGAGTTCTTCACCTTAGAATCCACTAGTGTGGATGTAGCTAGGGCTGCGTCACGTCTAACCAACTCCAGATTTGCCACTGAAAGGGCGGAGTTACACGTGGAATAAGCTACTGCCCTTGAAAGAAGTCTTAAAGAGGATTGTATATCCTGAAACTCTTTCCCCTGAAGGCGCAGTGATAACGCCTTAGTAAGGTGATCTGCGTAAGATAAGGCATCTAAATTGGCTCTGTTAGACGCAATAGCTGTTTCCAACACCGCGGTTGGAATAGAAGCTGACGACGGTAATGATAGCTCTAAGTCTTCCGCCTCGTCGTCCATACGCAGAGGAACTCTCGGTATACCCTGTCCTGCCGTATCGAATTTATTCCTTGCATTAATGAAAGGCAGGTTGAGAGTATTAGCGGACAAGAAACCTGCTTTCCCCGTCCTGGAAGCAAGTTTAAATATAGCGTCGTTCAATAATTCAAATGTTCTTGCAACATTATTGGACTGCGACGGAAACTCGGGAGCGATGTCCCTGAACCGCTCAAAAAATTCAGAGTCCAATGACGCTATAATTCTCTTGTCCGGAACCGCAGCAGTCTGGCCCGACGGAACAACTTGAGGGAGAAAGTGCCCAATGAAGTCCACGGCAGCTTTATGTTGTTCCGAAAGGGATAGCTCCAAGTCATCCGTATCCCTTTCACCATCCGGTCAGACCTCATGATGTTCCCGGTCGTCCGCCCCCGATGCTTCGGCAGAGCGTACCGACCCAGCGCCGTCGGATAATTCTGTTTCTGTCGGCTGCTGGGATGCTGCGATAAGCTGTGCTATCTGCACAAGAATGTCCGGCGTCGAGACCTGCGGAGGCGCAGTCTTTCGCTGCTTCGCCGAGGGCGGCTCCGCATCAGATGGCTCCCGCATACTTTTCCTATGCGAACGTCCGGAGTCCATCGGTCTCGAATCCCTGGCTGCCGGATGGTGTGACCTGGTCGCCGAAGAATCCTTGATCGGCGAAGCTGGTAATATATCGGCGGTCACGCAGCCAAGGTGCGGTCGTGTGCGCTGACGAGAAGAGGAAGCCTTAACAGTCTCTGCGGACTGCTTATACAACGGAGCGTCCCGAGCGACGGACGTATGCTCCGCTAAAGACACATTTTGTACCACAACATTTGGTCCCAGATGTTGTTGTACGAGAGAGGAGCCTCTCTCGCTCGCGGCCCAGCTGGACCTGGACGAGCTAGGAACCGGACTCAAAGGCTTCCTCCGTTCTCGCTTACTATCCGCCGTCACTGGGTGTGCATCTATTATGTTTATAGTGCTCGCATCACCCAAAACTTCCTCTTGGACCGCATCGGACGAACCCGGCTGCCGAACCATTCGGTGAATGGACGCTACACCGGTCGAGCTAGCGGACGACATTTGTCTAATCTCCATGAGCACTTTTGCCGCTAGCTCTGAATTCATTTGTGACGACGGACGCACACTTGTAGAAGATAACATGGAAACATCACCCTGTTCTGGTTCCTCTGAAATAGAAACTGAGAGAGTAGAGTGACCTTGCGGAGAAAGAGCCGGCATCGCCCTTTCTCCAGAAACAACATATCGTGACACACGTTTCCAATCTTTCTCATCCCAATATTCACATATAGGACAGGGATTAATGCGAGAACACTGACTACAATTAATACAATGATCATGAAAGTCAGAGGAAGATTTCTTCCTATTACAATTTGAACAACGTCCCTTCATTGTGAAAGAACAACAATAAGTCCTAGTTACTCGCAAAAACCCCTGACACAAAGATACATAATAACATGATCCATTAATAAATGAAAAAACAATTGCAAATCAAAATAATTTTGAAAAAATATTTTTTCAGCGAAGCCCAAGTTGCTGAAAAGTAACATTGAGCCCCGATGGATCCGATGGCAAAGTGTGATCAAAAATTTAAAATTTATATTAAATAATTAATGAGACACTTACGGATAATATAAATGTATCTTATAGTGAGATAAACTACAGCAAAGGCAAACAGCCCCCCTCAAAAAAGGCTGTTGCCAATGTAAACAAACAGTGTAAAAACACCAGAAAACATGACTCCAGGCACTGAAAAAACTGGCCCGGAATCAGTCATCAAATTACACTCTATCTGATGCAAAACAGAGACTCCCAGGGGAGAATCTGCAGAACATCAGATGGAAGATGCAGAACACAAACGTTATACACCCATGGGTGAAAACGTAACTATGGGGAAAATAACAGAAAACATTCTGTAACCAAGCAACTCTCCCAGGAAATTTTAGAAATGAAATTTCTCAAAAATATGCCAAAAGCATGGGAGAATTGCAAGGGGGACTTTAGAAGGCTAGGGGAGAGGAAACACTGAATAAGCAGTGCAACATTGAGCAAGAATGACAACAAGAGGCCCATGCCTCGAAAATAGGCAACTTAACATAATTTCATCAAAAAATTTTAAGTACAGCCCTGATTATTTTTTGTCACTTCTTTTTCCTCTCCTCCTTCTATCCTCCTTAGAATCACATTTTCTCCAAAAATTACGTGTCTGGCATCCTTTAAACTGAGATTTACAAGCACAAAGATCAGTGAGATGTTGACTGATGAAGGGCCAAACAGAGAATGATAATTGGCGCCAATTTCGGGACGTCTGCGTCACTGCGCATGCGCAGTAGAGGCGTAGTATGGAGGTCCTTTAGGACATGATTTCTTTTTGTTTTGGATGCAAATTTTGGGGATTGGGGGGCAAAATTTGTGTTTGGCCCTGGTTTTGTTAGAGTTAGCACCAGCTAAGTCTGGGTCATTGGTACAGTATAAAAATATATACAAGTGTATATCGATTAGAAAATGTACTTGAGGTCATTTTTCTGGTAGGTCTGAAAATGATGGATGATAATATGAATGAAAAAACAAACTTATAAACATTGCAACATAGCAATGTTAGCTGCTATCATGTTACACAAAACAGTGTTTAGGAGAGAAATGGACTAGAAAGTAATTACATATAATTGAGCCTTTTCAATTCTACCTTTTGAATACTACACCTAGATCTCTTTGGATTAATACAAGCATTTGATTACATATTCTGATACATGTCAAATAATCAAATAATAAGGCTCAGTAGACAAGACATACTGAGAACAAGGTAAAGACTCAGGTCACATTCCCCTTACAACAGAGTTACGATGGAGTGACACCACCATCCCTCCGATAATAAATGCTACACACACAAATTACAAACGTGGAGTGGATGTGAGAAAACTTTGTCTTTCAGACTGAAAAGAGAACCAACATAACAGCTGAAGTAAAACATGTTACAATAATGGTTTAAAAGTCTAAAATTGAGAACTTAGGTTTCTATTAGCGACTACAGGTACTAATGAAAAGAGGTCTCCAGACTGTTCCTGAAAGAAAGACATCTAACCATACCAAATGAAGAATGTGATAGAACCCAGAAGAATGAAACATATTGTATTTCTATACTAACACCCCCTCCCCCTCTTTGTCTTTCAAAAGTCAAAGCCAGCAGCCTGAACTAAGGAAGAACATAGAGGACACACATTCAGCAGTACACTAATATAATTAAAGTCCTATTCATATTAGGAATGTCCAGCTGAGATCACTTGAGAAAGATGTAAGTCTTAATAAAGCATGTGTGTTGGAAAACTAAAATTAGGCTCTAAATCGACAAGAACTGCAAAAACTGAAACAAAACAGTCGACATTGGTTTTCCATAGACAAAAAATATGTAAGATAAAATTGGGCCATAAACTTTTGCAGAAGGAAAGTATTGGTGTGTGAAAGCCACTGCGAAAAAAAACTAACTATGATTCATGTCGCTTGGAGAAGTGAAGGCATAAAAAAGCCCAAAAGAAAAACTTGTCTCTTGCTGGCTGGAAACAGCCTGTTTGAGCTGAATGAGAATGAAAAGGTAATTGCATAAATCAGTGAACAGAGTAGAAACCTGCTTCCCCATAAGATAGTACAAATGACAGAAAACAAATTCTATAATAGAGGCCATTGAACTCCTGAAAAATATACAGAATTGCCACATGTAACTGAGGTGTGATGACAAGATAGTCAAAGAAATCAATTAATATAAGTGCCATGTGACAATAAATAAAATTATCATGGAAGATAATCCCTTCCAGTCCTAAACAAGGGGCGAAATCAAAGCTTAAAATGAATAGGCTATGTCTCTGAAAGGAGGGAAAAGAAATTACTTTCCATTCACTGAAATGGGGGATGACCGAATGGAAGAAAGAAACAAGGAATGAGTGATGCAGGCATAAATGAACAAACACATCATCCTGTTAGTTTGTGCCTTATGGATATGGTTGATTTCCATATAGAATAAGAAGCAAACATTTGGAGAAAATCAGAAGCTCCAGTAAGCAAAAAGCTTGAGCAGCCAGCCTACTTACGTTTCAAGAAAGTGGTTGTGATACCCTGAAAAATAAGGATAGTAAGGCCTAAAAAGTTGAAAATCTGTTTTTCAGACCCACCCACATGGGCCTTTTGGCTGCTGCATGCTCTCTTTTTATAACCAATGCAAACTTGAAAAAAACAAAAACAAATTAAATGGTTTATGTCTGATATTTTACCCAAGTTAATAAAATTGATAAATTTGTCCCTTGAATGCAACAAGGCTTTGCAATGCTAAAGCCTCTTCTTGCACTCAAGGGACGAAATACCCCAACACTCATGCTATTCTGTAGATTATGAGGCCTAAAACATAAAATAAATTAAGAACATGAACTTCTGATGGCAAAGTAATAATTACAGAAATAAAATATAAAATATAAAACCGCCTGCCCCCATGTAATTTTACAAAATATGGCCCGAGAAACAGAAGATCTACTTTGTGGGACCCAAAAGATCTCTAACATTAACCAATGAAAAAGGATAGCTAATATGGTGTAAACCGAGAAGCCTGAAGCACTGAGAACACTGGCTTTTGCAAGAGGGACTCAAACTAAGATCTGATGCATGATGAATTTCATATCCTGGAGAGTGAATTCCTGGGAGGGAACCAAATCTGGCTTATCCCAAATGGGTTGAAGTCCCAGTGACTGAAGCAGCTGTAGAAGAAGTCTGACACCATTCTCAGAAGAGAGGAATTCACATGGCTCTGGAGTATGTCATCTAGATATGCCAAAGACATTATTGACGAATGGGCCTGATAATATTACTTGATTCATCAGATGGGTGAATGCCAAGTTTGATTTAAACCAAATAACCTCACTTTGAATTGATAAGCAATGCCTCGGAATGAGCACTGGGGATACTTTCATGAATCCGGATGAATCGGAATATGAAAGGATGCATCCTAAGGATTTATGCTTGTAGCAAAAGCATTCACGTGAATGATGCTCTGAACTTACTTTTAAAGTTTTTATGATAAATTATGATACCCTGATGGAAAGATTCAGATAACTCAGATTGATAAGCGATCTCAGTTGACCATAATTTATTATTTATTTATTGGGGGTTTAATGACACTTTTGACAGCCAGGGTCACCTGTTTTACAGGTGGAGGAAGCTTTAGTACCCTGGCAGAACCATTGAGCAACAGCAAGCAACTGTCAGACACCCCAAAGTACTAACTCCTATCAAGTAGGGTTAGCAATGGTTGAAGACAAGTGCACCATCGATGTGCAGTATGCCTTAGTACACAGCACACCATGCCCCCAAATGGGCAATCAGGATTAAGTGCCTTGAATAAGGACACAGCACAGTTGCCCCTGGCAGGGATTGAACTATGGACCTTTTGGTTTGAAGTCCACCCCCGTAACCACCACGCTCCCGAGTTGACCGTTCTTCTGTGGAATAAGAAGAGTCAACTGAAAAACTCCAGAGACTCTATATAGTGAATGACCTTGATCACTTCTACTAGTAGCATCGTTATCTTGGAATCTAGTAGAGATGCTTGAGCTAGAACTGCAGGAATATTAGTAGGGATCGGATTGCAAGTAAGAAGGTAATCCGCTGTTAATGAAATGATGAGCCAGAACTTGACTAACTGAATGATTTAAAGGATTGATGCAAAAGTCAGCCATGAATGGAGAAAATGGGCAATCTGTACTTCCACTGGAAGCGAATCAAGGTGACAAACTTCACTTCCTGGCCTCCAGTTCTAGTTTTACCTTTGTATGCAAGATTTCTGATCTTTATGAGGAGGTGCTGGAAACCTACTAGAGACTGAGGCTCAGCAAAGTTGCAATAAAAGTGCTTTGACCCTTAAATAAAGAACTGCAGTTAACAGAATACAATGGTCGCAGAAGTTGCAGATTGTGTGAAAAATGTAGGATGTCTTCCTGAGTATTTGACTTTTCAAGTTCTCCAAGGTGAATGATCATTTCCAGTGGAGAATTTATTATGGGGGTAGGTACCTGTGTTAGTTTGAGTAAGTTGCTAAGAAATGGGCAAAATCATTTGATTTTGTTGTGCTGACAAAAGGCATTCATTTTTACTTTCCTGAGAAACTGACGACTGGAAACTGCATACTGGCATCTAAGACACCATCCCTAGTCTTCCACACAGTTTTCCTATGAATTTCCTATGCACTGCATCATATCTTTTATGAAATATTAGAGGAGAATTTTATGAACTGTCCATCCAAGATTGCTGGAAATGAGGAAATTGATTGTGCATTTCTGGCAGGATATAGACAATGGGTGACTGTCCTAGACCAACCCTTGCAAATTTGCAAGTTTTGTCTCAAAATTGTCATTATAGGCTTTTAATTTCTTCTCTTAAGAGAACATTGAGAAATTGACATTTCCAAGGACAAATTGGATATTAGGATAGGCATTTGTGTTAGTTTGATAAGTTGCTTTTTAAAGCATTTGTTGCATTATTTGCGAATGGATCAGGTAATGGGTAAATAGACAGCGGATGTTTAAAAATTTGAATATGACACCTGAAATGTAAACAAGAAAGTATGGAAGTTCGTCAAGAGTGTTCGGTGACAAGGTACTAGAGTTTTTATTTCTCGTTTGTAAAATTTTCACTTTGAAAATCCTTGAACGTCAATGAAGTCAGATATCACGAGAGGCTCATTTTAGACTGGCATGATACATGTTTGGAAAAATAGTGTTAATTGACTACGATGATGCAATGTTGGGATGGAACACACTGATGGAAAATGCTCTCTTTTTTCGGCTGCCTTACAAAGTTCTATCACTGATAAAAACTATTCAATGTAGTTTCTCAATATATTTCAGTATTTTTCAAGACCCTACAATAGCCAAATTCAAGGCTTTTAAAGTCCCTGTCACCAGTTCTAAATGGGATCTCCGGTCATTATCCCGTCCTCCTACTTCCCTATAAGAGAAGTGGGAGGAGGGGGTAATGACCATAAGGCTCTAGTTAGGACCAAAACTTCACAAACTCTGGCATATAAAACTATATAGTTATGATTACGCGCTTCGTCAACATTTTTATTTTATGAATATTCAGGGCTTCTCAAGGCCTCCAGACACATTTTCCAGGATTTCAAGGCATGGAATGATCTTCAGTCAAATGCAAAGCCATTTCTTGAATCCAAGGCCCCTCGGGAACCCTGCCTTAATTTCTTATTTGTGCAGGCCTGTAGAAATTAGTTACAATATGATGTAGATTGACGACAAAAGAATGTTTTTCTATCAGGTACATGTGTGTTGATTAATCAGCTGTAACAAAAGAAACATTTACTCTATGCTGAAAAGACTAACAGTAGTTGGTCTTTTCAGCACAAGAGGTTTTCGTAAGCTTGAGTTTAGGATTTCATTAACTCACTTTTGTGCAATGTTACAAAACAGTGTCAGATTGGAAAACTAATAAAGTAGCACATACAATTCATTTATAACCTTTCATCATGTTTTTAATTTTTCATGTTTATTTGGAGTATGGTCAAACAATTTTCTGAATATTAAATTAACCATTCTCTCAGTCTTGCTCTCAGTATGCTCACACAATTCCTGAATATTAAATTAACCATTCTCTCAGTCTTGTCGAAAATATATGAACATGTGACTAATCAGATCTTGTTAAGTTGAAAGTAAGCACTATGTCAAAAGTTTTGAAAATTTAACTTTTTTAAAAAGAATTTTGGCACTTTACCATCTAAGGTGACTATTTTTTTACTCATGTTGTGCCACCCCAGAAGCTTTATTTGAACAAAACTTTCAATATAGTTGATTCCACTTCAGCTGAAAAGTTTTCAAATCAAAAATATAAACTAAACAACAAACTGTTAATTAGAGATACATTTTTGAAGAATTTAGATGTTTTAAATCATGTGCTGGCCAATTAGACAATTTTTTTGACCAGCTAAGTGAGCCAAATAACAGGCAACAGGTGATAATTGCCAAGTGATTGCAAAAGCTGACCCTAACTTCAAATTGTAAGTAATCCTAACAATTAAATATGGTGTGTGATATGCACAACAAGAGCTACTGCTGAGGGCAATTCGTACACCTGATGCAGTACTTGACACAAGAAAGAGTTCTAGACCGTACAGCAATACTGATTTGAACCAATCTGGATTGTCATGCAGTAGAGAACAATCTTATCACATCTGGTTAACTTTGATTCACTTGTTTTGTAAGGGAAACAAATGGTATGACGTTCACAACAAAAGGTCTCTCAGCCTAGACAGCTCTGGGTCACTGCTTTTAGGGGAAGTTAAATACAAGATAAGAATCCCAGTGTTACTGCTTGTGACCTTAACCTTTATGACATGACAATGGGTCAAGGACATGACACAACGTTAGGTTATGGATAACAATTGTTTCAAGTATGAACCAGATCTGTCATGCAGATCCAATTATACAGACCAGAAAAGGGCTGTATAACAATATCTGATCTTGATTCAAAGTCGCGACACACCTTTGAGTCATGACCAATAATTGTACCAACTATGAATAAGATCTGTCAATCATGCCAAGTTATATGGACTGAACAAGGGCTGTATAACAATATAAATTTTTGCTGCCTGTGACCTTGATGATATGACCTTGAATCAAAGTTGTGACACACCTTTGAGTCATGAGCAATAATTGTACCAAGTATGAATAAGATCTGTCAGTCATACCAAGTTATACTGACTGGACAAGGAATGTAAAACGATATCCAAGTTTTGCTGTCTGTGACCTTGATCTTGATATGACTCTGGATCAAAGTCGCGACCCAGCTTTGAGTCATGACCAATAATTGTACCAACAATGAATAAGATCTGTCAATCATACCAAGTTATAGAGATCGAACAAGGGTTGTATAACAATATAAAGTTTTGCTGTCTGCGATCTTGACCTTGCTTTGTGTCTGTGATCTTGACCTTGATGATAAGACCTTAGGTCAAAGTCATGGCACACCTTTGAGTCATGAGCAATAACTGTACCAAGAATGAATAAGGTCTGTCAATCATACCAAGTTATATTGACGGACAAGAGCTGTATAACAATATCCAAGTTTTGCCATCTGTAACCTTGTCTTTGATATGACCTTGGATCAAAGTTACGACACACCTTTAAGTCAAGACCAATAATCTAATATACTAAAATAGTAAACATTTTTTTTTGTGGGCACTTTTCACTTTTCTGGCAGCATATACACCATAAATTGCTGCACTGAACCATAGAATTTGTTTTAAAGCAACGTTATCAGCACGTTTCGGGCTTCATAGATTTCAATTTTTCGCGAAATTAACAAAAAAACCCATGGGAATTCCTACATCAGGAGCCCAAATATAAACCCAGCGACTCAATTTGAACAAACCTGAATCTAAAGAAAAAGGTTTTTAAAGAAACTTCCTAACATTACATTGAGTTAAACTTTGGGCTCCAATAGAGAGCCCAAATATTAACCCAGGGACCCCATTTGTACAAATTTGAATCCTCCCCCCCCCCCCCCCCCCCCCCCTCTCTCCTACTTCCAGATATGTTGTATACCAAATATGAAAACATTCTGACTGGGGGATCTGAAGAAGAAGATTTTTTTAAAGAAATTTTCTCATATTGTACTAAGTAAAAATTCAGGCTCCCAGGGGGAGCCCAAATATTAACCCATGCGCCCGATTTGAACAAACTTGAATCCGCACCTCCACCTCCCCCTAGAGATATATACCAAATATCCAAAGATTCTAATTGGTGGTTCTGGAGAAGATTTTTTTTTTTTGCAAATATATGGGAACTATCAGAGTTATGCCCCTTGTGGAGCCCCCTGTGGGTCTGGCAACCAAGCCAGAAAATAAGCAGATTGTCATCTGTAAAATGAGGTCCCCAGAGGGTGAATTTAGTGATGCTACCCTCTGCGAATCTCAATGTGAATCAGGGTCTCAAAACTAAACAGAAAGAGGTACCAAGAGAATAAATTGACCCAGTATATGGGATAGCATCATCAAATTCACCATCTGGGGACCTCATTTTGCAAATGTCAGACTGCTTATTTTCAGGCCTGCTGGCAACTTTAATTGAACAAACTTGAACTGACATATGATAACTTCATAAGGAACATGCACATGAAGCTTCCCCCTGAGCTTTGCTCAGGTGAGCTAAAAATTACGCTTTGGAGACCACTCACTCCCCACTTTATAGGGTCATCTGGGTTCGGGGGGAGATGGGGACAAATATTTTTTATCATAAAACTCGAAACATTTTCCTAGTCGTTTTGAAGCAAACAAAATAGCATCCTATAAAACGCCCCTAGCCCCAATTGAGGCCCAACTGGGTTTTCATTTATTGCCTATAATCACTTAAAATCCTTTAAAACTCATTTTAAAGCAAGAGAAAAAAATCTACCGATTCCCCCCTTCCCAACACCCCATGACCTCAATCAACTTGGTGGGCCTAATTTGAACTAGAGGTACTGTGAGCAAGCTCACAAAGTGATACCCCCCGTGTCTCAGTTGCAGCCTTTTTGGTACAGTAAAACCTGTCTTGAGAGACCGCCCCTCGGTGCAGCCAAAAGCGGTCTCTCAAGACAGGTGGTCTCTCAAAAGAGGTGAAGAGTTTTTTGGAAGGCAAGCCATCAGTTGAGTTATACAGTTCCTTGACAATGCTGTATATGGGTGAATTGAAACACTAAAACAATGATTTGCATTTATTATTATTTTATTAAATTAATTTGTTTTATTTATATTTCAGGTTCAAGTATTTTTTATCATTTTATTTATTACATTAATAAACAATAAAATATCATGAAAATGTGTGCATGAGTACACTATGTAAAAACATGAACATATAAATTATAATAAATTACTGTTTTGTGTATTATGATCATTTTTCTTATGTATATATATATATTGTTATTCATATTTAAATTAATTTGTTTTATATTTCAGATTCAAGCATTTTTTATCATTTTATTCATTACATAAATAAACAATAAAATATCATGGAATGTGTGCATGAGTACACTATGTAAAAACATTGTTTTAGTTTTGTGTATTATGATCATTTTTCTTATGTAAATATAATATACATTTGCAATATATAAAGATTTTTGTAATTTTGAATAAAACATTCACGTACAAGTTTTGTTGTTATTCCTATTATTTGAATAAAAGTCATAAAGCTATTTTGTTGTCATTCATTCTTTCTTTAAACAACCCCAAATATTTTTATCCTTTTCTGTTTCAAGGGATGTGACCACAAAGCTGCGAGTTGAAAACCCCTTGAAAAATTTTCTCGTTGGGGTAATTCACTAATTGGGAGGGGAGAAGTTGAAGTGTTAACGAAAAGAGGTGACTTACGCTTTCAAATTCCTTGCCCATTTTAGTGGAATTTCTCAATGAAATGTAAGATGATTCACCTGGTTAAATTAAGTGATGTGTCGGTCATTATCAAGTTGCTACGTACCCATACATTGATAAAGGGTACAAACCAAAATTATACCATGTTTGTACACAACATCCACATGTGCACGAAAACGTGCGGAAAGCAACGACTCAAAAACAAAACACACTGGACAATAGTTTAAATGGCAGCTAACACTGTTTGTGTAAATTCGTAGCAGAGTGCCCATTGCCGTAAAGTGACGAAGGAATTGATCTCCACAGAAGTAATAAGTACGACCAATACCCAAATTTGTGTCGCAAAATATGATGTTGTAAAATACCGTGGTGTTTTATAACAATATATTTTAATCACGATTATATGAAGAACTACAGGGATGTAAACATGGGTCAACTTCACCCTGGGTCAACTCGCTCCATCTGGCGCAATTCCGTATTATAATTTTATGGATTTGTACAGCCATCTCGTGAAAGAAGTACAAACCCATAAAATTATGTTACGAGTAGCATCCAAAAAATAATACTGCTGCCAACCCCCTCCCCCCCCCCCCCCCCCACAGTTTTTCAACTGACCCGTATTGAACCACCCTTGGTGCAACTGCGTATTATAATTTTATGGATTTGTACAGCCTTCTCGTGAAAGAAGTACAAACCCATAAAATTATGTTACGAGTAGCATCCAAAAATTAATATTGCTGCCACTCCCACCCCCCCCCCCCCCCCCCCCCCCCCCCACACACACACACGCCGTATATATATACAATGAAAACACAAACTGTTTAATGAGTAAAAAAAGAATCAATTTTTGGTTGAACACACCGAATGGACATTTTTGTCTCCTCTATCTTTTCTTCCATCTGTGCACAAAGGCATAAAAGTTCTACATTACTGTAATGTGCACTATAGTCCTGTAACTGGGTTAGCATATCTAATGCTGTTGAATGAGTTATTAAAGGAATGTTTTTTTGACAGGAAACTTCAACTTCAGTGTCACTGTCACTATCGTCATCACTATCGTCCTCCGGTGACAAATGTGCCCCCTTCAAAACATCACTTTCCCAGTTGGGATTGTCACTGTCGTCATGGCTGACCATGTTAGAGTCCATTTGAACATATTCGTCCATTGTGAAGCCAGAAAGTATTTTTTTAAACTGTGGGTTAACTTCCCCTTGCCCACAGTCCTCAACAAGATCACAGTCAGTACAATTTCTCAGTCCACATTTGGCAAAACACTTCTCAATTGTTTTAACACTCACTTCACTCCAAGCTGATTTTACCCACATTATTGCCGACAACAAGGAAATTGATTTGCACACTTCCGAAGCAGAAGAAACTTCATCAGTTTTAAACAAAATGTGGTTCAGCATTTTTTTACGGTAATTTAGTTTCACTGTCTGGATGATTCCTGCGTCACATGGCTGTACCTTCGATGTTGTATTTGGGGGTAAAAATACAAGTTTTACATTACTTTGCGAAACATCTGGGTGGCCACTAAAATTATCCACAAACATTAAAATTTTTCTGTCCTGTGCTGCCATTTTTTTATTGATTGACTTGATCCATTGTGTGAAGATAACTCCTGTCATCCAGGCTTTTTTGTTGTTTTGATACACTACACCTAAGCGTTTCATGTCCGTTCCTTTAAAACAACGAGGATGCTTCGCCTTTCCTATCACCATTGGAGCCAACTTCTCACCCGTTGCACTGCATGCCAGTAGAATTGTTACGTGTTCCTTCGCAAATTTCACCCGTTTTCTAGAATCTTCATTATTCACCAACGATTTTTGAGGAAGTCCACGAAAAAATAAACCTGTTTCATCAGCATTGAAAATGTCTTTCAGATCATATCCTTCTGTCACTGAGGGAAGGCGTTTGATCCAGTCATCAACGGTCACGTTATCAACATCAGCTGACTCTCCGCTTAACACACTCGCCTTAATGTTGTACTTGGACCTAAAGCTCTCCAGCCACCCATTCGATGCGGTGAAATCGTCGTGACCGAGTTCCATGGAGCACACAATGGCTTTCTGTTGAATAAGTGTGCCAGTTATTGGGATATTCTTCTTTCTTGCCATGCAAAACCATTGCCAAATTACTTCGTTTAGATCACCATATAATATTCTCCTGGCTACGCTGTATTTTCTTCTTGAGCAGGCTCCATTTTCCCACTCCTGTCGTATCTTCTCTTTTTCTCTGATTATGTTTTGGACTTGTGTCTTCCCAACTGATAATTCTGACGCAATCTTTCTAGCACTGTCACCACGCTCAAACTTATCAATGACACCAACTCTTTCCTCCAAAGTCAAAACCTTTCTTTTTTTGGAAGGGGTGTCCAAATATACCATTTTTCTTTTCTTTGTTGCCGTATCCATCGTACAATTTGTTTCTCAATTTTCTAGAACTGGAAATGCTTGATCGAATTGATTGAGGGTCAGGGCCAACCATTTCATTTATATACATTTTCCAGAGTTTTTATAAATTATACAACAAGCTAATGGCTTTTCATTTCAAGTTTGTTTCGAATTGAAAGAGTCGCTTGTGATATCAGAGGGATGCCGACAGTTTAGCCTACTTGGACAGATGGCAGTGTTTTTACAGACAAGTTATACTTGATTGAACATCCCATGTTTTTACTAACATAAGTGTCTGGTGTCTGTGTACTGGTGTTGTGTTAAAGTGTATTGTGAAAAAAAATCACTGCTTGTTGTTTAAACACTTTCATTTACAAAAATATCTGTCAAAGTTGGACAAATATACAAACTTTTCATTCATTCAACTTTCTGGATTATGCAAGGATTTGTGATGTAGAACTTCACTGCCCTGCATGAATCTCGTGCATAGCAGGAATAAAATTAAGAATAAACACAGGTAAAGACATTTCTAATATTTTTTATTCTACTTTAATTTCAACACACAATTGTTTGGCATTCATATTATTCATAAATCACGATCGCTCTCGATCATTCTCCCAGTCCCTGGTCGCTCATAGCAGGTGAAAACACACTTCGGGACATGAAAAGGGCGGTCGCTGGTCATTCAAGACAGGTGGTCGTTCATAGCAGTGGTATTATAGAAGAAATCTCGTCGGTGACTCGGAAAACCGGTCGCTCAAGACAGGTGGTCGCTCAAAACAGTGGTCGTTCAAAACAGGTTTCACTATACATTAAAATGTATAAGTTAGATTATCTCCCCTTGGAAATGTCAGAACAGAATTATATTGCTTCATGCACATCTTCATATGGAGTTCTTCCATTGTGTAAAGTTTCATGAAAATTCTTCATAACGGTTTAGGAGGAGTTGCGCTTATAAGGATGGACAGATGGACAGATGGACAGACAGACAGACGGACGGCCAGGGTGATTCCTATATATACCCCCCCCCCCCCAAACTTTGTTTGCGGGGGGTATAACAAACATTAATCTTACCCACCTATATATACATCTGACTAAATTTTACCACAATCGGCCCAATGACTCAAGAGTAGAATTCATTATAAAAAAAAAAAAAAAAAAAAAAAAAAATTTTCCATTGCATTTTATGTTATACTAGCAGGGTTACCCAGCATTGCTTGGGCTGAGTGGGTGTCCCTCTACACCCCCACCCAGCATTTTTTTAAACCTCACCATTAGATTCCTGGTAATAAATTACCCCTAGTAGACCCCTTTGAAGACCTATATCGGTGAGAAAAATTTTGGTCATAACTTTTGGTGCCCCTCTACACCCCCACCCTGATACTTTTTTAAACCTCACTATTAGATTCCTGATAAAAACGTATCCCTTGTAGACCCCTTTGAAGAAATATATCGGTAAAAAAAATTCTGGTCATAACTTTTGGTGCCCCCCTACACCCTCATCCCACACACTTTTTTAAACCTGACTATGACCTCTGCCATAAAAAAGTACTCCTAGTAGACCCATTTTGGACACTCGAGGTGGGCCCATATTCATTTCTACAGGCAGGCAGGCAGGCAGGCAGTAGGCAGGCAGGCACGCACGCACGCACGCACGCACGAACGCACGCACGCACGCACGCACGCACGCACGCACGCACGCAAAAACATACATTCTAAGATATAGTATAGAAAGATTTCTAAGCCATTTGGTGTCTTTCACACACCACTAACAATTCTGTATACCAAATATGCAAAGATTTTGACTGGTTGATCTGAAGAAGATTTTTAAAGATTATTCCTCATTTTAGACAAAGTTAAAATTCAGGCTCCGATAAGTGATCCGAATATCAATCCAGAGACTTCAAGCTGACCCCACCTCACCCCCACCCACAAGTATGCACTATACCAAATGTCAAGAAGATTTTTAAAGAATTTCCCTCATATTTCACTAGGTTAAAATTTGTGCTCCCACCGGGCACTCAAATAGGAAAACTTGATTTGAACAAACTCTATTCTGACCCTCTTAAAGATGTTGTAAATCCAGGGACGTAAATCCTGGGTGGGTGTTCCCCCCCCCCCCCCCCCCAAAAAAAAAAATCAGATCTTCTGTTCGCTAGGCAGTGTGTTACCCGGTTACCATGGTCCATGCAACTACTGCCCTGCTAAGGAATTATTTGCCAGAATGTTTTCCTGGCTAATAGAATAGAGCTGAGCAGCTAGGACATGCTGGGCACCTGATATATCACGGTCTTGTACAACTTCCATCTCAGTTCATATGCCCTGCAGCCAATGCAAAAGGAGGCCAGGGTGTCCTTGTAAATTCAACAATTCTATTTAGAATATATTCATTTATCTTCATGTGTGGAGTGCCCTGCCCTATAGGACACCTGATATCATATGATATGTACTGTTGAAAGCACTTGAAAAGGTGACATATTTGCAGGGCAATATGTGCTGACAGTAGGGCAGAATGATGAATAAATACAAAATACTCTGTTTTCAAGGATTTCAAGGCCTTGAAAGTTAAAAAATTTATAGTAATTTATATATTTTTTATACTTACCAATGACCCAGACTTAGCTGGTACTAACTCCTTAAATTCTAGGGCCAAACACAAATTTTGCCCCCCGATCCCCAAAATTTGCATCAAAATCTGAAATTTCAATGTCCTATGTGGTCCTCCATACTTTTATCCACTGCGCATGCACAGTGTCAAGGAAGTCCCGAAATTGGTGCCAATTGTCATTCTTACAACCAGTGCCTGGTAAGTGTTATGTAATCAGCGGAGAGGTATGAGTTCCCAAATCATGGGAGGGCCATCTCCATCTGGGTCATTGGTAATTATAAAAAATATATAAATTACTATAAATTTTTTAACATTTTTATACTGTACCAATGACCCAGACTTAGCTGAATAGAAAAAAGGCTGGAGGTCCTAGGACATAAAGGAAAATCCAATAGGCTCAATTACATCATGTAAACAGAATTATCCCCTAAAGGAGAAAGGGAGAAACAGGCTTTACATGTATCTTTCTTATTTGTATCAAAAAAGAAAGACACAATACCATTCCGTAATTGAGCACAATAATATCAATGATCTCTATTAACATCCAGTATAACCCGTTATACTAATTTTTTAAAGGAAAGCCAATAAATATAGTCCAGAGAATGAGACTCTTTATACTCATTAAAAGTGTCCTAGGATTGTATATTAACGCTCGTATGACACGTGACATATACAAATGCTTCACACCGAGCTACACTTTAAAAATATTACATGAATGAGTTAAACATTAGCTTTATACTTTAAAACCATGCCGGCACCGACTCCAGAGAAGGTATTCCCTTGCTTTTCACTATAAAGCAGGTTATATAAGGGAACACCATCCCCCCCCCCCCCCTTCCCCTTGGTCAAATACCCCAGAGCAAAGAGGGCAGCAGGACAGAGTCACTGCCAGAACAGAAAGCCTGCACAACTATAGTTGCAACTGTTTAGTGGACAACATTCTGAGCAACAGATAATGGACCTAAACAATGCAGGTCTCCAGAAATGGACTCAATAATTCTAAGATAAAAATTTGTGAATGTGGAAGGCTGAGACCGATATGCAGCCTTCATCAAATCGGTAATAGCAACACTATTAGCATAAGCCCAAGATGTAGATAGCGCTCTTACTTCATGCGCCAAAATCTTAAGCACAGACTGCTGAGTTGAAGATAATTTTTCATAAGCAGTACGGATAGTTAATTGAATCCAGTCAATCAATCCACCTAGCAATAGAATGGACCGTAATGTCCCTTCTATTTGGCAGCAGAGACAGAAAGAAACATTTACGTCCCTTTCTGATAAATTCAGATCTACGTTTGTAAATACGTATACCCCGGTAAGAGGCTTATTTTCTTATTTGTATGTTATTAACTGGTACAGCACTAAATTAATTTTTATTGTCACAGCTTGTTCACATGTCTCTGATTTGTTACAATTTACAGGAGGGGGTCTATGGGTACCACACCAATCATTTTCAGGTGAGTGATCGTTGTTGCCCTTCAGTCTTCCGAATTTGAGGTGAGCTGTCACTCTTGCATCCCATCGCACCTGCAATTTTTACTCTTTTGCGAGTAGACAACAGCATGCCTCAGTTCCACCTAGTCACCTAGTGAGTGATTAACCCTTACTTAACAAATCGGCTGCATCCGGCACATAATATCTCAACTTGTGCAGTAGAAAAAAATTCAAAACATTTCAACATGAAAGTGTTAGCTCTAACTGGACAGAGTAAAGCCTATGCCCGTCTGAAGATGGAATAACCTTAATAACAATAGGTTCCGGATACTTATTAGGAGCCTGATTCTTAGCCAAAAATCCAACATTAGTAATCAAAGTATTAGTATTACCCACACTACGATAGTGAGAATCATCAACGGATAGTGCATGAAGCTCACTAACTCTTTTAGCCGAAGAGAAGGCTAAGAAAAAAGCTGTCTTATAGGATAAGAATTTGAAGTCCAACGTATCAAGAGGCTCAAATGGCGCTTCTTTTAGCTTAAGAAGAACCCAAGCTAAATTCCACAATTTATCGAAAAGTTTTTAACTAACTTACATACAGAGACATTAGATCCAATCTGTAAGATATCATGATGTGCATAGGTATCAGATAGCATAGACATATAACCCTTAATGGTAACAGGCTGCAGTTTGATCTCATCAAACAGGTAGAATAGAAAATTAGCAATGTCTGGTATGGAGGGATCATAAATATCAATAGAATGATCCCTTCACCACCGAGAGAAAACCTTCCACTTAGCAGCATGATTTAGCGAAGAGGAGGTCCTCCTACAGTTAGAAATTGCGTCCACTGCTCGTCCTGAAAAATGCCACAACGGAAATACATGAAGGTTGAGACCTTGCGGGTTGTGATGCAATGTGTGCGATTTCCCCTGCGAAAGAAGATCCTCCTGTGGAGGAAACTTCCGCAGCATGTCCCACAACAGACACCTGAGTAGATTTATCCAAGGTCTCTGGGGGGACAGAGATGCTACCAACAGAATTTTGCAGTGAGATTGCTTTATCTTGAGCAATATCTGCTGAATCAACGGCGCTGGAGGATACGCGTATCCTATCATTCCATCCTAAGAGATCGAGAGAGCGTCTACTGCAAATGCTCAAGGATCTGGGCACGGCGACACATATGTCTGCAACTGATTGTTGAGATGCGTGGCAAATAAGTCTATCATCGGACGCTCCCATTGGTAGCAAATCTGATTGAGTACTCGTTTGCTGAGAGTCCATTCTGACGGCAACATGCGACCCATCCGAGAAAGGGAGTCTGCCAAAACGTTCAGACGACCCGGAATATGACGGACCGATAGAACTTGATGATCTAGGACAAACAGAAGGATTCTTTCTGTTAAGCTGAATAACAGAATGGAATGAGTGCCTCCCTGGTTCTGAATAAACGCTAATACCGTCGAATTGTCGGACAGAATTTGCACATGTGAATTCTGAATAATGTTCATCCAATGACGTAGCGCAAGCCAAATTGACATCATCTCTTTGATGTTTATGTGCTTGTTTAGGATCTGCGGATCCCAAAGACCCTGGCACTTTGAATCTGTTGGGCTCAATGTTTTGCCCCAACCTGTTTGACTGGCATCCGTCAAAATTGTAAAACTCGGATCCGGCGATTGCAGTGGAACTCCCTGAGTTAACCACTGAATATCTGGCCAAGTCTGAATCTCTTGTTTCACTTGATTTAACAAGATGATGTTCGTATCGAGCGAATGAATCTTCACACTCAAATTCTGAGTCAGAAATATTTGGAGTGGCCGAGCACGTAGCCGCCCCATTGGAATAAGATCCGCGGCAGCTCCACACAAACCTATCAGTCGCATGAATTCTCTCGCTGTTACGTCTGAGTGAAGACAAAAGCGAGCGTAACAACTGATTAATTTTGCTCTGGTTAATGGCAGACGAATGAGATTGTTGTGCGTCTCGAAGCTCATTCCCAGGTGGGTGAATGACTTGGACGGAACCAGATCCGACTTCTCGTTTACTATGAAACCGAGATGTCGGAGCAGTTGAAGCAGATTCTGAACATCGTTCTGAAGTGTTAACTTGTTGCCGTACCTCTGAAGAATGTCGTCCAGGCAGGCCGACGTTACCGCAGACGATTGACCTCGGAAATGAGTCATTACCGAGTTCATTATTCGAGTGAAAGCCCAGGGTGCTAGATTCAGCCTGAAGCACATTGCTCGGAACTGATAAACGACTCCTAGGACAGCGAAGCGAAGATACTTTCTGAACGCCGGATGTACCATAACGTGAAAGTACGCATCTTTGAGATCTATGCTCGCAGCATAGTCGTTCACTCGAATGCTCGCTCTGACCAATCGAATGGTCTCCATATAAAATTTTGGAGCCACGATCAGCTTGTTTATCCAGCTCAGATCTATGACTGGATGAAACGAACCGTCTGGTTTTGAAACAAGAAACAGATGGCTGTAGAAACCTGGAGATTCTTGGTTTTCTATGACCTCTATCACGTTCTTCTCCAGAAGAGATTGGACTTCTGATAGAAGCGAATCTCTCTTCTGAGGATTTGACGGAAGCTGAGTCCATCATGGACTTCGAGTTAATGGGGGTTTTCTTTTGAAGGATAGTTTTAGCCCTTCTGAAATCACCCCTCGAACACAAGGGTTGTCCGTAATCGACAACCAATTGGTTAAGAAACTTGATAGCCTTCCGCACACTGGAACACGAGTTACACGATAGAGGTTTACACCATCACCTCCTGGATCTGTGAGGCTTGCAGGAGGAGAAACGATGTCCTCCACGACCCGCACCTCGCCCTGTCAACCTAGGGGCATCTGACCGGTTGTCTCGGCCAGTATTACGACCCCTACCTGAGTCGCTACCTTGACAGTCTCTGGAGTAAGACCTAGAGGACTTATTAGAACCTCTATAGGAACTTTCCTTGGACGTACTGACTTACTCTTCTCCGCTGAATCCGACTTAAACAGCAGAGAGTCTGAAGCTTTCTTAGTAATCTGATAATAGATTATGGAAAGCTTGCCGTTGAAGAGAAGCTCTCTGGAGGCCGGAGCGACTCGCAGAGAGTTTTTCACCTTATGATACACTCTAGTGGATGCAGCCAGGGCAGCATCACGTCTAACTAACTCCAGATTTGCCACTGAAAGGGCGGAGTTATACGTAGAGTATGCTATGGCCCTCGAAAGAACTCTTAAGGAAGTTTGTACATCCTGGAATTCTTCTCCTTCGAGATGTAATGATAACGCTCTGGTAATGCATCTAAGCTGATCCTGTTAGACGAGATTGTCGTTTCCAACGTACTGGATGGAATAGACATAGATGACGGCAAAGACAATTCTAGGTCTTCAGCCTGGTTGTCCAGACGCAGAGGAACTCTCGAAACGCCCTGCCCGGCCGTTTCAAATTTATTCCTTGAATTGATGAATGACAGCTGTAGAGCATTGGAAGAAAAGAAACCGGACTTGCCCGTCTTTGAGGCTAGTTTGAATATAGCGTCATTCAAACGTTCAAATGTTCGTGTGACATTTCTGGGCTGGGTCAGAAACTCAGGCACCATGTCCCTAATCCGGCCGAAGAAATCTGTGTTCAGTGACGCTATCAGTCTCTTATCCAGCAACACAGCATTTTGGTCCGGAGGAACAACATCAGGAAGGTATATACCTTATGTTGTTCAGAAAGGGAAAATTCCAGCTCCGCTGAATCCCTTTCGCCATCCAGCTGGACCACTTGGTAATCTCGGTCGTCCCTTTCTGACTCTGCAGGGGAATGAACTGACCCAGCTTCCTCAGACAATTCCTGATCCAAAAAAATTTCTGATGGCTGCTGGGATGCTGCGATGAGTTGAGCTATCTGTGATAGCAAGTCCATCATGGAGGCCTGTGGAGCCGCAGTCTTACATGATTTAGCCGCCGGAAGCTCCTGGGTCGTTGAATCCTGCATACTTCTTTTACGCGAACGTCCCGACTGTAAAGACCTCATATCCCTGGTTACCGGATGGCGTAACCTGGTCGACGTGGAATCCCTGGTCGGCGAAGCTGGCTGGATATCCGCGGTCACGTAGCCAAGGTGCGGTTGTGTGTGCTGCCGAGAGGATGAGGAAGCCGATAGACTAGTCGCTCCGGACTGTCTATGCAACGGAGTGTCCCAAGCAGGTGGAGTGGACGTATGCTCCAACTGACGAACGTTACGAACAACAACATCTGGGCCCAGATGTTGCTGTAAGAGAGAGGGGCCTCTCTCGCTCGCGATCCGGGTAGACCTGGACGAGCTAGCTACCTGACTGACAGGCTTCCTCTGTACTATCCTCAGATCCGTCGTCGCTGGGTGTGCACGTTCTATGTTTATAGTGCTCGCATCACCTGATCTCCTTTCCTGGACCGCAACGGATGAACCCGGCATCACAACCATTTTGTGAATGATAGCTTCACCGGGCGAGCTAGCGGGCGACAACGCCGTCGATCCTACTTGGGACCTCTTAAGCAATTGTTGTATTTCAATGAGTACTTTTGCTGCTAGCTCTTCGTTAGACTGCGACGACAGAGGCACACTTCTTGAAGACATCACAGAAATATCACCCTGTTCTTGTTCCTCTGAAAAAGAGACTGAAAAACTAGAGTGACCCTGCAGAGAGAGGACCGGCATGGATCTCTCACCGCTAACAATATACCGTGACACACTTCTCCAACATTTGTCATCCCAATTGGCACACACAAAGCAAGAATTAGTGCGAGTACACTGACTACAAGAAACACAATGAACATGAGAATCAGAGGAAGACTTCCTCAAATTACAATTTGAACAATATTCTTTCATCATGAAAGAATATAAACAGTCATAGTATTCACAATAACCCTTGAAAACAAAGATACATAATATAATATAATCCATTATAACATTTCGAAAAAATAATTCAAAAGAAAAAAAAATTTTCGAAAAATTTCAGGAGAGCCCAAGTTCCCAATGGGAACGATGAGCCCAAATGGATCCCAAAAAAGCCCAAGTGTGGACAAAAATTTTAAAACATATTTATAAATTATTGTAACACTTACGGATAAGATTAATGTATCTGGTTATGAGCAGAACAAAACAGAAGACAAGTAATCACTATCAGAAGTAACCGTTGTCAACATAAACAAAAGTGTACAAAAACCAGAAACAAGACTCCAGGCACTGTAAACATGGCCCAAAATCAGTTACCAATTTAAACACTATCAGATGTAAAACAGAGACTTCCAGAGAAGAAACTGCAGTACATCGGATGGTAGGTGCATGACCAGAACGCCTAACCACCCTAGGGTGAGGACATAACCATGGGGAAAAACAGAACAATCATTCTGTTACCAAGCCAAAACTCCCAAGAAATTTTAGTAAACAAGAGGCCCCACGGGGCCTGAAGCGCTCATCTTGTACAGAACACAATTTAAACAGAGTCCAAAATTGAGTCTACATTAAGCAAGCCATCTCCATAGGCTACACTGTCAATCCTTGAGTCCCTCAGGAGTGACAAAAATAATCTGGGCATCATGCCTTTTCTTCAGTTGATCATAAGTAAAATGTAGAGCTCCCCTATGAAGCCCTTGATACAACCTATGTGGATTAATCTTAGTACCTCTAGAGGGTACTGAATACAAAATTTTTAATTCTTCAGCAAAATGGCCAATTCCGGCTCCCATAGAGAGCCCAAATATTAACCCAGGCTCTTGATTTGAACACAGTTAAATCTGACTTCCCTAGAGATGTTGTGTACCGAATATGAAAGCATTTTGACTGTTGGATCTGAAGAAGAGAAATTGTAAAGAAATTTCTTCCAATTGCACTAAGTTCAAATTTGGGCTACCATAGCGAGCCCAAATATTAACCTATGGATCCGATTTGAACAAACTTGAATCTGACCTCCCTAGAGATGTTGTATACCAAATGTGAAAGCATTCTGACAAGTGAATCTGAAGAAGATTTTTGAAGAAATTCCCTCATACTGTACTAAGTTAAATTTCATGTTCCCATATCGAGCCCAAATATTAACCTAGGCACTCGAATTGAACAACCTGGAATCTGACCCCCCCTAGAGATGTTGTATACCAAATATAAAAGCATTCCGACTGGTGGATCTGAAGAAGAAGATTTTTAAAGAAATTTCCTCATATTGCACTAAGTAAAAATTTGGGCTACCATAGTGAGCCCAAATATATACCTAGGGATCTGATTTGAACAAACTTGAAACTGACCCCCATAGAGATGTTGCATACCAAATATCAAAGCATTCTGACTGATGGATCTGAAGAAAAATATTTTTTAAAATTACCCTCCATATTGAACAAAGATCAAATTTGGGCTTCCGTAGGAAGCCCAAATATTAACCTTTTGTCTTGGTTTGAACAATCTAGAATCTGACCCTCATAAGAATGATGTATACCAAATATTAAAAGATTCTGACTGGTGGTTCTGAAGAAGAAGATTTTTTAAAGAATATTCCCCATATTACCCTATGTTAAAACTTTGGGCTCCTGTAGAGAGCCCAAATATGAACCAATGAGCTTTATTTCAACAAACTTTTATCTGACCCCCCTATGAATGCTGTACACCAAATATCATCAGATTCTGATGATTGGTTCTGGAGAAAAGATTTTTTTAAATTTTTGCAAATATGCTGACTCAGCATTTTTTCGATGCCCATTACAGAACACCCTAACATAACCGATGGCAATTTTTTTTTACCATTCAATTCTACTGGTCATAAGGATACTTCATACCAAATAAAAGCTCTCTGTTCCCTGGGGTTTGGGAAATATGGGCGTTTGAAAATATTTCTATTTTTAGCTCCCAGGGTTCCCATGGGGATGCGGGAATTTTTTTTTTTGCATGGGTCAAGTACTTATGACCCAATACTACCACAAACCAAATTTGGTTCATACCGGACCATCGGTTCAGAAAATAGAAATTTTGGGCGGGGCCAAAAATCTTACCCCTCCTATTACAAAGCCAAATATTACTTCACGAACTTCGTTTGAACAAACTTGATTCTACACCTCATATGGAAGCTCCATAGCAAATATCAAGTCATTGTACACACTGGTTCTTGAGAAGAAGATTTTTAAAATATTTTGGAGCATTTTCCCCCACTCCCTCCCTATGGGGCTGGGCATGCTGAGTTGAACAAAAATGAAATGCCCCTTTGGGACCATCACTCACACAAACTTTCACTTGAATTGGCCCAGTGGCTTTGGAGGAGAAGACCAAAACATGGTGTTGACGGACGACAGACGCAGAGCGAAGAGATTAGCTCAGCTTGACTTTGTCAAGATGAGCTAAAAAAAAATTACAATAATTATGCCAAAAGCATGGGAGAATAGTAAGGAGGGAATCAAGGAAAGGGGGAGAGGAAACACTGAATAAACAATGATAAATTCATAGCAAGAATGACAACATCAGGCCCATGCCCCGAAATTAAGAAACATGAAATAATTTCGTAAAAAAATTATAAGTTACAGCCCTGAACACATCCTGCCACTGTTTCTTCCTCTCATCCTTTTAATTCATCCTTAGATCCACCATTTCTTTCATGATTATGTGTCTGGCATCATTTAAACTGAGATTTACTGGCACAAATAACAATGAGATGTTACTGATTTTTGGGCCAAACAAAGAATGACAATTGGCGCCAATTTCGGGACTTCCTTGACACTGCGCATGCACAGTGGATAAAAGTATGGAGGACCATATAGGACATTGAAATTTCAGATTTTGATGCAAATTTGGGGGATTGGGGGGCAAAATTTGTGTTTGGCCCTAGAATTTAAGGAGTTAGCACCAGCTAAGTCTGGGTCATTGGTACAGTATAAAAATATGGGATATGAAATTTAAACACTTTTCCAAGACTTCAAGGTTCAAGGATCTGTGCTAATCCTGGACTCCAATTACTAAGTGATGCTTCCATCCTACTTCAAAACAAAATTTGACCCTAAAAACTAAATGCATGCACCAGAATGAAGTAGAACTATTCCCTTTATAATATTTAGAAATAGAGTTTATAAAAAAAAAAAAAATACAATAAATGATATAATTATTCCAACAAATCTGGAGGATCAAGTCAGGTTTTCAGCTGAAAATTTCCACAATGGCAATAATCTGTTTTAACAAATGGGTTATTTGTGGAGCTGCTGCACAGTGAATCCCACGATAAAGAAGTTTTTTACAGAGTTAGATTCTGCCAAGTATTTAACCTAAACTTAAGTCCTCCGATTAATTTTACATTAATAACTACCATATATGCATTACACAGCTGCAGATGACTCAACAGTGCTTCTGCATTATTGTTGGCTGCCTGTGCAGACAGTCAACAATGATGTAAATGATGTAAAAAACACTATCAAGATAAATGCATCCCACAAGTAAAGCTGTCTTGGAAGAATATACTTGGGACAACACTTGTTTCAGAGCAATATAAAAGGGGCTGTTTGTGGATGTATGGGGACTTAAGGGTTAAGATCAGAGCATAACACATACAGATCACTACCACAGTCAATTGACCTGTGTTGTTGTTTTCCGTCAAGTTGACAAGATGAGATCGGCCAGATCATTTGATCTGGCCGATCTCATCTCGTCAACGAGATGGAATACAACAACACAAATCAATTGACTGTTGTAGTAATATGCTTATTATATGACAATTAGTATTTTAAACTGATCACAACAGCTGAAAAATCAAATACAACAAGAATTATATTAGACAAATAACCATTAACAATTTATGAAATTTGGGAATCCCAAAATGCGTAGTAATATCGAACATTCGTGTTGAACATGAAACTTGAAAGTCAAAACAATGGAGGCAAGACTTGAATTTCAATCGGAATAGCTTTCGATAACACAGATTCTCCTTCGTTTGTTTGGATTGGCATCTTGAAAATAATTGCTGATTGTTATTTTGCAATTGTTCAACTCAGCATTTTCAAATAGACCTCAACTGGAATGTTAGTCAACAGAGTTTAATGTTTTTGACAAGATGCAATCTATATTTGTCACATGGCAATGTGCAGACGCAATATCAACAAAAAGTTAAAAAATTTATAGTAATTTATATATTTTTTATACTTACCAATGACCCAGACTTAGCTGGTGCTAACTCTTAAAAATATAGGGCCAAACACAAATTTTGCCCCCCAATCCCCCAAATTTGCATCTAAAACCAAAGAAAACATGTCCTGAATGGCCCTCCACACTTCACCTCTACTGCGCATGCGCAGTGTCAAGGACGTCCCGAAATTGGCGCCATTAATCGTTCTTGTAACCAGTGCCTGGTAAGTGCTATGTACTCAGCGGGGAGGTATGAGTTCCCAACACTTGGGAGGGCCATCCCCGTCTGGGTCATTGGTAAGTATAAAAAATATATAAATTACTATAAATTTTTTAACATTTTTATACTGTACCATTGACCCAGACTTAGCTGAATAGTAAACAGGCTGGAGGGCCTAGGACATAGAGGAAAATCCAATAAGCTCAACTATATAATAAAGAAGTAACCCCTTAAGGAGAAAAGGAGTATTAGGCTTTACATGTATCTTTCTTATTTAATATCAAATTAGAAAGATACAATACCCTTAATAATTGAGCACAATAATATTCATGTTCTCTATTAACATCCAGTATAACCTTATACTAATTATTTTTAAAGTAAGCCAAAAAATAAAGTAGTCCAGAGAATTGAGACTCTTTATAGTCATTTAAAAGTGTCCGAGTATTGTATATTAAAGCCCGTTTGACACTTGACATATACAAATGCTTCACACCGAGCTACACTTTAAAAATAAGACATGAATGAATTTTAACATTAATATTACACTTTAAACCATCCCAGAAGCGACTCAGAAATACTGACTTGGAGGAGGCATTCCCTTGCTTTTCACTATAAAGCAGGTGACCTAAGGGAACACCCCCCCCCCCCCCCCCCCCTTCCCCTTGCCCTGGGCCAAATAGCCCAGAGCGAAGAGGGCAGCCGGACGGAGTCACTGCCGGAACAGAAAGCCTGCATAACTATAGTTGCAACTGTTTAGTGGACGACATTCTGAGCAACAAATAACGGACCTAAACAATGCAGGTCTCCAGAAATGGACTCAATATTTCTGAGATAAAAATTTGTGAATGTGGATGGCTGAGACCAATAAGCAGCCTTCATTAAATCTGTAATAGCAACACTATTAGCATAAGCCCAAGAAGTAGCAAGAGCTCTTACTTCATGAGCGGAAATCTTAAGCACAGACTGCTGAGAAGAAGATAAACTCTCATAAGCAGTACGGATAGTTAATTGAATCCATCTAGCAATAGAATGGACCGAAATGTCCTTTCTATTAGGCATCAAAGACAGAAAGAAATGTTTCCGTCCCTTTCTGATGAACTGAGATCTCTGTTTATAGATACGTAATGCTCTAACAGGACAGAGTAAAGGCCTACGCCCGTCTGAAGACGGAAGAGCCTTAATAACAATAGGTTCCGGATATTTATTAGGAGCCTGATTCTTAGCTAAAAAACCCACATTAGTAGTGAAGGTGATAGTGTTCCCGACACTACGATAGTGAGAATCATCCACCGACAGTGCATGAAGCTCACTGACTCTTCTAGCAGAAGAGAAAGCTAAGAGAAAAGCTGTCTTATAAGATAAGAATTTGAAATCTACTGTCCCAAGAGGTTCAAATGGCTTTTCCTTCAATTTAAGAAGAACCCAAGCTAAATTCCATTTAGGAATTAATCTAAGAGTTCAGGGTCTATTTATCGAGAAGTTTCTAACCAACTTAGATAAAGAGACATTAGATCCAATTTGTAAACTATCATGATGTGCATAGGTATCAGATAACATAGACCTATAACCCTTAATAGTAACAGGCTGCAGTTTGATTTCGTCAAACAAGTATACTAGAAAGTTTGCAATGTCTGGTATAGAGGGATCGAATATATCTACAGAATGATCCCTACACCAACGATGAAAAACCTTCCACTTAGCCGCATAGTTTAGCGAAGAGGAGGTCCTCCTACAGTTAGAAATCGCGTCCACTGCTCGTCCTGTAAAGTGCTTGCCATGCAAGAAGGACCGCACAACGGAAAAACGTGAAGGTTGAGACCTTGCGGGTTGTGATGGAGTTGGCGCGATTTCCCCTGCGAAAGAAGATCCTCCCATGGAGGAAGCTTTCGCGGAAGGTCCCACAACAGACACCTGAGTAGATTTATCCACGGTCTCTGTGGCGACAGAGATGCTACCAACAGAATCTTGCATTGAGATTGTTTTATCTTTAGCAATACTTGTTGAATTAACGGCGCTGGAGGATACGCATATCCTATCATTCCGTCCCAAGGGATCGACAGAGCGTCTACTGCAAATGCTCTTGGATCCGGACACGGAGACACATACGTCTGCAACTGATTGTTGAGATGTGTCGCAAATAAGTCTATCATTGGCCGTTCCCATTGGTAGCAAATCTGATTGAATACTTGTTTGTTGAGAGTCCACTCCGACGGCAACAAGCGACCCTTTCGTGAAAGGGAGTCTGCTAGCACATTCAGATGACCCGGTATGTGACGGACCGAAAGAAGAACGTGATGTTCTAGCGCAAACAGAAGGATTCTTTCCGTTAGATTGAACAACGGAACTGAATGAGTGCCTCCCTGATTCCGTATATACGCCACTACTGTCGTATTGTCGGATAGGATTTGGACATGAGCATTGTGGATAATGTCCATCCAATGACGTAACGCAAGCCAAATTGACATCATTTCCTTGATGTTTATGTGCTTGCACAGGAATTGCAGATCCCAAAGACCCTGGCATCTCGAATCCGTTGGGATTAATGATGCACCCCAACTTGTTTGACTGGCATCCGTCATAATGGTAAAACTCGGATCCGGCAACTGCAGCAGAACTCCCTGAGTTAACCACTGAATGTTTGCCCAAGTCTGAATCTCTTGTTTCACTTGATCTGACAAGAGAACGTCTACGTCGAGCGAATGAATTTTCACACTCCAATTCTGAGTCGAGAAAATTTGGAGAGGACGTGTGCGTAACCGCCCCATCGGAATGAGATCCGCAGCGGCTCCGCACAGACCTATCAGTCTCATAAATTCTCTCGCTGTGACTTTGTCTGCGTGCAGACAATAGCGAGCGTAACAACTGACTAATTTCGCTCTGGTTAACGGCAGACGAACGAGATTGTTGTGCGTCTCGAAGCTCATTCCCAGATGAGTGAATGACTTGGACGGCACCAGATCCGACTTCTCCTCGTTTACTATAAAACCGAGACGTCGGAGCAATAGAAGTAGATTCTGAACATCGTTCTGAAGCGTTAACTCGTTGCCGTACCTCTGAAGAATGTCGTCCAGGTAGGTCGACGTTACCGCAGACGAATGAGCTCGGAAATAGATCATTACCGAGTTCATTACCCGAGTGAAAGCCCAGGGTGCTAGATTCAATCCGAAGCACATCGCCCGGAATTGATACACCACTCCTAGGACTGCGAAGCATAGATACTTTCGGAATGTCGGATGTACCATGACGTGAAAGTACGCATCTTTGAGATCTATGCTTGTTGCATAATCGTTCACCCGAATACTCGCTCTGACCGACCGAATCGTCTCCATATAAAATTTCGGAGCGACGATCAGCTTGTTTATCCAGCTCAAATGTATGACTGGACGGAACGAGCCGTCTGGTTTTGGAACCAGAAACAGATGGCTGTAGAATCCCGGAGTCTCCTGGTTTTCTACGACCTCTACCGCGTTCTTCATTAAAAGAGACTGCACCTCTGATAACAGAGCGTCTCTTTTCTGCGGATTTGACGGAAGTTGAGTCCACTTTGGACTTCGAGTTAATGGAGGCTTTCGTTTGAAGGATATCTTTAGACCTTCCGAAGTCACTCCTCTCACCCAAGGGTCGTCCGTAATCGACGCCCATTCTTGTGAAAAGCTCGACAACCTTCCGCCAACCGGTACACGATAGAGGTTTAAGCCATCACCTCCTGGACCTGCGAGGCCTGCGGTAGGAGAAACCACGTCCTCCACGACCCGCACCTCGCCCCGTCGACCTCGGGGCGTCCGACCGGTTGTCCCGGCCCGAAGGACGTCCCGAACGAGAGTCGCTACCCTGACGGTCTCTCGAATAAGACCAAGAGGACGCACCGGAACCTCTATAGGAACCTCTCTTGGGCGCATTAGACCCAGAAGTGCCTGTCTTATTCTTGTCTGCTGTATCCGACTTCTTAGAAGCAGATTTGAACAACAGAGAATCCGAAGCTTTCTTTGTAATTTTATCATAAATAGCAGAAAGCTTGCCGTCAAAGAGAAGTTCTCCGGAGACCGAAGCGACTCTAAGAGAGTTCTTCACCTTAGTATCCACGAGTGTGGATGTAGCTAGGGCTGCGTCACGTCTAACCAACTCCAGATTTGCCACTGAAAGGGCGGAGTTACACGTGGAATAAGCTACTGCCCTTGAAAGAAGTCTTAAAGAGGATTGTATATCCTGAAACTCTTTCCCTTGAAGGCGCAGTGATAACGCCTTAGTAAGGTGATCTGCGTAAGATAAGGCATCTAAATTGGCTCTGTTAGACGCAATAGCTGTTTCCAACACCGCGGTTGGAATAGAAGCCGACGACGGTAATGATAGCTCTAAGTCTTCCGCCTCGTCGTCCATACGCAGATGAACTCTCGGGATACCCTGTCCTGCCGTGTCGAATTTATTCCTTGCATTAATGAAAGGCAGGTTGAGAGTATTAGCGGACAAGAAACCTGCTTTCCCCGTCTTGGAAGCAAGTTTAAATATAGCGTCGTTCAATAATTCAAATGTTCTTGCAACATTATTGGACTGCGACGGAAACTCGGGAGCGATGTCCCTGAACCGCTCAAAAAATTCAGAGTCCAATGACGCTATAATCCTCTTGTCCGGAACCGCAGCAGTCTGGCCCGACGGAACAACTTGAGGGAGAAAGTGCCGGATGAAGTCCACGGCAGCTTTATGTTGTTCCGAAAGGGATAGCTCCAAATCATCCGTATCCCTTTCACCATCCGGTCGGACCTCATGATGCTCCCGGTCGTCCGCCCCCGATGCTTCGGCGGAGCGTACCGACCCAGTGCCGTCGGATAATTCTCGATCCGACACCGTTTCTGTCGGCTGCTGGGATGCTGCGATAAGCTGTGCTATCTGCACAAGAATGTCCGGCGTCGAGACCTGCGGAGGCGCAGTCTTTCGCTGCTTCGCCGAGGGAAGCTCCGCATCAGATGGCTCCCGCATACTTTTTCTATGCGAACGTCCGGAGTCCATCGGTCTCGAATCCCTGGCTGCCGGATGGTGTGACCTGGTCGCCGAAGAATCCTTGATCGGCGAAGCTGGTAAGATATCGGCGGTCACGCAGCCAAGGTGCGGTCGTGTGCGCCGACGAGAAGAAGAAGCCTTAGCAGTCTCCGCGGACTGCCTATACAACGGAGCGTCCCGAGCGACGGATGTATGCTCCGCTTGCGACACATTTTGTACCACAACATCTGGTCCCAGATGTTGTTGTACGAGAGAGGGGCCTCTCTTGCTCGCGGCCCGGCTGGACCTGGACGAGCTAGGAACCGGACTCCAAGGCTTCCTCCGTTGTCGCTTACTATCCGCCGTCACTGGGTGTGCACATTGTATGTTTATAGTGCTCGCATCACCCAAAATTTCCTCCTGGACCGCATCGGACGAACCCGGCTGCCGAACCATTCGGTGAATGGATGCTACACCGGGCGAGCTAGCGGACGACATTTGTCTAATCTCCATGAGCACTTTGGCCGCTAGCTCTGAATTCATTTGTGACGACGGACGTACACTTGTAGAAGATAACATGGAAACATCACCCTGTTCTTGTTCCTCTGAAATAGAAACTGAGAGAGTAGAGTGACCTTGCGGAGAAAGAGCCGGCATAGCCCTTTCTCCAGAAACAACATACCGTGACACACATTTCCAATGTTTGTCATCCCAATATTGACAAATAGGACAGGGATTAGTGCGAGAACACTGACTACAATTAATACAATGATCATGAAAGTCAGAGGAAGATTTCTTCCCATTACAATTTGAACAATATCCTTTCATTGTGAAAAGTCAACAACAAGTCCTAGTTACTCGCACAAACCCCTGACACAAATTTACATAATAACATGATCCATTAATAAATGAAAAAACAATTGCAAATCAAAATAATTTTGAAAAAATATTTTTTCAGCAAAGCCCAAGTTGCTGAAAAGTAACGTTGAGCCCCGATGGATCCGATGGCAAAGTGTGGTCAAAAATTTTAAATTTATATTAAATAATTAATGAGACACTTACGGATAATATAAATGTATCTTATAGTGAGATAAACTACACCAAAGGCAAACAGCCCCCCTCAAAAAAGGCTGTTGCCAATGTAAACAAACAGTGTAAAAAACCAGAAAACATGACTCCAGGCACTGAAAAAACTGGCCCGAAATCAGTCATCAAAATTACACTCTATCTGATGCAAGACAGAGACTCCCAAGGGAGAATCTGCAGAACATCAGATGGAATATGCAGAACACAACGTTTATACACCCATGGGTGAAAACGTAACTATGGGGAAAATAACAGAAAACATTCTGTATCCAAGCAACTCTCCCAGGAAAATTTTAGAAATGAACTTTCTCAAAAATATGCCAAAAGCATGGGAGAATTGCAAGGGGGGACTTTAGAAGGCTAGGGGAGAGGAAACACTGAATAAGCAGTGCAACATTTAGCAAGAATGACAACAAGAGGCCCATGCCTCGAAAATAGGCAACTTAACATAATTTCATCAAAAAATTTTAAGTACAGCCCTGATTATTTTTTGTCACTTCTTTTTCCTCTCCTCCTTCTATATCCTCCTTAGAATCACCATTTCTCCAAAAATTACGTGTCTGGCATCCTTTAAACTGAGATTTACAAGCACAAAGATCGGTGAGATGTTGACTGATGAAGGGCCAAACAGAGAATGATAATTGGCGCCAATTTCGGGACGTCCGTGACACTGCGCATGCGCAGTGGGGGCGTAGTATGAAGGTCCTATAGGACATGATTTCTTTTTGTTTTGGATGCAAATTTTGGGGATTGGGGGGCCAAATTTGTGTTTGGCCCTGGTTTTGTTAGAGTTAGCACCAGCTAAGGCTGGGTCATTGGTACAGTATAAAAATATTGTGTATGTTCGATTCGCTATAATATTATGGCTGTTTCTCTTTCAATCGCATGCCGTGAAATGGGCAAACTGAACAATTGTTTTTATTGAGTTCTGTAACTGGTCATAAAAAAGCAGTGTTTTCTTGTATGGTATTAATAAACAACTCACGATTGAACGCACGCATTACGGAATTCCCTGATGCATTTGTGGAAGTTATCGATTTATTTATAGGTCACTGGTAGAAATAGTCCATTCACATATGTATCATTTGAGACAGGCATGATAACGATCTGGAAAGCTTGACACTCTTGTTTTCCAGAGAGCTGGATTTGATGGGCAAATTACAGTGGTATTTGTGATAGTCATATATTAAATATTTTGAGCAAGCAACTGGATAATGTATGATGTAAATCTCACCATATAATCCCATATTCTTAGCAAATGACTGTGCTACTGACAACTGATGTCCATCTTCTATAAATAGTCGGACTGCAAAAGCATCTTTTGTGATATCACCACTTGCAAATCCCTGATATGCCATATCAAAGAAAGGAAATAACTTCCTCTTCTTCATAACCTGACTTATCTCCTTCCATTGTTCTGGCTGTAAAAACAGATAATTGTAATTCAACACAGCAGATCTGAAACCATGGAACATGAAATGCAGACATTTTAAATAAACTACTGTCTTAAGTGACTTTCAAAAGAGTCAAAACAATATTATAGATGTATCACTGAACATTCTTGTGACTGTTTACCTTTGAAGTGCTATAACAATTTTTGTAGCCATTATTTGGTCCTCAGACTACTGCTACAGTCAGTTGATCTGGATTTTCAGATTCCGGCAAGTGGATGAGACGAGATCAACAAGATCAAATATGAATGCCATACTGAAGCAGCCACTGTGAAGCCGCCATGAACAAAGTTGAGGAATAATTCATGAAATTTCAACTCAAAAGTCTCTATTCAATTTATTGGGAAAATGTGGTTAAAATTTGCCAACATTATACTTACTCTAGAAAGAGATTTGTGGTGTGGTCACAGACAGTAATATCTATCTGCCAGGAGCAAGCAAAAGGTTAAATGATGATTAGAAACTTGTGATTAAATACTTCCACCTAACAATCACATTAGGCCTAAAAAGTTAAAAATCTGTTTCTCAGGCCCTCACACGTAGTCATTTTGACTGCTGCATACTCTCTTTTTATAACCAATGTAAACTTGAAAAAATAAAAATTAAATGGTTTATGTCTGATATTTTACCCAAGTTAAAAAAAATTGATAAATTTGGCCCTTGAGTGCAAGAAGGCTTTGTAAATGCTTTAGCATTGCCAAGACTTCTTGCTCTCAAGGGACGAAATACACCACCACCCCTGCTATTCCATAGATATGAGGCCTAAAACATAAACCAAGAACATGAACTTTTGATGGCAAAGAAATAATTACAGAAATAAAAAATAAAATAAAAAAACTGCTCACCCATGTGCAATTTTACAAATAATGGCCTGAGAAACAGAAGATCTACTTGGTATGGCCTTAGAATAATATTTAAGTGTGAAAAGCGAATGGCTGTATATACAGAAAATTCAAAGATTTCAAAATTAAGAATTTCGCAAGAAAAAGGCACCTTACAACACTCGCATATCTTGAAATGAAAACAATTAATATCATAGAGAATTTGATAAGAATTTAGAGTACAAACACAACCCCTATGAGTATGGGAACTGAAAAGTGGGTGGGGTGCATACATCACGGTCAAGCAAGAATACAGCCCAAACATTTTTACTGCATTGGTGTGGAATTCTTGCCAGAAGTTGAGACAACAGAACTAAGCATGGGATAATACAAGAAAAAAGTTGTTTGTATTACAATATTTCATCTTTAGAATTTTTGTTGAGTTACGAAACCAAGAAAACATATACAAATATTAATTACATAGCTTAATTATTTATTTACTAGCATAGTTAATTACTGGTGTTCTAACTGGTAGGGTGCTAGAGTAGTTGTGGTTGTTATAATTGGATTTCAAAGTTTTGTCTTGTAACAATTTATTGGAGACTACCTCAAGACACTCTCCAATAAATTGTTGACGAGTGAAATCTACATAAGAACAAAAATTTTTACTTCCAAAAGAACATGAAGAACATCCATGGAATAGGATTTATTATTTATTGGGGTTTAATGACACTTTCAACAGCCAGGGGAAACCTCGAGTCGGACAGTTTTATGGGTGGAGGAATATCTTCAATTTTAATCACCTGGGTGATAGTTAAATTAGGTACTGATCAAACTGGTCAAAGGCAAAAAAAATGCAACAAAACTTATTTACATTAGCAGATACAGTGGAGCCCACTGAACTGGATATCACTTAACTGAATAACTCTGTTAAATGAATATAACTTCCAAATACCAAATGATTTACCATACCTTCCGTACAAATTTGACCTGTTAATTCCTTATAGATTTTCGTGTTAATTCCTTCCTCTTAATTGAATAAAAATTCACGTAATTTGTCGAACAATTACTATTCCCCACCTTTATAGACATATTTGGTTTCAATACATCAAACATAAGCATTTAATCTATTATATCTTGTTTGACAGAGCTCTGTGAGCTCTGTCAAACAAGACATAATAGAATAAATGCTCAGTTTATAACTTGAAGATTTTGGAAAATGATCCAATTCCTATTAATTGTATACTCCAGTTAATTGAATTTATTTCTCTAGCAAAGCGGCAATTCAATTAACAATGTTCCACTAAAATATATTACAAGAATCCCTATATTATTGTGTTTGTATCCTTTAAAATATTTACACTCAGTGGATAATCATGAAGCATTGCTGGGAAACAAAAGTTTGTATGTGCTAGAAACTTACTTTTGGGTCAACACCCGTTGGGTTGTGGGCACATGCATGTAATAACACCACTGAACCTTCTGGTATTTTCTGGAAAAAAAAATGTTCTACTTCATCAGAAATTATAGTTTGCAATATCAAAGTTAACCCTTAACTGGTAGAGTGCTGGAAGCCCATATTTGGGCTTTATTCTGAAGTGCAGGTACTGCAACTTAAAGGCTTCAAATTCTGTGGCTGTGCATCATATTATCTTTGAAGTGATATTATTTAGTCTGTTAAGCTTTGCCTTGTTACAATTTATAGGAGAGTGCCTATAAATAGTGACAAGGCAAGGACATGTGAAAAAATTTTGGTGGCCAAATAAAATTTTTAGCACTCTACCAGTTAAGGGCCTGGGCAAAGGTCTTGAATTCCCACCATTCCACAGTCTCTATACAACTAATGACTTTGCAGTGATTTTTAATTAAGTCTTGGCTGCCTGTTAAGGCAGTCAAGCCTTGACTAGAAACCACTGCCTAGGTAATTTGTCTATTGTCAGCAGGACCTCCTCATGATGGCATGTTAAGGGCACCTGTTCTGAGGTTAGAAAAGTCAGAAACAGGCCTTTAAGGGTTAAAGATTGATGTAGATTATATTGGAATATAAAAGCTCTGCTTTATTTTGTAAATGGTGACTATTCTACACAATATGTAAACTCTGAATAACAAATTGTAAATTTTAGCGCCTACTCATAACTCGGGATGAATATTACTTAACCCTCAAGGGCCTAAGTCTGACTTTAATCACATTCTCTACAACAAAACAGGTGCCAAACATGCAGTTTTGGGGTAAGCTTGCAGGTTACATTTGAAGTGCCATTGGCAGCCAAAACTTGCCAAGAAACAACTGTAAAGTCATAGGATGTGGATTGTCAAAGTAAAGCAAAAATGTATAAAAATTCTCCAGGCCCTCAAGGGTTAATCTTTAAAAGTTAAATTTGTTGTGGTCATTTCAACATCATATTATGTTTGCCAAGTGTTTCTTCAAGCTCATGTGTTTTGAACTCTTACTTTTTGAGTAACATTAACATAAATATGCATTTAACCCTTTACCCAATGCACAGGACATCAAAATTTATTATTTTAATTATTGATTTTTACAAATTTTCAAAAAAATTCAACAAATCCATATCATGTGACACCCTCATTGGAACGAACTCAATAAGCTCGTTCCAATGAGGGGTCATACAATATGGTTTTGTTGACATTTTTTGAAAAATATTTTTTTTCTAATGCTTAATTTGAAAACTTATTGGGTAAAAAAAAAGAATTCTCATAGTTTCTGGGTGCATGGGCACAATGTGACTAAGGCTCTAGCTCTGCTTGTTCCAGATTAATAAGTTAAAATGTTTTGACAGCTGCTTCCCACTATACACATATTTCCCACAGCCTCCTGTCAGTAAAGCTCATCTAAACCATCAACAACCAGTTGTGATATGCATTATAAAGCTAGACGCAGGATGAAGGCTTTAAAATCCTCAGTCAATATATTTCGGGCAGGTCCTGGAAGTACAGCCCCAACCCAATTGAGTCAAACTGTCTGCAAAGCACATCTGTGCATACCAAGTTTGCTCTTAATAAATCATTATTGAAATAATTGTTTTATTTGTACCAGAAAGTCATCTATCAGGTGGCACTGGTGCACATCTGATTCATTAGCCTGGGCATCAAGGACAGTCTGAACAACAAACAACTGACACAAAACACTGTTCAAAACATGTTCTCTGTGTACCATCAAAAAATGTCAGGTGGGGGAGGGGGTGGGGGTGGGGGTGTGTTATGTTTGGTCAATATCGTCAATGTCAAATATTTGGGTGATTGTTAAGAACATACTGATGAAACTGGTCAAAGGTGGTATTCATTAGAACAAGAGGCCCCACAGGCCTGAAGGGCTCACCTTGAACAGAACCCGATATAAACAGAGTCCAAGAATGAATCTACATTAAGCAATCAATCTCCATAGGATCCATTGTCAATCCTTGAGCCACTCAGGCAGGACTGACTAAAATAGTCCAAGCATCATGCGTTTTCTTCAGTTAATCATAATGTAAAAAGTGGAGAGCCCCTATGGAGTCCCTTGATACAACCTATGTGGATTAATCTTAGTTACACACCTCTAAAGGGTAGTTAATAAAAAAAAAATTCTAATTCTTCAGCTACATGGCCATTTCCGGCTGCCAGAGGGAGCCCAAATATTAACCCAGGCACTCGATTTGAACTGGAATCTGACCCCACTAGAGATGTTGTATACCAAATATGAAAGCAATCTAACTGGTGGATCTAAAGAAAAAGATTTTAAAAGAAATTTCCTCATATTGCACTAAGTTCAAATTCAGGTTCCCCATAGGGAGCCCAAATATTAACCCAAGCACTCAATTTGAACACACCTGAATCTGACCACCCCTCCCCCCTCCCCCCCCCCCCCCTCCCCTAGAGATGTTGTATACCAAATATGAAAGCATTCTGACTGGTGGATATGAAGAAGAAGATTTTTAAAGAAATTTCCTCATATTGCATTAAGTTAATGTTTGGGCTACCATAGAGTGCTCAAATATTAACCCAGGCACTCGATTGAACAAAATTGAATCTGACCCCCAGAGATGATGTATAACAAATACGAAAGCATTCTGACTGGTGGATCTGAAGAAGAAAATTTTTAAAGAAATTTCCTCATATTGCACTAAGTTAAAATTTGGGCTACCATAGGGAGCCCAAATATTAACCTAGGAACCTGATTTGAACAAACCGGAATCTGATCTCCCAAGAGATGCTGTATACCAAATATGAAAGGGTTCTGACTAGTGGATCTGAAGAATCTGGATTTAAAATTTATCCCCCATATTGCACTAAGTTAAAATTTAGGCTTCCACATGGAGCCCAAATATTAACCTAGGGACTTGGTTTGAACACTCTTGAATCTGACCCTCATAACAATGATATATGCCAAACATTAAAAGATTCAGACTGGTGATTCTGAAGAAGAAGACTTTTAAAGATTATTCTCCATATTGCCCTACGTTAAAAATAAAAACCAAGGGGCTTCATTTTACAAATCTTGTATCTGACACCCCCTCCCCCTGGATGCTGTATACCAAATATCAAAAGATTCAGACCATTGGTTCTTGAGAAATTTTTTTTGGAATTATAGCAAATATGCGAACTAAGTATATTTTCGATGCCCCCCTACAGAATACCCTGACATAACCTATGGCAATTTTTTTCACATTCAATTCTACTGGCCCTAAGGATGCTTCATACCAAATAACAGTTCTCTGTTCTGTGTGGTTTGGGAAATATGGATGTTTGAAAATATTTCTATTTTTAGCTCCTGGGGTTCCCATGGAGACACAGGAATGTTTTTTTTTTGGTATGAGTCAAGTACTTGACACAATAATACCACATACCAAATTTGGTTCAAATCGGATGATCAGTGCAGAAAATAGATATTTTGGGCGGGGCCAAAAATCTTACTCTTTCCATAACAAAGGCAAATATTGCTCCACAAACTCAGTTTGATGACATTTGATTCTACACCTCAAAAGGAAGCTCCATGCCAAATATAAAGTCATTGTACCCACTGGTTCATGAGAATAAGATTTTAAAAATATTTTGGAGCATTTTTCCCCACCCCCTCCCTATGGGGCTGGGCATGCTGAGTTGAAAAAAAATGCAATGCCCCCTCACACAAACTTTCACTTGAATTGGCCGCGTGGTTTTGGTGGAGAAGTCCAAAACATAGTGTTGACGGACGATGGATGGACAGATAGACAGATGGCAAGATGTACAGCAGACAGAGAGCAATTCGATAAACTCAGCTTGACTTTGTCAAGATGTGCCAAAAATGCAGCAAAATTTGTTTACCTTAGCTGATGCCTGTATATTGACACTTGCATACTTTAAAACATTTGCAATCACTGGGGAAGAAAGTTTGTGGAAAACAACCTTTCTGGAAAATATTATAGCCTGTTGGAAACAATGAATCAAACACACTTGAGTATATACAGGTTTTAAAAAGCCCAGCGCAAGAGATATACAGCAAAAAAAAAGGCAGTAAGCAGTATCCATAAGTTAAAATCATCTTCAATGTTCTTGATTAATAAGGATACAAAACAACCTCTTCATTCAACAATAACTTTGATTTCCGATTTCCTATTTCTTCTTCTCTCTAATAAAAAACAGATGGAATCTCAACTTTTAAGTATTAAGTTTTGCAAACGCAAGAATCATACTGCCCTTTTTTACTTTTGATCTATCAACAAAAATTCTGATGGAGAAAAAAGGTCAACGCCAGTGGTGAAAAAACTACTGAAGATTTGTCTGTGAGTGTATTTTGCAGCCCAATATTAAGGAGACTTCTGATTTACAATAAAATCTTACAGTAAAGATATACAAAAACCCCTCTGTTCTAAATATTGACATCATGAAATCAGTTTAATTTTTTCCTATTTCTTAGGACATTTTTCTGTGGATATTTTGCTATTCAAATAAAACCCTTTACCTGACAACAAATTTCCTAAATAACTAAAAATTTTCATTCTTTATCTTACGGACATTGCTCATGACCTCTCATTGCAATGAGCTCAATGCAATGTTTTTTGAGGCAAACATGGAAAAAAATAATAATAAAATCTGAATAGAGATTTTTGTGAAATATGCAGGCCAGTCATCACCGTTAAAATATATAAATAGTTATTTATTTATTTATTATGGTTTAATGACACTTTAACAGCCAGGGTATTGTCATGATGGTGACAGTTTTACAGGTGGAGGAAGCCGGAGCACCCGGAGAGAACCACTGAGCAACGACGAGCAGCTGCCAGCTCTCCAATATCGTAACGCTGAACTCTGCACCACGGCACAGGCAGGGTTAGATTGGTTGAAGACATGCACACCATTGACATGCAGTACGCCTTAGTACACAGCGTCATCGTGCCCCCATGTAGGCAATCAGGGTTAAGTGCCTTGCCCAAGGATACAATGCGGGAGCGCAAATCAGTCGCTGAAATGGTCACCATCCAACTACTAACCATGCTCGACGTTGCTTACCTTTGGTGATCTGACGAAAACCGGTTACCGCCATGCCACCGTGCCCCTATGTAAATGGTTAGGAATATTTTGAACATAAGTGTTCACAGGCTGATCACAAGTGTTCACAGGCTGAGCATAAGTGTTCACAGGCTGAACATAAGTGTTCACTGGAATAGAAGCCTGTGCTTCATTTTTGAGAAGCACATTTGCATTTTCAATATCATTGCCTAAATTGAAAAAATTGAAAAACAAAGAATATTATTTATGATTTTAGCAGGTTAATATCTTTATTAACATCTTGTAAGAATCATTTCAGTTTTGTCCTTCACACATTCAAAAGCATTCACTACAAATCAAGTTTTCGGCCTCAGAAAAATTGTTTCAGAGGTAATGAAAACCCACTAACAACTTTTCGGCAGAGAAAATGATTTTAAATAAAATAACTCTAAAACAAAACATCAGGAATTACATATAAGGCCTATAAAAAAAATTTCCCTGGTAATTTGTTTTCAAATTTATGATGAGGGCCAGACGCTTTTTTTTAATTCACAAAACAGTTCTGAAAATGGTTGGAATCACAAATTTAATTACTTACTCTATTATGTGGCAAACCAATGTTTTCAGCAATGAAAATTTCCCATAATGTTGTTGCAAATTTAATCAACTATATCTTGTTTGACAGAGCTCTGTGAGCTCTGTTAAACAAGATATGGTTGGTTAAATATTTGTCCTACAAGTGCAAAATAGTGTCATAGAAGATATTTCCAGGTGAAAAAATAGGCCGATGAAATCATCAAATGTGTACCCATACGCGCAACTAGTAGAAAGCTGTATGACGGAGGGCCACCACGGATGCCGACATTATGTACACCATACAAGGTATGGGTACATATAGAAATGGATTGGAGGAGTGTCTAATTTGATGGATAAAGGGTTAATATCTCCGGATCAAATTATCAGATTTACATAAAAAGCTATACAGCACAGCACACCAATAACCTGAATAGATATATAAAGTAACATAACAATCGGATTGATATTTTTTGAGTTATCTCATGCCAAAGGGATTGGAGGAATTTTCAATTTGAAGGATAAAGGGTTAATATCTCGGGATCAAATTATCAGATTAACACCAAAAACTATACAGCTCAGCGCATCAGTAACCTGAACACAATGATAAAGTAACTTGACAATCCAAGCAATATTTTTCAAGTTATCAAATGCCAAAGGGATTGGAGGAATTTTCAATTTGAAGGATAAAGGGTTAATATATCAGGATCAAATAACAGATTTACACCAAAAACTATACAGCTCCGCACATCAGTAACCTGAACACAAATATAAAGTAACTTGACAATCCAAGTAATATTTTTCAAGTTTTCGAATGCCAAAGGGATTGGAGAAATTTTCAATTTGAAGGATAAAGGGTTAATATCTCGGGATCAAATCATCAGATTTACACTAAAAACTATACAGCTCGGCACATCAGTAACCTGAACACAAATATAAAGTAACTAGACAATCCAAGAAATATTTTTCAAGTTATCGAATGCCAAAGGGAATGGAGGAATTTTCAATTTGAAGGATAAAGGGTTAATATCTCAGGATCAAATTATCCGATTTACACCAAAAACTATACAGCTCGGCACATCAGTAACCTGAACACAAATATAATGTAACTTGACAATCCAAGCAATATTTTTCAAGTTATTGAATGCCAAAGGGATTGGAGGAATTTTCAATTTGTAGGATAAAGAGTTAATATCTCAGGATTAAATTATCAGATTTACACCAAAAACTATACAGCTTGGCACATCAGTAACCTGAACACATATATAAAGTAACTTGACAATCCAAGCAATATTTTTCAAGTTATCAACAACACAGCACACTAGTAACCTGAATAAATATATAAAGTAACATAACAATCGGATTGATATTTTTTGAGTTATCTCATGCCAAAGGGATTGGAGGAATTTTCAATTTGAAGGATAAAGGGTTAATATCTCAGGATCAAATTATCAGATTTACACCAAAAACTATACAGCTCGGCAAATCAGTAACCTGAACACAAATATAAAGTAACTAGACAATCCAAGCAATAATTTTCAAGTTATCAAATGCCAAAGGGATTGGAGGAATTTTCAATTTGAAGGATAAAGGGTTAATATTTCAGGATCAAATTATCCGATTTACACCAAAAACTATACAGCTCGGCACATCAGTAACCTGAACACAAATATAAAGTAACTTGACAATCCAAGTAATATTTTTCAAGTTATCGAATGCCAAAGGGATTGGAGAAATTGAAGGATAAAGGGTTAATATCTCAGGATCAAATTATCAGATTTACACCAAAAACTATACAGCTCGGCAAATCAGTAACCTGAACGCAAATATAAAGTAACTAGACAATCCAAGCAATAATTTTCAAGTTATCGAATGCCAAAGGGATTGGAGGAATTTTCAATTTGAAGGATAAAGGGTTAATATCTCAGGATCAAATTATCCGATTTACACCCAAAACTATACAGCTCGGCACATCAGTAACCTGAACAGAAATATAAAGTAACTTGACAATCCAAGCAATATTTTTCAAGTTATCGAATGCCAAAGAAATGGATACGGATGCCGGACGGACAGATGGATGGACGGATGGATGGACAGATGGACGGATGGATGGATGGACAGACAGACAGACAGACAGACAGACAGACAGACAGACAGACAGACAGACAGACGGACGGACAAAGGATGGACGAACGACGGATGGTCACCCCGGATGCCGGCATTATGTGTACCATACATAGTATGGGTACACATAAATGAAAGTGTCAATGACACTGTAGCTCAACTTGTCAAGACAAAGACATGTACATGTATAGTATGTGACACAGCAATGACAAACATCTAGGTAATGACCTGATAACAAAGATACATATAAAGTATTGTAACGGTCTGAACATAAATACTGACCGTTGCCTGTAACAAATGTGTAGGTAAAGTATTGTAAAGGTGGGTGACAGTCAGATGCTAAACTAGAAAAAAATCTTTGAGTCCCAGAGTGGGTCTGACTGAACCCCAAAATATTTGTTCTCATAGCACAGTGATAACAAAGGCACCCCAAAACACACTCATTCCTGTCCCAAGGTGAAAACAAAGGTACCCAAGAAGTTTCGTGAAGATCAGTTCACAAATATGAGCTGTGTAGAAGTTGTGACAAAAAACTGATTGGACCTAATTTCGGTACAAAATGGCCACTGGCAGCCATCTTGAATTTTGGACTGCACTCAGAAACACTCGTTCTCGTCCCAAGGTGATAACAAAGATACCCAAGAAGTTTTGTGAAGATCGGTTCATAAATGCAGCCTCTAGCCCAAGCCGTATTGACATGTGCACTTACAGTGTATAAGTAGCACTGAATAAATCAAAGTTCATCTAATTTGCATAATTTCTGCTTCAGAAAAAAACCCGTACTATATGTGATGTATTCCATGTTACTAAACATTCATACAAAAATTTATTCAAATCAGAACTTTCATACAGAAGTTCTGTACAAAAGACTGATTGCACTAATTTTGGTACAAAATGGCTGCTGGTGGCCATCTTGAATTTCGGACCACACCCAAAAACACTTGTTCTCATCCCACGGTGATAACAAAGGTACCCAAAAAGTTTCGTAAAGATCGGTTCATAAATACGGCCTCTAGCCTGAGCCGTATAGAAGTTGTGTACAAAAAACTGATTAGACCTAATTTCGGTACAAAATGGCCACTGGCAGCCATCTTGAATTTTGGACCGCACCCAGAAACACTCGTTCTCGTCCCAAGGTGATAACAAAGGTACCCAAGACGTTTCGTGAAGAGCGGTTCATAAATACAGACTCTAGCCCAAGCTGTATTGACATGTGTACTTACTGTGTGTAAGTAGCACTGAAAAAATCAAAGTTCATCTAATTTGCATAATTTCTGCACGAGAAAAAAACCCGTATTATATGTGATGTATCCCATGGTACTAAACATTCACACAAAAAATTATTCAAATTAGCGCTTTCATATGGAAGTTTTGTGCAAAAATCTGATTGCACCTAATTTTGTACAAAATGGCTGCCATCGGCCATCTTGAATTTCAGACCCCAAAACACTCGTTCTCGTCTCACGGTGATAACAAAGGTACCCAAGGAGTTTCGTAAAGATCGGTTCATAAATACGGCCTCTAGCCCGAGCCGTATTGGCATTTGCACTTACAGTGCTGAAAGTAACACCAAAAAACATCAAAGTTAGTCTAATTTGCATGATTTACGCACGAGAAAAAAACCCGTATTATATGTGATGTATCCCATGGTACTAAACATTCATACAAAAAATTATTCAAATCAGAGCTTTCATATGGAAGTTCTGTTAAAAAAACAGATTTCTGCATCGTCGGTACAAAATGGCAGCTGGCAGCCATCTTAAATTTCGGACCGCACCCAAAAACACTCTTTCTCGTCCCACAGTCATAACAAAGGTACCCAAGAAGTTTCGTAAAGATCGGTTCATAAATACGGCCTCTAGCCCGAGCTGTATCCAATTGTTGACGGACAGACGGACAGACGGACGACGGGCCATGGCATAAGCTCAAATTTGGCTTCCCCAAAGTTGAGCTAAAAAAGGTGATGCGGCAAATTTTGGGGCATGTGGGATGTGCCTGAGAAACAAGAATTTTTTTTTAATAGCCTGATGTTTCATCACTTCATTTGACCAATAAATGTCATGAGGAAATGCATTATCCCTCCGCTTATATTATTAATAACTCATGGGCTGCCAATAATAGATTGGGTGAATAGGGCCGCCACAAAGTAGATCTTCTGTTTCTCAGGCCATTTTTTGCAAAACTGTATGCAGACAGGTGTTTTTTTTATTTTTGTAATTATTTCTTTGCCATCAAAGGTTCATGTTCTTTTGTCAATTTTATTAACTTGGGCAAAATATCAGACATAAACCATTTAATTTTTATTTTATTAAGTTTGCATTAGTTATAAATAGAGAGCAAGAGGCAGCCAAATGGACCATGTGGGAGGGCCTTGAGAAACCGATTTTAATTTTTTTAGGCCTAAACCAGATATGTATGTCTGATATTTCCATACAGGGTTTTAGTTGCATGTGTTACTTATGATGCAAGAAAAAAGGAAATATCTAGTTTTGCGAAATTCACATGTTCAATGAAGATGTCTTCGTAAAATGTTTGGGATGGGGGAACATTTTTACCAATCTTGTTTGGGGGATGTTTTGACCAGCACTCCTTTGTAAGTAACCACTTGTGTCTGCCCAATAACTGTTGCTTTCAAAGAACATCTGTTCATTTGCAAAGTGATGATGGAAATGATATTGTATGTGAACAAATTCAGGTGATGGACACCTGTCAGCACCCAATTTTCCGAATTCAAACAAGGACATGTCCAGGGCAGATATTACCATGATGTCTGGCATGAGTAACAGTAGGAAAGCAATTAATTTTGTTGCTTTTGTGTCTAGGCAAAATAAAAGCAGATCGATGAAGAATTTTATGTGTTTTTTTTTTCTTAAATTTTAGGGGAAAAATATCCATGAAAAAATGTCTAGGAATTAGGAAAAATTACAATTGGCTGTAACGTATGTGCAAGCCCTACTTCGGAACTAACTCAAGCTTAAGAAACTTTTCCAAACAAGTTGGAAAAGTAATAGAGTGCAAAAGCATGAAAAAAATCGAAAAAGGGTCGAGCGAGACCGGCGCTCGACATTACAGGTACTCTCTCTGCACACCTCTTGCGTTTACCGAGCGCATGCACAACAACCGTGATGTCAATTCCGTATTTCCACCAACGAGAAGTTTGTGATTTAGCGGGGAGGCATCGATATCAAAGATATCCCCAAGGAGGGTGGGCCTCCGGTAAACAATTGTGGTAGGTATGTTAAGAAACAAAATTTACTAAAAACTTTTAATTTCTTTTCAACCTTCTCACAATTGTTTACAATTGGCTGAATAAACAATAAGAAGAGGTGAATCACATAACCAATACCAACAAAAGCAGCAGAAAGAAAAGCAAGGAGGGCAGAGAATAATAGCGAAACCTGTAATGAAGATAGAGAGAAGGCACCTGAAAAGAACAAGGCAGAGCGAAGCACAAACCCGATAAAAACAAATTTAACAACAGCCTGAGCAGCAACGAGAGGGCCTAAAGAATAAAGGTCCTCAGATTGCTGCTGTAGGTGGCGGAGATAAAAGGAAGAGAAGGTAGAAGCATTCCTCCAGTAAGCCGCATTCATAACATCCCAGAGTGAAACAGAATTGGCGAACGCCCAGGATGTAGAAATGGCACGAACCTTATGAGTATTAAACTGGTTCGAAACAAGATCCGAAGCAGACAAGCTGATTGCAAGACAGATCCACCTGGAAATAGAATGGGAAGAGATAGACTGCCTCCTTGGAATGAGAGACAGAAAGAATCTCTTCCGACCCCTCTGAATGAACTGAGTGCAATTAATGTAAGTCTTGATCGCACGAACAGAACAAAGAACTCTGGCCATCGACAGCAGGAAGAGCCCGAATGCAGATGCGAGGAGGTACTGAATAAGGAAGTTGATTCTTGGACAGAAAAGAGCAATCAGTAGTGAAGGTGACACTGTTAGCCTCATTTCTGAAGAAAGTAGAATCAACAGATAGTGCATGAAGCTCACTGACAAGTCGGGCAGAAGCAAATGCTAGAAGGAAAGCCGTCTTATAGGTGAGAAAATTCATATCGGTCTCAGAGAAAGGCTCGAAAGGTGCCCCCTCCAAACAGTGCAACACCCATGCCAAGTTCCACTTGGGTGTAAGATGCAAAACTCGAGGCTTCTTCAAAGAAAAGTGCCGAATGAGTTAGGAGAGAAAAAGATTACGACTGATGCACCGCTTTCCCACATAAGAGAAAGTATCAGACAGCATAGACCGATAGCCCTTAGGCTGGAGGCTCTTGGAGTCAAAGGGTATACCAGATAATCCTCAATTTGAGCGATTGACGGATCACAGTAACCCACATTTTGATCTGTACACCAGCAGCAGAAAACCTTCCACTTCGCCGCATAAGTCATGCCAGTGGAATGTCGCCGCGATGCAGAAATGCACTCTACTGTTCGTCTCGCAAAAACTCTACGTCGGAGACAGGAGCTGATAAAAGACAGGCGTGAAGGGACAGGCTCGCCAGGTTGTTGTGATACTTCCTGGGACAACCCTGGGAAAGAAGATTGCGACGTAGAGGTAGACGAATTGGCCAATCTGCCAACAGAGGCCGCAGCAGATTGATCCACACCCTCTGTAGAGACAGAGGTGCGATCAGAATGATCCTGCAATTGCAAGCACGAATCTTCGCCAATACTTGAGGAAGAATCGGTGCAGGAGGGAAGACATAGCCGATCCAACCTGTCCAGTCCAGAGACAGAGCGTCTACCACAGATGCCAGAGGGTCTGGACAAGGAGAGACAAAAGTCTCTACCTGATGATTCCAGCGAGTGGCGAAAAGGTCGACCAGAGGACGCCCCCAATGCTCGCAAATTGCCTGAAACACCGACCGATGCAGCATCCATTCGGTTGGAAGGACACTGTCGCGTCTGGACAGGGAGTCTGTGCTAGAACATTGAGATGCCTGGGAAAGTACAGAATGGTCACCCGAGCGTTTACATCCTGTGCCAACAGTAGAAGATCCCGTGCCTCCTTGATTCTGTATGTAGGCCCACTACTGTCGAATTGTCCAAAAGAAGTAGGACAATGTGGTCCAACAGGTGAGAGATCCAAAGCCGAAAACTCAACAGAAGAGCAAGGAGCTCCTTCTGGTTGATATGAAGGCCCACCTGCTCGCTGTCCCACTCGAAGTGAGTGGACAGACCGAGAGGATCCAACCTTGCACCCCAGTAAGAATGCGATCGGACCAAGGGAAGATCCAATGGAACACCCTGTGTCAACCAGGAAACATCGGCCCAAGGGTTGAGGTGACAAAGCAGGGACCGAGGAATAGGAAGTTCCAGGTCCAGAAGATCTACATTCGGATGCCAATGATCCATGTCACAAAATTTCCGACCAGCACAATGGCGGAAATAAAAGGAATTGGCGTCACGGTTGTTTGGGTATGCACTCGGTAAACGCAAGAGGTGTGCAGAGAGAGTACCTGTAATGTCGAGCACCGGTCTCGCTCGACCTTTTTTCGATCTTTTTTGTGCTTTTGCACTCTATTACTTTTCCAGCTTGTTTGAAAAAGTTCAAGCTTGAGTTAGTTCCGAAGTAGGGCTTGCACTTATGTTACAGCCAATTGTAAACAATTGTGAGTAGGTTGAAAAGAAACAAATAATAACAAGAGGCCCCAAGGGGCCTGAGAGAGCTCACCTGACATTGACAACTATCAACCGAGGTCCTGATTTGAACAAACTTGCACCTGCCCCATTAAGAAAACCATATACCAACTAGAAAAACTGAGAGCACTGCTCACTAAATGATACCACCCACTCCCACCAAGAAACATTTTACAACAGTAAAAGTGTGTTTAATGTAGAGAGCACACACACCTCCACCCCAAAGCTTGAATTGACAAAGCCCATTTTTCAATATGTGAAACTGTATCTGAAAACAAAATCGAAGGTACACATCTTCATTGTATGTAAAAGTACGTCTGAGAGTTTCAATGAAATCCGTTCACTGGTTTAAGAGGAGTTGCGGATAGCAGATGTGTACCCCTCCCCCACCCCCAAGAAACATTTTACAACAGTAAAAGTGTGTTTAATTTAGAGAGCACAAACACTGACACCCTCCACACCTCCACCCCTAAGCTTGAATTAACAAAGCCCATTTTTCAATATGTGAAACTGTAAAAATTAAAATATCTGAAAACAAAATAGAAGGTACACATCTTCACTGTATGTAAAAGAATGTTTGAAGGTTTCATTGAAATCCATTCACTAGTTTAAAAGAGGTCGTGGATAGCAAATGTCAACAACCCCCCCACGCAAGCTTGAATTGACAAAGCCCATTTTTAAATATGGGAAACCCTAAAAATGAAAATATCTGAAAACAAAACAGGAGGTGCACATCTTCAATATATGTAAAAGAACGTCTGAAAGTTTCAATGAAATTTGTTCAATGGTTTAAGAGAAGTGCGGATAGCAGATCTGTGCAGAATGTCAATTGAATTTGACAAAGTTCATTTTTCAATATGGGAAACTGTAAAAAAGAAAACATCTGAAAACAAAATAGGAGGTGCACATCTTCAATGTATGTGAAAGAATGTTTGAGAGTTTCAATGAAATCCGATCACTGGTTTAAGAGGTGTTGCAGCAGGGCTCGGCTTGAGTGAAATGGTCGGGGCCTAAAAAAAGTGCCCCACATATTGAGGGCGGGGCATTTTCAGGGCTGATTTTCCAATTTGTCCATTATTGTTAGTGCTTTTTTTGTGGAAAATGTCGGGGCTTGAAAAAAAGCCCCCAGCAAGTGCTCCTCGGGGCTGATCTCGGGGCCTGGGCTGATCAGCCCCGAATCAAGGCAAGCCCTGTTGCGGATAGCAAATGTGTACACCCCCCCACCCCCTCCCTCAAAGCATAACACCCCTATAGCATAACAGATGGACAGACGTATGTCGGAATAAGAAAATATCTGAAAGAAAAATAAGATGTGCACATCTTCAGTGCATGTAAAAGAATGTCTGAGAGTTCCAGTGGAGTTTGTTGAATGGCTTAAGAGGAGTAGCGGATAGCAGATCGATACCACTCCCTACTAAAACCTGAATTGACAAAGACCATTTTTGAATATGGGGAACTGTAAATACGAAAATATCTGAAGAGAAATTAGGAGGTACACATCTCCAATGCATGTAAAAGAACGTCTGAAAGTTTCAATGAAATCTGTTCAATGGTTTAAGAGGAGTTGTGGATAGCAGATCTGTACAGAATGTCAATTGAATTTGACAAAGTTCATTTTTCAATATGGGAAACTGTAAAAAAGAAAATATCTGAAAACAAAATAGGAAGTGCACATCTTCGATGTATGTAAAAGAAGGTCTAAGATTTTCAATGAAATCTGTTCACTGGTTTAGGAGGAGTTACAGACGTACGGACGATCATAAAGTAAAATGTAGAGCTCCTCTATGAAGCCCCTTGATACAACCTATGTGGATTAATCTTAGTTACACACCTCTAGAGGGTACTGAATACAAAATTTTTAATTCTTCAGCAACATGGCCAATTCTGGCTCCCATAGGGAGCCCAAATATTAACCCAGGCTCTCGATGTGAATATGAAAGCATTCTGACTGTTGGATCTGAAGAAGAGAAAGTTTAAGGAAATTTCTTCATATCTTCATATTGCACTAAGTTAAAATTTGGGTTACCATAGCGAGCTCAAATATTAACCTATAGATCCGATTTGAACAAACTTGAATCTGACCCCCCCCCTCTCCCCTCCCCCCCCCCCCAAGAGATTTTGTATACCAAATATGAAAGCATTCTGACTAGTGGATCTGAAGAAGAAGATTTTTGAAGAAATTCCCTCATATTGGATTAAGTTAAATTTCAGGTTCCCATATGGAGCCCAAATATTAACCCAGGCACTCGAATTGAACAAACTTGAATCTGACCCCCCTAGACATGTTGTATACCAAATATGAAAGCATTCCGACAAGCGGATCTGAAGAAGAAGATTTTTAAAGAAATTTCCTCATATTGCACCAAGTAAAAATTTGGGCTACCATAGTGAGCCCAAATATATACCTAGGGATCTGATTTGAACAAACTTGAATCTGACCACCCTAGAGATGTTGCATACCAAATATGAAGGCATTCTCACTGGTAGATCTGTAGAAGATGATTTTCTAAAATTATCCCCCATATTGAACAAAGTTAAAATTTGGGCTTAATATTAACCTAGGGACTTGGTTTGAACAATCTTCAATCTGACCCTCATAACAATGATGTATACCAAACATTAAAAGATTCTGACTGGTGGTTCTGAAGAAGAAGATTTTTAAAGAATATTCCCCATATTACCCTACGTTAAAAATTCAGGCTCCTGTAGAGAGTCCAAATATGAACCAATGGGCTTTATTTTAACAAACTTGTATCTGACCCCCCTATGAATGCTGTATACTGAATATCAAAAGATTCTGATGATTGGTTCTGGAGAAAAGATTTTTTTAAATTTTTGCAAATATGCTGACTCAGCATTTTTTCGATGCTCATTACAGAACACCCTAACATAACCGATGGCAATTTTTTTTTACCATTCAATTCTACTGGTCCTAAGGATACTTCATACCAAATAACAGCTCTCTGTTCCATGTGTTTTGGGAAATATGGGCGTTTGAAAATATTTCTATTTTTAGCTCCCAGGGTTCCCATGGGGATGCAAGTATTTTTTTTTGCATGAGTCAAGTACTTATGACCCAATAATACCACATACCAAATTTGGTTCAAACCAGACCATTGGTTCAGAAAATAGAAATTTTGGGTGGGGCCAAAAATCTTACACCTCCAATTACAAAGCCAAATATTGCTTCACGAACTTTGTTTGAACAAATTTGATCCTACACCTCAAAAGGAAGCTCCATAGCAAATATCAAGTCATTGTACACACTGGTCTGGTTCATGAGAAGAAGATTTTAAAAATATTTTGGAGCATTTTTCCCCACTCCCTCCCTATGGGGCTGGGCATGTTGAGTTAAACACAAAAGCAATGCTCCTTCGGGACCATCACTCACACAAACTTTCACCTGAATTGGCTCAGTGGCTTTGGAGGAGAAGACCAAAACATGGTGTTGACGGACGACGGACGGACAGACGGAGAGCGATGAGATTAGCTCAGCTTGACTTTGTCAAGATGAGCTAAAAAATATTCCTCATGTTGAACTAAGTTATAATTCAGGCTCCCACAGGGAGCCCAAATATGAATCCAGGGACTTGGCTTTACCAAATTTGAATCTCACCTCATGATAGAGTATACCAAATATCAAAAGATTCTTACTGGTGGATGTGAAGAAGATTTTCAATAAATGTTCCTCAAATTGAACTAAGTTACAATTCAGTCTCCCACAGGGAGCCAAAATATGAACTCAAGAGACTTGGCTTGAACAAACTTGAATCACACCTCTCTAAGGATGCCTTATACCAAATATCAAACCATTTCGACTGCAGGATCTGAAGAAGAAGATTTTTAAAGAAAATTTCTCATGTTGAACTAAGTTATAATTCGGGCTCCCACAGGGAGCCCAAATATGAACCCAGAGACTTGGCTTGAACAAACTTGAATCTCACCTCCCAAGGATACTGCATACCAAATATCAAAAGATTGTGATTGGTGGATCTGAAGAAGATTTTTAAAGAATATTCCTCATGCTGCACTAATTTAAACAATTTGGGCTCCCATAGCGAGCCCAAATATGGACCCAGGGATTTGATTTCAACAAACATGTGAAACAATCTTCCAAAGATGTTATATGTGAAATTTGAAAGCTTTTGGAGCAGTGGCTTGGGAGAAGAAGAGTCTAAAATGTTTTCCCCATTGCCCACAGTGTTAAAAAAATGACGACTTAGCATTTTTTCAAAGTCCCGAAAAAGTACCCTTTGATAAAACCGCTGGCAATTTTTTTTGACCATTCCATTCTGTTGGACAAAAGGAAGCCTCACACCAAATAAGAATTCTCAGTGCCATGTAGGTTTGGAGATATGGGCGTTTGAAATTTTTTCTATTTTTAGCTCCTGTGGTTCCCACAGGCATTTTGAAGGTTTTTTTTGCTTAAATCAAGCACTTATGACCCATTAATAATTCAAATCAAATCTGGTTCAAATCGGCCTCTCGGTTTGGAAAGTTAAAAAATTTATAGTAATTTATATATTTTTATACTTACCAATGACCCAGACTTAGATGGTGCTAATCTTAATAATTCAGGGCCAAACACAAATTTTGCCCCCCCCAATCCCCAAAATTTGCATCAAAAACCGAAAATTAGATGTCCTATATGGTCCTCCATACTTTTACTCCACTGCGCATGCGCAGTGTCAAGGTCTCAGAATTGGCGCCAAATGTCATTCTTACAACCAGTGCCTGGTGAGCGTTATGTACTCAGCGGGGAGGTACGAGTTCCCAACTCCTGGGAGGGCCATCCCCGTCTGGGTCATTGGTATGTATGAAAAATATATAAATTACTACAAATTTTTTAACATTTTTATACTGTACCAATGACTCATACTTAGCTGAATAGTAAAAAGGTTGGAGGGCCTAGGACATAAAGGAAAATCCAATAGGCTCAATTACATATAACAGAATTATCCCCTCAAGGAGAGATAGGCTTTACATGTATCTTTCTTATTTATATCAAAGATGAAAGACACAACACCATTCTGTAATTGAGCACAATAACATCAATGATCTCTATTAACATCCAGTACAACCCTTTATACTAATTATTTTTAAAGGTAAGCCAATAAATAAAGGAAGTCCAGAGAAATGAGACTCTTTATACTCCTTAAAAGTGTCCGAGGATTGTATATTAACGCCCGTATGACACGTGACATATACAAATGCTTCACACCGAGCTACACTTTAAAAATATTACATGTATGAGTAAACATTAGCTTTACACTTTAAAACCATCCCGGTACTGACTCAGAATTACTGACTCCAGGGGAGGTATTCCCTTGCTTTTCACTATAAAGCAGGTGACCTAAGGGAACCCCCCCCCCCCCCTCCCCTTGCCCTGGGTCAAATACCCCAGAGCGAAGATGGCAGCAGGACAGAGTCACTGCTGGAACAGAGAGCCTCCATAACTATAGTTGCAACTTTTTAGTGGACGATATTCTGAATTCTGAGCAACTGATAATGGACCTAAACAATGGAGGTCTCCAGAAATGGACTCAATATTTCTGAGATAAAAATTTGTGAACATGGAAGGCTGAGACCAATATGCAGCTTTCATTAAATCAGTAATAGCAACACTATTAGCATAGGCCCAAGATGTTGACAGAGCTCTTACTTCATGAGCTGAAATCTTAAGCGCAGACTGCTGAGTAGAAGATAATTTTCCTAGTCAATTGAATCCATCTAGCTATAGAATGGACCATAATGTCCTTTCTATTAGGCATCAAAGACAGAAAGAAACGCTTACGTCCCTTTCTGATAAACTCAGACCTATGTTTGTAAATATGTATTGCTCTAACAGGACAGAGGAAAGGCCTACACCCGTCTGAAGACGGAAGGTCCTTAATAACAATAGGTTCCTGATACTTATTAGGAGCCTGATTCTTAGCCCAAAATCCAACATTGGTAGTAAAGGTAATAGTATTACCGACACTACGATAGTGAGAATCATTCACAGATAGTGCATGAAGCTCACCAACTCTTCTTGCAGAAGAGAAGGCTAAGAGAAAAGCTGTCTTATAAGATAAGAATTTGAAGTCCACTGTGTCAAGAGGCTCAAATGGCGCTTCTTTTAGCTTAAGAAGAACCCAAGTCAAATTCCACTTAGGAATTAATCTAAGGGTTCTAGGTCTATTTATCGAAAAGTTTCTGCAGCATGTCCCACAACAGACACCTGAGTAGATTTATCCACGGTCTCTGTGGAGACAGAGATGCTACCAACAGAATCTTGCATTGCGATTGTTTTATCTTGAGCAATATCTGTTGAATCAACAGTGCTGGAGGGTATGCATATCCTATTATTCCATCCCACGAGATCGATAGAGCGTCTACTGCAAATGCTCGAGGATCCGGACATGGAGACACGTACGTCTGCAACTGATTGTTGAGAGGTGTCGCAAATAAGTCTATCATAGGCCGCTCCCATTGGTAGCAAATCTGATTGAATACCTGCTTGTTGAGAGTCCATTCTGAGGGCAACAGGCGACCCCTCCGTGAAAGGGAGTCTGCTAAAATGTTCAGATGACCCGGAATATGATGGACCGATAGGAGAATCTGATGTTCTAGGACAAACAGAAGGATTCTTTCCGTTAGATTTAACAACGGAATGGAATGAGTGCCTCCTTGATTCCGAATATACGCTACTACCGTCGTATTGTCGGATAGAATTTGCACTTGTGCATTCTGAATAACGTCCATCCAATGACGTAGCGCAAGCCAAATTGACATCATTTCTTTGATGTTTATGTGCTTGCTTAAAAACTGCGAATCCCAAACACCCTGGCACTTCAAATCCGATGGGCTCAGCGTCGCGCCCCAACCTGTTTGACTGGCATCCGTCATAATCGTAAAACTCGGATCCGGCAATTGCAGTGGAACTCCCTGAGTTAACCACTGAATATCTGCCCAAGTCTGAATCTCTTGTTTCACTTGGTTTGACAAGAGGATGTCCGTATCGAGCGAATGAATCTTCGCCCTCCAATTCTGAGTCAAAAAGATTTGGAGAGGACGAGTGCGTAGCCGCCCCATTGGAATGAGATCTGCGGCAGCTCAGCACAGACCTATCAGTCTCATGAATTCTCTCGCTGTAATCTTGTCTGAGTGAAGACAATAGTGAGCGTAACAACTGACTAACTTCGCTCTGGTTAACAGCAGACGAACGAGATTGTTGTGCATCTCGAAGCTCATCCCCAGGTGGGTGAATGACTTGGACGGCACCAGATCCGACTTCTCTTCGTTTACTATGAAACCGAGACGTCGGAGCAATAGAAGCAGATTCTGCATATCGTTTTGAAGCGTTAACTCGTTACCGTACCTCTGAAGAATATCGTCCAGATAGGCCGACGTTACCGCAGACGAATGAGCTCAGAAATGAGTCATTACCGAGTTCATTACTCGAGTGAAAGCCCAGGGCGCCAGATTCAGACCGAAGCACATCGCTCAGAACTGATATACGACTCTTAGGACAGCGAAGCGAAGATACTTTCTTTCTGAATGCCGGATGTACGCATCCTTGAGATCTATGCTCGCAGCATAGTCGTTCACTCGAATGCTCGCTCTGACCGATCGAATGGTCTCCATATAGAATTCTGGAGCCACGATCAGCTTGTTTATCCAGCTCAAATCTATCACTGGACGGAACGAGCCGTCTGGTTTCGGAACCAGAAAGAGATGGCTGTAGAAACCTGGAGATTCCTGGTTTTCTACGACCTCGTCGCGTTCTTCATTAAAAGAGACTGGACTTCTGATAGAAGCGCGGCTTTTTTCTGTAGATTTGCCGGAAGCTGAGTCCATCTTGGACTTCGAGTTAATGGAGGTTTTCCTTTGAAGGACAGTTTCAGACCTTCCGATATAACCCCTCGAACCCAAGGGTCCTCCGTAATTAATTCCCAATTGTTTGAGAAACTCGACAGTCTTCCACCCACTGGAATGCGACAGAGGTTTAAACCATCACCTCTTGGATCTGCGAGGCTTGCGGTAGGAGAAACCACGTGCTCCAGGGCCCGCACCTCGCCCCGTCAGCCTAGGGGCGTCTGACCGGTTGTTTCGGCCAGCGTTATGGCCCCTATTTGAGTCGCTACCTTGATGGTCTCTAGAGTACGACCTAGAGGACGTGTACGAACTTCTATAGGAACTTCCCCTGGACGTACTCATCTCAGAAGTGCCTGGCCTACTCTTCTCCGCTGGTTCCGACTTTTTGGAAGCAGACTTAAATAGCAGAGAGTCTGAAGCTTTCTTAGTTAATTGATCATAAATTGCAGAAAGCTTGCCATTGAAGAGAAGCTCTCCGGAGAACAGAGCGACTCTGAGAGAGTTTTTCACCTTACTGTCCACGCGCGTGGAAGTAGCTAGGGCCCCGTCACGTCTAACTCCAGATTTGCAACTGAAAGGGCGAAGTTATACGTGGTGAATGCTATGGCCCTGGACAGAACTCTTAAGGACGTTTGTACATCTTGGAATTCTTGTCCCTCAAGGCGTAATGACAACGCTCTGGTAAGGTGATCTGCATACGAGAGTGCATCTAAATTAACTCTGTTAGACGATATTGTCGTTTCCAACGTCAACGAAGGAATTGACAGAGACGACGGCATGGATAATTCAAGGTCTTCAGCCTGGTCGTCTAGACGCAGAGGAACTCTCTGGATGCCCTGTCCTGCCGTTTCAAATTTATTCCTTGGGTTGATGAAAGGCAGAAGAAGAGCAGATGCCGGTAGGAAGGCTGACCTGCCCGTTTTGTTAGCAAATTTAGTTATAGCGTCATTCAATAATTCAAATGTCCATGAGACATTTCTGGACTGTGAAGGAAATTCCGGGACAGTGTCCCTAAACCGATTGAAAAAATCGATGTCCAGTGGCGCTATAAGCCTCCTATCCGGGTGCGCGGCATTTTGGTCCGTGGGAACAACATCTGGAAGGTAATGCCGGATGAACTCCACAGCAATTTTATGTTGTTCCGAAAGGGAAAAATCCAATTCCTCGGAATCCCTTTCGCCATCCTGTCGGACCTCTTGCAAATCTTGGTCGTCCGCACCTGATCCAGCGGCGGAACGCACCGACCCAGCATCGTCTGATAATTCATGTTCCGACAGAGGCTCTGCCGGCTGCTGGGATGCTGCAATGATCTGTGCTATCTGTGATAGCACGTCCGTTACGGAGGCCTGAGAAGCTGCGGTCTTACGGGATTTAGCCGCGGGGAGCTCCCTGGACATTGCATCTTGCATACCTCTTTAATGCGAACGTCCGGATGTTGAAGGCCTCGTATCCCTGGCTACCGGATGGCGTGACCTGGTCGCCGTGGAATCCCTGGTCGGCGATGCTGGCTGGATGTCACTGGTCACGTAGCCAAGGTGCGGACGTGTGTGCCGTGAGGATGAGGAAGCCGTATAAGCAGTCTTGCCGGACTGCCTATATACCAGTGCGTCCCGAGTGGTGGACGTATGCTCCGACTGAGGAACGTTATGTACTACAACATCTGGGCCCAGATGATGTTGTTGTACGAGAGAGGGGCCTCTCTCGCTCGCAGCCCGGATGGACCTGGACGAGCTAGGAACCGGACTATCAGGTTTCCTCTTTACTATCCTCTGTTCCTCGTCACTGGGTGTGCACGTGGTAAGTTTATAGTGCTCGCAACACCCAAATCTCTTTCCTGGACCGCAACGGACGAACCCGGGTGCTGAGCCATTTGTGGAATGGTCGCGACACCGGGCGAGATAACGGACGTCAAACCCTTCGATCGAACTAGCGAACTCCCGGGTAATTGATGTATCTGCATGAGCACTTTTGCCGCTAGCTCTTCATTTGATTGTGACGACGGAGGCACACTTCTGGACGACATCACGGAAACATCACCCTGTTCTTGTTCCTCTGAAAAAGAGAGTGAAAAACTAGAGTGACCTTGTGGAGAGAGGACCGGCATGGTCCTCTCCCTGCTAACAACATACCGTGACACACGCCTCCAACGCTTGTCATCCCAATTGATACACACTGAACAAGGGTTAGTGCGAGTACATTGACTACAATTAATACATAGATCATGAGAATCAGAGGAAGATTTCCTCCCATTACAATTTGAACAATAATCTTTCATTGTGAAAAAACTAAACAGTCATAGTACTCGCACTAAACCTTGAAAACAAAGATACATAATAAAATAATCCATTATAATCATGATGAAAAAATGATTCAAAAAGAAAAAAAATTTTGAAAAAATTTTTTCAGAAGAGCCCAAGTACCCAATGGGAACCCTGAGCCCAAATGGATCCCAAAAAAGCCTTAGTGTTGACAGAAATTTTAAATCATTTTGAAAAATTAATGTAACACTTACGGACAATATTAATGTATCTTGCTATCAACTAAACTAAGCAGAAGACAAGTAATCACTATCAGAAGTAACCGTTGTCAACCCCTCCCATAACGACGACAAATATTGCCCCTCAAACTTCTCTTGAACAAATTTGAGTCTACACCTCAAAAGGAAGCAGTATACCAAATATCAAGTCTCTGGTACAGCTGGTTCATGAGAAGATTTTAAATTTGGGGCATTTTGGCCCCACACCCTCCTCAATATGAGCAGAAACCCAATTTGAAGAAAAACCCAAATGCCCCTATATAACCACTACTCATGTGAAATTTCATAAAAATGTGGCCAGTGGTTTGGGAGAAAAAGACCCAAACACCACCTTTACGCCGGATGACAGACCACAGACGACGGTCGAAAAGTGATCAGAATAGCTCACCCTGATTTTCAGTTTCTCAAATTGTCAGTGTCTGAGAAACAAACCTTTTTTTTATTTACACAGCCTAAAGAAAATATTAGATGTTTTGTTGCTCAAGAAGAATTGAATAAGTCAATACGAAACAGGAAAGGAATGAAATGACCCAGGACCATTCCCACACATGTATAATTTTTACAATAGATTTATTAGTCATTAGTTTGAAGAAAAGATACATTAACTCACAGACAGGTCTTCCAAGGCACCATTAAAATCAAAGCCACAAGTGCTGGGATCATAATATCTGTACTGTTTCACTCCTAATCCTGAATGCCTGAAAAAACAATTGTATAAATATACCATTAAAAAAAAGTAGGGGATATTTGATAAAAGTGAGATATATGAAGAAATATAGGAAAAAGATTCTAAAAGATACCAGTTTCAAACAATTCTTTATATGTCTGTATTATTCATAGTAATCCACATTTACATTGGATACAAAAAATCTTTGGTTATTTTTACACTATGTACAAAAACTTCGGTAAGTACTTTCGACACTTAAAGTCTCATCAGACCGATGTTTTAAAATGAAATATACCAGGGGGTCAAGTTAATATATAATAGAGCTGTGATCTAGATATTTCCTTAAGAGAAATGATTGAGGTGTGCCAAATGTTACTCAGATCGGATAACCTATTACAAGAGAAAATACTTCTTGTCTTCAATTAAAGCATGAGTAATTTCATGTTTCGAATGTTTCAGATACAGATGAAAATAATGTTTTAAGGACTTTATCTTATGGAAGTCATCTATAAAAAAAACAATGACCTAGTAAATTACAATATATACAGTGAAGTATATATTGTAATTTACTTTTCATATTCATATTTTCATCAAAAAGACAGTTGAGGCATTGCACTGTGACATCTTGTGAATGATTTCAGCGATAGTTGGGTGTCTGACAAGCACACATTCCACACACTGAGCCGTAGAAGACATGGACGGTCAGTCAGAGAATTTACCACATTCAGACCAAGACCTCAATACCTTGTAAATCCTCCTTGGTTTGCAAGACAAGTGCGGATCCGACGTGGCATACTCCTCACCAAACATCTACTATCAGCTTGACTGATGTTATTCCATTCTTCGTGCAGTGCAGCGGCGAGTTCCTAAACATTGGTAGGGGGCTGTTGGCATTGTCAAAAGCACCTGCCAAGCATATCCCAGATGTGCTCAACTGGTGAAAGGTATGGACTTAGTGCTATCTAAGGCAGTGTAGTGATGTTCTGCTCCTGGAGGACCTCTGTAGTAACACAGGCCCTGTGTGCTCTTGCATTGTCATCTTGGAAAATGAATCGTCAGCCGTGAAGTCGCGCAAATGGCAGCACATGAGCTGCTAACATGTTGTCACGGTAGTACTGTCCTGTGACACGCCCTTGGATGACGTGTAATGCTGTTCTGCTTGTCATGGTTATGCCTCCCCACACCATAACTGATCCACCACCAAAATGATCGTGCTGCCTAACGGTTACATCATGGTATCGTTCGATCTGCCGCCGGCACACTCTGTTTTGCCTGTCATGGAAGTAAAGAGTGAACCTCGATTCATCGGAAAACATGACGTTGCTCCATCGACAATTGTCGCAGCGCTGTCGTGCTCCACACCAATTATGCCTTGCTGCGATGTGACGTTCAGTCAAACATGGACTTATTTGAGGTCGTTATCATTTAAAACAAAAGCATTACTTAGAGAGGCATTATACTTCTGTTTAACCCTTTAGCCAATGTAACGACAAAACTGGCCAATGCTATTCACAAAAATCACCATTCTATTTTCATTATCTTTTCATTTTTGTCTCAAAACCATAGCTTATGACCCTTCATTACACTCATTCCAATGAGGGGTCATAAGCTGTTTTTAATAACAAAAACAAACTTTTTTTAGAAAATTCAAGAATTTTGTTTGGAAGTGTTGTTTGCTTTTCGAGTTAGGTAAAGGGTTAATAAGCCCCTGCGAATATTCAAATATGACCAAATCAAAAATACGAAAATTGAATACTGCACTCTAATGCACCAATGGAATCAAATACACAATACTTATTATTAGTAGCACTTTGACAGAAAAACAAATAGGCCGATTAAATCATCAGATGTGTACTCATACGCGTAGCTAGTAGAAATTATCTCAGGACCAATTTTCAATTTAAGAGATAAAGGGTTAAATCTCAGGATCAAATTATCAGATTTACACCAAGAGAGAGACAGAGCATCCATGGCGAAAGCCAGAGGATCTAGACACAGGTACATGAAATGAGAGTTCCAACAAATTGCAAAAAGATCGATATGGGAATGACCCCAGAGATCACAAAGTGACTGGAACACTGTCCTGTGAAGCATCCACTGGGTGGAAATGAACCTGCCCTGTCGGGACAGGGAGTCGTCTAGAATGTTCAGACAACCGGGAATGTGATGAATCACCACCCCGGCGTTGACATCCTGAGCAAGCAGTAGAAGATCCTGAGCCAATTCGTACATGGGAACCGAGTGTGTACCACCCTGGTTCCAAATGTAAGCAACCACTGTCAAATTTTCAGACAACAGAAGGACTTGATGATTCGAAAGGTGGGGGATCCACTGCCGGACACTCAGAAGAAAAGCAAGAAGCTCCTTCTGGTTGATGTGAAGAGCTGCTTGATCCTGGTCCCATACACTGTGAAGGGAAAGACCAGAGGATCCAACGTCGCGCACCATCCGAGATCGCTGGCATCAGCCGTTAGAACACAATTGGACACGGGCAAGTCCAACAGAGCTCCCTGCATAATCCACTGAACACACATCCAGGGAAGAAGGTGACGATGAAGAGATGCTAGTAACTGAAGCACCAGATCCAGAGGATCGATATACATCCTCCATCGACTGAGAAAGTGTTGGAAAGGTCTGACATGCAGCCGACCTAGAGGAATGAGATCCGTCACCGAACCACAGAGACCGAGCAGCCGGAGAATACTCTGAGCTGTTGCGGACGTGGACTGGGTCAGAATCAGGGCGAAAGCCAAGAAAATCACAGCCCTCACCCGGGGAATCGCCAACGTATTCAGCTGAGTATGGAAGTCCATCCCCAGATGACAAAACAACTGAGAAGGGACCAGGTCCGACTTCTCTTCGTTGACTCTGAACCCTAGCGACATGAGCAGGCTCAAGTGTGTCAACATCTGACTCCAGAAGAGCAGCATTGGAGTGCCTCTGGAGGATATTGTCCAGATAAGCCGAAGTAGTCACCCTGGACTGAGTGCAATGGAAGGCTATCACATGCGACATAAGTCGGATGAAGGCCTAAGGAGCCAGGTTGAAGCTGAAAGGCATGGCCTTGAACTGGTAAATTCTCCCAGAAAAGCGAACCTGAGATACTTTTGCGATGTCCAATGAATCGGAATGTGAAAGTAAGCAACTCGCAGGTCAATGCTGGAAGCGAAATCTCCCTGGTGAATGGAGAGGTGAACCGACCTGAAAGTCTCTATGCTGAACTTGGGAGCAATGATAGACTGGTTCAGGATAGTCAGATCGATAACCGGTCGGAATCGGCCGTCCTTCTTCAGCACCAACAACAGGAGAGAATAAAATCCCACTGACTGAATGTTATTGACGACCTCGATTGCCCCCTTTGACAAAAGATTGTCTATCTCTGTGATCGAAAGTTTCCGACCTGAAACGTCTAAAGGAACTTGGATTGAAAGAGGCACTCTCGACAGAGTGAGGTGCCTCTGAAAGGATATCCGCAGATTGGACCAAACATCTAACACCCAAGGCTCAGATGTGATCATGGCCCAACGGTCTGCAAACTATCCCTCCTCCAACCTGGGACAAATCGAGGTGAGGACTTTCATTTCGAGCCCTGATGAGGCCAGTGAGAGGAGAAACAACCTCCTCTGCTAGATGAAGGATCCTGAGACCTCCCTCTGAACTGCCAACACTTACCACGTGAGTAAGAGGAAGAAGCAGAAGCAGGAGGATCAGCCCTTGGCTTCACAGGAGGAAGCAGAAGGGCGTTTGTTAGGCTTGAAACAGCCCCGGCCTCAAACAGAAGGCGGATCAAGCTGGCGTAGCAGCAGCTGATCTTTGGAATGACACAGGACGTCATTCCAGACCGTCACCATGGAATAGTCATGGACCCACCAAAGAAGCGGATCGAAGAGCAGTGCCCTGCCCTTCAGGAAGGGAACGGCTTATGACAAACACAGCGTCCCAGCAAACTAATTCCAAAATAGCCGTGTTACAGGCATGCAGGTGAGTAAGATGCATTGAGCGTCTTAGAGATAACACACAAAGGAGCTTGTATATTGTCAAACTTATCTGGAGGCAGATAAGCAGCCAAGAAAGAGATGACGTGGTCCGAGAGAGAGAGCATGCCTAGCATCTCTCTGGATAAGCCCAACATGGACTCCAAAGTCGTCATAGGAATAACAGCCGACTTGGGTTGGAGTCCTGATCCAAGACCGTCAAAGTCTTGCAGACCGACGGAGTGGCAGAATCATAGCAACGATAATGCACAGGGGGCAAAAAGGTATCAGCCTAGTGAAGAACGAAGTCTTCATAGCCTTGGAACTCAGCTTTGAGTCCAATGCTGCAAAAGCTTTGACCGCTTGCACCGACTGGTATGGTCGAAGGCACCCAGAAGCAGGGTGCTCCACAGGCTGTAGGCATGCAACCGATGATTGCAGCTTGGCTGAAACCTCCGGCTGGTCTGACGGTTTAAAGGAACTCAAACACAAAGTCAAGAGCTGCCCCCAAGTCAGAAGACTGATGGCTCTCAACGTCAGGTGTGTCTGATCCATCGCCTGAGTCGGAAGACACACAGCCCATGTCGGGCATACCAGCCGATGCCTCCCATGGTGTAGGAACTCCAGGGGGATCAGAAAGCAGTGACCTGCTTCATCCGAAACATCTGAATACAGATGCTTATAGGGGTATGAAATACCTCGATGATCTGAAGTGCAGGAACTCAGGAGAGTCACCACGGACATCTGAGGGACAGAAGGTCCAGGCTGCACAAAAAATGTGCCGGTCCCGCAAAACTGGCCAAAGGACCAGAGTGCGTGGACAGAAGCGCAACAGAGTCCATGGTGGCCACACCATTGACATCTGAATCCAAATCAAAACCTGCTGGCCTCCGTGGCTGAGAGACAAAAGCAGAGGGATCGGCCGGCAACCACTTCCGACTTCGCCGAGTTGAAGCCAGGGAAGGTTGAGGCCGACATCCCACTTCCCAAGAAGCAGAAATCCCTGCAGGGATAAGCCGAGGCCAGCTGAAACAGAGACCGATGACATCATCAACGGAGTACCAGCAGGAGCGGATACATCAGTAGCTGTTGACAAAGGCAGAAAAGTGGAGAGAGCAACCAAGCTCAGCCCCAAAGGAGGAGTCACAACCCTAGTGACAGCCTCAGATGTCGACTGAAGGGGGACAGTAGGCCCGGAACCAGGCATCTCTTCACCAGAAAGTCAGCAGCTACCACGGTATCCACACCATAAAAAGACTGCAAAAGCCCCAGGAGGGGGTATAACTCTCCAGACAGAGTCAAATCGGAAGGCCCCGAATGACTGCGTTCCCCTTCCCGCTGGTGCGGGAGGAAAATGTCACGTGCCCGAACTAAACAATAGATGGAAGCCCAAAAGGTGGAAGACGACCCAGCCCATAGGGTCTTTCAATAGAACACCCATATAAAGTGGAGCATGAATAATGGGAAACTTCAACATGCTAAGACAACAACAATGGCCTGCTAGGTATTGTCCTAGGCATATCTGGTGAGAGCAATGTAGACGGGAAGGTGAGACCAAAGAAAAAATAAATCATGACACCCCAGCTACCGGAGTAAGGTGGCAGGAAACAAAGGCCCGATGGGAACAGAAAAGTACCCCAACCGCCAAACGGGAACTGGCAGAAATTCTACCCTCAACAGAGGGGAGAAAAGCTGCCACAACCGCTCCCAGCTGACACCTAACTCAGTTAAAAGCAGAACCCAAAGGGTTAGCAATAATGAACAAAAGACCGAAATGGCACGGTACACGAAAATCGCGAGTGAAATCGGTGTAGAGATTTATCACAAAAAATAGTGAATAATTGAGAGAACATATAATAAACAGCTGTGCCATGAGCGCATGATACGCCCGTTATTAATTACAAGATGGAAGCGCACAATATGAGTAATACATGTGTACTTGTCAGGTTTTTTTTATATTCTTGTACAATAATCATAACCAACATTAATTTGGAAATAAATTATTTGAATTTCATGTATATATCTTATGTCTATAGAGATCATAACTTCAAGAAAAAATTGTCCGACATGTGGAAAATTGCCTATATTTTGATGAATAAAGTCCCATAACTCTGGAATGACAAATCGGACAGTGACACAAATCGAAAGGGAGCTTCCTTCCATCAACATATACTTTCCACCAAAAAATCACAAAAATTGCTCGAAGCGTTTTCGAGTTATTGTATGACGGACGGACAAACGGATGGACAGTGGTATACCATAATAGAACCACTTTTTTTCAAAACGGCGTATAAAAACACAGCCCTGCATGTCTGGAGTTCAATAGCAATTGGCCCAAAGATTTATTTATTTATTGGGGTTTAACAACACTTTTGATAGGCAGGGCACCTCGCTTCAGACAGTTTTATGGGTGGAGGAAGGCAGAGTACCCAGAGAGGACCACCGAGCATTGGCGAGCAACTGTCATACTCCCCAATGTACTAACTCTGCACAAGCAAGTTTAGCATTGGTTGAAGACAAGTGCAACATTGGTGTGCAGTGTGCCACCATGCACCCACTAATTGGCAAAAAGAAAGTAGAGTTCTCATCCAGAAACAAAATATGGGCAGATAGATGGATGGAACATATAGATGGATGGCCCAATGTACAGATGGACAGACAAAGTGATTAACATAAGGCTTTCCTTTTGGAATCCTAATAAAATATGAATGACCATTTTTCAGAATAGCGCTGGCCATATATGGCTGTCATGTTGAGTAAAAGATTAGCATATGTATCACAGGGTTAACATATGCATGGATAAAGAACATATGAGTTGCAACAATGAAGTCTCAATATTGAATCTGGGGGTATGGCAACTTTCTGTAAGGATATCTGACAAATACCATCAACCACGAGGATATGAAATCAATACCAACATAAGACTTGAGTACAGCTCGTGTTGAGACTTGAATCAACTTCAGACCCTTATCCACTTCGATCAAGTGTTCTGACATCAATAACAAGTTAATTAACTTCAATACTTTCTACCTTCCATATAATTCAAACATGAATTCTAATTTCCTGATCTGAAACAATACTGCACAATTAGTGATATTATATCCAAACTCTGTGTACAAAAATAAGCACCAAACTGTATATTTTTCAATAAAAGGGTGCCAATAAAAAGGGGGCATAACTCTTGGATGAAATATTCTGGCATTATAATTTTGCTTTGTGGGTATCTGGTCTTTGATGCATACTACTAAATTTCATTGGAACTATTGGTGAAGTTATTGCAAGTTTATGGTTTCAGATGGATGAACATACAGACTTACAGACACATGAACAGACAGATGCATGTTATCCAGTTTACCTGCGAATCTCTTCAAGGTCGTAAGTATTTTGTTTTTGGTAGAAATAGTTTTTCTTGCACAAACACTAACTCGGCACTGCAACCGATTCACATGGTAATGTATTGTTATTTTACACAAGATAATTTTTTTAATTTTGCCTAAAAAATGAGCTCATTCCAATGAGGGGTCATAAGCTATGTTTTTGAGTCCATAAATAATTTTTTTTTACTTTTTGAACAATATTTTTTGCAAGTGTTGCCTGCAATTTGAGTTGGCTAAAGGGTTAAAAAATGTACTGATGCTTTTATTGAAATGATAAAAATTATAATGCAGGACACTTTACTTTAATAGCTGGCCTACAAATTACTGGCAAAGATAGATTTCTTCAAAAAGTACTGTATGAATCATAAGATTTTTTGTTTTCCATATTAAAACATAATTTTTGGTAATTAAATGTCTCTTTAACAAACATAAACACATCATACTTATTTCATACTGCACTGACCTCAATATTTGCCCATGATTTCCCCAAGATGGATCTGGCAGATAAACATCTTTGCTTTGAGAATACCATTTAGCCTGAAGAAAAAAGGGTGAAATATAAAAAATAGATCTGTCATGTGGATTGATTATATGGACCAGAGGACAGTATAAACATCTCTATACACATGCCAATTATCTCACTTATCCAAACAGCAAGCCTGAATATAAGAAACCTGTCATTTGCAAAATGAGGTCCCAAGAGGGTGAATTTGCTGATGCTATCCCATAGTGGGCCAATTTATCCTCCAGGTACATCTTTCTGTTTTGGATTGAAATCTTGATTCAGACTGAGGTTCACAGAGGGTAAATTCTGTGATGCTACCCTGCTATGCAGGGTAGCATCACCAAATTCACCCTCTGGGAACCTCATTTTGCAGATGATAGTCTGCTTATTTTCAGGCTTGCCAAACAGCTGTAAAGAGTTTAGAGATTCTACAGATGCAGGCAGATGGATTATTATCATGTGTGGAGATGAGCAATATACTGAAAAACTGAACCGATACCGAAATCATGAGCATACTGAAAAAGCGAATCGAACCAATCATTAAATACCAAAACTGTCTGAATTTTCAAATTATCCTACATTCACTATTTAAAAGGTCCTGTTGAGGCTTGATAGCAATTGAAGGGTTTATTTTCATGAAAGAAGTGGCTGATTTTCTTTTCAATTTGTTAACCCTCAGGAACTTTGGCAAATTGTCCTGAATTCTCACTGGACTGCATTGCAACCTGCACATGTTCAGCTGCTTAGCAGTGATTTATAGCCAAGTCTTGGCTGCCTTAATAAGCAAGGTGCTTTGTCTATTGTCAACAGGACCTCTTGAAGATGGCATGGTCAAGGCACTTGCTCTGAGATTGCGAATGCCTGAAGTAGGGCTTTAAAAGGTAAGGTGTGTTTAGAACAAGTCACAAAATTACTTGTTTTCGTAAAAGAATGCCACTGTTGAGCTCACTGGCAATAGCATTTATAGCATTGTGGTAGAGTGATACAAGAACAATTATTCTGTGTTTTCTTCGATGTGAATTCTCCTTTGGCACTATTAGCAAATTTCAGTCAAGTCAGATACCGAAAACTGAATCAATACAGAGGTATACCCCCTTAAAAATACCGAAACCGATACCAAACTCAAAATTCCAATACCCCCTTAAAAATACCGAAACCGATACCAAACTCAAAATTCCAATACCACTGATCTCTAATCATGTGGGGAGGGGGAGGGGGGGGGGGGAGTGACTGGAGAAGAATTATCCATAAGAGGTGAAGGTAGGATGAGGAAATCTCACCGACAGGAAAGATATTTGACACAGACACAAGGCTTGATACAGACAAAAGGCTTGCCTTGTGAGATTTTCCCACCCCACCTCCACACCGATTGTGGATAATTTTCCTTCAATCACACAGCCACACATGTCGTCACCAAAATCAAAATTCTACTCGAGAAATTAAAATTTATAGTGGAACTCTGTTAACTGAATAGCCACTCTTTGCTAATGAAAATTATTCATTTAACAGGAGTATTCAATTAAAAAGGATTGTGTCACTTTCCTGTATTCTAGAGATAAACTTAACATTTATTCTATTATATCTTGTTTCACAGAGCTCCATAAGCTCTTTTAAACGAGATATAATAGATTAAATGCCTGTACTGGATGTAAATGAGTGCAAATAAGCAAAGGAACACTGGGGAGAGCCAGGGTAATTTCTCGACAGGTTACAAGATTTTTAATTCAATTATCAGGAGTTTACTCTCTAACCTTTAGTCAATTAACAGGTCAAGTTTGTACTGGAGGTATGATAAATGGTTTTGTGTTGGGAAATTATATTCAATTAACAGGGTTATTCAGTTAAGAGACATCCAATTAAGTGGGATCCACTGTACCAATTCTACAAAAACGACCGGTAGCTCACAGCAGCGATAGGTGAACATAGCTGAAACTGCTGACATTCCAGTGACCTTGCATTTAAAATTATTGATTTTGATCTGTCTCACCCAAGTATCTCATCCAGGACACGAGGATTGCAATAGGCAGATGATGGGAGAAAACAGGATCTTGAAATGCTACAGCTGTTAAAGCAGTGAAGGAGAGCATGGTTTAATATACAATTACTGACTTTCCTTTAGGTGGATACAAGGAATTATCAACCCGAGAAAAGTAATATTTGGAATCATTGTATCAACTTACCTGAGCTATTTATAGACAACAATGACAAGTGGTGAAATATCAACTTGATTTCAATAACAAGAGGCCCCAAGGGGCCTGAGGGTGGTCACCTGACATGGTAGCCTAAATATCAACCCAGAGAATTGATTTCAACAAGTTGCATCTGCTCCTCCTAAGAAAAGCTTATACCAAATATCCAAAGATTCTGACCAGTGGATCTAAAAAAAATTTATAGTAATTTATATATTTTTTATACTTACCAATGACCCAGACTTAGCTGGTGCTAACTCTTAAAAATATAGGGCCAAACACAAATTTTGCGCCCCAATCCCCCAAATTTGCATCTAAAACCAAAGAAAACATGTCCTGAATGGCCCTCCACACTTCACCTCTACTGCGCATGCGCAGTGTCAAGGACGTCCCGAAATTGGCGCCATTAATCATTCTTGTAACCAGTGCCTGGTAAGTGCTATGTACTCAGCGGGGAGGTATGAGTTCCCAACACCTGGGAGGGCCATCCCCATCTGGGTCATTGGTAAGTATAAAAAATATATAAATTACTATAAATTTTTTAACATTTTTATACTGTACCAATGACCCAGACTTAGCTGAATAGTAAAAAGGCTGGAGGGCCTAGGACATACAGCAACTTGAAATACGCTCAATTATATAAAATAGAGTCATCCCCTCTAGGGGAAAAGGAGTATTAGGCCTTACATGTATCTTTCTTATTTATGATAAATTAGAAAGACACAACACCTTCCAAAATTGAGCATCATAACATCCATGTACTCTATTAATATCCAGTATAATCCTTATACTAATAATTTTTAAAGTAAGCCAATAAATAAAGTCTAGAGAATAGAGACTCTTTATACTCCTTAAAAGTGTCTGAGGATTGTATAATAACGCCCATTTGACACGTGATATATTCAAAAGCTATACTTTAAAAATTATGACCTGAATGAATTTTAAAAACAAACTTCTCACTTAAAAGCCATCCCAGTAACAGCTCAGAATTACTAACTCCGGAGGAGGTATCCCCTTGTTTTCATAATAAAACAGGTGACCCAAGGGAACACCCTCCCCCCCCCCCTTTTCTTGCCCTGGGTCAAATAGCCCAGAGCGAAGAGGGCAGCAGGACGGAGTCGCTGCCGGAACAGAAAGCCTACCTAGCTATAGTAGCAACTGTTAAGTGAATGAGATTCTGAGCAGTAGATAATAGACCTAACAATGGAGGCCTCCCAAAATGGACTCAATATTCTGAGATAAAAATTCATGAATGTGGATGGCTGAGCGCTATGAGCAGCCTTCAAAAATCTATAATAGCGACACTATTAGTGTAAGCCCAAGATGTAGAAAGAGCTCTTACTTCATGAGCCGAAATCTCAAGCACAAACTGCTGAGTCAATGATATACCTTAAGCAGTACCGATAGTTAATTGAATCCATTAGCAATAGAATGGAGCGTAATGTCTTTCTGTTAGGCATCAAAGACAGAAGAAGCTTACGTCCGTACTAATAAACTGATATCTGTTTATAAATACGTAAACTCTAACCGGACAGAGTAAAGGCCTATGCCCGTACGAAGCCGGAAGGACCTTAATAACAATAGGTTCCAGATATTATTAGGAGCCTGACTCTTAACCAAAAATCCAACCTAAGTAGTAAAGGAAGTAGTGTTTCCGTCACTACAAAAGTGAGAATCGTCCACCGATAGTGCATGAAGCTCACTGACTCCTCAGTAAAAGAGAAGACTAACAGAATTACTGTCCTAAAAGGTCAGAATTTGAAAACTACTGTTTCCAGAGGCTCAAATGATTACCTAGCTAAATAAGAACTGAAGCTAAATTCCGTATCGGAATTTAATCTAATGATTCTAGGTCTATTGAAAAGTTTCTAACTGACTTAGATAAAGAGACATAAGACTCAATTGTAAACTATCATAGAGTGCATAGGTATGAGATAACATAGACCTATAACCCTAATAGTAACAGGCTGCAGTAGATCTTGTCAAACAAGTATACTAGAAAGTTGCAATGTCTAGTATGGAGGGATCAAAAATATCAACATAATAATCCCTACACCAATGACGGAAGAGCCTCCACTTTAGCCGCATAGTATAGCGAAGAAGAGGTTCTCCTACAGTAAGAAATCGCGTCCAAAGCTCGTCCTGTACAATGCTTGCCATGCAAGAAGGACCACACAACAGAATATGTGAAGGTTGAGACCTTGCGGGTTGTGATGAAGTTGACACGATTTCCCCAGCGAAAGAAGATCCTCTCATGGAGGAAGTTTTCGGGGTAAGTCCCACAGTAGACACCTGAGTAAATTTACCCACGGTCTCTGCGAAGACAGAGATGCTATCAACAGAATAGTATAATGGATGTTTATCTTAGCAATACTTGCTGAATCAACAGCGCTGGAGGATACGCATATCCTATCATTCCGTCCTATTAGATCAATAGAGCGTTAACAACATAAGCTCAGGGGTCCGGACATGCAAACACACACGTCTGCAAATGAATAGTGAGTTGTGTCGCAAATAAATTATCATTGGGCATTCCCATTGATAGCAAATCTGATTGAATACTTGTTTGTTGAGAGTCCATTCTGACGGCAACAAGCGACCTTTACGTGAAAGGGAGTCTGCTAATACAATCAGACGACCCGGAATATGACGGACCGAAGCAGAACTTGGTGTACTATAACAAACAGAAGGATTCTTTCCATTAAATTGAATAACGGAATCGAATGAGTGCCTCCCTGGTTCCAGAGATACGCAACTACTGTCGTATTATCGGACAGGATTTGGACATGCGTTTCTGAATAATGTTCATCCAATGACATAGTGCAAGCCTAAAGAACATTATTCCCTGGAAGATAAGTGCTTGCCTAGAAACTGCGGAACCCAAAGACCCTGGCACTTTGAATCCGTTGGGATCAATATTGTACCCCAACCTGTTTGACTGGCATCCGTCATAATCATAAAACTCGGATCCGGCAACTGCAGTGGCACTCTCTGAGTCAACCACCGAATGTTGCCCCAGTCTAAATCTCTTGCTACACTTGATAGATAAGAGAACGTGTATATCGAACAATTCATAGATTGCTGAAGAGTTGCCGTCGAAGAGAAGCTTCTCCGAGACCGAAACGACTCTGAGAGAGTTCTTCCCCTTACTATCCACGTGCGTGGATGTAGCTAGGGCTGCATCACGTCTAACCAACTCCAGGTTGCCACTGAAGGGCGGAGTTATACGTGGAAAAACTACTGCCCTTGAAAGAAATCACACTGAGGATCATATCCTGGAATTCTTTCTCTTGAAGACGTAATGATAACGCCTCAGTAAGGTGGTCTACGTATGATAAAGCGTCTAAGTTAAGTCTATTAGACATCATTGTCGTTTCGAACATCGTGGTTGGAATTGACATAGTCGGCGAAAAAGATAATTCCCAGTCTTCAACCCCGTCGTCTAGACGCATATGAACTCTCGGTATGCCCTGTTCTGCCAAAATAAATTATTTCCTAGAATTGATAAAAGGCAGAAGAGCATTGCGGACAAGAAACTAGACTATTATGCTTGGTAGCAAGCTTATATATAGCGTCGTTAAATAATTCGAATGTTCTAATGACATTATTGGACTGTGTCGGTAAGTCAGGGACAATGTCCCTGAACCGATCCAAAACTCCGTGTCCAATGACGCTATTAGTCTCTTATCCAGCATCGCAGCAATGTAGTCCGACGGAACAACCTCTGGAAGATAATGCCGGAAGAAATGTATGGCAGCTTCCGTTGTTCCGAAAGGGAAAGCTCGAAATCGTCCCGAATCCCTTTCGCCATCCTGTCGGACCCTATAAAGTGTTCGGTCGTCCGAACCTGATGCAACAGCGGAGCGCACCGACCCAGCGCCGTCGGATAATTCCTGATCCGACCGAGAATCTGTCGATTACTGGGATGCTGCGATAAACTGTGCTAACTTGGATAGCACGTCCGTCACTGAGGCCTGTGGAGAAGCGGTCTTACGATGCATTGCCGCTGGAAGCTCCGTGTTCGTTACCCCGTGCATACTTCTATTATGCGAACGAACGGAGTGTATAGGCCTCGTGTCCCTTGGCTACCGGATGGCGTGACCTGTTCGCCGTGGAATCACTGAATGACGAAGCTGGCCGGATACTCGAGGTCACGTAGCCAATGTGCGGTCGTGTGCACTGCTGTGAGGATGAGGAAGCATTATCGACAGTCTCTCGGACTGTCAATATAACGGAGCGTCCCAAGCGGCGGACATATGCTCCGAATGCGAAATATCTGTACCACAACATCCGGTCCCATATGTTGTTGTACGAGAGAGGGACCTCTCTCGCTCGCAGCCCGGACGGACCTGGACGAGCTAGGAACCGGACTAACAGGCTTCCTCCGATCTGTCCTCTAATCTGTCGTCACTGGGGGTGCACCAAAGTTTATTATAGTGCTCGCATCACCCAAATCTCCTTCCTAGACCGCAACGGACGAACTCGGCTGCCGAACCATTCGATGAGTGGACGCTACACCGGGTGAGCTAGCGAATGTCAACTCCGTCGATCCCACTAGGGACCTCTTAGGCGATTGACATATTCGATGAGCACTTACTGCCGCTAGCTCTTCATTAACTATGACGACAGAGGCACACCTTTGAACGACATCTCCGTAACTTTGCGAACAAGAAACCAGACATGCTTGTTAATAGCAAGCAAAAAATAATATATATAGCGTCGTTCAATAATTCGAAAGTTGTGTGACATTATTGGACTATGTCGGAACTGAGGGACGATGTCCCTGAACCGAAACAAAAAATTTCTGTGTCCACCGACGCTATCAGTTTCTTATCCGGCATCGCAGCATTCTGGTCCGACGAAAGAACCTCTAGAAGATAAAGTCAGATGACATAAACAACAGCCTATGTTGTTCCGAAAGGGAAAGCTCGAAATCCTCTGAATCCCTTTCGGCATCCCGTCGGACCGGATGAAATTTTCGGACGTCCGTACCTGCTTCCGCGGAGCGTCCCGACCCAGCGTCATCGGATAATACATGATGCGACAGATTCTGTCGTTGCTGGGATGCTGCGATAAGCTGTGCTATTTGGGATAGCACGCCCGTCACCGAGGCCTGTGCAGAAGCGGTCTTACGATGCATTGCCGCCAGAAGCTCCGTGTACGTTGACTCCCGCACACTTTCTTATGCGAACGTCCGGAGTCTGCAGGCCTCGTGTCCCTGGCTACCGGATGGTGTGACCTGTTTGCCGATGATTCTCTAGATTGGCGAAGCTGACTGGATATCCGAGGTCACGTAGCCAAGAGCGGTCGTGTGCGCTACCATGAGAATGAGGAAGCCTTATTGACAGTCTCTCCGGACTGACTATATATCGGAGCGTCCCGATCGGCGGACGTATGCTCCAAATGCGAAACATTTTGTACCACAACATCTGGGGCCAGATGTTGCTGTACGAGAGAGGGGCCTCTCTCGCTCGCAGTCCGGATGGACCTGGATGAGCTAGGAACCGGACTGAAAGGCTTCCTCCGTTCTCCCTCTAATCCGCCGTCACTGGGTGTGCATTTGGTTGATTTATAGTGCTCGCATCACCCCAAAACTCCTTCTAGACCGCAACGGACGAACCCGGCTGCCGAACCATTTGATGAATGGACGCTACACTGGGCGAGCTAGCAGAAGTCAATGGCCGTCGAACCTACTAGGGTCCTCTTAGGCAATTGACGTATTTACATGAGCACTTTTCCGCTAGCTCTTAATTAATTGTGACAACGGAGGCACACTTTTGGAAGACATCACGGATACATCACCCTATTCTTGATCGTCTGAAATAGAGATTGATAAAGTAGAGTGACCCTGCGGGGAAAGGACCGGAATGGCCAATTCCCCACTAACATAACGATACATACGCTTCCCATTTTGTCATCGAAATTAACACATACAGAACAGGAGTTAGTGCGAGTACACTGACTACATATACAATGATTATGAAAGTCAGAGGAAGATTTCCTCTTATTACAATTGAACAATATCCTTTCATTGTGAAAAGAAAACAAAGTCCTAGTACTCGCACCAACCCCTGACAATCAAAATACATAATAATATGATCCATTAAAATATAGAAAAAATAATTGCAATCAAAAAAATTTTGAAAAAATATTTTTTCAGAACAGCCCAAGTTTCTGAAAAGTAACATTGAGCCCCAATGGATCCCAAGCCTAAGTGTGGACAAAAATTCTAAAAATATTTTAAACAATTTATGCAACACTTACGAACAATAATAATGTATCTAGTTATGATTAAATTAACATCCAGATATTATTTTCAAGAAATCCCCCCTCACACAGAGGGCTGTAGTAAATGTAAACAATAAGTGTAAAAACACTAGAAGAAGACTCCAGGCACCCTGACCCGAAATCAGTTACCAATAATACACTATCTGATGCAAAACAGAGACTTCCAGGGAAGAAACTGCAGAACATCAGATGGTAGATGCAGAACACTACACCTAACCACCCATAGGTGAAGACGTAAACAAGGGGAAAAGAACAGAATTCATTCTGTTATCTAGCTAAAACTCCCAAGACATTTTAGTAATAAAATTGCAGAAAATATGCCAAAAGCATGGGAGAATAGCAAGAGGGGACTTAAAGGAAAGGGAGAGAGGAAAACACTGAACAAGCAGTGTAATTTGATTAACAAGAATGACCACAACAGGCTGTTGCCTCGAAAATAGGTAACTTAACATAATTTCATTAAAAAAATTTAAGTTACAGCCCTGATTATTTTCTGTCACTCATTTTTCCTCTCCTCCTTCTATATCCTCCTTAGAATCACCATTTCTCTAATATTTATGTGTCTGGCATCATTTAAACTGAGATTTACAAGCACAAAGATCAGTCAGATGTTAACTGATGAAGGGCCAAACAAAGAATGATTAATGGCGCCAATTTTGGGACGTCCTTGACACTGCGCATGCGCAGTAGAGGTGAAGTGTGGAGGGCCATTCAGGACATGTTTTCTTTGGTTTCAGATGCAAATTTTGGGGATTGGGGGGCAAAATTTGTGTTTGGCCCTATATTTTTAAGAGTTAGCACCAGCTAAGTCTGGGTCATTGGTACAGTATAAAAATAAGAAGATTTTTAAAGAATATTCCTCATATTGAACTAAGTTATAATTCGGGCTCCCACAGTGAGTCCAAATATGGACCTAGGGACTTGGCTTGAACAAAGTTGAATCTCGCCCCCCTAAGGATGCTGCACACCAAATATCAAAAGATTCCGACTGCTGGATCTGAAGAAGAAGATTTTTAAAGAAATTTGCCTGAAATGCACTAAGTTCGAATTCGAGCTTCCATAGTGAGCCCAAATATGAATCTAGGGAGCCAATTTGAACAAACTTGAATCAGATCCACCCCACAATGTTTCATACCAAATATCAAAAGATTCTGCCTGCTGGATCTGGAGAAGATTTTTGAAGAAATTTGCCTGAAATGCACTAAGTTCGAATTCGAGCTTCTATAGTGAACCCAAATATGAATCTAGGGAGCTGATTTGAACAAATTTGAATCAGATCCACCCCACAATGTTGCATACCAAATATCAAAAGATTCTGCCTGCTGGATCTGGAGAAGAAGATTTTTGAAGAAATTTGCCTGAAATGCACGAAGTTCAAATTTGGGCTCCTATACTGAGCCCAAATATAAACCCAGGGGAGCCGATTTGAACAAATTTGAATCAGATCCACCCCACAATGTTGCTTACCAAATATGAAAAGATTCTGCCTGCTGGATCTGGAGAAGAAGATTTTTTAAGAAATTTGCCTGAAATGCACTAAGTTCGAATTCGAGCTTCCATAGTGAGCCCAAATATGAATCTAGGGAGCCGATTAGAACAAACTTGAATCAGATCCACCCCACAATGTTGCATACCAAATATCAAAAGATTCTGCCTGCTGGATCTGGAGAAGAAGATTTTTTAAGAAATTTGCCTGAAATGCACTAAGTTCGAATTCGGGCTTCTATAGTGAGCCCAAATATGAATCCAGGGGTCCAATTTGAACAAACTTGAATCAAATCCACCCCACAATGTTGCATACCAAATATGAAAAGAGTCTGCCTGCTGGATCTGGAGAAGAAGATTTTTGAAGAAATTTGCCTGAAATGCACAATGTTCGAATTCGAGCTTCTATAGTGAGCCCAAATATGAATCTAGGGAGCCGATTTGAACAAACTTGAATCAGATCCACCCCACAATGTTGCATACCAAATATCAAAAGATGATGCCTGCTGGATCTGGAGAAGAAGATTTTTTAAGAAATTTGCCTGCAATGCACTAAGTTCGAATTCGAGCTTCTATAGTGAGCCCAAATATGAACCGAGGGAGCTGATTTGAACAAACTTGAATCAGATCCACCCCACAATGTTGCATACCAAATATCAAAAGATTCTGCCTGCTGGATCTGGAGAAGACGATTTTTTAATGTTTTTCCCATTGCCTACAAGTGTTAAAAAGTGCCGACTCAGCACTTTTTCAAAAGTCCTGAAAAAAGTACCTTGTGATCAAACCGATAGGGATTTTTTTAAACCATTCTATTTTACTAAAAGTAAGCTTTATACAAAATAAGAATTCTCTGTGCTGTGTAGTTTTGGAGATAGGGCAGTTTTAAGGTTTTTCCTATTATTAGCTCCCGAGGTTCCCATGGGGCAATGAGAACATTTTTTTTTTGCATCAATCAACTACTTATGACCCATTATCATCTCATATCAAATTTGGTTCAAATCGACCTCACGATTCAGAAAATAGAAGTTTTAGGCGTGGCCAAAATTTTTGCCCCTTCCATAACGAAGGCAAATAATGCCCGACAAACTTCTCTTGAACAAACTTGATTCTACACCTCAAATGGATTTTGTATACCACATATCAAGGCTCTGCTACTGGTGGTTCATTACAAGAAGATTTTCAAAAAATTTGGCCATTTTTTCCCCACACCTCTGCTCAATATGAACCGAAACCTAATTTGGATAAAATCAAAATGCCCCTATATAACCACTACTTACATGAAATTTAATTAAAATGTGGCCAGTGGTTTAGGAGAAAGAGGCTCAAACACCACCTTCACGCAGGACGACGGACGAAGAGTGATAAGAAAAGCTCACCCTGACTTTCAGTCAGGTGAGCTAAAAAGTGGCGGTATTATAACAAGTAACAGGTGCAATGCTATGGGGTGGCTAATCCACAACATTTAATTCCAACAAGGGCAATAACTCGCAAAGGAATACTTGGAAACAACTGGTTCGCAGTCCGCTTCATATTATTATGACCAGAAAGCCATATGTTCAGTTTGGAGAAAAAAATCTGGAACGGTTTTCTTTGAAATGAATGTTAATGTGATAAAAATAAAGTCCACCAAGGGCAATAACTTTTGAATAAATACTTGAACATTTTCTGTTTCGCAATCCCATTCATGTTATTATCACCAGAAAGCTATTTTTTTAATTAACCCTTTACCGAACATGAAAAGCAGACAACACTTGCAAACAAAATTCTTGAATAACTAATTTTTTTCATTTTTTGTCTCAAAAACATAGGTAATGACCCCCTCATTGGAACGAGCACGATGAGCTCGCTCCAAAGAGGGGTCATAACCTATGTTTTTGAGACAAAAAATGAAAATATAATGAAAGTTAAAAAATTTATAGTAATTTATATATTTTTTATACTTACCAATGACCCAGACTTAGCTGGTGCTAACTCTAACAAAACCAGGGCCAAACACAAATTTTGCCCCCCAATCCCCAAAATTTGCATCCAAAACAAAAAGAAATCATGTCCTAAAGGACCTCCATACTACACCTCTACTGCGCATGCGCAGTGACGCAGACGTCCCGAAATTGGCGCCAATTATCATTCTTACTGGCAGTGCCTGGTCAGCGCTATGTACTCAGCGGGGAGGCAAGAGTTCCCAACTCCAGGGAGGGCCATCCCCGTCTGGGTCATTGGTAAGTATAAAAAATATATAAATTACTATAAATTTTTTAACATTTTTATACTGTACCAATGACCCAGACTTAGCTGAATAGTAAACAGGCTGGAGGGCCTAGGACATAGAGGAAAATCCAATAAGCTCAACTATATAGTAAAGAGGTAACCCCTTAAGGAGAAAAGGAGTATTAGGCTTTACATGTATCTTTCTTATTTAATATTAAATTAGAAAGATACACTACCCTTAATAATTGAGCACAATAACATTCATGTTCTCTATTAACATCCAGTATAACCCTTATACTAATTATTTTTAAAGCAAGCCAATAAATAAAGTAGTCCAGAGAATTGAGACTCTTTATAGTCATTTAAAAGTGTCCGAGTATTGTATATTAAAGCCCGTTTGACACTTGACATATACAAATGCTTCACACCGAGCTACACTTTAAAAATAAGACATGAATGAATTAAAACGTTAATATTACACTTTAAAACCATCCCGGAAGCGACTCAGAAATACTGACTTGGAGGAGGCATTCCCTTGCTTTTCACTATAAAGCAGGTGACCTAAGGGAACACCCGCCCCCCCCCCCCCCCCCCCCCTTCCCCTTGCCCTGGGTCAAATAGCCCAGAGCGAAGAGGGCAGCCGGACGGAGTCACTGCCGGAACAGAAAGCCTGCATAACTATAGTTGCAACTGTTTAGTGGACGACATTCTGAGCAACAGATAACGGACCTAAACAATGCAGGTCTCCAGAAATGGACTCAATATTTCTGAGATAAAAATTCGTAAATGTGGATGGCTGAGACCAATAAGCAGCCTTCATTAAATCTGTAATAGCAACACTATTAGCATAAGCCCAGGAAGTAGAAAGAGCTCTTACTTCATGAGCAGAAATCTTAAGCACAGACTGCTGAGAAGAAGATAAATCTTCATAAGCAGTACGGATAGTTAACTGAATCCATCTAGCAATAGAATGGACTGAAATGTCCTTTCTATTAGGCATCAAAGACAGAAAGAAACGTTTCCGTCCCTTTCTGATAAACTGAGATCTCTGTTTATAGATTCGTAATGCTCTAACAGGACAGAGTAAAGGCCTACGCCCATCTGAAGACGGATGAGCCTTAATAACAATAGGTTCCGGATATTTATTAGGAGCCTGATTCTTAGCTAAAAAACCCACATTAGTAGTGAAGGTGATAGTGTTCCCAACACTACGATAATGAGAATCATCCACCGATAGTGCATGAAGCTCACTGACTCTTCTAGCAGAAGAGAAAGCTAAGAGAAAAGCTGTCTTATAAGATAAGAATTTGAAATCTACTGTACCAAGAGGTTCAAATGGCTTTTCCTTCAATTTAAGAAGAACCGAAGCTAAATTCCACTTAGGAATTAATCTAAGAGTTCTGGGTCTATTTATCGAAAAGTTTCTAACCAACTTCGATAAAGAGACATTAGATCCAATTTGTAAACTATCATGATGTGCATAGGTATCAGATAACATAGATCTATAACCCTTTATAGTAACAGGCTGCAGTTTGATTTCGTCAAACAAGTATACTAGAAAGTTTGCAATGTCTGGTATAGAGGGATCGAATATATCTACAGAATGATCCCTACACCAACGACGAAAAACCTTCCACTTAGCCGCATAGTTTAGCGAAGAGGAGGTCCTCCTACAGTTAGAAATCGCGTCCACTGCTCGTCCTGTAAAGTGCTTGCCATGCAAGAAGGACCGCACAACGGAAAAACGTGAAGGTTGAGACCTTGCGGGTTGTGATGGAGTTGGCGCGATTTCCCCTGCGAAAGAAGATCCTCCCGTGGAGGAAGCTTCCGCGGTAGGTCCCACAACAGACACCTGAGTAGATTTATCCACGGTCTCTGTGGCGACAGAGATGCTACCAACAGAATCTTGCATTGAGATTGTTTTATCTTTAGCAATACTTGTTGAATTAACAGCGCTGGAGGATACGCATATCCTATCATTCCGTCCCAAGGGATCGACAGAGCGTCTACTGCAAATGCTCTTGGATCCGGACACGGAGACACATACGTCTGCAACTGATTGTTGAGATGTGTCGCAAATAAGTCTATCATTGGCCGTTCCCATTGGTAGCAAATCTGATTGAATACTTGTTTGTTGAGAGTCCACTCCGACGGCAACAAGCGACCCTTTCGTGAAAGGGAGTCTGCTAGCACATTCAGACGACCCGGTATGTGACGGACCGAAAGAAGAACGCGATGTTCTAACGCAAACAGAAGGATTCTTTCCGTTAGATTGAACAACGGAACTGAATGAGTGCCTCCCTGATTCCGTATATACGCCACTACTGTCGTATTGTCGGATAGGATTTGGACATGAGCATCGTGAATAATGTCCATCCAGTGACGTAACGCAAGTCAAATTGACATCATTTCCTTGATGTTTATGTGCTTGCACAGGAATTGCGGATCCCAAAGACCCTGGCATCTCGAATCCGTTGGGATTAATGATGCACCCCAACCTGTTTGACTGGCATCCGTCATAACGGTAAAACTCGGATCCGGCAACTGCAGCGGAACTCCTTGAGTTAACCACTGAATGTTTGCCCAAGTCTGAATCTCTTGTTTCACTTGATCTGACAAGAGAACGTCTACATCGAGCGAATGAATTTTCACATTCCAATTCTGAATCAGGAAAATTTGAAGAGGACGTGTGCGTAACCGCCCCATCGGAATGAGATCCGCGGCGGCTCCGCACAGACCTATCAGTCTCATAAATTCTCTCGCCGTGACTTTGTCTGCGTGCAGACAATAGCGAACGTAACAACTGACTAATTTCGCTCTGGTTAACGGCAGACGAACGAGATTGTTGTGCGTCTCGAAGCTCATTCCCAGATGAGTGAATGACTTGGACGGCACCAGATCCGACTTCTCCTCGTTTACTATAAAACCGAGACGTCGGAGCAATAGAAGAAGATTCTGAACATCGTTCTGAAGCGTTAACTCGTTGCCGTACCTCTGAAGAATGTCGTCCAGGTAGGCCGACGTTACAGCAGACGAATGAGCTCGGAAGTAGATCATTACCGAGTTCATTACCCGAGTGAAAGCCCAGGGTGCTAGATTCAATCCGAAGCACATCGCCTGGAATTGATACACCACTCCTAGGACTGCGAAGCGTAGATACTTTCGGAATGTCGGATGTACCATGACGTGAAAGTACGCATCTTTGAGATCTATGCTCGTTGCATAATCGTTCACCCGAATACTCGCTCTGACCGATCGAATCGTCTCCATATAAAACTTCGGAGCGACGATCAGCTTGTTTATCCAGCTCAAATCTATGACTGGACGGAACGAGCCGTCTGGTTTCGGAACCAGAAACAGATGGCTGTAGAATCCCGGAGATTTCTGGTTTTCTACGACCTCTACCGCGTTCTTCATTAAAAGAGACTGCACCTCTGATAACAGAGCGTCTCTTTTCTGCGGATTTGACGGAAGATGAGTCCACTTTGGACTTCGAGTTAATGGAGGCTTTCGTTTGAAGGATATCTTTAGACCTTCCGAAGTCACTCCTCTCACCCAAGGGTCGTCCGTAATCGACGCCCATTCTTGTGAAAAGCTCGACAACCTTCCGCCAACCGGAACGCGATAGAGGTTTAAGCCATCACCTCCTGGACCTGCGAGGCCTGCGGTAGGAGAAACCACGTCTTCCACGACCCACACCTCGCCCCGTCGACCTCGGGGCGTCTGACCGATTGTCCCGGCCTGAAGGACGTCCCGAACGAGAGTCGCTATCCTGACGGTCTCTCGAATAAGACCAAGAGGACGCACCGGAACCTCTATAGGAACCTCTCTTGGGCGCATTAGACCCAGAAGTGCCTGTCTTATTCGTGTCTGCTGTATCCGACTTCTTAGGAGCAGATTTGAACAACAGAGAATCCTTAGCTTTCTTTGTAATTTTATCATAAATAGCGGAAAGCTTGCCGTCAAAGAGAAGTTCTCCTGAGACCGAAGCGACTCTAAGAGAGTTCTTCACCTTAGAATCCTCTAGTGTGGATGTAGCTAGGGCTGCGTCACGTCTAACCAACTCCAGATTTGCCACTGAAAGGGCGGAGTTACACGTGGAATAAGCTACTGCCCTTGAAAGAAGTCTTAAAGAGGATTGTATATCCTGAAACTCTTTCCCCTGAAGGCGCAGTGATAACGCCTTAGTAAGGTGATCTGCGTAAGATAAGGCATCTAAATTGGCTCTGTTAGACGCAATAGCTGTTTCCAACACCGCGGTTGGAATAGAAGCTGACGACGGTAATGATAGCTCTAAGTCTTCCGCCTCGTCGTCCATACGCAGAGGAACTCTCGGTATACCCTGTCCTGCCGTATCGAATTTATTCCTTGCATTAATGAAAGGCAGGTTGAGAGTATTAGCGGACAAGAAACCTGCTTTCCCCGTCCTGGAAGCAAGTTTAAATATAGCGTCGTTCAATAATTCAAATGTTCTTGCAACATTATTGGACTGCGACGGAAACTCGGGAGCGATGTCCCTGAACCGCTCAAAAAAGTCCAATGACGCTATAATTCTCTTGTCCGGAAGCGCAGCAGTCTGGCCCGACGGAACAACTTGAGGGAGAAAGTGCCGGATGAAGTCCACGGCAGCTTTATGTTGTTCCGAAAGGGATAGCTCCAAGTCATCCGTATCCCTTTCACCATCCGGTCGGACCTCATGATGTTCCCGGTCGTCCGCCCCCGATGCTTCGGCGGAGCGTACCGACCCAGCGCCGCCGAATAATTCTCGATCCGACACCTTTTCTGTCGGCTGCTGGGATGCTGCGATAAGCTGTGCTATCTGCACAAGAATGTCCGGCGTCGAGACCTGCGGAGGCGCAGTCTTTCGCTGCTTCGCCGAGGGCAGCTCCGCATCAGATGGCTCCCGCATACTTTTCCTATGCGAACGTCCGGAGTCCATCGGTCTCGAATCCCTGGCTGCCGGATGGTGTGACCTGGTCGCCGAAGAATCCTTGATCGGCGAAGCTGGTAATATATCGGCGGTCATGCAGCCAAGGTGCGGTCGTGTGCGCTGACGAGAAGAGGAAGCCTTAACAGTCTCTGCGGACTGCTTATACAACGGAGCGTCCCGAGCGACGGACGTATGCTCCGCTAAAGACACATTTTGTACCACAACATCTGGTCCCAGATGTTGTTGTACGAGAGAGGGGCCTCTCTCGCTCGCGGCCCGGCTGGACCTGGACGAGCTAGGAACCGGACTCAAAGGCTTCCTCCGTTCTCGCTTACTATCCGCCGTCACTGGGTGTGCATCTATTATGTTTATAGTGCTCGCATCACCCAAAATTTCCTCTTGGACCGCATCGGACGAACCCGGCTGCCGAACCATTCGGTGAATGGACGCTACACCGGGCGAGCTAGCGGACGACATTTGTCTAATCTCCATGAGCACTTTTGCCGCTAGCTCTGAATTCATTTGTGACGACGGACGCACACTTGAAGAAGATAACATGGAAACATCACCCTGTTCTGGTTCCTCTGAAATAGAAACTGAGAGAGTAGAGTGACCTTGCGGAGAAAGAGCCGGCATCGCTCTTTCTCCAGAAACAACATATCGTGACACACGTTTCCAATGTTTCTCATCCCAATGTTCACATATAGGACAGGGATTAATGCGAGAACACTGACTACAATTAATACAATGATCATGAAAGTCAGAGGAAGATTTCTTCCTATTACAATTTGAACAATGTCCCTTCATTGTGAAAGAACAACAATAAGTCCTAGTTACTCGCAAAAACCCCTGACACAAAGATACATAATAACATGATCCATTAATAAATGAAAAAACAATTGCAAAACAAAATAATTTTGAAAAAATATTTTTTCAGCGAAGCCCAAGTTGCTGAAAAGTAACGTTGAGCCCCGATGGATCCGATGGCAAAGTGTGGTCAAAAATTTTAAATTTATATTAAATAATTAATGAGACACTTTCGGATAATATAAATGTATCTTATAGTGAAATAAACTACAGCAAAGGCAAACAGCCCCCCTCAAAAAAGGCTGTTGCCAATGAAAACAAACAGTGTAAAAACACCAGAAAACATGACTCCAGGCACTGAAAAAACTGGCCCGGAATCAGTCATCAATTACACTCTATCTGATGCAAAACAGAGACTCCCAGGGGAGAATCTGCAGAACATCAGATGGAAGATGCAGAACACAAACGTTATACACCCATGGGTGAAAACGTAACTATGGGGAAAATAACAGAAAACATTCTGTAACCAAGCAACTCTCCCAGGAAATTTTAGAAATGAAATTTCTCAAAAATATGCCAAAAGCATGGGAGAATTGCAAGGGGGGACTTTAGAAGGCTAGGGGAGAGGAAACACTGAATAAGCAGTGCAACAATTAGCAAGAATGACAACAAGAGGCCCATGCCTCGAAAATAGGCAACTTAACATAATTTCATCAAAAAATTTTAAGTACAGCCCTGATTATTTTTTGTCACTTCTTTTTCCTCTCCTCCTTCTATCCTCCTTAGAATCACATTTTCTCCAAAAATTACGTGTCTGGCATCCTTTAAACTGAGATTTACAAGCACAAAGATCAGTGAGATGTTGACTGATGAAGGGCCAAACAGAGAATGATAATTGGCGCCAATTTCGGGACGTCTGCGTCACTGCGCATGCGCAGTAGAGGCGTAGTATGGAGGTCCTTTAGGACATGATTTCTTTTTGTTTTGGATGCAAATTTTGGGGATTGGGGGGCAAAATTTGTGTTTGGCCCTGGTTTTGTTAGAGTTAGCACCAGCTAAGTCTGGGTCATTGGTACAGTATAAAAATATTAATTGGCAATTTTTTTACAATAGCGCTGGCCGGTTTGGGCCGTTATGTTGGGCAAAGGGTTAAAAAAAAATCTGAAATGGGTTTTCTTTGAAATGTGATGACAAGAAATGGTAGTGTGTCTGCCTGTGTCAGATTTCTGTCACTGGGTCATCACTCATACTTTGTGTTAGTGCTGTGCGGTATACCGATTATTCAGTAAGGTACTACAGGGATACTGAAAACCATACCAAAACCAAATTAAAATATGTCAAGTTCATGAGTTGTCACCTCTGTTAAGTTACTATATGGTTGAATGCTGGGAAATTGGGTCAGTTTGAGACCACTTTCAGTGTTCTGTGCACATACTGAATACCGCACCAGAACCAAGGTATTTACCTGAAAATACCGATACTGATACCAAACCTGAAATTTCAATACCGCACAGCAGTACTTGGTGTGTCATAAATTTATTGCACAGAAAAGTTCTCCCAACAGAAACTGATAGAAAGAGTTTTTTCCAAGATAATTTGCACATATTCATTTTTGTTTATGTTTGGATGCATGAAAAACAAAAAAAGCAAAGCAAAGTGATTCCATTCCCTCCGCAAATAAATATATTTGAACACAATTTTTTAACAATAACTCTAATAATTTTCATCAGATAGCGGTGGTTTCTGAACTTGATATAGACATTGTTGCTAGACATATGATGAAAGAATTAAATCCAGTTACTATTGTTAAAGTTATGTCATAAACAAGCATTACACGATATTTTTTAGACATTGTTGTTATAGAGAGATATACCAAAAAGAATTGAAGTCTGTTAACTATAGTTCAAGTTATGACATAAAGAGAGTTTGGATGGACAGGCGGTCAGACAGGCAGATTGAGGACTTTTGAAAGGGGGATAATAATATTATTAGCATTCCTTTGCTTCGGAAATTGCTTATGTTTCAATCTAGAAACAATTTTGGGGGGCTTTTCGGAAAACGTGGATCATAACACTATTTCACCTCTTTTGTCATAGTACTAGGTTCATGGAGTTAGCTTTTTCGTAGCCTTTTATAAAATAAATCAGGGAAATTGAACTTGAGGCAATGTGTATTCAAGCCAGGAAATAAACAGATTGTCATCTGCAGAATGAGGTCCCCAGGTGAATTTAGTGATGCTACCCTGCACACCAAATGTGTAGCATGGAAGTAAGGAAGTGTTGAACTTAAAATGACCAAAATATGAATGACTAGGATACAATGGGAGTAAAATGAAAAATTAGGATAGAAAAATGAGGATTAGGCCATTAATGGAGACTCAAGAAAGAGCGTCCATCCATACTGGGGAATTAGAAGGGTGGTAGTAAGAAATAGCATTGAATAGTCCATTTAAGATTTCTTGGACAAATAATGGGAAGAGAGGAAGGAACGGCTTTTGGGGCACCTTTTGTAATGAAGACTTTCTCTCCATGGAACCACAGCAAATCAATGACTGCTCAGTGTTATTATAATTGTTAACCCTTTACCTAATGTATCGGCTACATCCGCCCAAATAATTTACAAAATGAGCAGTTGCAAAACTATTTTGAATTTTTTTTAAGTAAAATACTAAATTTTAATATTGTGTTCATTGGGTAAAGGGTTAATATGATTACTAGTTGCTAACTTCAAATGAGAATTAAAAAAACAAAACTTACGAAAAAGGCTGTTCCGATTCTCAAAGCTCCTGTTCCTGAGATTCCCTGTGTTGTTACATTCTGAAAAATATGAAGAGACAAGCAAATTCAGAGAATTCATGTCCCCCGCTGGGCAGCAGTTTCAAGAGAAATTAAAGCATCCAGTGGAATATAGTTGAGTTGCAAGTGGAAGTTATTTAGAAGAGACAGAACAGACAGTGCTTCAGACAGTGGTTATCAGATTTATTTTCACGGAGGTCACTGTCAAAGCAAGTGAAGTAATGTGGAGAATAACTGTGAGAATCACTAAAAATTAAGACTGTATGATAAGACATATTACATTAAACTGATGTGAAAAGTAATCCACATTTGAATTTCATTGAAATCGGTTGACTCTAAGGAAAGTTAGAGTCTGGAAACCATCAGCCAATCAAATTTCAGCAACCTAATTAAATATGCACGGAAAATGCCCATATTCGAACTTGGACCCACAATTGATGCAAGTGATCTACTACCCAAATTTCATCGAAATCGACTGACTGTAAGGAAAGTTAGAGTCTGGAAACGAAAAACACGGAAGGTGTGCACTTACTACGTATTAGTAGTAGCACTGAATAAATCAGTTTCCCTAATTTGCATAATTTTTGCACGAGAACAAAACCCGTATTATATGTGATGTATTGCATGTTACTAAACATTCATACAAAAATTTATTCAAATCCGAACTTTCAAATAGAAGTTCTGTACAAAAAACTGATTACACCCAATTTCAGAACAAAATGGCCACTGGTGGCCATCTTGAATTTTGGACCAAACCCCAAAACATATATTCTGGTCTCACAATGATAACAAAGATACCCAAGAAGTTCCGTGAAGATCGGTTCATAAAAACAGCTTTTAGTACGAGGTGTGTTAACGCACAAGGCAGACGGACAGGCAGACGGACAGATTTTCGGTACAAAATTTCCCACATTCGAACTTGACCTAGGTATTGATAAAAGTAATCCATATATACAATTTCATCGAAATCGGTTGATTTTAAGGAAAGTTAGAGAGTCTGGAAACCGTCAGCCAATCAAATTTCATCAACCTAATTAAATATACGTGTAAAATGCCCATATTCGAACTTGGACCCACAACTGATGAAAGTGAAGGTGATCTACTACCCAAATTTCTTCGAAATCAACTAACTGTAAGGAAAGTTATTAGAGTCTGGAAACGAAAAACATGGAAGGTGTGCACTTACTGTGTGTATTAGTAGTAGCACTGAATAAATTAAAATTTCCCTAATTTGCATAATTTTTGCATGAGAACAAAAAAAGTTGCATCTGTCCCTCCTTAGAAAAGCTTATACCAAATATCCAAAGATTCCGACCAGTGGATCTAAAAAAAAATATTTTTAAAGAATATTCCTCATATTGAACTAAGTTATAATTCGGACTCCCATAGAAAGCCCAAATATGAACCCAGGGACTTGGCTTGAACAAACTTGAATCTCACATCCAGTGGGATGCTGTTTTCTAGATATCAAAAGATTCTGACTGGTGGATGTGAAGAGGATTTTTGAAGAATATTCCTCATATTGAACTAAGTTATAATTCATTCTCCCACAGGAAGCCCAAATATGAACCCAGGGACTTGGCTTGAACAAACTTGAATCTCACCTCCTCCCCCCCCCCAAGGATGCTGCAGGCCAAATATCAAAACATTCTGACTGCTGAATCTGAAGAAGATTTTTAAAGAACAGTTCCTCATATTGGACTTGGCTTCAGCAAACTTGAATCTCATCCCCCTAAGGATGCTGCATACCAAATATCAAAAAAATATTCCGACTGCTGGATCTGAAGAAGAAAATTTTTAAAGAATATTCCTCATATTGAACTTAGTTACAATTCGAGCTCCCAAAGTGAGCCCAAATATGAACCTAGGGACATGGCTTGAACACACTTGAATCTCACCCCACTAAGGATGCTGCATGCCAAATATCAAAACACTCTGACTGCTAAATCTGAAGAAGAAGATTTTTAAAGAAAAATTCCTCATATTGAACAAAGTTATAATTCAGGCTCTCACAGTGAGCCCAAATATGAACCCAGGAACTTGGTTTGAACAAACTTGAATCTCATCCCCCTAAGCATGCTGCATACCAAATATCAAAAGATTCTTATTGGTAGATCTGAAGAAGAAGATTTTTAAAGAATATTCCTCATACTGCACTAATTTAAACATTTGGGCTCCCATAGAGAGCCCAAATATGGACCCAGGAAATTGATTTCAATAAACATGTGAAACAATATTCTAAAGATGTTACATGTGAAATTTTAAAGCTTTTGGAGCAGTGGTTTGGGAGAAAAGTTGTGTTAAATGTTTTTCCCATTACCCACAGTGTTAAAAAAAATGTTGACTGAGCACTTTTTCAAAAGTCCCAAAAAAGTACCCTATGATAAAACCGATAGCAATTTTTTTTTTCCATTCCATTCTGTTGGTGCTAAGGAAGCTTCACACCAAATAAGAATTCTCAGTGCCGTGTAGTTTTGGAGATATGGGCATCTTCTAATTCTTGTTCATCAAATGAACAGCATGTCAGTACAAAATGTCCATGTCACAGATCCAGCATTGTCTGATCACTATGCAGTCTTGGCCGAATTGACACTAGCAACTTCAAAAATTCCTCCCAAGAAAATTACTTATCGAAAATATAAATCCATAAATATTGATGCCTTGAAAATGGATATCAGTTCATCAATTCTGCGTCCGAACTATTATTGTAGTAATCATGAATCATCTGAGCATTTGCTATCTTTATTTGAAGAAACTGTTAAGGGCATCATGGCTGAACATGCACCACCGAAGACAAAAATTATAACTCATAGGGAAAAAGTGGAGTGGTTTACAGAAGATGTTAGAGCTGCTAAACAACAGCGTCGCAGACTTGAGCGACTTTAAAAAAAAAACAAAGCTTGAGGTTCACTGGCAAATGTTCTGCCACCACAGAAATACAACTAATAAGATCATCAAAAAGGCAAAGAGGGAGTAGTACAATTCGCTTATAGAGGAGTCATCTAATACAAGGGTGCTGTTCTTGCTAACCAATAGTCTCCTTGGTAAAGAACAAAAAGTCATTCTCCCAGATCATCTAAATACTGAAGAAATTCTGGAAAAATTCAGTGATTATTTCATAACGAAAATTCAAGTAATTATGGATAGTATACCATCATGTGAACCACCAGAGTTGAGATAAAAAGTGATTTTTCTAATTTTCACTCTGTCTCAGAAGACGACATTCGAAAAATGATTTTATCATCATCCAATAAATCCAATGATCCAGATCAAATTCCAACATTCCTTTTGAAAGAGACAATTGATTATCTTCTGCCAGCCGTAACATCTATTATATCTGCATCCCTACATGAGGGGTTTGTTCCAAACTCATTGAAAAAAGCACTTGTTACACCACTCATCAAGAAACCATCTCTTGATCCTGACAACCTGAAGAATTATCGACAAGTATCGAACCTCCCTTTCCTGTGTAACTTGTTGGAATGGGTTGTTGCTGTACAACTCAACAAGAGGGATGTTACATCCCAACGCTCACCTACATTCGCGCTTGATAATGTCGTTCCAATGTAACATGCCTAATATTTAGTTAATATAAATCATTAACTAGGCATCAAATGATTAATGTGGTTTATGTGATGGCTTTGGAAAGTCTATATTTCTGCATTTATTATATATCAATTCAACATAGAATCATTGGATATAAAAGCATTTTTTTCTTTTAGAAATGTTTATGATTAAGAATATGAATCGTGAGGCCAGATATTAAATCATAAATAAGAATTAGGAAAGGCTTTCATAAATTTATGTTTTACAAAATAAAAATATATCAGATCAAAAAAAAATAAAATAGGAGGTGCAAAATGGCATTATGTAATGAAAAATCACTAATCACTGAAATTGTAATTGAAGTACATTCATTGGTTAAAGAGGAGTTGCGGAAAAACATTCGTTCAAGAAAGTGACTATAAGTCCCAACAAAAATACATCATATCAACAACTAAAATAAGCCTTAATGTTACTAGTAACAAGTATGAGAAAGTATTAAATAAAAAAAAAAAAAGTTAAAAATTTTTTTTTTTAAAGAAAGCGAATATAAGTCCCAAAAATCCCCCTCAAATTCCTCAAATATGCAAGTAATGAGGGTGCAACGTTACCGCAATGTAGTTCAGTAACCCATGTGTATAATATCAATTGCCTGGAAAGACACATAGAAACAGAACTCACCTTAACACAAACTTTTAGAACTTAAAATTGAGTAAGTCAGAGAAAAACGTGAACATTGTGACTGAAAAAAAGAAGAAATCAGTTAATTTTCTGCATACAGTAGGGTTAATACCTAAAGTAATTATTGAAATGAGAAAATAAACAGTAATGAGAGGTGAAGGCACCACAATCTGCACAAAAGCTGACTTTAACCCAAATTCTTACAACACCTAAACGCTAATTCTTACAACAAGTTTTGGCAGAAAATCAGCCTCAAATTCCTCAAATATGCATGTAATGAGGGTTAAATATTACTGCAATGGAGTTCAGTAACCCAAGTGTAGAATATTAATCGCCTGGAAAGACACATAGAAACACAACTCACCTAAACACAAAGTTTACAAAGTTTTACAACTTAAAATTTACTAAGTCCGAGAAAAACATGAAAATTTTGACTGAAAAAAAAAAAATTTCCGTTAAATTTCTACATATAGTAGGGTTAATACCTACAGTTGTTATTGAAATATGAAAATCAACAGTAATGAGAAGTTAAAGCAGCATAATCTGCACAAAAGCTGACTTTAACGCAAATTCTTACAACACCTAAACGCAAATTCTTACAGCAAGTTTTGGCAGAAAATTTTAGGTAAAATTTGGAAAAAAGTCGTAGTATCAGGGTTAAATACTGTTCTGATAGTCCCCTACAACCTACATATGCAATATCAAAGGCCTGAGCCCACTGATCTTTGAGAAATTAACCTTAACATTAAATCTTACAATATTGGACATGCCGATGCTGACGTCGGCGTCGACGTCGACGCCTGAGGTCATGAAAATAGCTCACCACTTCTAATAGAAGTAGGTGAGCTAAAAATCATCTGCATGAAAATGATCTTTCAGAGCCCTTCCAATCTGCATATAAAGCCAACCACAGTACAGAAACAGCCTTACTGCGAGTCAACAATGACATTGTTAAATCAGTGTCTGAGCGTAAGGCTGTACTGCTTGTTCTCTTGGATTTGTCAGCAGCATTCGACACAGTCGACCATGGAATTCTCATGCAGACATTGACACAGCATGGCATATGTGGAACTGTCTTATCGTGGTTTACATCATATCTAGAAGGTCGCAGTCAACAAATATATATCAACTAGAGTATTGTCACGCATGCAGCCCGACTGTCCCAGGAATGGCAATGCTTGGAAGCAAAATAGTCGGAGACAGTTTTTGTTAACAGTTTACCTAACGAATCTGCCGTATCTGCACTCATGATATACAAAATTTGCTATTCAAATTTTATTTTTTCATTTCTCTACTTCAAAACATACCTCATGACCTATTAATGGAACAAACTTGATGAGCTTGTTCCAATAAGTAATAAGCCATGGTTAGAAGTAAATAAAAAATGAAAAAATCTGATGTTTCAGAAAAATAATTTATACTGATGGCTTCAACTTGTGTTAGGTAAAGGATTAAAGATGCAGTACATAAAGCAATGTTGGTAGGGCCCTGCGAATCGGTAAATTTATGTTCGAATCGAATCTCGAATCGAATCGGGACTGATGTCGACATCGAATCGAATCTCGAATCGAATCGGGATAAACTCGAGAAATAACTATAACTGGCATTATCTTGTGCAGAAATATCTGGAAAGCACTGCGAGAAGAGATCGTTGACATAACTTGACAACTTGGTGGTGTTTTAATTTTCTTTCTCATTGAATGGCCATTCAGATGTTCACTTGGCCCGACAATAAATTCCAGACATAAATATGGACAGAAATTAAGGTGTTACTGCCCAGAGACATTTGAGACAAACCACTAAATTGAAACATGAGAATTAAAAGCACAAATGTAATACAAGTGGCACATTAATTCCCATGGGTTGAAGTCGCCTACAGCCGCTAACTTCACGTACGTTAGCGTGGCTAAATACATGTACATCTTATAGGAACGTCTGGGTTTTTAACCAAAACTGTAAACAAGCATTTTTGACGAAAGAAAAAAAAAGTGCCTAACTGGCCCCCGGTGGGGGTGGGGGGACTGGGGTAAGTAAGTTTAAAAAAAGGTTCCGCATGTAGTGACTGTAAATAGTTCAAAATGCATATTGGAGAAAAGAAGGAAGAAAAAATAGCCTAATTGGGGGTGTGGGAGGGGGGTGGGGGTGTGGGGGGGTAGGGGGGTGGTGGTGTTTGTCTGGGTTTTTAACCACAAACTTGGAATCATCCTACCAAGCTACAATGAAATCCCTTCATAATTATGGCCTGTGGAATATTCTAAAGGTTTCGGCTTCGGGCCTTTGTTGTCAACACAGTTGCCCAAAAGGGGACATTCTCATCTAGACATTATATGAAGTCAACCTATCAAATTACAATGAAATCCCTCCATAAATATGACCTGTAGACTGTGCTAAAGGTTTTTGGGCTTCGGGCTCGGGCAGCCATCATGGTTGAATGATCGCAACCAAAAGGGGACATTCTCATCTGGGCATCATGTGGATTGATCCTGCAAAGTTACAATGAAATCCCTTCATAAATATAACCTGTTGACTGTGCTGAAGGTTTTCGGGCTTTGGGCACCTGTAGCCTTCACAGTTGCCCAATCACGTCCAAAAGGGGACTTTCTCATGTAGACATTATATGAAGTCAACCTATCAAGTTACAATGAAATCCCTCCATAAATATGACCTGTAGACTGTGCTAAAGGTTTTGGGGTTTTGGGCTCGGGCAGTTGTGACGGTTGATAGATCACGCCCAAATGGGGAAATTCTCATGTAGACATCATACGGAGCCATCGTATCAAGTTACAATGAAATCCGTCCATATTAAACATGACCTGCAGACTGTGCTAGAAGTTTTTGGGTTTCGGGCTTGGGCAGCCATCACGGTTGACAGATCATGCCGAAACGGGGACGTTCTCATCTAGGCATTATACAGAGGCATTCTATGAAGCTGCAATGAAATCCTTTCATAAATACGACGTGTAGACTGTGCTAATGGTTTTCGGGTTTTGGGCTCGGGCAGCCATACCGGTTGACCAATCACGACCAAAAGGGGACGTTCTCATGTAGTCATGACCTAAAACCTGCATGTGAAATTTCATGACGATCAGACAAGAACTACCAGGTATAGCCTGTACTTGAAGGTTGAATAAAAAACTTTAACCACAAACTTCAACCAAAACTCCAAATGTCAACTAAACAGTAAAAGAAAAAAAAAAAAAACCACTTGAACCTTCAGTAAAAAACTTCAACCACAAACTTTAACCAAAACTCTAAATGTTAACAGACGGATGGACAGACGGAAAAAAGTCATTACTATAGCCCTCACTGTAAACAGTCGGGCTAATAAGATCGGTTCAGAAAGCAGGACGTTAAAGTGTGGTGTTCCTCAGGGCTCAGTTCTTGGACCACTCTTGTTTACTCTGTACACTTCCTTTCTCGGTCGCCTTCTTAAAAAGCATGACGTATCATATCATCTGTACGCAGACGACACCCAACTGTACATCACATTCAACTCATCTGTTCCAAGTGACTCATTCACCACAGTCAATAACATGGAAACTTGCATAAATCTTGTGTGGGAATGGATGATAGACTTTCAACTGAAAATGAATGACTCTAAAACTGAATTCTTAGTGATATTCAGGGTTCGCATGCCTACACCCCCTGTTACATCAATTCTGGTTGGAAAGAACATCACTGTGAAAAGTGAATCGCCCAGGAATATTGGACTGATTATGGACTCAAATTTAAAACTAGACAACCATATCAATAAAATATGTCAAAAATGCTAGTCTCAGCTTCGTAATGTTGGAAGACTGCGTCAGCACTTGAAAAACTTGTGCACTCCTTCATCACCTCACAACTAGACTATTGTAATTCAGTGTTAGTGGGGCTGTCCCAGTGCCTGATTCAGAAGCTTCAAAAAGTTCAGAATACTGCCGCTAGGATAATTACTGGTACCAAACGCTCTGAACACATAACACCTGTTTTAAGACAACTACATTGGCTTCCAGTTAAACAGAGAATTGATTTCAAAATATTGATCTTAAGCCATGTTTCCGTAGACCATTCCAGAATACATGGTTTATTCCGGGCATGCACAGACAACTCGGATTATCAATCTGGTTGTTTTCTTTGCAAACCGTCATTCTGGAATATCATTCCGAATCATTCTGAGTAAACCACCTCGCGAGCAGGTTTAGATGGTTTACCTTTTATTCCTGACATGCGCAATTATCAACAAATAGTGGAAAATATTTCCCTGTTCGTTGTATTCACCCAAAAACGTTTGAGCGATCAATAACAAATATATTAGGTACACAGAATTCAGCAAAATATATAAATATAGCATACCTGGCATACCCACAAATAATTGATGAAAATAAAGAGAAAGAACTATGGAGTCAATTAAACAACCGGCCCGTTGACCCACCCCCAAATTGAATAAACAAATTTTTTTGACCCTGGAATTAATTTTTTGCGAAGCGACCACTCTTGACCGCCCAGAACTGACTCATTTATTTCCCCTTGACCCGAAACCCTGATTATTGTGACAGAACATTACATCTGGATGTGAAATCCTAAAATGATGAACGTCAAGGGTTGGGGGGGGGGGGGGAGTACAGCCATACAAGGCTCAAATCCAACACACGCAAAAGTGCCCAAATTCTGAAAACTGAAGATCTGGAAACCTTTCTCCACCCCACCCCCACCAGTTAGAAATTTGAGGGGTGTGACCACACCCCGTCCCATTATAACGCTCCAGCCAAGCTGTGTGAGTTTTGCCTCCCCCACCTTCCCCCTGGTAAGATCGGATATTGTTACTGAACCTTAACAACGCGGCGGTGCATTCATGACCTTCTTGTTCACGGGAACTCTGTGCCAGTCTGTGGTGAGAGTGCACAGACAGGCTTTGCTGATTCTCAGTATACTCATAACCAACAAATAGTAGACACCAAACACTGAATTTTTTTTTTAAATCCTCGCTCAAATAACGTCAACGAGCAGAGTTGTATGGACACAATGGCGAGAACCTGTCCCCAATCTTCCGGATCAGCCGGTGTCCTGGCCAATGGCGTAGCCACGAGGGGTGGGGTGGGTGTGCGGGGCCGGGGTGGGTGGGGGGGGGGGGGGGGGGGGGTGGGGGCTGGAGGCTCATGTCAACCTAAAGCTTTAGCACCCCCCCACCCCCACCCCCCCCCCCCCCCCCCCACATAAAAAATAAATATTGACCCAAATGCTCTCCAATATAGAGCTACACATGCTACAATTGCCTCATATTCGATCTTGGAGCACTAAATTTTGCAAAATTTTCTCGGGGGAGGCCTTGACCAAACTAGGACCCTCTGGTTGTCACCCGCTTTCTCCCACGTCCTTGTTCTAACTAGGACCTCCGGTCGTTACCCCCCCCCCCCCCCCCCCCTTCCCACTTCCATGAAGGGAAGTGGGAGGAGGGGTAACGCCGGAAGGGTGCTAGCATGGACTAGGCAAGGGCCCCCGAAACCCCCACAACATTACAAATATCATGCTATGCCCCCCCCCCCCCCCCCAAACACACACAAAAAATGGCTAGCCACCCCCCACCCCTCAATTATAGAATCCTGGCTACGCCCCCTGAAAAAAATGGGAGTCGAAATAATAAGAAAACTCAAGTGCTCTAGCCAGCGTGTCTTTGTAAATTTTTTGTTTCTTTTTAATCTGGTCATATTGACCTACCTATCCATAGGAGAGCTGTGCTGTTTTGTACTGCTGGGGCAATAAGATGAGCAAAAACAGAAGCCATGTTGTCATTGACAACATCGTCAACAAAAATTGCGAGGGCCACTTCCTCAAATTCCATTCTGGTTTACATTTGAAGTGCAATTTGCTGTTTCCTTGTGATTATTATTCTGTATCTTCACTGCGCATGTCACACTATTCCATGTAATCCGGAATAGACTACGGAAACATAAGCTTAGTATTCAAATGTATCCACAAACTGGCTCCAGTTTACCTGCAAGAGCTCCTCACTGTATATAAACCATCACATAGTCTCAGATCTAAAAACCAAATTCAACTAGTTGTACCTTTAAGCAGATCTAATCAGGCTCATGATCATGTGTTGTCCATCGTGGGTCCCAGATTGTGGAATTCCCTGCCAATTAGTGTCAGAATTTCAGAAACTCTTGATGTCTTCAAAAGAAATCTTAAAACTTTCCTATTCACTGAAGCATTCTCCTGAACCTCTGTAAGAGGCAACCAAAACAGATGTTATTCTTTATTTCAGAAAAGTGTATTTATTTCTGTCAAGTGTTTTTGAGCACTATTTGTGGTTTTACGCTCTAGAAAATAAATTATTATTATTATTATGTTAATTTTTTTTTATTTTAGCTCCTGCAGTTCTCATGGGGGCGACGAGAACAGTTTTTTTGCATAAGTTAAGTACTTATGACCCAATAAGCCCTCATATCAAATTTGGTTCAAATCTGCCTCTCAGGTTGGAAAATAGAAATTTTGGGTGGCGCAAAAATTCTTGCCCCTCCCATAATGAAGGCAAATATAGCTCCTCGAACTTCTCTTGAACAAACCTGAGTCTACACCTCAAAAGAAAGCTGCACACCGAATAACAAGTCTCTGCAACTGCTGGTTCATGAGAAGAAGATTTTTTAAGATTTTGGTGCCCCTTGGGGGCGTGGCACCACGCAGGGAGAGGGGCAACTTCATTTGAACAAATCCGAATTGGCATTAGGTAATAAACGTTTACCCAACATTTGAATAAAATTGGGCTAGTGGTTTTGGAGGAGAAGTCGGTCTTGTAAAGTTTATGACTGACGGAAAGTGATCAGTAAAGCTCTCCTTGAGCTTCGCTCAGGTGAGTTAAAAAGAAACATCATATTTATATATTTACTACAGTTGAACTGTTAACCTGCTGAGTATTTTCAAGATATTTTTCATCCAATCTAGTCATGGCTGCTTAACAGCAGGCATGACTAGATTTGATAACATATTCATCTAAATTTGAACCAGGAAATCACTGGGGGAAAATCCATTCATTTCACTTGATGAAAAGTTGACTCAACTAGTTGTACCTTTAAGCAGATCTAATCAGGCTCATGATCATGTGTTGTCCATCGTGGGTCCCAGATTGTGGAATTCCCTGCCAATTAGTGTCAGAATTTCAGAAACTCTTGATGTCTTCAAAAGAAATCTTAAAACTTTCCTATTCACTGAAGCATTCTCCTGAACCTCTGTAAGAGGCAACCAAAACAGATGTTATTCTTCTTTATTTCAGAAAAGTGTATTTATTTCTGTCAAGTGTTTTTGAGCACTATTTGTGGTTTTACGCTCTAGAAAATAAATTATTATTATTATTATGTTAATTTTTTTTTATTTTAGCTCCTGCAGTTCTCATGGGGGCGACGAGAACAGTTTTTTTGCATAAGTTAAGTACTTATGACCCAATAAGCCCTCATATCAAATTTGGTTCAAATCTGCCTCTCAGGTTGGAAAATAGAAATTTTGGGTGGCGCAAAAATTCTTGCCCCTCCCATAATGAAGGCAAATATAGCTCCTCGAACTTCTCTTGAACAAACCTGAGTCTACACCTCAAAAGAAAGCTGCACACCGAATAACAAGTCTCTGCAACTGCTGGTTCATGAGAAGAAGATTTTTTAAGATTTTGGTGCCCCTTGGGGGCGTGGCACCATGCAGGGAGAGGGGCAACTTCATTTGAACAAATCCGAATTGGCATTAGGTAATAAACGTTTACCCAACATTTGAATAAAATTGGGCTAGTGGTTTTGGAGGAGAAGTCGGTCTTGTAAAGTTTACGACTGACGGAAAGTGATCAGTAAAGCTCTCCTTGAGCTTCGCTCAGGTGAGTTAAAAAGAAACATCATATTTATATATTTACTACAGTTGAACTGTTAACCTGCTGAGTATTTTCAAGATATTTTTCATCCAATCTAGTCATGGCTGCTTAACAGCAGGCATGACTAGATTTGATAACATATTCATCTAAATTTGAACCAGGAAATCACTGGGGGGAAAATCCATTCATTTCACTTGATGAAAAGTTGACTAAAGGTGCCCAAATTATCTTTATTTCAGTGGCAAGAGAAATTCTGTCTTCGGCAGGAATATCTGCCAGCAGCAAGCAAGGGGTGAACTCCTAGCAGACTGGTAGTATTTCATTTTTTCGTCATTAAAGCCATATAGCCCATCCAGCAAGAAGTTTTTTACAAATTATGTCTCACTGAGCTCTGTCAAACAAGATTTATTTATTGGTGTTTAAGGTCACATATTTTTGCACTATGACTAATCATGACCATGACATGAGTATCAACTCAAGACCAGGGAAGAGCGTTAATAAGCCATGTTGCCCAATTTAGTGAAAGTTTGCACCTCCAAAGCATTGGCGACTGGGTCCTATTTTACCAGTAAAACAGAGCCTGTTTACCACAGTGAACAGGCACTGCTTCACTTCCCATGGAGGGTCAAACAAGATATAATTTTTTTAAATTCTCAGTTGCATTCTGGGAAACATTTGAGGCCTAGTTCCAATTTGGTGAGTTTCTTGTCTTACATGTACAGTGGGTCACATATTCCAACAATACAGACTTTTAGTAGTCTTGGCTGCTTGAAAGGAATCCAAGACTTTGTTAGACAACACTGTGTTACTTTATTATAAGGGACCAAAAATAAGTAGAATTTAGGGTCACTTTCAGAATCTCTGACAAGAATCAAATTAACATTTTGCGAGAAAACTAATTTTCATTGTTTTCCATGCAAGAATCATTTCTGAGAATCGATTCTGATTCTCAGTTAAATTTTAAGCCCTATTATAAAAACTACAACGAACATGTTCAAGGATGTTCCCACCCACCACTGTTGCACAGAAATCCCAACACAATCGTGGGCCATAACTTTTACATTTTTGATTATGAACATGAAAAAGCTGGAAATCAAACTTGGCCTTTCTTTTGTAATCATTAGTAAAAGCCTGAAAGCACACCCTCATCCCTCAAAAATGCACAAAAGTTATGAGAAAACATCCCAGATACTCACCTATATCTGTGCTTGATACAGTCAATGCAATGTCAAGAAAGCTCCTTGAAGCTGCATTTTTATGGTTTATATCACCTCCCAAAATGGATATATTTAATTTTCAATGGGATTTATTGTAATTATCACTAAGTTAGTATTACATCATTTTACGATCCTCAATAACCCAAGTCTACCATACCTATTTAATCTTCATTTGCTGATTTCATTAAAAATTATATATTCTGTTCAAAATGTCAAAGAGCAGTGTCAAAGTTTTGTTGTTTGAGACATTGGTCTTGATCATATGACCTTGGATCAAAGTCATGACATACCTTTGAGTCAAGAGCAATAATTATACCAAGTGTATGAATAAGATCTATCAATCATACATTGTACAACCAGGACAAGAACGGTATTCAAGAATCAAAGTATTACTGCTTGTGACCTTGAGCTTGATGATATGACAATGGGTCAAGGTCATAACACAACGTTAGGTTATGGGTAACAATTGAGTGAACATGACCTGTCACAGATCAGATGTAGATTCAACTATGCAAACCAGGCAAGGGCCGTATAACAATATCTCAAAGTTGCAGTTCATGACCTTGACCATGATAATATGATATTGGATCAAAGTCACGACACATTTGAGTCATGAGCAATAATTGTACCAAGTGTGAATAAGATCTGTCAAGCATACCAAGTTATATGGACTGCACAAAAGTGACAGTGAAATGTCAAAGTTTTCCTGTCACCTGAGCATGGGGTCTGTGGCCTTGACCTTGAGAGCCACAAATTATATTATAATTTGTGACACACACTTTCTTTTGATAACACATATTGTTATAAAGTTTTGTAAAAAAAATATTCAGTGGTTAAGAAGTTGTGGCCAGGACAAACAAAATGTTGATGACAGACAGATGACGGATGGATGGCAGACAAATAATTATCAGGCAAAGCAGCTGGCAAAGCTGAAAAAATTCAGTTAAATCTTCTCTTACAGTAGGGTTAATACGTAAAAATATTAAAGTAAAAAAAAAAATACACAGTAACAACAAGTTAAGGCCCCCATAATCTGAACAAAAGCTGGCCTGAATGCTAATTTTTAGAACCAGAAATTGACTAAGTTTGGACTAACAATTTGAGGTGAAATTAGAAAAAAAGTCATAGTATTAGGGTTGTGTTGTGATAGCCCCTTATAACCCTCATATGTAATATACAAGGAGGCCTGAGGGCGCTCACCTGACATGGTAGCCTGAATATAAAACCGCGGGAATTGATTTCAACAAGTTGCATCTGCCCTTCCTTAGAAAAGCTTATACCAAATATCCAAAGATTCAGACCAGTGGATCAAAAAAAAAAAATTTTTTTAAGAATATTCCTCATATTGAACTAATTTATAATACGGGCTCCCACAGGAAGCCCAAATATGAACCCAGGAACTTGGCTTGAACCAACTTGAATCTCACCTCCATGGGATGCCGTTTTCCAAATATCAAAAGATTCTGACTGGTGGATGTGAAGAAGATTTTTGAAGAATATTCCTCTCATATTGAACTAAATTATCATTCGGGCTCCCACAGGGAGCCCAAATATTAATCCAGGGACTTGGATTTAACAAACTTGAATCACACACCCCCTAAGGATGCTGCACACCAAATATCAAAACATTACGACAGCTGGATCTGAAGAAGAAGATTTTTTAAGAAAATTCCTCATTTTGAACTAAGTTACAATTCAAGCTCCCACAGTGAGTCCAAATATAAACCTAGGGACATGGCTTGAACAAACTTGAATCTCACCCCCCTAAGGATGCTACATGCCAAATATCAAAACATTCCGACTGCTGGATCTAAGAATAAGATTTTTAAAGAAAATTCCTCATTTTGAACTAAGTTATAATTTGGGCTCCCATGAGCCCAAATATAAACCCAGGGACTTGGTTTGAACAAACTTGAATCTCCCCCCCCCCCCTCAAGCATGCTGCATACCAAATATCAAAAGATTATTATAGGTAGATCTGAAGAAGAAGATTTTTAAAGAATATTCCTCAAACTGCACTAATTTAAACATTTGGGCTCCCATAGAGAGCCCAAATATGGACCCAGGGAATTGATTTCAATAAACATGTGAAACAATCTTCCAAAGGTGTTATATGTGAAATTTTAAAGCTTTTGGAGCAGTGGTTTGGGAGAAAAGTAGTGTTAAATGTTTTTCCCATTACCCACAGTGTTAAAAAATGCTGACTCAGCACTATTTCAAAGTCCCCCAAAAAGTACCCCATGATAAAACCGATAGTAATTTTTTTTCACCATTCCATTCTGTTGGTCCTAAGAAAGCTTCACACCACATAAGAATTCTCAGTGCTGTGTAGTTTTAGAGATCTGGGCATTTTAATTTTTTTCTATTTGTAGCTCCTGCGGCTCCCATGGGGCTACAGGAAAAAAATTTTTTGCATAAATTAAGTACTTATGACCCAATAAGCCCTCATATCAAATTTGGTTCAAATCTGCCTCTCGGTTTGGAAAATAGAAATTTTGAGCAGGGCAAAAATTCTTGCCCCTCCCATAACGAAGGCAAATGTAGCTCCTCGAACTTCTCTTGAACAAATCTGAGACTACACCTCAAAAGGAAGCTGCACCCCAAATATCAAGTCTCTGCTACTGCTGGTTCATGAGAAGTTTTTTAAGATTTAAGCACACTTTTTGGGCGTGGCCCTACCGAGAGGCGAGGCAACTTGATTTGAACAAAATCAAATTGCGATGTCATAACAAACTATTATCTCAAATATCAATTAAATTGGTTCAGCGGTTTGGGAGGAGAAGACACAAACACCATATTCATGGATGACGGATGGTGAGTGATCACTATAGCTCTCCTGACTGAAAGTCAGGTGAGCTAAAAAGCCCTGTACCCAATGGACTTTTAAAAAATACTTTAATACATATCGAATGGATGTTAAAAATGAAAGTGTCAATGACACTGTAGCTCAACTTGACAAACTTGAACTTGGTAAGTTATAAGTGAAATGACAAAATTGAAGTTCGCTGGGACCAATGTTGGTGAAATTTAAAAAAAACAGTATTGTGTGTGCACAACGTTAGAGTAATCCATTCCTTTTTAAATGTAAACTGCAAGTCGCCATGGCTAAAGGAAGAATGTTGATACACAAATGCAGTAAGTTCAGAGGTTATTGTAAACGGCAACTTTTTTCACAGAAATGAATACTAATCAATAGCTCTTATCTAAAGGTCTTGTCTAATGAGCACACCAAGTTCAAAAACAATCCTATGATAAATCAGGCCTCGAAATAACAAGATTTTGATAAACCTTCCAGCAGGTTGCCTCTTTTGATAATGGTTAACCTGTTGATCGGTTACCAAGATTTTTTTCATAAACCTATTGGTTAACCATTGCATTAAAAGTATTAATACTGACAAAGCTTCTGACATACCCATCTACAGTTCCTCCCAAATTAGTTTGGCATTTAGACACAAGGGACCCAAGGCAGGAGCAGTAGAAAACAGGTACATGCACAATGCCCCCCCACCCCCCACATACACACGCACATTCACGTATGCATGCATTAACATTTGTTCTTTGCTTTACATAATTTTTGTGTCTAATAAAAATTAAAGAATTTTAATTGTTCATTTTGCTGTGTGGCTTATTATTTCAGAAACCCAAACACATTTGTCTCGAAATGGGAGTGGGAATCAGGCAATTGTGTGGGGATGGCATCATGGGGGCATATACCGTCGATGGACATCTGTATTACGAATACATTGAACTTTAGGACATGGGAGTTGCATTGGCAGTCTCTGATTAACATTGGAAAAGAAACAATTGTAAATCGTATCTACCTTCCCCTACATTTTGGAATCCGGAGAATGTAGTCCAAAGTTCTAAACTAAAACTTTATTTGTGCCACAATGTTCGAAATCATTTGGAAAAACCCATGTTCACAACCATGCTGGCTGTTTATTCAAATGGAATAAGCACGTAAATAAGAAGTCAGCATTGGTGAATAAAAGATGTTTCCATAATGTGTTCGAAAAATTTTCTCATGGATTGGTAGGGTAAAAAGGGGTGAAATGCAAATAATTAACAACAGCTCATTTGATTTTCAATATGTCTCCTTTTTATTGTATCAAAGACTTATTTTCAGCTTCGCGCAGTGCGAGAGTTAATACCTCATGTGCGGTAAATGTATTAACAAAGCAGTTAGCTTCCTTTAGCTGTAGCAGACAATCGTCTTTCTCAGAATCGAAACAAATTAATTGTTTCGAGAGCCAGAGGGCGCCGAGAGTTGGTACTGCAGATCTTCAGTACCACTAATACTATAGATTTATTCCCCCACAAGTACAGTAATGATTGAAACACGCTGTATGATAACCACATGAGCATTTTGTTCTTGTTTTGTTCACTGCAGTGCTTCTTTTAAATCAGTGGGAGGAAAAACGTTGAAAACTTTTCTCATCCCGTATCAACTAACTTCGTCGATCATCGACATGATTTTTGGTTCACTGATCGAGCGTTCACCTGAAAATAAATCTGCATAACTGATAGGCGAATGGTACAAGCGTTCGTCTCTTATTTCGAGGCCTGATAAATGTGGCCTGTAGGTCATGTCAAAGAATGTTGATGCACAAATGCAATAAATTCAAAGATTGTTGCTAACAGCAACAGTTTTTGATGGAAATGAAAAGAAAATCAATAGCTCCTACCTTTGTCACCCTGCATAAGGATACAAAGTTTCAAAACAACCTGATAATGAATGTGCGTGCCCTCTGCGGCATGCCAAAGGAAGATGTTAATGCACAAATGCACTAAGTAGAAGGTCATTACTTGTGGCAATGGTTTTTTGGGGGTTTTTTTATGGAAATTCATAAATATACCCTGCAGAGAGTGCAAAAGGGATAAGTTGATGCACAAATGCAGTAAGTTCAAAGGCTGGTGATAACGACAATAATTTTTTATGGAAATGAAAAAAAGCAATAGCTCACATCTAGAGGTCACCCCAAACACACATTCCAAATTTCAAAGTGATCTGGTCATAAATGTGCGCTGAAGGGTGTGTTAAAGGGAAATATTGAGGTCTGACTAAACTAAGTTCAAAGGTCAGAGGCAACATTTTTTGACAGAAATGGAAGAAAATCGATAACTCCCATACAGATGTCACCCCAAACAAGCACACCAAGTTTGCAAGTGATCCAATCATAAATGTGCCCTGCAGGGAGTGTCAAAGGGAAATATTGATGCTTAACTGCACTAAGCTTTTACTTAGTTCATCGAAGGTCATTGCCAGTGGCAATATTTTTTTGATGGAAATTGACAAAAATCGATAGCTCCCATCTAGAGGTCACCCCAAACAAGTATGGCAGGTTTCAAAGCAATCCAATCATAAATGTGCCCTGTAGGGTGTGCCAAAGGGAAATATTGAGGTCTGACTAAACTAAGTTCTCAGAACATTGGCCGTGGCAACAATTTTTGAGGGAAATTGAAGAAAACCGATAGCTCCCATCTAGAGGTCACCCTAAACAAGCATGCCAGGTTTCAAAGCAATCTGATCATAAATGTGCCCTGTAGGGTGTGCCAAAAGGAAATATTGAGATCTGACTAAACTAAGTTCTAAGAACGTTGGCCGCGGCAACATTTTTTGACGGAAATGGAAAAAAATTGATAGCTCCCATCTAGAGGTCACCTCAAACAAGCATACCAGGTTTCACAGCAATCCAATCATAAATGTGCCCTGTAGGGTGTGCCAAAGGGAAATATTGTGGTCTGACTAAACTGAGTTCTAAGAATGTTGGCCGTGGCAACATTTTTTGACGGAAATTGAAGAAAATCGATAGCTCCCATCTAGAGGTCGCCCTAAACAAGCATGCCAGGTTTCAAAGCAATCTGATCATAAATGTGCCCTGTAGGGTGTGCCAAAGGGAAATATTGAGGTCTTCTGACTAAACTAAGTTCTAAGAACGTTGGCCACGGCAACATTTTGTAACGGAAATGGAAAAAAATTGATAGCTCCCATCTAGAGGTCACCTCAAACAAGCATACCAGATTTCAAAGCAATCCAATCATAAATATGCTCTATAGGGTGTGCCAAAGGGAAGTATTGTGGTCTGACTAAACTAAGTTCTAAGAACATCAGCCGCAGCAACAGTTTTTGATGGAAAATGAATAAAATCGATAGCTCCCATCTAGAGGTCACCCTAAACAAGCATGCCAGGTTTCAAAGCAATCCGATCATAAATGTGCCCTGTAGGGTGTGCCAAAGGGAAATATTGAGGTCTTCTGACTAAACTAAGTTCTAAGAACGTTGGCCACGGCAACATTTTGTAACGGAAATGGAAAAAAATTGATAGCTCCCATCTAGAGGTCACCTCAAACAAGCATACCAGATTTCAAAGCAATCCAATCATAAATGTGCCCTGTAGGGTGTGCCAAAGGGAAATACTGAGGTCTAACTAAACTAAGTTCTAAGAACACTGGCCGTGGCAACATTTTTTGATGGAAATTGAAGAAAATCTATAGCTCCCATCTAGAGGTCACCCTAAACAAGCATACCGGGTTTCAAAGCAATCCAATCATAAATGTGCCCTGTAGAGTGTGCCAAAGGGAAATATTGAGGTCTGACTAAACTAAGTTCTAAGAACGTTGGCCGTGGCAACATTTTTTGACGGAAATTGAAGAAAATCGATAGCTCCCATCTAGATGTCACCCCAAACAAGCATACCAAGTTTCAAAGTGATCTGATCATAAATGCGACCTGTGAGGTGTGCCAAAGGAAATTGTGGACGTACGTACTAACATACTAACGTACTAACGTATGTACGTATGCCGACGGACGAGAAGTGATGGCAATTTGTTGGGTAAAGGGTTAAAAGAGAGCTATTATGTTTCCGATTTTCTATATTAAATTTAATACAAGCCTTTAAATTGGACTCATTTGGGGATATCGAAATTGTAGAGTTGTGGTAATTTGGAATAAATTGGGAAAAAATTCCGATTTACGATTTTATAAGATAGGTTGTGAAAGGAATTGTATTTTTGGTGAAATAAATCTTTCAAAGTTAATATTTAAATAAATAAATTATGGTTTATGTACTTGGATGTTTTGGCACTTGAACATTTCATCTTGTAATGTAATTTTCATGTTTCATTGGAAATTGTGACCATCCACATTCAAAATCTCCTTCATCCATGACCCACTACCTCCATTCAATTACCCATCAATAGAGTGATTATGTGGTTGGGGTGTTGAATCACTGAAAGGAATTTAAAAAAGTTCCTTAACTTACCTAAAAGGACCCTAAAGTTTTAATACAGAGACCAAAACTGATACAGGTCTAAGAAAATCTGGAATCATGGAACTTCATCGGTGAAACGATTCAAATATGGATGTTACTGGAACAAGCTCAGAGAGCTGGACAGCCTGAGAGAGAGAAGTTGCTTCTCCCTAAAATTTACTCCAAGGCTGGTCACCGGATGGGACCTGGTGGTATGCATTTGTATTAGTGTACTTTTATTGACAAATGTCAGTAAAATTGTTCCCAGAGAGGCATGGATATCTCCTTGACAACTCACCTAAATCTCTGGCAGTCATTCAGAGGTTAACAGGTTCACCAATTCAGTTATGGTTCAGTACCCAATGAAAAAATGTTTAATAATATTCATTCACTGAAATACCATTTTTCTGGCTTCTGTGGGCTTGATTGGTACCTCAGAGAATCTTATTACCATCCCTCTAGTTTTACTGAAGTTATTACAAAATCAATGAAGTCCAACATGTATATATTTAAACAAAGAGGCATGCTTACACAAGAAATTCTTCAGCATCATAATTTTTCATTGTGAGTATTTGGCATTTGATGGGAAAATATGCAGTAAATTTTATTATAATCCATAAACTATTTGTCAAGTAATTGCAAGTTCATGATTTTGGACAACTTAATGGCAGGGCATGTGTTCTTACAAAAGAACATCATAAGGATTTTTTGGGGGTGAGAGATGCCAGGAAGAAACTAGACCTGTTCGTAAGCACAGCTAACGAAATACCCCCACAATGTGCAGGCTAACCCAAAATAAGATTGCTATCAAGTCAGTTTTTAAAAATATGTTAGCACATTGTATAGGTGCTTCATTTTGATACTCAGAAAAGGAAAGGAAAATAAAGTGCCACCATACAGCAACACAAAAAGATACCCCCACTTATTTATCAATGCAAGCCTGGCTATAGGTGATACAAGTCCATAAAGGGCAATGACTTTGGCAATAAAATCTCAAACAACACCTGCATTTCACTATGGGTATACAGCAATAGGATACACTTGCATACCAAATATCAAGTCACTCAACCAAGTACTTTACAAGTTATTCATGATTGAATTTCAGGACAGATAGATGGATGGACGGATGGATATGACAGACAGACTGACCTTGTACTGTGGATGGACATCAATAAGATAGAGTTGCACATCAAATATGAAGTCATTTCATTGAGTACTCTGCAAGTTATTCATGAATTAATTTCAAGGCAGACAAATTCTAAGTCCATAAAGAGCAATGACTCTGGCAATAAAATCTCGAATGACACCTGCTTTTCACTATGGGTATACAGCAATAGGATACACTTGAATACCAAATATCAAGTCACTCAACCAAGTACTTTACAAGTTATTCATGATTGAATTTCAGGACGGATGGCCTGATGGATGGACAGATGGATGGATGGATGGATGGATGGATGGATGGATGGATGGATGGATGGATGAATGGATGGACAGACAAGGTGATTCCTATATACCCCTGGTGGGGGTATAAAAAGCCATACAAGGAGAAAAAAAATCCCCCTCCCCCCATAATGCTGATCCTAACCCCACAATTTTGAAATGTATAAACCCAAATCCTTTATACTGAAATGACTCTAAACACTAATCCTGCTATGTACAGTACAGTCGCTGTGTATTGGCCATAATCCATGTGTGGGCAGTGATGTCCACGCATGCATTTACCAGGTAATAAATATCATCAATGCTGAACTTTAATTAATGAAGCACCGGGTTGTGCCCAGTGCTTCGTAAATTATATTTTTGTTGATTGATCCTATAATTGGTGTTTGGAATCAAATATTACTGCGTTCGTAGAAATATTCCCCTCACGTGGAAAGTGACTAGTCCACAGCGGCCATTCTATAACTCTGCTAAGTACCAACATACCAGCCTTGAAGCAGGTCACCTATAAAAATAGAATTTTAGCATTCTTGTCAAATGAATTTGATTGAATATATTATACACAAGTAACAAACAAATGACACATAAGCAGATAAGCTCATAGACAATAGCGCTGAAATGAAAAGGTGAATATCCATTCATGGAAGGCGATATTTGAATATCAAATTGGCATTCAAATATCCATGCCACCCACATTTCCTGTGATGACCATAGCTACTTTGAGGAACAAGAATTGGTAATACAGACATTGATTTAGCAATTTTTGTGACCTTACGATCCAAGTTTGGCTTAAAAAATGGCTATGTTATATATATTTAAATAATATAGTAAATTTCCTTTCTTATTATGCCTACCACATTTGTTTACTGCAGGCTTGCACTACAATGGAAGTCCTTAACTCGGAAAATATACTCTCTATTTTGATCTTTCCCAAGCGATTTGGGAAAGAAAAGTGGTGCAAAAGCACCAAGAAAAAATACGCCAAAACTGGGTCAAGCGCTACTGGCACACGCCCAGTAGAGGACGCTCTTCTCCGAGTACAGATCCATGGCTTCCGATACCAGTGCGCAGACGTGTAACCAATGACTCATTCTTTTAATCCGCCAATATTGGAGTTATGTGATCAGCAGGGAGTAAGGATTCTTACCTGAATGAGAAGACGGGAGGGCCTCCATGTAAACCATTGCGGTAGGTATAATAAAAAAGGAAATTTACTATAAAATTTAAATTTCTTATCAACCTACCCTACAATTGTTTACTACTGGCTGAATAGACAATAGGAGGAGGGAATCACATAACCAACCCCCACATAACCCGACTGCATTGAAACCGTGGACAGAAGAGTTCCCTAGGCCTATTGAACCATAGAATCACAAACATTAGTAAAAAACAATGAGAGATGAGGCGTATGGCTCTGCGTGATGCACAGACAGAAAGGACAGTAAAACAGCACAGGGCTGGAACTGACCTTGAAGAAGCCTAATGGCTAGGGTAGACAACAGCCTGAGAGGAAGAAAGAGGGCCCAAAGAAAAAAGGTCCTCAGACTGCTCTTGCAACTGACACAGATAGAAGGTGGAGAAAGTAGAAGCATTTCTCCAGTAGGCTGCCTGCATAACATCCGACAGCTTGACGGAGTTAGCATAAGTCAGGAGGTAGACAAGGCACGCACCTTGTGGGCAGAAATATGATTGGTAATACAATAGTCAGTCACTAGACAAGCATAGGCGAAGCGAATAGCAAGACAAATCCATCGAGAAATGGATTGAGGAGAGATCTTCTGTCGACCAGGCATAAGAGACAGAAAGAATCATTTTCTGCCTTTCGTAATGAACTGCATCCGGTTGAGATAAATGGGAAGTGCACGAACCGGACAGAGCAAAGGGTGATCACCCTCAGCAGAAGGAAGAGTACTGATACAGATAGGAGGTGGAGTTGTTTCTGGTATCTGATTCTTGGCCAGAAAGGAGGAATCAGTGGTAAAAGTAATACTGTTGGCGGAGCTCCTAAAAAGGCCAGATCAACCGAGAGGGCGTGAAGATCACTAACCCGTCTGGCTGAGGCAAAAGTCATCAGAAAAGCCATCTTGTATGTGAGAAAAACGCATATCCACCGCGGATAAAGGTTCGAACCCCCATCCCACTCCCCACTAAGCAAAGCAGCACCCTAGAATGATTCCATCTTGGGGTAAGCTGCAAAATCCTAGGCCTTTTGAAAGAAAAGTGCCGAATAAGCTTAGAGAGGTATGGATTACTGCTGATACGACGCTTTCCTGAAAAGGTCTCCGAAAGCATGGACCTGTACCCTTTTGATGGTAACAGACTGGAGACCCTGAGAATCAGACAGATATACCAGAAACTTCGCAATCTGTGTTATCGAAGGATTGGCATAATCAACAGAGTGATCAGCACACCATCGGCAGAAGACCTTCCACTTAGGTGCATAGGCTAAACCAGTGGAGTGCCACCTTGAAGAAGAAATGCATTCCACTGCTCATCTCGAAAAACCTCTACGGAGGAGACAGGACCTGACAAAAGATATGCATGAAGGCACAATGAAGTCGGGTCGACGTGAAACCTCCTCGGGTGACCTTGGAAAAGAAGGTCGCTATGTAGAGGGAGACGTGCCGGAACCGGCGTCAACAGAGAGCGGAGCTGACTAATCCACACCCGTTGAGGCGACAGGGGAGCGATCAGAATGATTTGACAACTGCAGGTTCATATCTTGGCTAGAACCTGAGGCAGAATCGGAACCGGCGGGAAGGCATAGCCGATTAGACCATTCCAATTGAGTGGCAGAGTGTCCACGGCGAAAGCCAAAGGATCTGGACATGGGGACACGAAAGTGTCCACCTGATGGTTACAATGGGTTGCAAAAAGTTTGATGGGGGGACGAGATCACAAAGCGACTTGAACACTGCCCTGCGAAGCATCTACTCCGTGGAAAAGACCCTGCCCCGTTGGGCAGTGAGTCGGCTAGGACGTTCAGAAGATGAGCAAGAAGCTCCTTTTGGTTGATGTGAAGAGCTGCTTGATCCTGGTCCCATACTCCGTGAAGGTAAAGACCTAGAGGATCTAACATCGCATCCCATCCGAGATCGCTGGCATCTGCCGTCAGAACACGATCGGACATGGGTAAGTCCAACAGAACTCACTGCATAATCCACTGAACATCCATCCAGGGGAGAAGGTGTCGATGAAGAGAGTCTGGTAACTGAAGCACCAGATCCAGAGGATCGACATCCGGCCTCCAACGACTGAGCAGAAAGTGTTGGAGTGTTCTGACATGTTGAGAGAAAGCTGAGAGAATCACAGCCCTCGCCCGGGGAACAGCCAGCGTATTCAGCTGAGTACGGAAGTCCATCCCCGGATGACAAAAAGTCTTGAGAAGGGACCAGGTCCGACTTCTCCTCGTTGACTCTGAACCCTAGCAACGTGAGCAGGCTCAACAGTGTGTCAACATCTGACTCCAGAAGAGCAGCATTGGAGTGCCTCTGGAGGATATCATCCAGATATGCCAAAGTAGTCACCCTGGACTGTGTGCGATAGAAGGCTATCACATGCGATATCGGTCGGGTGAAGGCCCAAGGAGCCAGGTTGAGGCCGAAAGGCATGGCCTTGAACTGGTAAACTCACCCCAGAGAAGCGAACCTAAGATACTTTCGCGATGTCCAATGAATCGGAACGTGAAAGTAAGCATCTCGCAAGTCGATGCTGGAAGTGAAATCTCCCTAGTGAAGGGAGCGGCGAACTGACCTGAAAGTCTCCATGCTGAACTTGGGAGCAATGATAGACTGGTTCAGGATACTCAGATCGATAACCAGTCGAAGTCGGCCGTCCATCTACGGCACCAAGAACAGGCGGGAATAAAATCCCACTGAATGAATGTTCTTGACGACTTCGATCACCCCCTTTGACAGGAGATTGTCTATCTCCGTGATTAAAAGTTCCCGATGTGAAACGTCTGAAGGAACTTGTGTTGGAAGAGGCACTCTCGTTAGAGTGGGTGCCTCTAGAAGGATATTTGCAGCCCGGACCAAACAACATCTAACACCCAAGGATCGGATGTGATTGTGGCCCAATGGTCTGCAAATAACCTTCCTCCAACCCGGGACGAATCAAGGTGAGGACCTTCATTTCGAGCCCCGGCGAGAGGAGAAACCACCTCCTCTACTAGATGAAGGATCCCGAGTCCTTCCTCTGGTCTGTCGACGCTTACCTTTACAACATGAGCCAGAAGTAGAAGCGGCAGCAGGAGGATCAGCCCTTGGCCTCGCAGAGGAAGCAGAAGGGTGATTGTTAGGCTTAGAATGGCCCCTGCCTCCAACAGAAGGCAGATCAAGCTGGTGAAGCAGCAGCTGATCTTTAATGACGCAGGACGTCATCCTAGACCATCGCCATGAAACCATGGAATAGTCGTGGACCTGACAAAGAAGTGGATCAAAGAGCAGCATGCTGCCCCTCAGGAAGGGAATGGCTTGTGTCCAACACAGCATCCCAGCGAACTAATTCCAAGTTAGCCGTGTTACAGGCATGCGTGTGAGCAAGATGCATGAGCGCCTTGGAAATCACATGCAAAATAGCCTGTATGTCATCAAACTTATTTGGAGGCAGATAAGCAACCAAAGTAGAGACGACGTGATCTGAGAGAGAAAGCATGCCAAGCATCTCTCTCGATAAGCCCAACAGGGACTCCAGAGTCACCATAGGAATAATGGCCAACTTGGGCTTGGAAAGCCAGAGAGAGGGGAGTCCTGATCCAAGACCGTCAAAGTCTGGCAGACTGACGGATTGGCCGAATTGTAGGAACGATAATGCACTGGAGGCAAAAATGTATCAGCCCTGGTGAAGAATGAAGTCTTCATAGCCTTGGAACTCAGCTTAGAGTCCAAAGTTGAAAACGCTTCAACCACCTGTACTGCCTGGCACAGTCGAAGGCACCCAGAAGTAGCTTGCTCCACAGGCTGTAGGTGAACGACCGATGATTGCGGCCACCTGACACCGTCGGCTGGTCTGATGGTTTGAGATCTGGAAGGAACCCAAACACATAGTCAAGAGCTGCCCCCAAGTCAGAAGACTGTCGGCTCTCGACATTAGGTATGTCTGACCCATCCTCTGAGTCGGAAGAAACGGGCAAACCAGCCAATGCCTCCCATGGTGTAGGCACACCAGGGGGACCAGAAAGCAGCCTGCTTCCAATCCCGGGAGGTGGCACTGTGGGGGGGGGGGGGGGGGGGGGAGGGGGGGATTGGTGCCTGGAAACCACTAGTAGCCTCGCTGGAGGCAACGGGAAGGCTCTTGGAAAGAACCTGAGTGAGCAAGGAGAGGATCTCCCTAAGCTCACGGCCCGTGTCAGCCGGTTCGACGTGGGAATGAATCGGCAAAGTGGCTCTAGTACACCCGACGCGAGGCGATGGGTGGCAGCCGAAACATCTGAATGCAGATGCTTATAGGTGTATGAAAATCCCTCAAGATCTGAAGTGCAGGAACTTAGGACAGTCGACGCGGACATTTGAAGGACAAAAAGTCCAGGCTGCACAAAAAGCGTCGGTCCCGCAAAACTGGCCGTAGGACCAGAGTGCATGGACGGAAACGTGACAGAGTCCATGGTGACTCCACCATGAACATCCGAATCCAATGAAAAAGTTGCTGGGCTCGACGGCTGAGAGACCACAGCAGAGGGTTCGGTCGGCAGCCAGTTCTGACTTCGCCAAGTTGAAGTCAGGGAAGGCTGTGGCCATATCGATATCCCACGTCCACACTACCAGACATCTCTGCAGACCCCTGCAGGGATAAGCCGAGGCCGGCTGAAATGGTGACCGATGATGTTGCAGACGGAACAGCAGTAGCAGCAGATATGTCAGGAGCTGTTGAAACCGGTGGAAAAGTGGAGAGAGCAACTGAGCTTGGCTCCAAAGGAGGAGTCACAACCCTAGTGACAGCCTCAGATGTCGACTGGAGAGGGACCACAGTCCCAGAACCAGGCATCTCTTCACCAGACAACTCAACAGCTCCCGCAGTATCCACCACAGGAAAAGACTGCACATCCCCCATATAGGGGGTATAACTCTCACCAGATGTGGTCGTGTCGGGAGGCCCCGAACGACAGATTTCCCCTTTCCCACAGGTGCAGGAGGAACGGCCACAAGCATGCACCACAAGGTTCACAGAAGCCCAAAAAGTGGATGACCAAGACCCACAGAACCCACAGGGTCGATCTGAAGAATACCCATTACAAATGGAACAAGAAGCATGGGAATTGTCCAAATGTTTGGGGAAAAGGCACTGTCCACAAGGAACAGTCCTGGGCATAACAGAGGTGGGAGCAGTATAAGAAAAGGTGAACTCAACAGATGTAGAAAGTAGAAGAACACCCCCAACTACGACAGAAAGGTGGCAGAAATTAAAGGACAGGCGGGAACACAACTGAACCCAGACGGCCGACAGGGACCCAAAAAACAGAAATTCTGTCCTCAACAGAGAGGAGAAATCCTGTCCATACAGCCCCCATTGACACCTAACTCCAATAATAATATCCAAAAGGAAAACATAAATTTATCAACCCAAAAATTATATGTCCAAACCGCACGGTACGTGAAAGTCGCGTGCGAACAAGGAGAATATACAAAATACAATAAAAATTTGGTTGAAATTAATAACGAGAATATATAAAACACAGTCCTGTTATTATACAATCCTCAGATCCATAATTCTAGTCACAGGTAACCATTATCAACGAGCTGAATTATCACTGTTTCTTAATGCAAATGGATGCACGTCTTCCCAGACGGCAGAAGAAAAAATGATTTGAAATATCACTGTTTCTTAATGCAAATGGTAGCACGTCTTTCCAGGCGGCGGAAGAAAAAAAGAGTGAGTCATTGGTTACACGTCTGCGCACTGGTACCGGAAGCTGTGGATCTGTACTAGGAGAAGAGTGCCCCCTACTGGGTGCGTGCCTGTAGCACCTGACCCAGTTTTGGCTTTATTTTTTCTTGGTGCTTTTGCACCACTTTTCTTTCCCAAATCGCTTGGGAAAGATCAAAATAGAGAGTATATTTTCTGAGTTAGGGACTTCCACTGTAGTGCAAGCCTGCAGTAAACAATTGTAGGGTAGGGTGATAAGAAATACTCATTCATAATGATGGTACCCACACATGTAAAAAAAATAGAGATGTGACTGTCCCAGATGGGCCTGTCCATACCCCCGCCACTAAGATTATTCTAAGACAAACAAGAGGCCCCAGGGGGCCTTAGGTGCTCACCGAATGTTCCATACTGTTAAGACACAAATTTTATCAAAAGCTATTCTTAAGGTTCTACAGAGTAAATCTATACTCTCTGTGGAACTAAAACATCAACAGGACTGAATGGGACAATGCTGCTGATCAAATATCAAAAGATTCTGCATGATGGTTCTGAAGAAGATTTTTAAAGAATTTTCCTTAAATTGCACAAAGTAAACATTCACACCCCGATAGTGAGGCCCAATATTGATCGAGGGACTCAATTTGAACAAACTTGAATCAGAACCTTACTAAGATGCTACATACCAAATATCAAAAGATTTTGCCCACTGGTTCGGGAGAAAAAGATTTTTATAGAATTTTTTCTTAAATTGCACTAAGTGAAAATTCACGGCCCATAGGGAGCCCCAATATTGATCGAGGGACTCGATTTGAACGAACGTGAATCAGACCCATACCAAGATGCTGCATACCAAGAATCAAAAGATTCTGCCCACTGGTTCTGGAGAAGATTTTTTAATAATTTTTCTATACTTCATACGGTGCTATCAGAGTTATGCCCATGACAGAGCCTCCATTTCATTTGAACAAACATGAATTGTAATATAGTAATGAACATCCACATGAAGTTTTCGTGAAAATCGGACCAGTGCTTTCAGAGGAGAAGTCGTCTGAAAAATTGTAATTGCACCAAGTTGAAATTCAAATTCCCATAATGAGCCTTAATATGAACAAAGGGACTCAATTTGTACAAACTTGAATCAAGCCCATACTAGAATGCCGTATACCAAATATCAAAAGACTCTGCATGCTGGTTCTGGAGAAGAAGATTTTCAAAGAATTAGATTTGAATTGCACAAAATAAAAATTCATGCCCCCATATTGAGTCCAAATATTGATCAGGGGAGGGGGAGGAGGACTCAATTTAAGCAAACTTGAATCAGACCCATACTGGCATCCTGCATACCAAATATCAAAAGATTCTGCCCACTGGTTCTGGAGAAGATTTTTAAAGAATTTTTCTTGAACTGTACTAAGTAAAAATTCCCGCTCCCATAGTGAGCCCCAATATTGATCAAAAGACTCAATTTGAACAAACGTGAATCCAACCCATACCAAGATGCTGCATACCAAATATCTAAAGATTCTACCCACTGGTTCCAGAAAAGAAGATTTTTAAAGAAATTTTCTTAAATTGCACAAAGTAAAAATTCACACCCCTTTAGTGAGCCCCTGTATTGATCGAGGGACTCAATTTGAACAAACTTGAATCAGACCCATACCAAGATGATGTATACCAAATATCAAAAGATCCTGCCCATTGGTTCTGGAGAAGAAGATTTTTAAATTTTTTTTCTTAAATTGCACTAAGTAAAAATTCAGGTCCCCATAGTGAGCTCCAAAATTGATCAAGGGACTCCATTTGAAAAAACTTGAATCAGACCCATACCAAGATGCGGTATACCAAATATCAAAAGACTCTGCCCACTGGTTCTGGAGAAGATTTTTCCTTAAATTGCACAAAGGAAAAATTCATGCTCCTATAGGGAGCCCCAATATTGATCAATGGATTTGATTTGAACAAACTTGAATCAGACCCATACCAAGATGCTGCATACCAAATATCAAAAGATTCTGCCCATTGGTTCTAGAGAAGAAGATTTTTAAAGAATTTTTCTTAAATTGCAGTATGTAAAAATTCACGCCCCCATAGTGAGCTCCAATATTGGTTGAGGGACTCGATTTGAACAAACTTGAATCAGACCCATACCAAGATGCTGCATACCAAGTATCAAAAGATTCTGCCCACTGGTTCTGGAAAAGAAGATTTTTTAATAATTCATACGGTGCTATCAGAGTTATGCCCCATACAGAGCCCCCAAGGGACATGGCCATTTCATTAGAACAAACATGAATTGCCATATAGTAATGAACATCCACATGAAGTTTCGTGAAAATCGGACCAGTGGTTTCAGAGGAGAAGTCGTTTGAAAAATGTTTACGACAGGCGACGGACGGCAAGTGGTAAGTTGAGCTCCCTTTAGTGAGCTTAAAAGGGCATAACTCTGAAAAAATGTCAGATCAAAATGATAATTGCAGGTGCACAAGATCCCATGGTAGTGAACATCCATACCACGTTTCAAAGGAATTGACCCACAAACATCCGAGAAAATCTCCAGACAAAATTCTAGGCCGGCTTTTTCAAGTCAAAACGGAGCATAATTCTAGCAAAAATAATCAAACCACAACTATAATCGCAGATGCACAGGTTTCCATAGTGTTGAACACTCATACCAAGTTTTGAGCAGATTGGTCCATAAACATCTGAGAAAATCTCTGGACAAAATTTTGTCTATGGATGGATGGACAGATGGACAGAGACAAGGGGGTTCCAGTATACAAGCCCACCCCCCCCTCCCCCCCACAACACATTGGGGTATAATAAAAAAATATTCAAATATTATTCAAATACTTGTAACAAATATTGAAATCCTAATATCTGCTACAGTTGAACCTTGTTAATTGCCAATGAAAATTATTAAATTAACAGAATTCATTTGACAGATATTTGGTCACTTTCCTGTATTCTGGAGATAAACTGACCATTTATTCTATTTTTTCTTGGTAGACATAGCTTATGGAGCTTTTTCAAACAAGATATAATAGACTAAATGCCTAAATTGGATGTCCTGAGGCCATATAGATTTTTAACTGAGGAGAATTAGGTGACAGTCAGACTAATTTCTCGACATATTACAAGATTTTTTATTCAATTAACAGGAATATACTCTATAACCTGTATGCAATAAACAGGTCAAATTTGAACTGAAGGTATGGTAAATGGTTTGTGTTTGGAAGTTATATTCAATTAACAGGGATATTCAATTAAGAGATATACAATTAAGTGGGCTCCACTGATTTCATTTCAGCATTGATAATGACTTTGTATAAGGCAGAAATAAGAGACTTGGAACTTGCATCTGGAGCTAAGCAGAACAAATTAAAAATGTATTTATACAAAAAACCAAGACATACCAAACCATTTTTAATAACTTGACTTTCTTCACCAAAAGCAAGTTCTGCAGCTGCCTTGCAAAAATCGGCTATGCCAGTAATTGTGGCATACTCTTTGTCCAGATTTGCATCCATCATCTGTTGTTCAGCCTGAAAGTAAACAAAAAATCAACAAACCCATACAACTAACTGCTTAAGCATTAACATAATTTACATACATTTATTTATTGGTGTTTAAAGTCACTTTCAGCATACATGGCTATATCATGACCACTTCACCACAATACAGGGTATGAAGTTAAATTTAACTAATCGTTTATGAGGAATGTATGCTGCTCACTTTAGGGAACTTTCATAAGTTGCTTATTTATTTGTATTTAAGGTCACATATTTCTGCACAATTGCTAATTATGACTACAACATGGATATAAAGTAAAGTCCAGCAGCCATTTATATCGCTGTTTCCCAGTTTAAAAGACTTCCACCCCAGGCATTGGGTCCTTTTTATAATGTAAAACTGAGCTTTTTTACTTAAACAAGCACTGCTTCACTTCACTTCTTGGGGTTCACATGGGAAAACAACAGGTGGTTGATGCAACTAATTTTGATGCAATATTGCGGGCCTGGCATAATGAGCACCACTTCCACCAAGAGACAGCATGAAAAGGCAAAGCATGACAAAAACAAGAGGGATGTTACATCCCAACGCTCACCTACATTCGCGCTTGATAATGTCATTCCAATGTAACATGCCTAATATTTAGTTAATATAAATCATTAACTAGTCATCAAATGATTAATGTGGTTTATGTGATGGCTTTGGAAAGTCTATATTTTTGCATTTATTATATATCAATTCAACATAGAATCATTGGATATAAAAGCATTTTTTTCTTTTAGAAATGTTTATGATTAAGAATATGAATCGTGAGGCCAGATATTAAATCATAAATAAGAATTAGGAAAGGCTTTCATAAATCACTGAAATTGTAATTGAAGTACATTCATTGGTTAAAGAGGAGTTGCGGAAAAACATTCGTTCAAGAAAGTGACTATAAGTCCCAACAAAAATACATCACATCAACAACTAAAATAAGCCTTAATGTTACTAGTAACAAGTATGAGAAAGTATTAAATAAAAAAAAAAAAGTTAAAAAAATTTTTTTTTAAAGAAAATGAATATATAAGTCCCAAAAATTCCCTTCAAATTTCTCAAATATGCATGTAATAAGGGCGCAACGTTACCGCAATGTAGTTCAGTAACCCATGCGTACAATATCAATTGCCTGGAAAGACACATAGAAACAGAACTCACCTTAACACCTCACCTTAACACAAACTTTTAGAACTTAAAATTGAGTAAGTCAGAGAAAAACGTGAACATTGTGACTGAAAAAAAAGAAAAGAAATCAGTTAAATTTCTGCATACAGTAGGGTTAATACCTACAGTTGTTACTGAAATATGAAAATCAACAGTAATGAGAAGTTAAAGCAGCACAATCTGCACAAAAGCTGACTTTAACGCAAATTCTTACAACACCTAAACGCAAATTCTTACAACAATTTTTGGCAGAAAATTTTAGGTGAAATTTGGAAAAAAGTCGTAGTATCAGGGTTAAATACTGTTCCGATAGTCCCCTACAACCTACATATGCAATATTAAAGGCCTGAGCCCACTGATCTTTGAGAACTCACCTTAACACCTCACCTTAACACAAACTTTTAGAACTTAAAATTTACTAAGTCCGAGAAAAACATGAAAATTTTGACTGAAAAAAAAGAAAATTTCCGTTAAACTTCTGCATACAGTCGGGTTAATACTTACAGTTGTTATTGAAATATGAAAATCAACAGTAATGAGAAGTTAAAGCACCACAATCTGCACAAAAGCTGACTTTAACGCAAATTCTTACAACACCTAAATGCAAATTCTTACAACTTTTGGCAGAAAATTTTACGTGAAATTTGGAAAAAAGTCATAGTATCAGGGTTAAATACTGATCTGACAGTCCCCTACAATCTACATATGCAATATCAAAGGCCTGAGCCCACTGATCTTTGAGAACTCACCTTAACACCTCACCTAAACACAAACTTTTAGAACTTAAAATTTACTAAGTTCGAGAAAAACATGAAAATTTTGACTGAAAAAAAAGAAAATTTCCGTTAAATTTCTGCATACAGACGGGTTAATACCTACAGTTGTTATTGACATATGAAAATCAACAGTAATGAGAAGTTAAAGCACCACGATCTGCACAAAAGCTGACTTTAACGCAAATTCTTACAACACCTAAATGCTAATTCTTACAACAAGTTTTGGCAGAATTTCTGCCTCAAATTCCTCAAATATGCATGTAATGAGGGTTAAATATTACTGTAATGGAGTTCAGTAACCCAAGTGTAGAATATTAATCGCTTGGAAAGACACATAAAAACACAACTCACCTAAACACAAAGTTTACAAAATTTTACAACTTAAAATTTACTAAGTCAGAGAAAAACATGAAAATTTTGAGTGAAAAAAAAGAAAATTTTCATTAAATTTCTGCATACAGTAGGGTTAATACCTACAGTTGTTATTGAAATATGAAAATCAAAGTAATGAGAAGTTAAAGCAGCACAATCTGCTCAAAAGCTGACTTTAACACAAATTCTTACAACACCTAAACGCAAATTCTTACAACAACTTTTGGCAGAAAATTTTAGGTGAAATTTGGAAAAAAGTCGTAGTATCAGGGTTAAATACTGTTCTGATAGTCCCATACAACCTACATATGCAATATCAAAGGCCTGAGCCCACTGATGTTTGAGAAATTAACCTTAACATTAAATCTTACAATATTGGACACGCCGGACGCCGACGCTGACGCCCGAGGTTATGACAATAGCTCACCACATCTTACAGATGTATGTGAGCTAACAATATGCAAGTCATTTTGAAAATCACAGGAGAGTAAATAAAATGCTCCTGGGAAAATGTTCAGGAGGGCTACTGCCATATTAGCATACAAGTCACTTCACTATACTCTTGGGATCCAAATAAAAGAAAGGGGGCAGAATATTAGTAGGGGGTGGACAATTTCATGAAATTAAATAAAAGTAGGGGGCAGAATAATAGTAGGGGGTGGAAAATTTTATGAAATTGAATAAAAGCAAAATTAAAGTATGAGTGGAGATATGTCATATGAAAACTTTCTGGTCTATTATTATTAACATTTGGCAAAAATCGATATTAATGGTTATGTATAATTGATAGCAGTGCCTTCATTAACCAAATATTCCAGAGTAATGATGGACATTTTTTTTCGATATACTGACAATAATTGGTACATTTTACAATAACATCACTGATACCAGAAAATTAAACCATAATCGGTATACTGAAAAGTTGGTATGCAAATTTCAATTTGCTTAGCATGGTTTACAAGAAGTGATTTTACTTCACTGGTGTAGATTATTGTTGGTTTAAATTTGGGACTTTTTTTTCCTTTTTACCATCCTGTCTGCACCCGAAGACCATGAAACATTTCTTTATTACATTCCTTCCCCAACTGTTCAAGTGGTTTGTTTCAACAGTGACCATTATTACGCAAATGATTGAATATTGTTTACCTCCAATTTGAAACAAGTTGAGGTGCAAGACACATTGACTATTCCAGTGAGCATGCAGAGTTAGTCACATTGTGCATTCTGACCAATGGCATGTGTAGTATTCAAAACCTGGGAATTTTCCTTGGGAAATGCCAGGGGACTCCCTGTAATTTTACACTTGTACTTGAAAGAAATTGGCTATTTGCACATGGTGACGTCATGATAGTATCTTGCCTTCAAAACAGTGTGCTCAAAAGTATTTGATTCAAGACCTACACAATGTACTTTATTGTTTTCAAATAAACAAAAGCAAATCATTTGTGCTTTCTTAGCAAAGACAAATACAGTGATACTTAACCAGTCCATTACCACATTCATATATAAGGCAACTTATTTTAAGTGTTCAGGTGTGCTAATTTCAACACTTGTGATAAAGAGGGGACATGTAAATGCACACCTCAGAATTTGAGGACTGCTGAATATTATATAATGACTATATTATGAAGACTCCACAAAGTCTGTTTCATTCTGGAATCTCAGAATTACACCTGAAATGCTAATTAACTGACTTTTTTAACTGCATGATTTTCACCTATGCTGCAGGGTTTTATCATTTAGTCGCCTGAACTTTTCATGTCACAGGTTTATGATCGTCAAAAAATTTAATACATGCCCAGGTACGTTTATTTGGATCCCGAGAGTTATGAGAAACCCTTTACCTTACGACTTTTTTTTAATACCATCAACCAGGAGCTGTTAACTGTGAAAGATCTTTATCTGACTTTGCATTTCAGGAACAGGTAGTTTAACCCTTTAACTAACATGAAAAGAAGACGACACCCGGAAAAAAAATTCTTGAATAACTAATTTTTTACATTTTTTGTCTCAAAAACATATGTTATGACCCCTCATTGGAACAAGCTCGCTGAGCTTGTTCCAATGGGGGGGGGGGGGGGAGGGGGGCAGGGGTCATAACCTATGTTTTTGAAACAAAAAATGAAAAAATAATGAAAATTAATTGGCGACTTTTGAGAATAGCACTGGCCAGTTTTGGCCATTATGTTGGGTAAAGGGTTAAACCTAAAATGATGGTCAAAACTGGCCAATGAGCCATTCAATTTTCATGGGTTTTTTCAGTTTTTTTGTCTCAAAAACAAAGCTTAGGACCCCTCATTGAACTTGTTAAACTCATTCCAGTGAGAGGGCATAAGCTGTTTTTGACACATAAAATGAAAAAAAATGAGTTATTCCAGATACCCTTAACATCCAATCATGAGGAGATCCTACTGAAAATAGACATATTACCTTGGCAGTGGTTTCTAGTCAAGTCTTGGCTGCCAAAATGGTCAGCCAAGACTTGACTAGAAGTCTCTGCTTAGCTACTGAAAATGCATAGGAAGTAGTCTAGCAGGTATTCAAGAAATTTGGTAATTTGTCCAGGTCGTTAAGGGCTAGAAGAGACTCAGTATGTTCTAATCAGATTTACTATGCAAGAATGAATTTTAGAATTTGTAAGTTTATCAATGTACTCTAGGTGGGCATTTGCCACTTTACTTATTTTCAAATCAGATGCACCACATAGGCAAGGGCAATCGCTCATCTCAAAACGACAGGCCAGAAACAGATAACAAGAGGCTCAAGTAAGCTTAAGTCACTCACCTGTGATAAGGATTTCTAAAGAGAAGTATGAAGTATTAATTTAACCCTTTACCCATAATAATGGCCCAAACTGGCCAGTGCTATTCACAATATTCGCCATTCAATTTTCAATATTTTTTTTCAATTTTTTGTCTCAAAAACATAGCTTATGACCCACCATTATAACAAGCTCGTTGTGCTTGTTCTAATGAGGGGTCATAAGTTTATGTTTTTGCCACAAACAATGAAAAAAATTAGTTATTTCAGAATTTTGTCTGCAAGTGTCGTCTGCCTTTCATGTTAGGCAAAGGGTTAAAATCACTATCTATTCAACAAATGAAGCATGTGCCTTCATCTTGAAACAATTTGGTAGAACTGTTTCCAAGAGAAGTTCATTAGTGTTGGCTCTATGGAAAAATAGATTAGTTAATTATTCAGAATTATTGGGAGGAACTGAACTTTGTTAGGCAAAGGGTTAGAAATACAATCTGGGTAGGTTTTTAGTTAAATTTCTTGGTTGACTTGTCATCTAATCTGCTGGATGATTTTTTTCTTCTTCTTTTGCATAAAATCACGCAAACCCCTTCAAAACACATTTTGAAATAAAGAGAAAAAAAGTCACCCAATGGACCCCCCTACAATATCCCCTCCCCCCCCCCCCCCCACACACCCAGAACAGGATGATAGTTCATTTTTTTGCATAAATTCACTCAAAATCTTCCAGATCTTCTTTTCAGGCCATAAAAAAAAATTGACCCAAAGGACCCCCCCCCCCCCCCCCCCCCCCCCAGGGCTTTTAGTGACCTGGTGGTTCCAGTTTGAGCAAACGATCTTATTACTCACATTTACATCTATCTAAAGTTTACTACAATCAGATCTGTCACATGTGGGCACAATTCATTTAAAAAAACAGTAAATTTTCCATTGGGTTCTGTGTAAAATTTCAAACCCCTCTTGTGCCCACCAACTTCAGTCAAGTATAACACTTTGAACAAAGTTTAGTCTTGGAGTCCTAGTAATGCTATACACCAAACATCAAAAGATACTGCCTTTTTGGGTCCGAAAAAGAAAATCTTTGAAGAATATTCCCTGTACTGTACTCTACTAAATTAAAATTCAGAATCACACAGAAATCCTAAATATGAGCCCCTTGATTTGATTTGAACAAACTTGAATTTCCCCACACTAAGGATGTCCAGACTATGTAGCAACAGAATCAGACTCATGTATGTGAAGAAGATTTTCCCAAAAATAGTCCTTATATTACCCTAAGTGAATATTTGAGATCCCCAAAAATATTCCTCATATTGCACTCAACATTTGGGCTCCCACAGTGAGCCCAAATATGACTTCAAGGAATTTGCTTTGAACAAATTTCAAGCTGACCCTCATCATCCCCCCTCCCCCCCCCCCCCCCCCAAAAAAAAAAAAAGAGAAAAGATGCAGTATACCAAATATCAAGAGATTTAGACTGTGGATCTGCGTAGGAATCTTTTAAAATAAATTTCCTCATATTGCGCAAAGTTAAAATTTGGGTTCCCATAGGGAGCCCAAATATGAACCCAGGAACTTGTTTCGAACAAATCTGAATCTGCTCCCTCTGAGGATATTGTATACCAAGCATCAAAAGATTGTGATTGGTAGTTCTGGAGAAAAAGATTTAATTTTTTAAAAACATTTTAAAAACATTATTAAAAACAAAAATATGCCCCTTGTGGTGCCCCCTGTAGGAGTGGCAACTTTATCTGAACAAACTTACTGACATAATGATAAGGAACATTGACATAATTTGGATCAATTCAGCCCAGTAGCTGATGAGAAGATGATAATGTGAAGTTCGTGCTGGATGGATGACAGATGACAGATGGAAAGTGATCACTAAAGCTTCGCTCAAGTGAGCTGAAAAATAATGCTAGCAAATGGTTTTCAACTTGTCCAAGACGATGTTAATATAAAGCAGCATTCCAAAGTTTATTGAAATCTGATGATCACTTTCAAGTTAGTGCATAAACATGAAAAATTAAAAGTAAAATGGAATACACAAAAAAGGCAAAAACTCACTCAATTGTTGATAAATCAGTAATGGAGAATTTCAATCTAATCCATGGCAATGTTAACATAAAGTAGCATATAAGTAATCAAAACAAGAAGCCACAAAGGGTCTTAATCACTCACCTGAAAAAACTGTTTAGAATTTAAGGTAACATCCAGCATCTTTATGTTAATACGGTTTATCTAATTTAGCTAGGGAGTGGGGATGGGGGCAAATGGTCTGTTGGGCAAACTGCTTTTTATCGTGTGTGTGAAATGACACAAACCCCTTCAAAACATACTTTGAAGCAAAGAGAAAATTAAAGTGTCACTAACACTGAAGCTCAACTTGTGTAAGACATGTACATGTATAGTATGCGACACAGCAATGACACATATCTAGGTAATGACCTGATAACAAAGGTACATATAAAGTATTGTAACGGTCTGTACATAAATGCTGACCGTAGCCTGTAACAAATGAACAGGTAAAGTATTGTAAAGGTGGGTGACAGATGCTAAACTAGAAAAGAAACCTCAGCAGGGTTAATGTTACAATGGGGATCCTTGTATGGTGCACAATAAGCCAAATATTAGCAATTGTTTTGGCCTCTTTGATTCAAACCCTTCTAAGATTGATTCATATTAATTAATAAATATTTGTCCAGTCCTTCTTTAAATATAGGTATTTGATTTTTTATCTTTAGCTCATAGGGTTCCCACAGGTGAGGAGGTTTTATTTTTCTCAATGGAAATAGAAAATCGGGTTGTGCTAATAATGTTTACCCTCCCCAAACAACACCAAATATTAACACAGGAACTTGGCTTCAACACATTTGAATATACACGTCATACAAAAATTTATTCAAATCAGAACTTTCATATACATGTAGAAGTTCCGTACAAAAAACTGATTGCACCTAATTTGGGTACAAAATGGCCACTGGTAGCCATCTTGAATTTTGGACCGCACCCAAAAACATCTGTTCTCGTCCCACGGTGATAACAAAGGTACCCAAGAAGTTTCATAAAGATCGGTTCATAAATATGGCCTCTAGCCCAAGCCGTATTGAATTGCTGATGGACAGGCAGAGGGACAGACAGACGGATGACAGGCCATGGCACAACATCAAATTTGACTTCCGTCAAAGTTGAGCTAAAAATCATCTCATATTCATCTGTTGATAATTCCCTCTTTGACATCATTTCCAGAAAGCTTATCAAGGAATAATGTCAAAAGAGTTGGAATTATCAACAAAGGAAAATGAATTAGAAAGTTTCACTGCGTTATTAAACAACTTATTTCAGCTGGTACTGAGCCTGTGGTTCAGTGGTGATTCAATTTCATAAAAAATTGTGCACTTGGAGACCCAAGTTCAAGCTGTGGTCCATTAGCTGAAACATTAGGATTTTTTATACTTTATCTCACAGTTTCAAATATACTACTTTCGAAAAAGCTAGGAAATTGAATGCTTTAGCGATTTAATAATGTCCTCATTTTCAGGTAATATGTTAACTCAAGCAGGGAAAACAGGAGCACTAAAGGGGTGAGGTTGGGCCCAGGGTGGCTTTTCCAGGCTTGAGGACACTTTGATAAAATCCCCAAAATGGTTAGTATTTTCGAATATATTGTAACTTAGCGTTAACTGTTTAGTCTATTTCTTGACCATTTCAAAATGCAATAGCTAAATTAATAGTGTTGTTCACAAAAGATGCTGTTCAAATCTTTCTTTTTTCTTCTTCCAAATAATAGCTCATGCCCCCCTCAGTGGAACAAGTGAAATGTGCTCATTCCAATGAGGGGGGCATAAGCAATGTATTTTTTTAAACTGCAGGGCATCGTAGCACCCACCAGCTGTATGATGATGGGCTGGCTCTCCACACCCTCCTACCACAAGGTGGAGGGGGGGGGGGGATGGTGGGTGGTGGCTCAAGTCTCAAAAGACATCAGTCAGCATCTCTTGTTCTTCATCCTAATTATGGCTGAGGTAACAAGTTAAGTTGAAAAAGGTTCATTCAATTAATTCACTGGCATGGGATTGTCACATGATATCTTGGGTAAGTTCAGACAATGCAGTCAATTTAGTATTTTCCAGTACTTAACAGCATCTTTTTGGAAACGTTATACAGTTCTTCGTCAGCCTGAAGAAATGGTGTATGATTCCCAATCTTATCTAATGTGTGGAAAGTGTCAGTTTATTGACATATATTTATTTTACAGTTACTTTTTCAACAACGTTCCCACTGAAAGTTGTCAAAACAGTGCCCACGGCCACAGTCATGACACAGCGTGCATTCAAACATCATTTAAGTCGAGAGTAACTCATTTCGAAATAATGACAGTTCTCATACAATATTGCTATTGCCTTAAACAAATGGTTACACTGGTTAAATGTTTTTTGAATTCGCACTAATGAATGTAATGGGATCCAAAGCGCTTCACTCACTCTCTTCTCCCATTGTCTACAACATGCTTTCTTAAAATGTTTACACCTTGTGAACCTTCAACTTTACGTAGATTTAAAAATCCAAGATGGCAGTTTCGAAATAAGCTGATTTTTATGCATATTTCCCAGACCATTAATACCTGATTCTGACACTATCCTTGGGAAGCTTTTAAAAAGATAATCCCATGGATCAGTGTGGGGGTGTAAAAAAATACAATTTATGCAATAAAAACATACAAATACCACAGCTATTACATATGTAGATTTTGACTTAAATTAGCCAAGCAGTTTAAAATGACAATAAGCTGCTAATTTGAAAAAAATACTGACTCTGAGATTTTGCTAGTATATGAAAGAGCATGTTAAAAACCACTCTGTGCACAGAGTTGGGTGTTAGAAGCAACAAGAAATTATTCAAACGGCAGAGTGCTTAATTATTTTTGGTCAGCAAAACTTGTTCTCATGTCTTTACCTTGTTACAATTTGAGGGAGAGTGTCTTAGGGCACTAGCCCATAAATTGCAATAAGGCAAATCCTTACAGATTAAATAATTTCACTACAAAAGATAATATGAAGAGCATCCACAGGATATGAAGCCTTTAAATTGTGGTACCCACACATCTGAGTAAAGCCCAAATTTGGGCTTCCAGCTCTCAACCAGTTGAATCTGTGATTAAAAAACTTTCATGCAGATGAATTTGCAGAAAATACAACATTGCTGATATATACATGTAAATGAAATTACCCTAAGTGATCATATGAAAACAGAAAACATTGTGTTATAATTATGATACACATGGGAATAAATGAAGACCGCAGCTGCACCCTGAATATTTGATCACCACAAACAACAACTGTGCATTACTTTAGCACTAACTGGGCATTATCAGATCAAAAACTTCATATTACATCAAATGAAGTGCAGTTATGCTTGGAATTAAACCCACAGAGCGGGTATTCATAACAGAAAACCAAGAGAGTTTCCTAGGAGCATATATTGTAAATAGAAATAAGTGCATACAAACTACTCATCTGTTTTTCTGTGAGACCTAATTTTGATGAATATGGAAAATTGCACTTTGCTGGTAATTTCCATGAGTGATCAGTTAACGATCAGGATGAAAAACGATGACATAGGTTTTCGATAAAGCCATTAAATTCTCATCTTCTCAGGCCTGACAATCTAGAAAATCAAGGAGTGCAAAACAGTTGCCCTCCTCAGATTGCTTTGGAGTGCAATTGCACCTGAAATTTTCAATGCAGAAACTTGTATGCTATTTTGGTTATATTCACTTCAAGGTATTAATATTTCGACTGAAAAATAGTACTACATTCAGCTACATAGTGGAAAAATTGGCACACACATCTTCTCATTATTCAAAATGTTGCATTTAATTCTTATGTGACTGTCTTCTACACTCAAAATGTATCGAAATGTGACACAGAATGGGTCATGAATTATTGCAAATCAATGCAACATTGACAAATCGTCCCCTGAGTTCCAATATGAGAACACATTGGAACTCAGGGGACGAAATGATAATAGATTTTAAAGGCAGTCCCAAACTGTCTGGCATTCCAGAAAATCAAGGGGTGCAAAAAATTGCCTTCCTCAGTTTTTTCTAGACGTGCAGTAAGCGTGCTGCTCTCCTGCACTCCTAAAGAATGCCAGGCCAGTCTTCTTTTATTTAATCGATAAGAATGTGTTCGAGTTGGATGCTACACAGGTATAAGTTTTAACTATTATTTCCCATTTTAGAGGACTCTCACTTCAGGCATTATTAGTTCCTGGGTCCTATTTAACCAGTAAAATGGAAGTTGTTTAACACAAATCACTAAAATTAAATTTATTCAAAATGTTACAGTCCTATCTAAATATAACAAGGGTTTCTACCAGGCAATGAGATCCCTTTTACAGCCCCACATGACAGACCTTTTTCCCAACAAATCTGCCACAAATGGACGCAGTAGTATTGGGCTAAAAATGTTCAAAGAAGGGGGCCTACTTAGCAGGTTGACCAATGTCAGTTGAGATTACAATCTTAGCAACAAACAGGCATACACACTCAATTCCTGCACCTTTGATCTTGATTAAGCAGTTGGAAGCACAGGGCATCACTTTGTTTTGTTCAAGACATCAAAAGTTAGAACAAATTTCTGCAGCGTATGAGATTTCAGATGAGCCTAAAAATTTAACTTGGTTCACAGAAAAGAAAAAAGAACAACACAAAGAGTTGTATATGTTCTTCTCCAAAACTCTTGCAATATACAGAGAGCATATGCTGCTCCCCCACCCCTCCAAAAAAGAAAAAAAAAATACATGTGACAGTAACTACACGAATTTATACTAATACAAAACAAGTTTTTATGTCATACCAAGCTTGAAATATGAGTGTGACATACTGTTGGAATTTTAGAATCCGCATGATTCACTGACAATGAAAATTCCAAAATGAGGTTCAGAAATACATTGAGGGCATCAAAATAAGATTTCTAGGAATTTTAAAAAAATGCACTCAATGACCCCTGTGTGATCACAGTGACCTTGATCCATATTTTGAATCTCTGAGTTTTGACTTACCGGTATATGGTGTTGTTCCCAAGGTAATATGCCATTCCATGCCTGAAAAATGAGCATAACTCACTTTCAAAATTTTGGGATCCACCCACTATATTGATAAGGAAAATTGAAAAATGAGATTCAGGAGAGTATTTTTTTTCCCCCGTTTTTATTTAGATGGAGGGGGGGGGGGGGGGGGGGGTTGGCATCTCAATAGGTGACTTCTATAATTTTTTAGAAATGCACTCAATGACTTTTGAGAGTGACCTTGACCGTGATTTTGAATTCACAATTATTTTCAACTCATTTGGTTTTGGACCCAAGTTGACATATACCATGCCTAAAATAGAGTGACCCACTTTTCAGTATTCCTAACTTCAGCCATTGAGCCTCACTTTTGAAGCCACCACTGCTTGCGTCTCACTGGAGCTGTGTCATTTCTTAGGGGTAACTAATTTGGGAAGAAACAAAGATTTAACAATGAAAAATGTGAAAGGCCACATCTAAAACCTCCAAATGACATAAATGTCTGCCATTTTCAACAAACAAATGAGCATACAGTCTAACTTGGTTAAACTCTTCCAGCATACTCACTCAATATGGGTGATATAAATTTTAGTAAACTTCTGCTGCCTTACAATAATAATTATTCCTTTGGACAAAAAACAACAATGCAAAATGCTGATAGGGACAGTTTTCTAAGTTTAAAAAGTGTCACATGCATGGGGCATAACTCAGGTAAGTACCAGTATGCATGTACAAAACCCACAATACATGGATATCCTTTCCTTCGTAATGCTCTATTACCATACCAATGGACATCAAAACCTGTCAACCTATACTTGAGATATAATGCAAAATATTCACAGGGACAGTTTTGTAAGTATAACAAGGATCATAAATCTGGTATGCATACACACACAAAACCGGCAATATGTGGATATCACCTCTCACGTACTGGTCTCTCACCATATCAAAGGATATCAAAATCTGACAACTGATGCTCGAGTTATAATGTAAAATGTTCAGAAGGACAGCGAAACCGGCAATATGTGGATATCCTCCCTCACATACTAGTCCCTCACCATACCAAAGGATATCAAAATCTGACAACCGATGCTCGAGTTATAATGCAAAATGTTCAAAGTGACAGTTTTCTAAATCTAACAAGGGCCAATACTCTGTTAAGTATGTGTGGATGAAATCCCCAATATGTGGATATCCTTTTCCCCATACTGGTCTCGCACCATACCAGGGGAATCAAAATCCAACAACTGATGCTTGCTTTATAATGCAAAACCTTCATACAGATAGTTTTCCAGGCCTCGAAATAACAAGATTTTGATAAATCTTCCAGCAGGTTGCCTCATTTGACAATGGTTAACCTGTTGATCGGTTACCTAGATTTTTTTCATAAACCTATTGGTTAACCATTGCATTAAAAGTATTAATAATGACAAAGCTTCTGACATACACTACTACAGTTCCTCCCAAATTAGTTTGGCGTTTAGACACAAGGGACCCAAGGCAGGCGCAGTACATACACTCCACTCCCCCCCCCCCCCCCCCCCCCCATACACATGCACATTCACGTATGCATGCATTAACATTTGTTCTTTGCTTTATATGATTTTTGTGTCTAATAAAAATTAAAGAATTTTAATTGCTTATTTTGCTGTGTGGCTTATTATTTCAGAAACCCAAACACATCTGTCTCGAACTGGGAGTGGGAATTGGGCAATTGTGTGGGGATGGGGTCAAGTACCATCTATGGACATCTGTATTATGAATACATAGAACTTTAGGGCATGGGAGTTGCACTGGCAGCCTTTGATTAACATTGGAAAAGAAACAATTGTAAATCGTACCTACCTTCCCCTACATTTCACCCAGAGAATGTAATCCACAGTTCCAAACTAAAACTTTTTTTGTGCCACAATGTTCGAAATCATTTGGAAAAACCCATGTTCACAATCATGCTGGCTGTTTATTCAAATGGAATAAGCACGTGAATAAGAAATCTGCATTGGTGAATAAACGACGTTTCTATAATGCGTTCGAAAAATTTTCTCATGGATTGGTAGGGTAAAAAGGGGCGAAATGCAAATAATTAACAACAGCTCATTTGATTTTCAATATGTCTCCTTTTTATTGTATCGAAGACTTATTTTCTTCTCCGTGCAGTGCGAGAGTTAATACCTCACGTGCAGAAAATGTATTAACAAATTAGTTAGCTCCCTTTAGTTGTAACAGACAATTATCTTTCTCAGAATGGAAACAAATTAATTGTTTCAAGAGCCAGAGGGCGCCGCAAGTTGGTACTGCAGATCTTCTGTACCGCTAATACTATAGATTTATACCCCCACAAGTACAGTAATGATTGAAACACGCTGTATGATAACCCCATGATCATTTTGTTCTCGTTTTGTTCACTGCAGTGCTTCTTTTAAATCAGTGGGAGGAAAAATGTTGAAAACTTTTCTCATCCCATACAACCAACTTCGTCGGCCATCAGCACGATTTTTGGTTAACAGATCGAGCGTTCGCCTGAAAACAAATCTGCGTAACCGATAGGTGAATGGTACGAGTGTTCCCCTCTTATTTCGAGGCCTGGTTTTCTAAGTATAACAAGGGTAATGACTTGGGTAAGTATGTGTGGGTGAAACCAGCAATACTTGGATATCCTTTCCACCATTCTAGTCTATCACCAAACAAAAGGACATCAAAATTCGACAACTGATGTTTGAGTTATAATTCAAAACAAAGTACAAATGAAAACCTTGATTTGATGCCCACTGCAATGTTTTCCTTAGGTTGAGGACATAATTTTTTTAACTCACTTTTTTGTTAGTCAACATACAAGGAGCAAGCAGTTCACTCCATTGAAGAACTAGCATTTACCTATCTTTGGACCTGGAAATAAAGCTTCAGGGGGCAAATTTCAAATTTCTTCTCTGCCCAGGCAAACCAAGCTCATGTCAGCAAGCATGTTTTTTCCTGTATGGACTGGCTCAAAAAACATTTTCCCGTCAGTGGAAATACTGATATAACAAACTTCATTTGATCAAAACTGAATTGTGACAATCAAAATTTGACCAGTCAAAACACTTCTTGTTAGAAAACAGAAATACAAAAGGTAAAAGATTAAGAATGACTATTTTGGGATAACAAGAAAAGCTCCTTCTGATTTTCAGTCAGGTGAGCTAACAAAGGTTCACCTTCAAACTGTCAACACAGAATTAACTCAGACAAATAACAAGAGGCCCCAAGAGGCCTGAGGGCACTCACCTGACATGGTAGCCTAAATATCAACCCAGAGAATTGATTTCAACAAGTTGCATCTGCTCCTCCTAAGAAAAGCATATACCAAATATCCAAAGATTCTGACCAGTGGATCTAAAAAAAAAAAGGATTTTTAAAGAATATTCCTCATATTGAACTAAGTTATAATTGGGGCTCCCGCAGGGAGCCCATATATGAACCCAGAGACTTGGCTTTAAAAATCTTGAATCTCACCCCACTAAGGATGCTGCACACCAGATATCAAAACATTCCGATTGCTGGATCTGAAGAAGATTTTTAAAGAAAATTCCTCATTTTGAACTAAGTTACAATTCAAGCTCCCACAGTGAGCCCAAATATGGACCTAGGGACATGGCTTGAACAAACTTGAATCTCACCCCCCTAAGGATGCTGCATACCAAATATCAAAACATTCCTACTGCTCGATCTGAAGAAGAAGATTTTTAAAGAAAATTGCTCATTTTGAACTAAGTTATCATTCGGGATCCCACAGTGAGCCCAAATATGTACCTAGGGACATGGCTTGAACAAACTTGAATCTCACCCCCTAAGGATGCTGCAAAACATTCCGACTGCTGGATCTGAAGAAAAAGATTTTTAAAGAAAATTCCTCATTTTGAACAAAGTTATAATTCAGGATACCACAGTGAGCCCAAATATGAACCCAGGGACTTGGCTTGAACAAACTTGAATCTCTCCCCCCCCCCCCCCCCCCCCCCCCCCCCCCCCAAGCATGGTGCATACCCAATATCAAAAGGTTTTACCCGCTGGATCTTGAGAAGAAGATTTTCAAAGAAATTTGCCTGAAATGCACTAAGTTCAAATTTGGGCTCCTATATTGAGCCCAAATATAAACCCAGGGGGCCGATTTGAACAAACTTGAATCAGATCCACCCCACAATGTTGCATATGAAATATCAAAAGATTTTGCCTGCTGGATCTGGAGAAGAAGATTTTTTTAAGAAATTAGCCTGAAATGCAAGTTCGAATTCAGGCTTCTATAGTGAGCCCAAATATAAACCCAGGGGGCCAATTTGAACAAACTTGAATCAGATCCACCCCACAATGTTGCATACCAAATATCAAAAGATTCTGCCTGCTGGATCTGGAGAAGAAGATTTTTTAACAAATTTGCCTGAAATGCACTAAGTTCGAATTCAGGCTTCTATAGTGAGCCCAAATATGAACCCAGGGGGCCGATTTGAACAAAGTTGAATCAGATCCACCCTACAATGTTGCATACCAAATATCAAAAGATTCTACCCGCTGGATCTGGAGAAGAAGATTTTTGAAGAAATTTGCCTGAAATGCACTAAGTTCGAATTCGCGCTTCTATAGTGAACCCAAATATGAATCTAGGGAGCTGATTTGAACAAACTTGAATCAGATCCGCCCCACAATATTGCATACCAAATATCAAAAGATTCTGCCTGCTGGATTTGGAGAAGAAGATTTTTTAAGAAATTTGCCTGAAATGCACTAAGTTAAAAATCGGGCTCCTATACTGAGCCCAAATATGAACCCAGGGGGACCGATTTGAACAAACTTGAATCAGATCCACCCTACAATGTTGCATACCAAATATCAAAAGATTATGCCTGCTGGATCTGGAGAAGAAGATTTTTTAATGTTTTTCCCATTGCCTACAGTGTTAAAAAGTGCTGACTCCGCACTTTTTCAAAGTCCTGAAAAAAGTACCTTGTGATCATACCGATAGGGATTTTTTTTAACCATTCTATTCTACTGGATAAAAGTAAGCTTTATACAAAATAAGAATTCTCTGTGCCGTGTAGTTTTGGAGATATGGTAGTTTTAAGGTTTTTCCTATTTTTAGCTCCCGAGGTTCCCAAGGAGCAATGAGAAAAAAAGATTTTGCATCAATCAACTACTTATGACCCATTATCATCTCATATCAAATTTGGTTCAAATCAGCCTCACGGTTCGGAAAATAGAAATTTTAGGTGTGGCCAAAATCTTTGCCCCTCCCATAACGAAGGCAAATAATGCCCGAAAAACTTCTCTTGAACAAAATTGATTCTAAGCCTCAAATGGACTCTGTATACCACATATCAAATCTCTGCTACTGGTGGTTCATTAGAAAAAGATTTTCAAAAAATTTGGCCTTTTTTTCCCCACCCCTCTGCTCAATATGAGCCGAAACCTAATTTGCATAAAAATCAAAATGCCCCTATATAACCACTACTTAAATGAAATTTAATTAAAATGTGGCCAGTGGTTTAGGAGACAGGCTCACACACCACCTTCACGCAGGACGACAGACGGACGGACGGACGACAGACGAAGAGTGATCAGAAAAGCTCACCCTGACTTTCTGTCAGGTGAGCTAATAAAACAGATGCAACATTGATAACATCAGCATCCTGGATCCACCCAGAAAGGGGAAATATGAACCATGGAAGAGTAGATAATGGATGAATGGTATGATCTGATTAAGACAAAGACATAAATATTGGCCAGGTGAGTTGGCCTTATGCATGGTTAGAATAGCAAACAGGTTTAATCGAACATAAATATACATCCAAAAAGGAACTACTGTCTTTGATGATCACTGGTCTGCCAGAAATGAATAATGCAGCCAGGCCTGATTGGCACTCTAGAAAATGCAAGTGTGCGAAAAATTGACCACCCCCTCAAATTGCCTAGGTGTGCAATTTATAGATGGGCAGTACACCAAAAATTTGGTACGGTATCGGTATTGAGTAGAGAGTGATATACTGTACTGAAGCAATTAGTTTTTTGGTATGTTGGGTTTCTTTGTGGCACTTTCAAAAAGTAGCAGACTCGCCAGCCAAACAATGCAAATTATGCAGATTGCAGATATTGGGGAGGGGTTACTGTCCTCAGAATTAGCGTGGACATTCGGCAAAGTTGACACAGTCAAATACAGTCTCCAAGAAGCATTCTTTCTGTCACTAACAGTAGCTCTTGCAATTTTTTGACTTGTTCCACATATACTTCTTTTCAACAAAAAGAGGTATATGTGGAACAAGTCAATATCGAGTACATTTTCTATGCTGATGACTTACAATTATATGTTGAATTTAACCCTACCGATTCTGAAGATACAGCCATACAATTTATGCGTCTTGAAAACTGTATTGAGGATGTGAGAAATTTCATGCTCCAAAACAAACTTAAATTGAATGACGAAAAAACTGAACTGATAGTATTCTCTTCAAGATACAAACCTGCACCAGACACTCTGCCACGGCTCAAAGTTGGCGATACAGCGATCAATCCGTCAATTCAGGTTCGAAATCTAGGTGTCTATTTTGACAAGCACCTATCTATGGCTGCTCACATTACTAAAATATGTCAGTCTGCCAACTGGTACCTCCGAAAACTTGGTCACTCTCGAAAAATTTTGACGAAGAGGGCAGCAGAGTGTCTGGTACATGCATTTATCACATCACGCCTAGATTATTGAAACTCCCTGTTGCATGGGCTTCCCAACAAGCAAATACAAAGGTTGCAACAAATACAGAACACAGCTGCCCATATTGTCTCATTGACGAAGCGGCGCCAGCATACAACTCCAGTGTTGAAAGATCTACACTGGCTTCCTATTTCTGCAAGGATTGAGTTCAAGGTCTTACTCTTTGCATACAAGGCCCGCTGCTGTGATCTGGCTCCAGCTTATATTAGCGATCTGGTGGTTCCATATGAGCCTAAACGCTCGTTAAGATCCTCTGCACACAAGTTGCTTGAGGAAACTACCTGCAACTTAGTCTCATATGGTGGTCACTCCTTTACCTACAGTGGACCTAGGCTTTTTAATGGGCTACCCGTTTCAGTGCGATACACATCTCCGAGTGCTTTCAAATCTGTGCTGAAAACCTATCTTTTTGATAAATCATACTCAGGGTAATTCTAAGTAGCATTGTATGAATGTACAGTCCATAGGCATTGCCACATGTCATAAATGTCTTTGTAAAGCGCTATGGAACTATTTATCATTGTGATATGTGTGCTATATAAATATTTATTATTATTATTATATTATTAAAATCGATTATTCAACCACACATAAAATATTTTGGGGATTAAGTAATACTAGTTTGAAAATAATACCTATAAAATGTTTCAATTCCTGATTTATCAACATGATAATCCCCTAAAACAACAGTGATTCTGACAGCAGTTTTAACATTTTGACATCATGAAGCTCATAAACAGAACAAATCAAAATGCATCAATCAGCAAAAGGAAGAGGGGAATTCTATATTAATTGTCTGTAATGAGCAATGCAGCAGTTCTCTAACCCAAGAACAGACATTGAACATACACGCATGCCTCATTTGAAAGGTTCACATTTTTGTTTTGTTGGATGTAGGGTAACAATGGTAATATGGACCCTAGCACAATATGGACAAACCCCGTTACATTCCACTCCTGCAAAACAACAATTCTGGTTTTTAAATCTTTTTTACCATGCTCTGTTGCTTACTCAGTTCAACTCAATCAAGATTACAAACTTTACAAAACAATGGAGAAACAACAAGTAAGATGTTTTCATATAACTTTATAAAACATTTTTTTGGACGATGATTCGGCATAGTTTTCTATTTCCACAGAGTACATAGAATCTGAATCTATGCATTTATTTGTATTTAATAATGAGTTCTCTGATAGAGACCAAACCTCATGCTCTTTTCAGATTTACAGAGTTAGCTCCTTCGTTATAATTTCATCAAGCAGGAAACTATACTGTCCAATGTTCACAAAAAGTTAAGCTCCCCCCCCCCCCCCCACAACACCAGTGGGTATACAGTAAATGGCTAAATTTCCATGAGAGAAAATCTGTTATTTATAGTGGGGGAATATGCCTTATTACTGAAACAAGGGTTTCTAGAACATTTTTTTTACTGAATGAACATTAGGCACCGCCTACGTCATCACAACATCAAAAAACATCATGATGTTCAGTATCTGGTTGGGCCGTCTCGAGCATCTCTAATACATCTTAATCGGCATGGCATGCGGTTGATGGCCTTCTGAATTTCTCTCAATGTGATGTTGTCCCATTCCTCTGTAAGCGCATGATGCAGACCTTCGATGTCATGAGGTGGTGGCTGTCTATTAACCACTCTCCTGCCAAGCATGTCCCACACATGATCTATCGGGTTGCAGTCTGGGCTCTTTGCAGGAAAACCCATCCAGGTAACGTTTTGTTGCATATCTTTGAATTCTCGTTGCTCGCTGAGGCCTGGCATTATCATCCAAATAATGGAAAAGGCAACCGTATTTCGACTCAATACAGGAGCCCAAATCTTACTGAGGCGTACTGCACGTCGATGGTGAACGTCTTCAACTGCTGTAACCCTGCTTGAGCAGAGCTTGAACAGAGTTAGAATGTTGAGGAGCTGACAGTTGCTTGTCGATGCTCGGTGGTTCTCTGCAGGTACTCGGGCTACCTCCACCCGTAAAACTGTCACGATTAGCCATTGTGCATAAGTATGTGACCTTAAACTCCAAAATTTAGTCCCTGTACATTTGTGTGTTCATGTTTCTGTCAACAATGTGAAGATATTTTGCCTCGAGAGCTGACACCGGCCCAAACCAAGATGCTTCCATCACCAAAACAGGCTGAACATTCCCTTCAATTTCTGAGAAGCACAACAGTCTTGTCAAAATCAGACTTAAAGTGGTACAGCATGTATCAGATGTGAACGGCAGTGAAGTGGTCAATAGCCAGTAAATTTTCACCACTTTTGAGGATTTATGCCCGCTCCGATAGGGGAATGGGGAATGTCACAATATCAGATATTTATATGTGTACACCCACAGGTATTGGGGGGGGGGGGGGGTAACTTTTTGGGGACAGTATATTTAGTCTCTTCAGATTTCCATGGTTACACTTTATGGAAGAGTGCCAATATATATTTTAACAAAGCAAAGATGTGTGAACAAATTTTTACAGCAAAAAAGAATTCAGCACTCTACCAGTTGAAACTGAACCACACAATGTATAATGCTATGATTTGTTATCATCTTTCATGATGAGATGTTTCAAGGAAAATAAAATAATCAGATTGCAAACTCACTGAAGTTCATAGCCCCACCTTTTATTCATGGATGCCATCATTTGATTGAACAACTGTCCAAATCCTTACGTGCTTTTCCCTGTAGACCAAACCACAGTTTAGCACTGTGCTTGGAACACAACTCGCTCCATATTATGTAAACATAATTGACCTCATTCTGATTTATAGTTTTATGGCCAATATATTTGCCAGTGTTTAATGTTATAAAAGACTTCAATTAACTTTATTACCCACGATTTATTGTTCAGCAATGATCTCAAACAAAACAGAAGTCAAGTGCCATGCGAAAGAACTGATTTCATCTACAATGGCACTTCTCACTTGCATGCCTGATGCAGCATTCAACTTGAAGCAACTCAAACAACTTCATTGCATGTGCGCATCTTTTAATTTATTTCTACATGTAAATCAATTTTTGGCTTTCAAACCATTACTACATGGTAATCATTGCTCAGTTTGACACATTGTAAATTTTGCATTTGGCAACATTGACTCTTGTTCTGATTTATTTAAACCAGGTCGAGCATCGGCAATAACAATGAACTGTGATTTTATCAGCCATCTGACAATCTTTCATTTTGGGAACTGACTGATTTGTGCTAGCTTTTTTTCGTCCTTCCGAGATTGCATTTGAGTGCCAATATGCAGGCAATGAACTCGTCCACTCCAAATTGCCAGACTTGCTCATATTTGTAAGCATTGTCATCTTCTGTTAATTGATCCTGTAAAGGGATGTAAATACAAAGAATGGAGCCTTTATGGCTAATGGTCTGAAGAACATATGAAAAGGACAATAATATTATGTCAGGCACAAAATGGGGCCTGTTGGGGGATCTGATCGGGAGATAACATATGTCACATGAACAGGGTTGTCTTGTAGTAGGCCTTGTGAGTGATCATGTTGTGACTTCATTACTATGGTGATATTTGTTAGTATGCCTGTCCATATTGTCTGATGGGGGCTACCATCTTGGTTTCTATGTGGCACATGGTTACTATGAAACTGGAGAGCCAACAGCAGTAAAGGAATATGATCGGAGGGTATGTTCGATTGAAAAGAAATATTTCAAATCACTGAAAACAACCTGACAAGTACCTACAATTACTGAGAACAACCCCAAAACTTCCAAGAAGCCTGCTGGTTTGAGCATTATGAAGAGGCCCCCAAAAGGTGTGTCCATTTCAATAGGAGATTTTTTTTTATTTTAAATCTTTCAGAATACTCGATTTTTACTCTTCAACCTATTCTTGGACCTCTTCTATGTCCCGAGTTTTACCTGCCCATGATGCCAAGTCCTGTGACGAATGATGTCGCATGAGATCATCCCTGAGATCATCCCAAAGATCATCCAAAAGAGGATGAAAAGGTGCTAGCTGTACCACCAATAGAGGCTGTATCAGTTGGAAAAATGATTCAAGACTCCAGCTAGGGCGTATGTGCACCATGAAATACACTCAGAAGGCATGGCATCATTGGTATCACTTCCTCCTATTTTACAGATTCGGGAATCGTCCACCTCTCCCCTGAATCAGCCACCATAATACCAACATTTCCACTATCACCCCTCCTTGAAATGTGAATATTATTATATAATCTCATCTTGTTAGGTTCAGATTTATAAGATAGAGTTACATATTTGATTTTAGTAAACGATATGGGTAATATATAAACACACAGTTCCATATTACCCTAGGATATGGGGAATATGGACATGTCTATGAGTCAATATCAGATTTCGCTGAAAAAGATGTCCTTTGCATCTGGGGTGTGACTGGTGTGCAATATAATTTGCAATATCGCCATTTCTGTTGTGTATGCCAATGAGTGCTATCATGTCAACACTTACAGTGGCGCATTCAGTAAATAAGTATTTATTGGAAGATCCATTTTCAGCTAAAATTGAAGTAAAATGTGTGTCCCAAATTTTTTTCTGTGAATTTCATTGATCAGTTGGGTAAAAATATGCCGCTTAATAATGAGATTTATATTAATAAAGACAATTTTATCACTAAACTGCAAGATTTGACACAAAATATTACAAAAGTATTTGATTTTTTGTGAGAATAAAACCGTTTAGTTCTGTAACCATGAGCTCTGTCAAACAAGATATAATAGATTAAATGCTTGTATTGGATGTACTGAGGCCAGATAGGTCTATAAACAAAGGAACACTGGGGAGAGTCAGGGTAATTTCTCAACAGGTTACAAGATTTTTTATTCAATTAACAGGAGTTTACTCTATAACCTATATTCAATTAACAGGACAAATTTGTAATAAGGGTATGGTAAATGGTTTTGTGTTGGGTAACTATATTCAATTAACAGGGTTATTCAGTTAAGAGATATCCAACTAAGTGGGCTCCACTGTATAATTGCAAAATAATGGGCGATCCCTCTAGCTGAATTCTAAGTTCAAGTCTGGGAGAACGTCACACTTGAACACTTCCACAGAAAGGAAAAAGCATGTGTCAGACTGCCTGAAACAACAAACTCTCAAAATCAGTCTTCAAGTTGAGCTACTTCAAGTAGGGAATATTTTTGAAATAACACAAACTTAATAATCTCCATGTGGAAATAGCAAAATTACTAAGACAGTTCTGTGAAGATTTTTTGTGTACTTCTGATTTCTGCATTTTCATGGCACTCTGGGGAGAAATCAATAGAAAATGGCAATAAAGCCAATTTTTCTCTCTCGTAACAGTCACAGCCGCAAAAGCATACATAATTACACCAGTAACACAAATTGTTACAGAATGTAATCTTTGCAGCAGAAGTGTGTAAAAGTTTAATTCCCCTTTTTGTAATAAATGGTCATAAACAATAAAGTTGTTGATTGCTTTGATGCTATGGGAGAGACCTGATCTTGGCAGATGATGAGCTTACAAACTCAGCACAAGCAGAATTAGCAGCAATTGAAGGCAAGTGCATCATTGATGTGCAGTATGTTAGTACACAATGTGGACATACATCCACAGGGGCAATCAGGATTAAGTGCACGGCCCAAAGAAACAACACAGTTACCCCTGGTCAGGATCAAACCATCAACCTTTGGGTTGAGTCCAATGCTCATTACATGTACACTGCCATAAAAGGTTGAGATGTTGACCATTTCCAACCCCAAACCAAATTCGGCAAATACAGTCTGCCATGTAAGAGCCATTTCCCTACTGTATGGTGTTTTGTTTTCTAGGAATAGCTCGTGAATGAATATACTTTGTGTTCTACTGAAAGCCTTGCACACATCATATTTAGTCCAAAAGTTAAAATTTCCATAATCATCAGATCTTATTGAACTGACCATTACTAGTGAAATACTCCTTTTGGAACAAATTTAGACGTAACTGCAATGTCTTGTTGAAAAAAATCAGGTTTTGTGTTCAAATTTTGGGCAAGGACCAAACACTTAATATTTACATAGAACTATTTTACTACGTTGATACGAAGGGTTAATAAACTTGCTTTACAATAATAAGTGATGGACACTCTGTGCGAGCAATACACTTCAAGATGACATACAGTGATAAAAGGATACATTAAGCCCCCATTTTAAAAGACATGGCAAATTACCTTCTGGTTTTATTTCAATTAATGTTCATTTTATTGAAAATTTTATTACAGCACACTTGTTATGCACTTTATTTTGGGCGTTTTTGTCAACTCAAATTTTGGCCAAATCTGATATTGACTACTATACCTTTCAACTTTTCAACAAATGTTGATTCTAATGTATTTGGAGAATTCCTGGAAAAAGATACAAGAAAAACTTAAATACAGATAACAACATAGTAAATTTTCTTCTTACTCACTGTATTCTTAAACAGAAAAAGATAATGAAAATGCTTAAAGGGTCCATGTTACCCAAATTTACCCTACTGAACTGAAAACAATCAATCTGTTTAATAAATAAAACATGCATCAAGCCATTCAGCCAAAGCCCACAAAATACGAAGGAAGCTTTGTGTGTTTGCACAAGCTGAAGAACCATTCTAATCAAATATTAATAATGCTTGAAATTTATTATCCATCATGCACCCTGATCAAGTCGCATGTCATCTTGGAAATTTTCTAGACTTGATTGCATCTGATGCTTTGCCCAACTCGCCCCAAAGGGTTTTAATGGTTTCAGTGGTATTGTGGAGGGAGGGAAGAGGGGGGGGGGGGGGGGGGTCCAAGATGACTGGGTTCGGAAGAATTACTATTTCTTTTTCATTTAAGCCTGTCTGGCATTAGAATGGTTAATGCATATGGAAACATTGCTCCTGAGTTTTCACTATGCAAAAATAAAAAAAAAAACAAGGGTGCCTTAATCGCTCATTTAATTGTTTAAAGAAGGATTTAAAATCCCCTTCAGCATCCACGTGTTAACAAGAGGCCCCACGGGGGGCCTGAAGCACTCACCTTGAACGGAACCTGATATAAACAGCAAACCCGATATAAACAGTCCAAGAATGAATCTACATTAAGCAATCAATCTCCATAGGATACATTCTCAATCCTTGAGCCCCTCAGGAGTGACTAAAATAGTCCCAGCATCATGCTTTTTCTTCAGTTGATCATAATGTAAAAAGTAGACCAATTTGAACAAACTTGGAACTGATTCCCCTACACATGTTGTAAACCAAATATGAAAGAATTATGACTAGTGAATCTGGAAGATGATTTTTGAAGAAATTCTCTCATATTGCACTAAATTAAAATTTGGATTCCTATAGGGAGAGTATATATTAACCCAGGCACTTGATTTGAACAAACTTGAATCTGACCTACCCTTAGAGATGTTGTATTTTTCAAATATGAAAGCATTCAGACTGGTAGATCTGAAAAAGAAGATTTTTTAAGAAGTTTCCTCATATTGCACTAAGTTAAAATTCAGCCTACCATAGGGAGCCAAAATATTAACCCAGTGACCCATTTAAGCAAACTTCAATCTGACTCCTCTAGAAATGGTGTAAACCAAATATGAAAGGATTCTGACTGGTGAATCTGAAGAAGCAGAAAAAAACCTGTATTATATGTGATGTATTCCATGTTACTAAACATTCATACAAAAACTTTATTCAAATCAGAATCTTCATATAGAAGTTCTGCACAAAAAACTGATTGCACCTAATTTCAGTATAAAATGGCCGAGGCAGCCATCTTGAATTTTGGACCGCACCCAAAAACATTTGTTCTTGTCCCAAGGTGATAACAAAGGTACCCTAGAAGTTTCATAAAGATCGGTTCATAAATACAGCCTCTAGCCTGAGCCGTATTGACATATGCACTTACTGTGTAAAAGTAGCACTGAATAAATTAAAGTTCATGTATTTGCATAATTTCTGCTCGAGAAAAAACCTTTATTATATGTGATGTATTCCATGTTACTAAACATTCTAAACAAGAGATTCACTCGGAAGTGAGTATGCCCCCCTACGTGGCAATGACCTTGATCTGTGGCCTTGACCTCCATCAAACAAAAAAATTTGTTATAAGTTTAATATTTGTACTTGGGTTCGTTTCTGAGTCATGGATGAGAAACAAATATTGATGATTTTCAGTGTGACCTTGAAATGTGACCTTGACCTTATGGACCTGGCTGTGGTGTGTGACACATCCACCCATTGTCCTTTATAATTGAGCGAAGTTAGATGTTTGTAGCCCTAATAGTTTTGGAGTTATGCTTGAGACACGATTTGTGACCCTGAACATATGAAGGTCAATTGTGACCTTCACCTTGAAGATGCGGCGGAAACTATCAAACGCGACACACCTTCTATCCTTAACATTTGTAAAAAGTTTAACAATTGTACTATGATTCGTTTCTGACTTATGGCTGAGACACGAATATTGACCAATTTTTAGTGTGACCTTGAAATGTGACCTTGACCTTGAAGGTACGAACCCGGCTATGGTGTGTGACACATCCTCCCATGGTCCTTTATAATTGTGTGAAGTTTGATGACTGTGGCCCTAACAGTTTTCGAGTTATTTGCTCGGACACACACACACGGATGGACGGAAGGATGGACACACGCACACTTCAATCACTATATGCCACCCGACTTAAGTCGAGGGGCATAAAGTTTATTCAAATCAGAACCTTCAAATAGAAGTTCTGTACAAAAAAACTGATTGTACCTAATTTTGGTATAGTTTGTCAGATTGTAAGCAATTTCACAAGTGTCTGTTCATGAAATACCCTATAAGGAGAGCTTAGTGGTATACGGTATATACCATGTGGTATCCTGCCTTTTTATTTCACCCAATCTTACCCTCCCACCTGGATGTGAATGCCCTCCAAACCTGAGGTTTGTTTCTAGCTTGGGGTAGGTCATTACCTCCTTATGTATTCTTCACTGCTTAATACTGTGTGTTTTCATCTGGTGAGTTTTAATCATTAGCCAGGATCACCTAGTGCAAGACAGGGTGGAGGAAGCTGGAGTACACAGAGAGAACCACCGAGCAATGGCAAGCAACTTCAGACTCCTCAATGTACTAACTACACACTAGCAGGGTTAACACTGGTTGAATACAGGTGCACCATCGACGTGTATTAAGCCCTATTACACAGCACCACCGTGACCTCATGTTTAATCATCAATTACTATTTTATTTGTTATCATTTGGTATCATTTGGGTAAAATGTTTTGTCATTCTTCCCAAATGTTTACCCAAATGATATCAAATGAACACAAATGAAAGTAATTTAATAATTAAACCCCACCTCCACCACCCCTCCCTTCCCTATAACACTACCTCATGCCAAGGCTCATCATACATTCTGTATATTACACTAAAGTAAAACTTACCTTGATTAGACTGAAGACAATGATAATAATCAAAATTGCCAGAAACTTCAACACATTTCGTGCAGGTGAAATCTTCAGAGCATTTACTCCATAACTTCAGTTTGACATCTGGAATTCCCAGACAACTGGCATGTTGCCAGTTTTGACGCTTCTCACACTAGAGGCAACTTGTGGAAACACAATTTTCTCCACATTCTCGACAACCATACGTTTTCTTAAATAGTTTTTTCTTAGCCATGACATTAAGACACTGCAGATTGAGAATCTTAATCAATGGACATGTCAGGGGGGGGTCATATATATCTTACATATTATGCACTTGGTTTAATTATGCATTTAATTCAGGAAATATTCCTGTAACAACACAAGCCAATGAAGCCACAGTCAAAGTGACTTCGAATGAAAATGTTGGCCATCAATCCAATCCACATCATTTACATTGAAAATAAAAACACTGTCTCTGCCATCCGCAATCGACACGATAACCCTCAAACATCAACTCTTTGATTGGTAAAACAAAACTCTTCTGAAGTCTTTTCTTGTATTTTACTTGAAAAAATAGTGATTATGCGATACACGTGTTTTGTGGCTTCAATAACAATAACACATTGAAGATAACTGTTTTCTATCCTTCACTTTTTGTCAACTTGAATTTCTGAACATCAACCAGCCTCATAATTTTTTAAAAGTGAGCTTGTAACCATGGCAGAAAGCAAACAGATGGTTTGAGATGGGGCAATGTACCAAAAAAACCAAACCAATACCGATATCATGGGAATACCGAAAAACCGAACAGAACCAATCATTGAAATTATATCGAAACTGTCTGAATTTTCAAATTTTTCAACATTCACTATTTATAAGGCCTTGTTGGGGCTTGATACATGTAGCAGTTGAAGGGTTCATTTTCATGAAAGAAGTGGCTGTTTTACTTGTCAGTTCTGTTAACCCTCAGGGGGCCTGAGTAACTGTCCTGAATTCTCACTAGACTACAACCTGTACATGTCTTGCTGCAAAGCAGTGATTTCTTACCAAGTCTTGGTTGCCTTAACAGGCAGCCAAGACTTGTCTAGAAATCACTGCCAGTTGCTTTTTCTGTTGTCAGCAGGACCTCTTGAAGATGGCATGATCAGGGCACATGTTCTGAGATTGCATACACCTGAAATAGGGCTTTAATGGTTAAGGTGTGTTCAGAACAAATCACAGAATTATTGCAGATATGATTTGTTTTCATAAAAGAATGCCACTGTTGAGCCCATTGGCAGTTGTATTTGTGGTGTTGTAGTAGAATGATGCAAGAACAACTTATTTTGTATTTTCCTGATGTGAATTCCCCTTTGGTATCAGCAAATCTCAGTCAAGTCAGATACCGAATACTGAAACGATACTGAGGTATACCCCCTTAAAAATATCGAACCTGATACCGAACTCAAAATTCCAATACCGCCCATCTCTACAGATGGTGCCTGTCATTTTCAAATTTGAGCCTGTCATGAAATTTGACAGTGATACATATTGGTCAGAATGCCTTGGACAAATAGCCATGTCAAAGGGTGCACACCCAACATCCAAGGTATATGAGAGCTTGCAACATCCAGGGTGTAAGCGCATGCGAAACATCGGGGGTATATGGTTTAAATGAAAGCCTTTCACTCTTGATCGCCTTGGTATAAAAATCAAACCAAAAAACCTAAATATAGTCACAAATATCATCAGATTTCCGACAATTCAATCATTATTTTGCTGTTATAAATTAAATAGTTGAATAATTAAATCAAACAACTTGAGAAAAATTAAATAGGAGCAAATCTGATAACAAAATAGCCAATATGTTTACGCATTTCCAAGGGAAAGGGATCTAACTCTATCTGTTTACTTTTGTGTTTGTAAAAACAAGACAAATATTCACGCGTTTGGTCCAACTGATTGCAGAGCATGCAAAACGCATCCACAAATTTGTTTCCACTTTGTTTCTATTGTGTTTCAAATGTGACAAAAATGTTATCGCCGCCAACATATATGGTGTATGGAGATTTAATACCTGGATGTCTCATTTAAACACCTCGCCTGCAGCTCGGGATTTAAAAACCGACATCCAGGTATTAAATCTCCATATACCATACATGTTGGCAGAGATAACTTATAACAGATTGTAAATGTTTTCCTGAATTGACGTATTTAATAAAAGCACAGTACTTTCTTTATTGTTTCAGTTTTAATGTTTAAACTTTAGGTACATAGACTTTAACCAAATTGTCAGTCCATTCTTTTTGTGTATACCTTCTTCATGAGTGGACGCCATATACCAACTTTGGAGCGTGGTGGCTCTGTGGTTACGGCATTGAACTTCAAACTGAAAGGTCCATGGTTCGATCCATAATAATAATAATAATAATATACACATTTATATAGCGCCAAAATTATAGTTCAGAAGATACAGAACCATATTCTAAGGCGCTGTACATGTTACTGAGCTCGTGCAAATATACAAACGGAATATATACAGTATCTTACAGTCCAAAACATCACTTATAGGCTTTTTGAAACAGGTATGTTTTGAGATCTTTCTTAAAAAGGTTGACATTTGACAGTCTTTTTAGGTGCTCTGGTAAATTAGTCCACAAGTGAGGGCCAGCAAATGAGAATGACCTATCTCCAAATGTCTTACACCTATGTTTTGGAACATGTAGTAGCATTTTACCATCGGACCTCAGGTTGTATTGACACACATTCTTGGTATTAAGGAGTTCTTCTAAGTAGGCTGGTGACATGTTGTTTTGTGTCTTAAAAACTAATAATAAAGTTTTGAAAATTATTCTGTACTTGACTGGCAGCCAGTGCATATCCCTCAGAACAGGAGTGATGTGTGGAGATCGTGACACCCTACATACCACTCGGGCTGATACATTTAGTACCATCTGCTGGCGAGAGTACTGATATTGTGGAAGGTTGAACAGTAAGGCATTACAATAATCCAAATGTGAAGTTACAAAGGCATGAACTAGGGTTTTTGTTGAGTCTTTGGTGAGGAACTGTCTTATCTGTTTAACTTTGTATTGACCTCTGAAAGCCTTATTGCACATATTTGTAACATGTCTGTCCATAGACATAGTAGAGTTGAAGAAGGCACCAAGATTACGTACACTGTTACTTGCACTGATGGCGGGATCTCCTACCTTCACTGAATTGATGTCAACTTTAGTGAGTTGTTGTCGTGAACCAATTATTAGGAATTCAGTCTTATCATCATTTGTCATTAATTTGTTTGAAACCATCCATGTGTGAATGTCCGAAATACATGATTCAATAGTTTCTAGAGCTTTAGTTTGATCCTTGATTGATGGTTGAAAAGAGAAATAGACCTGTGTGTCATCAGCATAAACATGGTCGTCAGGCAGGTGAGATTCAACGATGGTGAACATTTTTGAAATATAGAATGGAAACAGAACAGGCCCAAGGCAACTGCCCTGTGGGACTCCACATTCAAGATGGAAGTCTTTTGACAGATTACCGTTTATTGATACACACTGCTGTCTATTCTTGAGGTATGATGATAGCCAGCTAGCAGCAACACCATTAAGTCCAAAATCAGAATTCATTGTCTCTAGCAGAGTTTTATGACAAACAGTGTCAAAGCAGGGGTAACATTTCACATACACGGTATCTGTACTGCCAGAACATTTTCCTGAATTGACGTATTTAATAAAAACACAGTATTTTCTTCACTGTTTCTGTTTTAATGTTTAACCTTTAGGGACAAAGACTGTGACTCAGTTGTCAATCCATTCTTTTTGTGTATACCTTCTTCATGAGTGGACGTCATATACCGACTTGGGTGCGCAGTGGCTCAGTGCTTACAGCATTGAAATTCGAATTGAAAGGTCCATGGTTCGATCCCAAGTAGAGGTAACATTTCACATACACGATATCTGTACTGGACACAATGTCAGCCACAAGGAATTCGCTGCCAGCTATTATAGAGTTTGAGCTGATCAATGACTGGGAGCACAGTGGCTCAGTAGGTAGAGGTGCAGGCTGCAAACCGAGAGGTCCTCGGTTCGAATCCCACCTGCGGCAACGCGTTGTGTCCTTGGGCAAGACACTTCATCTCCATTGCCCGCGTGGGGGCACGATGACGGCGTGTACTATGGCGTACTGCACATCGATGTTGCGCGTGTCTCTAACCAATCTAACGCGAGTTACGATGTTGGGGAGCTGGCAGCTGCTCGTCGTTGCTCGGTGGTTCTCTCGATACTCCGGCATCCTCCACCTGTAAAACTGTCACGGTCATGATTAGCCATTGTGCATAAATATGTGGCCTTAAAACATCAATAAATAAATAAAAGATCAATGACCATGACTGGCCACTGATTTTGAGGCGTGAACATGAAATTAAATTTTCAGTGCAGAGCCTTTATGTGAATATTTTTGCACGTGAGAAATCAGATCCTAAATACATGTTCTACATAAGGCTTTTCAAAAAATTATCTTGTTTCTCAGGTTTCTCTCTTATCGTAAAAAGTTTGCCACCACGCCAATTTTTTTTAACCTGATTTATTTTCAATTTTCTGCACACTGATGTCAAAATACCAAAATATTAAACAGCAGATTTTTCCCATAATGCAATTAGGAATTTAACCAATTGAATCTCGATTGACAGAGATTAAATGAGCTCTGTCAATGAAGATTGCATTGGTTAAATTCCTAGTTGCATTATGGGGAAAAATTGCGACTTTAAATTTCAACATCAATGTGCAGAGGGTTAAACAGTCTGCTCTGATTCAATTCTAATATATTTTAATGTGTAAAATACTGTTGAATAACTAGTGATTTCCAAGAGTAAACATTTTAAATTTCTGAGATATTTTAAATGTTTTCAGTGCTGTTTTATGAATTAAAAAAGAAATAAAAGTTCATTCCCACCAAAAAATTCAGGAAAGATTTCCTGAGAAACAATAATTTTTTACCTGCTTTTGTACATGCCAAAGGCCTAAAAAAAAGTTAAAAATCGGTTTATCAGGACCTCCTGCATGGTCGTTTTGGCTGCCACATGATCTCTTTTTATAACCAATGGAAACTTTAAAAAATCTAAATTTTATAGTAAATTTCCTTTCTTATTATACCTACCACAATTGTTTACTACAGGCTTGCACTACAGTGGAAGTCCCTAACTCGGATAAAATACTCTCTATTTTTGTCATTCCCAAGCAAGTTGGGAAAGAAAAGTGGTGCAAAAGCACCAATAAAAATAAGCCAAAACTGGGTCGAGTGCAACCGGCGCAGACCCAGTACGGGACGCTCTCTCCCAAGTACAACTCCACGACTTCCGTTGCCAGTGCGCATACCGTCTCTAAAGACTCATTCTTTTTGAATCCGTAAACGTTAGAGTTATGTGATCAGCGGGGAGGAAAGATTCTTTACCCGTAAAGAAGACGGGAGGGCCTCCATGTAAACAATTGTGGTAGGTATAATAAGAAAGGAAATTTACTATAAAATTTAGATTTCTTATCAACCTACTCACAATTGTTTACTACAGGCTGAATAGACAAAAGGCTGGAGGGAATCGCATAACCAACCCCCACATAACCCTAGTGCACTGGAACCGTGAAGCAGAAGGAAGAGGTCCCGAGGCTTATCAACCAGAATGTCGCAATCATTGGTAAAGGACAATGAAAAGAGACATATGAGCCTGTGTGACACACAGACAGAAAAAAGGGCAGTAACAGCATAAGGCTGAAACTGACCTTCAAGAAGCCTAATGGCTATGGCAGACAACAGCCTGAGCAGAAGAAAGAGGACCCAAGGCAAAAAGGTCCTCCGACTGCTCCTGCAACTGGCGTAAATAAAAGGTGGAGAAAGTAGAAGCATTTCTCCAGTAGGCTGCCTGCATAACATCCGACATCTTGACGGAGTTAGAATAAGCCCAAGAGGTAGACAGTGCCCGCACCTCGTGGGCAGAAATACGATTGGTAATACAATCGCCAGCTGCTAAACGACTATAAGCCGTACGAATAGCAAGACAAATCCATCGAGAAATGGATTGAGGAGAGATCTTCTGTCGACCCGGAATGAGAGACAGAAAAAACCGTTTTCTGCCCTTCCGTATGAAGCGTGTCCGATCAAGATAAATGCGAATAGCACGGACCGGACAGAGCAAAGGGCGAGTACCCTCAACAGAGGGAAGAGCCCTGATACAGATAGGAGGAGGAGTAGTATCTGGTAACTGATTCTTAGCCAAAAAGGAGCAATCAGTGGTAAAAGTAACACTGTTGGGAGAACTCCTAAAAAAGGCCGGGTCAACCGAGAGGGCGTGAAGCTCACTAACCCGTCTGGCCGAAGCAAATGCCATCAGAAAAGCCGTCTTGTATGTGAGAAATTGCATATCCACCTGGGATAAAGGTTCGAACGGCGCCCCCCCCCCCCCCCCCAAAGCAAAGCAGCACCCACGAAAGATTCCATCGTGGAGTAAGCTGCAAAGTCCGAGGCCTTTTCAAAGAAAAGTGCCGAACAAGCTTGGAGAGGTAAGGATTAGTGCCGATACGACGCTTCCCCACATAAGAAAAAGTCTCTGAAAGCATAGACCTGTAACCCTTGATGGTAACAGGCTGGAGACCCCGAGAATCAAACAGATATACCAGAAACTCCGCAATCTGTGAAATCGAAGGATTGGCATAATCAACAGAGTGATCAGCACACCATCGACAGAAGACCTTCCATTTAGCTGCATAAGCTAAACCAGTGGAGTGCCTCCTTGAAGAAGAAATGCACTCCACTGCTCGTCTCGAAAAACCTCTACGGAGGAGACAGGACCTGACAAAAGATATGCGTGAAGGCACAATGAAGTCGGGTCGACGTGAAACCTCCTCGGGCGACCTTGAAAAAGAAGGTCGCGACGTAGCGGGAGACGTGCCGGAACCGCCGCCATCAGCGAGCGGAGCTGATTGATCCACACCCGCTGAGGCGACAGGGGAGCGATCAGAATGATTCGACAACTGCAGGTTCGAATTTTGGCGAGAACCTGAGGAAGAATCGGAACCGGCGGGAAGGCGTAGCCGACTAGACCGTTCCAATCGAGTGACAGAGCGTCCACGGCAAAAGCCAGAGGATCTGGACACGGGGACACGAAAGTGTCCACCTGATGGTTCCAACGAGTCGCAAAGAGATCGATGTGGGGACGTCCCCAGAGATCGCAAAGCGACTGGAACACTGCCCTGTGAAGCATCCACTCGGTGGAAATAACCCTGCCCTGTCGGGACAGGGAGTCGGCTAGGACGTTCAGACGACCGGGAATGTGACGAACAACCACCCCGGCGTGAACCTCCTGAGCGAGCAGTAAAAGATCCCGAGCTAACTCGTACATCGGAAGCGAGTGCGTGCCGCCCTGGTTCCGAATGTAAGCAACCACTGTCGAATTGTCGGATAGTAGAAGGACCTGGCGATTCGACAAGTGAGGGATCCACTGCCTGAAACTCAGAAGAAGAGCAAGAAGCTCCTTCTGGTTGATGTGTAGAGCTGCTTGATCCTGGTCCCACATCCCATGTAGGGAAAGACCGAGAGGATCCAACGTCGCACCCCATCCGAGATCGCTGGCATCTGCCGTCAGGACGCGATCGGACGTGGGTAAGTCCAGCGGAACACCCTGCGTAATCCACTGAACATCTGTCCAGGGAAGAAGGTGAGGATACAGAGAGTCCGGAAACGGAAGCACCTGATCCAGAGAATCTACATTCGGTCTCCAACGACTGAGCAGAAAGTGTTGGAGAGGTCTGACACGCAGCCGACCTAGAGGAATGAGATCCGTCACCGAACCGCAGAGACCGATCAGCCGGAGAAAACTCCGAGCGGTCGCGGACCTGGACTGGGACAGAATCAGAGCAAAAGCTGAGAGAATCACAGCCTTGGCCTGGGGAACAGCCACCAAATTGAATTTGGTTTGGAAAGACATCCCCAGATGACAAAACGACTGAGAAGGGACCAGGTCCGACTTCTCCTCGTTGACTCTGAATCCTAGCGACGTGAGCAAGCTCAACAGAGTGGCGACATCCGATTCCAGTAAGGCAGCATTGGAATGCCTCTGGAGGATATCGTCCAGATATGCCGAAGTAGTCACCCTGGACTGTGTGCGATGGAACGCTATCACATGCGACATCAGTCTGGTGAACGCCCAAGGAGCCAGGTTGAGGCCGAAAGGCATGGCCTTGAACTGGTAAACTCGCCCCAGAAAAGCGAACCTGAGATACTTCCGTGACGCCCGATGCATCGGAACGTGGAAGTAAGCGTCTCGCAGGTCGATGCTGGCGGCGAAATCTCCCTGGTGAATTGAATGGCGGACCGACCTGAAAGTCTCCATGCTGAACTTGGGAGCAATGATAGACTGGTTCAGGATGCTCAGATCGATAACCGGTCGGAGTCGGCCGTCCTTCTTCGGCACCAAGAACAGGCGGGAATAGAAACCCACTGACTGAACGTTCTTGACGACCTCGATCGCCCCCTTTGCCAGGAGATTGGCAATCTCCGTGGACAAAAGTTCCCGACGTAAAACGTCTGAAGGAACTGTGGTTGGAAGAGGCACCCTTGACAGAGTGGGGTGCCGTCGGAAGGATATGCGCAGCCCGGACCGAACAACATCTAACACCCATGGATCGGATGTGATGGTGGTCCAATGGTCTGCAAACTCTGCTATCCTTCCTCCAACCTGGGACGAGTCGAGGTGAGGACCTTCATTTCGAGCCCCGACGAGGCCCGCGAGAGGAGAAACCACCTCCTCTGCTAAATGAAGAATCCTGAGACTTCCCTCGATTCTGCCGACCCCTACCTTTACCCCGCGAGTAAGAAGCAGAGGCGGCGGCAGAAGGACCAGCCTTTTGCTTTACAGAGGAAGCAGAAGGGTACTTGTTAGGCTTGGAACGGCCCTTGCCTCCCCGAGAAGGCTGATCAAGCTGACGAAACAGCAGCTGATCTTTGGAATGACGTAGGACGTCATCCCGGACCGTCGACACGGAACCATGGAAAAGTTGCGGACCTGCCAAAGAAGCAGATCGAAGAGTAGCACGCTGCTCCTCGGGAAGGGATCGTCCTGTGTCCAGCACAGCGTCCCTTCGAACTAATTCCAAATTGGCCGTGTTACAGGCATGCGTGTGAGTAAAGTGCATAAGCGCCTTGGACAGCACACGCAAAGGAGCCTGTACCTCGTCAAACTTATCTGGAGGCAGATAAGCAGCCAAAGCTGAGACGACGTGATCTGAGAGAGAAAGCATGCCAAGCATCTCTCTAGATAAGCCCAACGTGGACTCCAGAGTCGTCATTGGAATGACGGCAGACTTGGGCTTGGAAAGCCCGAGGGAAGTGGAGTCCTGATCCAGAACCGTCAAAGTCTGGCAGACTGACGGATTGGCGGAATCGTAGGAACGATAACGCACAGGAGGCAAAAAGGTGTCAACCCTGGTGAAGAACGAAGTCTTCAAAGCCTTGGAATTCAGCTTGGCATCCAATGCTGAAAAAGCTTCAACCACCTGTACCGACTGGCACGGTCGAAGGCGCCCAGAAGCAGGTTGCTCCATAGGCTGTTGGCGCGCGACCGAAGATCGCGGCCAGGCTGACACTGTCGGCTGGTTAGCAGGTTTGAGCTCAGGCAGAAACCCAAACACAAAGTCAAGAGCCGCCCCCAAGTCCGAAGACTGCTGGCCCTCGACCTCAAGCATGTCGAACTCCTCCCCAGAGTCGGAAGACACATAGCCCATCGTGGGCAAACCAGCCGACGCCTCCCATGGTGTCGGGACACCAGAGGAATCGGAAACCGGCCTGTTTCCAATCCCGGGAGGCGGCGCCATAGGAGGCGCCTGGAAACCACCCATAGCCTCGCTGGAAGCAACAGGAAGGCTCTTTGAGAGAACCTGAGTGAGTAAGGAGAGGGCCTCCCTAAGCTCACTGCCTGTACCGACCGGTTCGACAGGGGAGCGAACCGGCAAAGTGGCTTCACCTCTGACCCTCTTAACCAGCGAAGGGTCACGATCCTCCAAAACACCCGACGCGGGACGACGGGCGGCAGCCGAAACATCTGAAGGCAGACGTGTATAGGGGTACGATGCACCCCGAGGATCAATATTGCGAGAACCAATGAGAGTCACCGCGGACCTCTGCGGGGCAGAAGGTCCAGGCTGCACAAAAGGCGTTGGTCCCCCAAAACTGGTCGTGTGACCAGAGTGAGCGGACGGAAACGCCACGGAGTTCATAGTGTTTCCACTATGAACATCCGAATCCAAAGACACAACTGTGGTACTCGACGGCGACGAGACCACAGCGATGGGCTCGGCCGGCAGCCCCTTCCGACTTCGCCGAGTTGAAGTCAGGGAAGGCTGGGGCCGATATTCCACGTCTACAGTATCGGACAGTTCTGCAGTCCCCTGCAGCGAAAAGCCGAGGCCGGCTGAAACAGACAACGAAGCAGACGGACCAGCAGCAGTAGTAGATACGTCGAGAGTCGTTGAGGCTGGTGAAATAATGGAGAGAGCACACCGGCTCGGCTCCGAAGGAGGAGTCACAACCCTAGTGACAGCCTCAGATGTCGACTGGAGGGGGACCGTAGTCCCGGAACCAGGCATCTCTACACCAGAACACTCAACGGCTCCCGCAGTATCCACCACAGGAAAAGACTGCACATCCCCCACGGAGGAGGAATAACTCTCACCAGACAGAGTCGGCTCGGGAGGCCCCGAACGACCACGTTCTCCTTTCCCGCGGGAGCGGGAGGCACGGCCACGAGAACGAACGACACGATTTACAGACGCCCAAAAGGTGGAAGACCATGTTCCACAGACACCACACGGCCGCTCGGCCGAACACCCATTACAGGAGGAACACGACGAATGTACATCGTCCACATGCTTAGGCAGCAGACACTGCCCACAAGGAATTGTCCTAGGCATGAAAGAGGTGAGAGGAGCAGAGAAGGTGAGATCAGAAAACAGAACACCCCCAAAGAGAGAAAGGTGACAGAAACAAAGACCCCAGACGGCCGACCGGGAACCACCCAACAGGAAGACTACTCTCAACAGAAAGAAGAAACACTGTAGGAGTGGTACCCCGCTGACACCTAACTCTAACACAATTAAAAAATTTTGCAAAAAAAGCATTAACAATAATTGTGAAATAATCTAAGTCCGAACCGCGTGGCCCGCGAAATTCGCGCGCGACTCGAGAGAGAGCAAATAAATATACATGATGGACATATAATAGAAAAAAGAGAATATAAAACACTGTTCCTGAGAATACAAAGGATACACTGTGGTATAATGAATCAGGAATCATCAAACATCGAGTTGGTGGAACACTGATAAGCGTGCAAAAACATCTCGACACGAAGCGGATTTTAAAAAGAATGAGTCTTTAGAGACGGTATGCGCACTGGCAACGGAAGTCGTGGAGTTGTACTTGGGAGAGAGCGTCCCGTACTGGGTCTGCGCCGGTTGCACTCGACCCAGTTTTGGCTTATTTTTATTGGTGCTTTTGCACCACTTTTCTTTCCCAACTTGCTTGGGAATGACAAAAATAGAGAGTATTTTATCCGAGTTAGGGACTTCCACTGTAGTGCAAGCCTGTAGTAAACAATTGTGAGTAGGTTGATAAGAAATAATAAATGGTTTACGTCTGATATTTTACCCAAGTTAATAAAACTGATAAATTTATCCCTTGAGTGCAACAAGTATTTGCAATGCTTTAGCATTGCAAAGCCTTCTTGCACTCAAGGGACGAAATACAACACCACCCATGCTATTCTATAGATTATGAGGCCTAAAACATAAAACAAATCAAGAACATGAACTGTTGATGGCAAAGAAATAATTACAAAAATAAAAATAAAATAAAAAAAATGCCCACCCACATGCAATTTTACAAAAAATGGCCTGAGAAACAGATCTACTTTGTGGGGCCTAATACAGAAAGATTTAATGCTTAAAATATACTAGATAAAAAATAATGCAACTGATCAAATTGAGAAAATCTGAATATGTCTTTTCTGGAACAGTGAACATGAAAAGGAAGAGAATTTTCAGCCTTGTGCATGGATACCCTCAATATCAGACTAGGAAAAGTGGAGTCACTTAACTGAATATCTCTTAAGTGAACAACCATGTTAACTGCATATAAGGACCAACCACCAAACCATTTATTTGCCAGATCTTCAATACAAATTTGACCTGTTGACTGCCTGAGTGTTACAGAGTAAACTCCTGTTGACTGAATACAGTAGCTCTAACCTGTCTTGAGAGACTGCTCTTTTTGCTGGGCAAAAGTGGTCTCTCATTACAGGTTTGAGGTTTTCACTAGTCAGTGAATGACCAACCAGAGAATATTTGTTGCAGAAATCGGAAGAATTGATTTTTTAACTTTTAAAAAATTTTTAATACAAGTACAAAGGCATTGTTTAATAAATTACAGTTAAAAGTACATAAACTAAAAAACTCTTTGAGATTATGATGGGAAGGGGATGGTCCATCCAAACGAGATGAAGCAATGGTTTTTGCACGCCGAATCCACACAGGGACGGTGTGGGGCAAGCCCCTTTCGACCCTCGGTGACAGTATATTAAAATTTCTTTATCTCTATGTCTGAATGCGGCAAAGGAGGAGAGGGTCAAGGTACTTAGCGGCATCTGTGTTTCTTTTTGAGTTTTTTTTCAGTGGAGGAGGCTGAGGTGAGTTAGCTGCTTTTTCTTCTTCTTCCTTCTTTTTCATCCATTGGTGGAAGGCAGGATTGCTGATTTTGAAGTCTGCTATTTGTCTGGTGTGTGTCGCTGACACTGATTTTTTATTCGGAATAACTTGCGTGGTTTTGGATGTATTCTTCATAATTGATGCCCGCAAAGTCCAGCTGAAGTTTGCCATATTGACAGATGAAGATGTTGTCTATCCAATCGATGCAGTCCCCTACTGATTCCTTGTACCATGGTGTTTTTGGTACTGGATTCTGATTGTCGGGTACTGAAGCCGAGGAAGGCATGGAGTAGTGGACCAGGTCCGGACTTTCAGAAACCAAAGAGAGAGGCAAGAGGGGATTGGGAAGAGGGAGAGAGCAACTTACGATTCCACCTCTGTCCCCACAGGATGTTCCATATCCGCCAATTCCAGCTGGGGAGCCGGTAGATGGATAGGTGTGTCTGTGGGATTGGGAGGGGAATTAGCGGCTGTCACTGGCTCTTTCCTTTCCTTTCCTCACCTTTGTCTTTCTTCTTCTCCAGGAAAGCCTCCAAGCGACGGGCATCCCTTTGCTTGGTGGTCTGGCTCTTCTTTTTCTTTTGTCTCTTCTCAGGGCCTCCAGGCCTCCTCGGGAGAGGACAAGTGCGAGTATTTATTTATTTATTGGTATTTAAGGTCACATACTTTTGCACAATGGCTGATCATGACCACAAATATGGAGATAAAGTCAGGTCAGTCAATCGTTTATACCTCATGTTGCCTATTTTAGAGGACTCGCACCCCAAGCATTAGTGACTGGGTCCTATTTTACCAGAGAAAAAGAGCTTGTTCACCACAGTAAACAAGCACTGCTTCACTTCCTGGACCAGTGTGAGAGGGAGTCATCTCACCAAAGGTGCTACCTCTACCTGAGGGGGTTGGTGTTGCAGTGTCAGTACTAAACTCCAAGATCAGATAGACGTTCTTGCCCTTCTCCTGGACAGTCCAGGTGATGGGACAAGAGACGGCCAGAGCTGAAATGGTCTTCTTAAGCATTGTCAGTAATTCCAGATTCATTTTCGCTGTCCAGTTCACACACTGAAGTCAGAAGTGCGAACGACGAATGGCGAATCTGCAGGAGTAAAATAATGGTACAAAGGCATTGTTTAGTAAATTACAGTTAAAAGTACCTAAACTTAAAAATTCTTTGAGATTATGATGTGAAGGGGTTGGTCCATCCAAAATAGTAGTTTCTTACTTTTATATTAACAAAGTGTTCACTTTCTATCAATGAATGAATGAAAAGTTTCAGTGCGCTGAATATTTTCAAATGAGCTATTTATACAATAATTTACAGTTAAACCTTGAAAAGTCAATGTTTTTGTGTCTGTCAGGTTTTGTTTTATTAGCAAATAATTTTTCAGTAACACTTTGAGTAAAAATAAGATTATTTTTTGGGGTGTTTTAGTTTGCTTAATCATCTCTGATTTTGTCACACTTCTACAAATAATGGACATAAACTAAGTTTGTTTTTTAACAATAATCTTTATATTTTCACAGGGATCTTGATAAAACATTTCTCAGACTTGTTATACAACTGAATAACTATGTAATTGAAGGCCAATTACTATAGTTTTCAGACAATCTACAGTGAAATATATACTACTCAAAGTTTGCAAAGCACCAAATATATCCAACTACCTGTTTTACGTTTTAGTTGAAATATTGTACTGAAAAGTGTATATATTTTTTATTGAATTATATCTTTAATGATTTAAGTACAGAAATTAAGATTTTATTTGTGTTTGACATTATTTTTTAGCTTTTGAATATGATAACCAAAAAGGGTATTATTGGTAAAAGAGGAAATTTCTCAATTTACCAAGAAGTTGACGGAGCGAACTGGTATGGGTTCAATATCGAGTATGAGACCCATCACTGTTAATTACAGTTTGACAATGCCTTCTCACTCTCCCAATCAGGTTCCTGGTGGTCCTTTGTGGGATGTTGTTCCATTCTTGGACCAGCATGGCACCAAGCTTATGGACACTTCTTGGCTGGACTGGACGGGCTGAAATTGCAAGCTGCCACTCATTCCAGACATGTTCGCTGGGATTGAGGTCAGGGATCTTGCTGGCCAGTCCTTACGCTCAATCCCCTCCCTCAGTCCGTACTCCCAACAGCATGGGCAACATGAGGACGGGCATTATCGTCCATCAGAATGAATCTATCACCCACTGCACCTGCATACAATCTGACAAGGACATCCAGGATCTCATCAATATACCGCAGTGCTGTCAATGTACGACGTTCAAGGACACAGAGATCTGTACGTCCATCCCTGCTGATGCCGCCCCAGACCATGATTGACCCTTCACCATAGCGGTCATGCTCAGCAATGTTGGCTGCATGGAATTGCTCTCCTGGTCTTTTCCATACCCTAGAATGCCTATCTGTGTGGTCTAGGCAGTACCTTGACTCATCTGTAAAAAGGACAGGTCGCCAATCTTCTCTGGTCCATCAAACGTGGTCCATGGCCCATTCATATCGAGCCTGGCGGTTGTTCTGGGACAGCGGAATGCGAATACATGGTCTTCTCGATCGGTGACCACCTTCGTGCAACCTTGCCAGATAGTCTGCGTCAAAACATTTTCCCCGGATGCATTCTGAAGGTCACTGCAAAGCTGGGTTGCTGTGGCTAAGCAGTTCCTCCGGGCCTGAATGATCAAAAACTGGTCTTCAGCTGAGGATGTTGCCCTGTCTCTGCCACCACCTTGCCGTCTTACTTGTGTGCCGTACTGCTGAAATCTTGCCCAGGCTCTTGATCACTGAATGGTGCACACCAAGGGCTTCACCAACCTGACAATGGGTAGCCCCTTGCTCCACCATCCCTACAGCCCGCCACATATCTGCTTCAGACAAATGTCATCTTACATTTGCATTTGCCATATTTAATCGGTAAAACACATGGGTTTGTGTTGAAATGAAGACTGAATTCTCTACACATGTCATGTACATGTAGACAGTACACTGTAGATGACTGTCACGAAAAGTCTGCCTGTCAAGAAAGCTAATGTAAACAGTGGGGACCATCTCAATACATTCCTCAATCATATCCACCAAAAATAACGCAAATATGTCACAAGCAAATTTCACAATAAATTGTCAAATATTTGGTGCTTAGCAAACTTTGAGTAGTATATTTGACATACTTGTGTATGATTTCATATATTGAGGTTTTGGGGGAAAATTGTCCTGACTTACAATTTCACTGTTGGCCAGATGTCATGGTTACATTTTTGAACTATTGATTTCTGTACACATTGCATTGATCTTAATTGATTTTAATACTCTGAAATTGCCAAAAATTGACTTTCAGGTCTCTCAAAACAGGTTAAAAACCGAGTTTTTGCCACAGTTTTGCAGTCTCTGGTCTCTCAAGATAGGTGGTCTCTCATGACAGGTCCATTACAGAGTGAAACTAATCGGCACATGGCCACGGTGGTCTCTCCAAGACAGATGGTCTCTCATGAGAGTGGTCTCTCAAGACAGGTTTTACTGTAACAAAAATTTTGTAATCTATTGAAGTGTTAATCTGACAATCACTGGATTCCCAATTCCCAAAGTTTATATACCCACCTAGCATCAGTACATCCAATCTAGGTAATTAATCTATTATATTCTGTTGATAGAGATCTATGAGCTCGGTCAAACCAGACATAATAGCATGAATGTTAATTTATTTATTGGTGTTTAAGGTCGCATATTTCTAAACAACAGCTAATAATTGTGACCATATGAATGTTCAGGTTATGACTTGAATACTAGTGCTAGCTACTGCTGTTCAACATATAAAATATAGGAGCAATGCAACTGTGGGATGAGTTACGAATGCAAAGTCAATAAACATACATGTAACTCTTCTTGCTCAATCATCAAAGTTGCAAAAGCAAATAACCGTCAAAAACATCATGTAGAAATACAATCGAATGATATTCGCAAGTTTCATCCATGATTGTTCATAGTATACAAATTATCAAAGCAAAGTAAGGTGATCTTAGATGAAAAGTTTCATAACTGGCAAAATAGGTATACAGCATCACAGCCAGACAATATGCATAGGTTCCAAGCAGCCATTGTTGTTCAAAACATACAATATCAGACCAATGCGACAAAAACTATAGGACTAGTTGTGGAAACAAGTCCGTATATATTAAATCAATAATCTGCATTGCTATAACTGGCAGAAAAAGGAGTCTTGTGCCACATCCTAATGATTTGTTCAAGTTCAAGCCATTGTTGTGTATAAAATATATGAGCAATGTTATAAAAACTGTGAGACTAGATGTCGGTACAAAGTCAGTACACATTAATTCACTGATCTAAGCTGTAAAAGGCAATAACTAGCAAAAAAGGCGCACTGCGACACATCCAAATGATATGAACTAATTCAAGCCATTGTTGTTCAACCCTTTACCTAACAAATCGGCCACATCTGCTCACGGAAATTGTAAAAAGCAATAACTAGCAAAAAAGGCACACTGCGACACATCCAAATGATATGAACTAATTCAAGCCATTGTTGTTCAACCCTTTACCTAACAAATCGGCCACATCTGCCCACGGAATTTACAAACTGAGGAGATGAAAAAATATTATTTTTCACAAAATGTCAACAGAACCATATCATGTGACTCTTCATTAGAACAAGCTCACTAAGCTGTTTCATTGAGGTGTCACATAATACGGTTTTGTTGACGTTATTTGAAAAATCTGAAAAAAGAATAATTAAAATAATAAATTTTGAAATCGTGTGTGTTGGGTAAAGGGTGAATATAGGAATTATCAGAGCAATGCGATAAAAACTTTGATACTGGTTGCAGTTACAAAGTCAATTTATTTATTTATTGGTGTTTTAAGATCACATATATCAGCACAATGGATAATCGTGATGTAACATGGAGACAAGAGGCATCTCCGCCTAGCCAGCTCAGTCGAGGGTCAGTGCTTTAATACAAGACAAGAATCCAAGTGTTACTGCTTGTGACATTAACCTTCATGATATGACAATGGGTCAAGGTCATGACACAAGGTTAGGTTATGGGTAACAATAGTGTGAAGTATGAACAAGAGCTGTCACACAGATTCAATTATACAGATAAGGGCTGTATAACAATATCAAAGTCTTGTTGTCTGTGACCTTGATCTTGATGGTATGACCTTGGGTCAAAGTCGCAACACACTTTTGTGTCATGAGAAATAATTGTACCAACTATGAATAAGATCTGTCAATCATACAAAGTTATATGGACTGGACAACGGCTGTATAACAATATAAAAGTTTTGTTGTCTGTGAACTTGACCCTGACGATATGACCTTGGATCAATGCCGCAACAAACATTCAAGTCATGAGCAATAATTGTACCAAATATGAACAAGAGCTGCCGATAAGATCAAATTATATGGACTGGAAAAAAAAAATGTTGATGACGGACGGACAGATGATGGACGGACGGACGGATGTCAGACAGCTTAGAATTAGAAAAGCTCCATTGACATTCTGTCAGATGGAGCTTATGTTCAGTGGTTAAGAAATTATGGTCCAAACAAACAAATGTCAAAGTTTTTCTGAGTGACACCTTATCATAGGGCCTGTGACCTTGACCTTGAGGCACACATACCATATTATAATTTGCAGCGCACTGTCTTTTGATATTACATACTGTTATAAAGTTTCATTCAAAAATATTCAGTGGTTAAGAAATTATGGCCCGTACAAACAAAATGTGGATGACGGATGGACGACAGACAACTGAGCATCGGAAAAGCTCTGCTGACACTTTTGTCAGGTGGAGCTAATAAAGTCAAGCTTAGTCAATTGTTTATATCCATGTTGCCCATTTTAGAGACTTTTCACCCCAAGCATTGGCACCTGGGTCTTATTTTACCAGTAAAACAGTGGTTGTGTACCATAGTAAACAAGCACTGCTTCACTTCATGAGGAGGTCTTGCTGACAATAGACAAATTACCTAAGCAGTGGTTTCTAGTCAAGACTTAACAAGAAATCACTGCTGAGCCAATTAGACATACGGAGAATGTGGAATGATGGGAATTCAAGACACTTGTCCAGCCCCTTGAGGATTAAAACCATTGTTGTTCAATATCTAAAATATCAGTGCAATGTACATGTAATAAAAAATGTGATACTAATTGTGGATACAAGTTTGCAATGGATGGATGAACAGAAGGAAAGTCGAATGGACGGGTACAAGAGGAGAAATCTTATTAACATGTATCCCTGCCTGAGGCCAGGGTATAACACTTTTCAAATAATAAAGACTTACTATTTTGACTGAAGGCAAAACATATGGCTTTCCCTGGTCATCTCTGTAGGCCCCTACACCAAGATTAATTTTCTTGGGGTTGGAATCTTTCTTGAATGCTTCAGTGACACCAAGAATGGCATCTGGTGGGCCTAATTCAACATTGGACCAAAGTGAACTAAAATTAATTCATGAAAGAAAACAAAGAAAAATAGATTTAGATGTGTTGGATGCAATACATGCACAAGATAGACAGTACAAAAAATTTCTTTCAAGTAGAGATGAGCAATATACTGAAAAACCAAACCAATACTGATATCATGGGGACATCGAAAAAAACAAACAGAACCAATCATTGAATACTGAAACCTTCTGTATTTTCAAATTTTCATACATTCGCTGTTTATAAAGCCTTGTTGAAGTTTGATAGCAGCTGAAGCAGTTTTTTGATAAAAGAAGTGACTGATTTTCTTTTCAGTTTTGTTAACCCTTAATGGCCTGAGCAGTTTTCCAGTCCAAGACTTCAACCTGTACATGTCCATTTGCTTAGTAGTGATTTCTAGTCAAGTCTTGGCTGCTTATTAAGGCACCCAAGACTTGACTAGAAATCACTCCCAGCCATTTTGTCTATTGTCAACAGGTGCTCCTAATGATGGCATGTTAAGGGCACATGCTCTGAGATCGCAAATGCCTGAAAGAGTCCTTTAAAGGTTAAAGTGTGTTTGGAACAAGTCATAAAACCACTGTAGATATGATTTGTGTTGGCAAAAGAATGCCAATGCTGAGCTCATTGGCAGTGGCATTTCTGGTGCAGTGGTAGAATAAATCTGATACCATAATCTAACCCACTAAAAATACCAAAACAGATACGGAACTCAAAATTCCAATACAGCCCATCTCTACTTTCAAGTGATAAAAAATTAAAAATAAGCTATCTGAAGAAACGCAGATCTTCCAACTTGAGCAATGGTCAAAAAAAGGGAAGTGGTGAGATTGGTAACTCGTGCATGTTTATTTATACCATCCAATTCGTTAATGTTTTTGTAATATGCACCTTTGTCTTAAAGGGATAATTAGCTGCCTGTTTGGAAAATATTAGTCTACTAGATAACGAAGCACAATTTTCATCATGCAAAAATATCCTAATGCTTCATACAGTACGGTCACCGTAGATAGGTCGTAATTCACACATCTGTTTACCAGGTAATAAAAAATTATCAGCAGCAAAATTTTAATTAATAAAGCATGGGGTTGTACTCAGTGCTTTATTCAATAAATTTTTGATGATAATTCATATAATTAGTGTTTGGAATCTAATGTTATTGCGTCCATGGAAACATTGCCCACTTGTGAAAAGAGACCAGTCCATGGTGGCTGTACTGTAAATGTCATTTGTGTGAAAGCATCCATTTCAAGTAAATAAATTAAATTGTTCTAAATTAATTTACAGACTTGTTCAAAAAAGACATTCCGCCCTCATTAACCTCGATCTAATTACTGATCAGTCATGGAAATTTCTGAGACATATAAATTTTATAGCAAATTTCCTTTCTTATTATACCTACCACAATTGTTTACTACAGGCTTGCACTACAGTGGAAAACCCTAACTCGGATAAAATACTCTCTATTTTAATCTTTCCCAAGAGAGTTGGGAAAGAAAAGTGATGTAAAAAACACCACGAAAAAATAAGCTAAAACTGGGTCGAGCGCCATCGGTGCACACCCAGTAGGGGACGCTCTTCCCTCAGTACAATTCCATTCTTCCGTTAACCAGTGTGCAAGCAGTCATCAATTAATCATTCTTTTGAGTCTGCCAACATAGGAGTTATGTGATCAGCGGGGAGGAAGGATTCTTACCCAAATAAGAAGACGGGAAGGCCTCCATGTAAATAATTGCGGTAGGTATAATAAGAAAGGAAATTTACTATAAAATTTATATTTCTTATCAACCTACCTTACAATTGTTTACTACAGGCTGAACAGACAAAAAGATGGAGGGAATCACATAACCAACCCACACATAACCCAATTGCACTGGAACCGTGGACAGAGGAAGAGATCCCTAGTCCTATCAAACCATAGCATCACAAACATTAGTAAAAGACAATGAGAGATGAGGCATATGGTGATGTGTGACACACAGACAGAAAGGGTAGTAACTGCACGGAGCTGGAACTGACCTTGTCAGAAGCTGAATGGCTGGGATAGACAACTGCCTGAGCAGAAGAAAGAGGGCCCATAGAACAAAGGTCCTCCGCCTGATCCTGCAACTGTCGAAGATAAGTGGAGAAGGTAGCATTTCTCCAGTGGGCTGCCAGCACAACATCCGACAACATGACAGAGTTAGTATAAGCCCCGAGAGGTTGACAATGCACGCACCTCGTGGCAGAAAGCGATTGGTAAAATAATTGCCAGTCGCTAGGCGAGCGGAAGCTGCACGAATAGCAAGACACATCCATCGAGAAATGGATTCAGGATCTTCTGTCGACCAGGACTAAGGGACAGAAAATCGCTCATACACATCCAAATGAACAGAAAGAAGAGTCCCGATACTGATAGGAGGCGGAGTAGTTTCTGGTATCTGATTCTTGGCCAGAAAGGAGCAATCACTGGTAAACATAACACTGGTGGGAGAGCTCCAGAAAAACGCCGGGTCAACCGAGAGGGAGTGAAGCTCACTGATCCGTCTTGTATGTGAGAAAACACATATCCACCTGGGATAAAGGCTCGAACGGCGCCCCACAAGCAAAACAGCACCCAAGAAAGATTCCATCTTGGGGTAAGCTGCAAAGTCCTAGGCCTTTTCAAAAGTGCCGGACAAGCTTGGAGAGGCATGTAGTAGTGACGATACGACGGTGTCCCACATACAAAAAGGTCTCCGAAGCATGGACCTGTACCCATTGATGGAAACAGGCTGGAGACACCCAGTATCCAACATATACCAGAAACTCCGCAATCTGTGTTATCAAAGGAGTGACAGAAGCAACAGTGTGATCCGCACACCATCGGCAGCAGACCTTCCATGTAGCCGCAGAGGCTAAACCAGTGGAGTGCCTCCTTGAAGAAGAAAAGCAACTCCACTGCAAGTCTCGAAAAAACCACTACGGAGAGAGACAGGCCCTGACAAAAGACATGCACGAAGACACAATGAAGTCGGGTCGACGTGAAACCTCCTCAGGAGACATTGGCAAAGAAGGTCGCAATGTAGAGGGAGACATGCCGGAACCGCCGCTAACAGAGAGCAGAGCAGAGTGATCCACACCCACTGAATCGACAGGGGTGCGATCGAAATGATTCGACAACTGCAGGTTTGTATCTGGGCTAGAACCTGAGGCAGAATCGGAACCGGCAGGAAGGCGTAGCCGACAAGACTATTCCAAAGGAGGGACAGAGCGTCCACAGCGAAAGCCAGAGCATCTGGACACGGGGACATGAAAGTGTCCACCTGATGGTTCCAACTAGTCACAAAGAGATCAATGTGGAGTTGGGAGTTGGAGTACCGATCCAAGACCGTCAAAGTCCGGCGGACTGACGGATTGGCAGAATCATAGGAACGATAACGCACCGGAGGCAAAAAAGTGTCAACCCTGATGAAGAACGTCTTCATAGCCTTGGAACTCAGCTTCAAGACCAAAGCTGTAAATGCTGCAACCATCTGTACCTACAGGCACGGTCGAAGGCGCCCAGAAGCAGGTTGCTCCACAGGCAGTAGGCGTGCGATCGATGACCGCGGCCGGGCTGACACTGTCGGCTGGTTTGACGGTTTGAGATCTGGAAGGAACCCAAACACAAAGTCAAGAGCTGCCCTCAAGTCAGAAGACTGCTGGCTCTCGATGTCATGTATGTCGGACTCATCCCACAAGTCGGAAGACACATAGCCCATCATGGGCAAACCAGTCAACGCCTCCCATGATGTAGGCACACCAGGGGGATCAGAAAGCGGCCTGTTTCCAATCTTGGGAGGTGGTGCCACAGGGGGCGCCTGGAAACCACTCGTACCCTCGCTGGAAGCAACGGAAAAAGCTCTTGGACAGAACCTAAGTGAGCAAGGAGAGGGCCTCCCTAAGCTCACTGTGTCGGAACAGTTCGACGTGGGAATGAACCGACAAAGTGGCTTCACTCCTGACCCATTTTACCAGCAAAGGGTCATGATCCTCAAATACACCTGACGCGGGGCGACGGGCTGCAGCCAAAACATCTTAGGGCAGATGTGTATTGGGGTATGACATACCCCGAGGATCTACAGAGCGGAAACTCAGGAGAGTCGCCATGGACCTCTGCGGGACAGAAGGTCCAGGCTGCACAAAAAGTGTTGGTCCCACAAAACTGGCTAATGGGACCAGAGTGCATGGACGGAAACACCACAGAGCTCATGGTGACCCCACCATGAACATCCGAATCCAATGAAAAAAAACTGAGGTACTCAACGGCTGAGAGACCACAGTAGAGGGTTTGGCCGGCAGCCCCTTCCAACTTCGCCAAGTTGAAGTCAGGGAAGGCGGAGGCCAATACCCCATGTCTACACTACCAGACATCTCTGTAGACCCCTGCAGGGATAAAACTGCTATGCTCAACGGCAGAGAGGACACAACAGGCGGTTTGGTCGGCAACCACTTCCGACTTCGCCGAGTTGAAGTCAGGGAAGGCTGAGGACGATACCCCATGTCTACACTACCAGACACCTCTGCAGACCTCTGCAGGGATAAAATGGATGTGCTCAATGGCTGAGAGGACACAGCAGGGGGTTCAGCCGGCAGCCACTTCCAACTTCGCCGAGCTGAAGTCAGGGAAGGCTGAGGCCGATACCCCACATCGACACTACAGACATCACTGCAGACCCCTGCATGGATAAGCCGAGGCCGGCTAAAATGTTGAACGATGACGTTGTAGACGGAACAGCAGTAGCAGCAGATACGACGGTAGCTGTTGAAACTGGCGGAAAAGGGGAGAGAGCAGCCTAGCTCGGCCACCAAAGGAGTAGACACAACCCTAGTGACAGCCTCAGATGTCGACTGGAGAGGGCGCATAGTCCCGGAACCAGGCATCTCTTCACCAGACATCCACCAGCTCCTGCAGTATCCACCACGGTAAAAAACTGCACATCCCCCACAGAAGGGGTATAACTCTCACCAGATGTGGTCGTGTCGGGAGGCCCCGAAACGTCAGTGTTCCCCCTCCACCCCCCCACCCCCTGAAACGTCAGTGTTCCCCCTCCACCCCCACCCCCTGCAGGTGTGGGAGGAACAGCCACGAGAACACACCAAAAGGGAGGGCAAAAGGCATTGCACTAAAGGACCCGAACTGGAAATAACAGAGGTGAGAGCAGTAGAAGAAAAAGGTGAACTCAACAGAGACAGAAAGTAGAACACCCCCAACTACGAGAGAAAGGTGGCAGAAAAAAAGAACCGGTGGGTACACAACAGAACCCAGATGGCCGACAGGGACCTAAACAAGAGGCCCCACGGGGCCTGAGGCGCTCATCTTGAACAGAACACAATTTAAACAGAGTCCAAGAATGAGTCAACATTAAGCAAGCTATCTCCATAGGCTATACTGTCAATCCTTGAGTCCCTCAGGAGTGACAAAAATAATCTGGGCATCATGCCTTTTCTTCAGCTGATCATAAAGTAAAATGTAGAGCTCCCCTATGAAGCCCCTTGATACAACCTATGTGGATTAATCTTAGTACCTCTAGAGGGTACTGAATACAAAACTTTTAATTCTTCAGCAAAATGGCCAATTCCAGCTCCCATAGAGAGCCCAAATATTAATCCAGGCTCTTGATTTGAACACAGTTAAATCTGACTTCCCTAAAGATGTTGTGTACCGAATATGAAAGCATTCTGACTGTTGGATCTGAAGAAGAGAAACTGTAAAGAAATTTCTTCGAATTGCACTAAGTTCAAATTTGGGCTACCATAGCGAGCCCAAATATTAACCTATGGATCCGATTTGAACAAACTTGAATCTGACCACCACCCCCCCCCCCCCCCCCCCCCCCCACCCACCTAAAGATGTTGTATACCAAATGAGAAAGCATTCTGACAAGTGAATCTGAAGAAGAAGATTTTTGAAGAAATTCCCTCATATTGTACTAAGTTAAATTTCATGTTCCCATATGGAGCCCAAATATTAACCTAGGCACTCGAATTGAACAACCTGGAATCTGACCCCCCTAGAGATGTTGTACACCAAATATAAAAGCATTCCGACTGGTGGATCTGAAGAAGAAGATTTTTAAAGAAATTTCCTCATATTGCACTAAGTAAAAATTTGGGCTACCATAGTGAGCCCAAATATATACCTAGGGAACTGATTTGAACAAACTTGAATCTGACCCCCATAGAGATGTTGCATGCCAAATATCAAAGCATTCTGACTGATGGATCTGAAGAAGAAGATTTTTTCAAATTACCCTCCATATTGAACAAAGGTCAAATTAACCTAGGGACTTGGTTTGAACAATCTAGAATCTGATCCTCATAATAATGATGTATACCAAACATTAAAAGATTCTGACTGGTGGTTCTGAAGAAGAAGATTTTTAAAGAATATTCCCCATATTAACCTATGTTAAAACTTCGGGCTCCTGTAGAGAGCCCAAGTATGAACCAATGAGCTTTATTTCAACAAACTTTTATCTGACCCCCCCTATGAATGCTGTATACCAAATATCAAAAGATTCTGATGATTGGTTCTGGAGAAAAGATTTTTTTAAATTTTTGCAAATATGCTGACTCAGCATTTTTTTGATGCCCATTACAGAACACCCTAACATAAACTATGGCAATTTTTTTTTACCATTCAATTCTACTGGTCACAAGGATACTTCATACCAAATAACAGCTCTCTTTCTATTTTTAGCTCCCAGGGTTCCCATGGGGATGCGGGAATTTTTTTTGCATGGGTCAAGTACTAATGACCCAATACTACCATAAACCAAATTTGGTTCATACCGGACTATCGGTTCAGAAAATAGAAATTTTGGGTGGGGCCAAAAATCTTACCCCTCCTATTACAAAGCCAAATATTATTTCACGAACTTCGTTTGAACAAACTTGATTCTACACCTCATATGGAAGCTCCATAGCAAATATCAAGTCATTGTACACACTGGTTCTTGAGAAGAAGATTTTAAAAATATTTTGGAGCATTTTCCCCCACTCCCTCCCAATGGGGTTGGGCATGTTGAGTTGAACAAAAATGAAATGCCCCTTTGGGACCATCACTCACACAAACTTTCACTTGAATTGGCCCAGTAGCTTTGGAGGAAAAGACCAAAACATGGTGTTGACGGACGACGGACGACAGACGGAGAGCGATGAGATTAGCTCAGCTTGACTTTGTCAAGATGAGCTAAAAACAGAAATTCAGTCCTCAACAGAGTGAAGAAATCCTGTCCATACAGTCCCTCATTGACACCTAACTCCAATAATAATATCGAAATTTATCAACCGAAAAATTTTATGTCTGAACCGCGTTGAAACGATGTCGAAAATCAGCGTAAAATCGGAATATATAAATAAAATTCAATGAAAATGTGGTTGAAAATATTAACGAGAATATGTAAAACACAGTCCTGTTATTATACGATCTTCAGATCCATAATTCCAGTCACAGGAAAACCATTATCGATGAGTTGAATTATCACTGTTCGTAATGCAAAATGGAGACACATCCTCCACGTGTCTCAGACAAAAGAAGAATGATTAATTGATGACTGCTTGTGCACTGGTTAACGGAAGTCGTGGAATTGTACCGAGGGAAGAGCGTCCCCTACTGGGTGTGCGCCGATCACGCTCGACCCAGTTTTGGCTTATTTTTTCGTGGTGTTTTTTATACCACTCTTCTTTCCCAACTCTCTTGGGAAAGATTAAAATAGTGAGTATTTTATCCAAGTTAGGGTCTTCCACTGTAGTACAAGCCTGTAGGAAACAATTGTAAGGTAGGTTGATAAGAAAGCAGAAATTGCAAGGTCATTATCTTTTTTTCATCATAATTTGCGTTCTCAGGACAAAGGAGAACTCTGTGTTCATGTGTTCTATTTATAGCATATGCACCCATGAAATTTAATTGAGGATTGCCATTGACAATTCATGCTGTGGGTTTTATTGGAAACATAATATTTGCTTCAAAATAATAAAAAGTTGTTGATCTAAAAATGCCCAATTATTGGTAACATAATGCACAGTGCGTTCTCAGGACAAAGGAGAACTCTGTGTTCATGTGTTCTATTTATAGCATATGGGCCCATGAAATTTAATTGAGGATTGCCATTGACAATTCATGCTGTGGGTTTTATTGGAAACATAATCTTTGCTTCAAAATAATACAAATTTGTTGATCTAAAAATGCCCAATAATTGGTAAAATAATGCACAGTTGTTGTTTGTGGCAGTCATTCCTTCGGACAGCAGCAAAGGTAAGATTATCGTATCTTCGGAAAATTCATCTGCATTACATTTTTTTAATTCCACATTTAAGTAATTTTGTGATGCTTCTGATGTCTTAAACTTTGCATACAGTGTTTTTCTCATATGCTCTTTCATATACAAGCAAAATCTGAGAGTCGATATTTTTTCAAATGTGCGACTTATTGTCCCTTTAACCTCTAGCACTCTGGTAGAACAACAGAATTTTCTTCCATCACTTTAAAGGATAAACTCTGATAAATATATAAATATGAGGTTTGTGTTTTACTATGGAATATGTATTGGTTGCACTCACTCACAAGATTATAAAAGTACTCTTAAAGTCTACATTATCTAAGAATTGAAAATTGATACCCACAGCCAGGGACCAGCCTAGGGGGGAATTTTAGGGAGACTTCAAGTCTCCCTCCAGAAAAAATAGGGAGACTGCAGAGTCATGTAGGGAGACTTCATAGGCAAGTGGGGAAAATTAAGAATATTCATGTACCACCCCCGCCACCCCTTCCTATTTTCAATTTATGGTCCTCCATTAACGTACAAATAATCCAGGTCCAGTTGTCTATGATGCATCTGTGCCAGGTTAAAAAATCACAATGTAATTATTGACTGAAAATCCCCCACTGCTACCTTCTCCTTCATGACCCCTCACCTCTTCTTCGTGCCAATCCCCCATCACCATCCTGTGGTTGCCTTTCAACAAAGTCTACTAAGCTAATAATTTCCTAAGTCTGAAAGTGTGAACAGGACCAGATGTAAGAAGGTTGCTTGGGAGGTACTTTGTTAGTTAATAAACAAAATACATTCTGGGGTCGAGTATTTTGTAAAAGAAATGTCATTCCGCATCATTTTTATGGCATTCCGGTGTCATTCCGCATCATTTCATGTCATTCCGATGTTTAGGAGGACCCTTTTTCAAGATCGTCCACATGCACACTTGTGTCCTGTACAAAGCTTTTCTTGACATCACTAAAGCTTTTTTTCATGTGTTTCAATTCCATTCGTGTTTTTTCTGGGAATAGACAGCCCAACAGTTAACAGTCGTCAGCAGATCGAAATGAAAATAATGTGTTATAAAATACGTCCGTTGTGTATACATTTTCGGCATCCTAAGCGACGTAACCTACTTTCAAACTGGGTTGTTTTGTTGAGTCGCGTAAGTCACCTATTTTCGTTTCGACACTTGAAGTTCCGACTGGAACGCAACAAAATAGAAATAAAAAAATCCGCCAAAAGCGACAATAGACAATTGCTTGTCGTGTGATTTCAAATAAATGGACGTTTATTTGACGAATTAAAATGCCCATTTATCACACTCGAGCACATTCGATTTTTGAAAATACCCGGTTTCGTGTAAACCTCGCATCACTCAGTTCAGCCTTTTCTCATTTTGGCCAATTTTTAGAGGGCGACTTGTAATCGCCCCGACTATTTTTCTAGGCGATTTTGGGCTTAGAAGGGCGACTTAATCGCCCTAGTCGCCCTCACGGCTGGTCCCTGCCCACAGCGAGAATCAATCAAAACTGATTCTTGTGAATCAGGACAAATTTTAAGGTCTGTATACAATTAACACTTTACCCAATATGAATAAAGGATGTTGCTTGCCCAAAAATTCTCAATTAACAATACAATTTTCATTTTTTATCTTAAAATCGTAACTTATCACACCAGTCCTGGTAATTCATCCTTGTTTCCTTGGCAAAAAAATTGCTGTGGAAAACTGGTGCTTCTGCGGCAATTGCTGTGAAGCCTGTTCGATTGTGTAAATTCATCAGAGGGCAGGGCACAGTCTCAATTGCCATGTATATGTAGTATGCGATGAAGTGAAAACTTTCAAGTAACTTTAACATGTGAAAGTAGTTTGAGATACATGTGCACATAATCACAATCAATGTACAGAATCTTTCACTCAGTTAGATCATGCCAATATCATGAACCATGTAAATGCAGAGAAAAAATCTTAGAAGTAAGCCGACGACTTGCTCAATATGTATAGTATGAATGAAAATAAGATGCAGCATAACCACAAACTAAGTATCTCATTGCTTCTATGTTGATAACACTAGAATCTGACATCAGTTTCCAGAAAGTTCTGTAAGAGCTTTCCAGAAACTGATGTCAGATTCTGGTATTATCAACACAGAAGAAGCAGAACACATAGATTCTAGTGGTTATGCTGCAATTTGTACTGCAAATTGTAAGATTATCAATACAGCATAGTAGTGCAACCCACATGGTTTGATTCCTTGTGTAACCTGGAAGTTGTGCAATTTCTGCCACCGCATGGCTTTCTGAAGAAGCCATCCTCGGCAGTATTTTTGCTGTGGATATTTTTCGTTTCCTTGGCATTTTCCTCGGCAATGCTGATTGCTGAGGGTGAATTACCAGGGCTGTGACACCACATTGGAACAAGCTCAATGAGTTCATTCCAATGCGGGGTTATAAAGCTATGCTTCTGAGATAAACAAAATAAAAAAAATAATAAGGTTTACTAATTAGCTCCTGTGTCTGTAACTGTTATGACATGATGAGCAGTTTTGAAAATAACTTATAGGATAATCATAGGAAAACATTTACGCTGCACCCCAGACCTCTGAGCATTATAAGGTCAGGTAAGTGGAGCTTTAATGAATGGTTCTGCCTAACAAGCAATTAATGTTACCTAATGAATCGGCTACACCTGCCACATAATATATTTTGCAGTAGTAAAATATTCATCAAAACCTTGTCATTGAGCTCGTTTCAATAAGGGGTCCCATGATATGGTTTTGTTGAAATTTTGAAAAGAACAAATTTTGATCTCGTGTTTTCTGCAAAGTGTTATTTATTCGTTGGGGTTTAACAACACTTTTGACAGACAGGGTCACCTTGTGTCAGACGGTTTTACGGGTGGAGAAAGCACACAAGCAGGGTTAGCATTGGTTGAAGACAAGTGCACCATCGACATACAGTATGTCTAGAACCCAACACCACCGTTCTCCCACGTGGGCATTTGGGATGAAGTGCCTTGCCCAAGGACACAACATGGTTGCCGCAGGTGGGATTCAAACCGAGGACCCCTCTCGGCTTGCAGCCTGCATCTCTACCTACTTTCTACAAAGTATTAAAAGCTGTTTGTGTGAAAGAGGCCAAATAATACAATGCATGCAGAAAAAATGTAACAAAAATACACCATGAATTATAGCATTCCAAGACTTCAAACTAATCAAACTTCACTTTTCGAGAATTGGATACGTGAACAATATAATTCGACAAACTTCAAAGACAAGTAATGCTATGTACTATCTCTTCATGTGAGTGTCATGCATTCTGTGGAGAATCATTTGACTGACTTATGAAGCTGAAGTTGTATTTCATGTATTATTATACAAACTCAAATAAATTTTTAAAAAATTAGGTAATAATTTTGGAATCCCTACCTACATATCGTCGCCTGAGAGCTAGAATGTCCTATGTCCCATCAGGCGACAATATACTGTGCACCAGAGGAGTGAACGGTGTTCATATGTTCATTAATATTATTTCTTGCATACATTTTGCCGATCCCGGGACTCAATAAAAGCGTGCTTCACTTCAAATGATAGCAAGAAGAAAACAATGCACCTCTCATTTTCAAAACTGAAAGAGTGAATTGAAGGCACGAACATCACAGTGTCTACATGTATTTTACTAATTGCCTCTTTCTCACTACATCTCACCTCAAGCCTGTATTTTCTCGTACTCCAAAGATATCAATATTGTTCATTTGCTGTTCCCTATTGGCTATGTTTTCAATAAGAATAATCTGAATGTAGACTGTACTAAAGAATTAAGACCTGGGATGGTGTGGCCCTAACAGTTAACGTATGTCAACCTAAGTTACCAAGTTGTAGTAAAATCATTCCAAAAAAGTTACAATGAAATCCCTTCATAAATATAACTTGTAGACTTTGCTAAAGGAATCTAGTTCACATGACGGTTCGGCAGTCACGGATGACCGATCATGACCAAAATAGGAGAATCTCATCTAGATATCATACCAAGTTATCCTACCAAGTTACAATGAAATCCCTTCATTAAAACAACCTGTAAGCAGTGCTAAAGGAATCTAGGTCAAGTGACCAGGCAGCGGTAACAGCTGACCGATCGTGACCAAAATACGATAGTCTCATCTAGACATCATACCAAGTTATCCTTCCAAGTTATAATGAAATTACTTCATAAATATGAACTGTAGACTGTGCTAAACAAATCTAGGTCACGTGCCTGTGCAGCTGTCATGGTTGACCGATCATGACCAAAAGGGGACGTTCTCATCTTGACATTATACAGAGTCATCCTACCAAGTTACAATAAAATCCCTTCATAAATATACGACCTGTAGACTGTGCTAAAGGTATTGGGGCTTCAGGCCCATGTAGCCATCATGGTTTACCGATCACGGCCAAAAGGGGACGTTCCCATCTAGACATCATGAGTCATCCTACCAAGTTACAATGAAATCCCTTCATAAATACGACCTGTAGACTGTGCTAAAGGTTTTCAGGTTTCGGGCTGTCACAGCAGTCATGGTAGAGAGATCGTGGCCAAATGGGACGTTCTCAACTAGACATTATACGGAATCATCCTACCAAGTTACAATGAAATTCCTTCATAAATATTACCTGTAGAGTGGGCTAAAGGTTTCAGCTATCAGGCTTTCACAGCTGTCACGGTTGACTGATCGCAACCAAAAAGGGGCGTTCTCATCAAGGCTTGCATTTTGACCAGGCTGATCAGCCCCAGCCTGGTAATCAGCCGCAAAAATAATCTGATGAGGCCGATCAATCGGCCCCATCATCAATCTATTGTTTTCCAAATCTTAGCGAATCAAGTGAGGGGCGATTTCGTAAAATACTTCCGGCAATGGGACTAATCGATCGGGCGATTCTGGGTTTATTCGTGTACTAGTACTTCCGGGGATGTACTAAAAGACGATCACAGATGAGCGTAGAAAACGTGAAGGGGTGAGTATGGCGAAAATAAATGCACAAACGGGTTGATACAGACCTTTTAAACCTTATAGGTGTAACAAGTTCAAATCCCATATTTATTACCATATTCCATTGCAATGACTGTTTGATTACCTGGCACAAGTTTTATGGTGGGAAAAGCCATACGAATATCATCGGCAGACTTTCAAAAAAAAAAAAAATTCTGTGTGACTCTGTTGTCAACACAACCACGTGCATCTATTATAATAAAGAGAATAAACATAAACTCTGGTTGATTGAGCATTTATTCTGAAATGTTTACACAAGAATTTGTAATTTCTGCATCTTATGTGAATTCCCCCCTTCCCCTCCCTCCAAGCTGTCTTCGAAAATAACCAATCACAAAACAAAGCAATTACAATTCATTTGGAAAAATATAAACTAAACACCTACTGGTTCATGCATTAATTATCATAAGTGATTTATATTATGGGCATTTTTAGCCTTAGGTAATAATTGACAAGTGAGAGTGCCTGATGTCAAGTTTGTTGATCTTCAGCAAAGTGAATTCGTGAAAAAAAAAACAACGTTTTTGCATTAGAGTGGATTTTATTTTAATAAAATAAAATCACTTACCTCCTTTTGACATATCAAAACAGGCAACAATTCATTTCTTGAACGTTAGATGAAAAAAGGAAATCTGCATCGTCCTCCGGGGAATGACAACACATCGCTGCTCACCTAATTTACGCTTCAAATTCACCTGCACACCACCGACTTTTAAAGTCTTCAAAACTAAGGGAGTAGGTTTGAACATGGATAGGACACCTTGTTTTCAACATGCAGCAAGGTGGGGGAGGGGGCTGGGGAATGGTTTAATAATTCCAAAATGATTTTGGAATTATTAATCTTTACTCATAACAAATCATCAAATAACACAATATAATGAAATATCAATATAATATGCACATGCAATGTAAACAAATAAATCGGCCCCAGTGAACAATGAAAGTGTCAATGACACTGTAGCTCAACTTGACAAACTTGAACTTGGTAAGTTATAAATGAAATGGCAAAATTGAAGATCATTGGGACCAATGTCAGTTTTTTTGCCAGTGGCAACATTTTTGGACAGAAACCGAAGAAAATCGATAGCTCCCATCTAGAGGCCTCCCCAAACAAGCATACCAGGTTTCAAAGCAATCCGATCATAAATGTGCCCTGTAGGGTGTACAAAAGGGAAATATTGTGGTCTGACTAAACTAAATTCTAAGAACGTTGGCTGTGGCAATATTTTTTGACGGAAATGGAAGAAAATCGATAGCTCCCATCTAGAGGTCACCGTAAATAAGCATACCAGGTTTCAAAGCAATCTAATCATAAATGAGCCCTGTAGGGTGAGCCAAAGGGAAATATTGTGGTCTGACTAAACTAAGTTCTAAGAATGTTGGCTGCGGCAACATTTTTTGATGAAAATTGAAGAAAATCAATAGCTCCCATCTAGAGGTCACCCCAAACAAGCATGAAAGGTTTCAAAGCAATCCGATCATAAATGTGCCCTGTAGGGTGTGCCAAAGGGAAATATCGAGTCTTCTGACTAAACCAAGTTCTAATAACGTTGGCCGCGGCAACATTTTTTGCCGGAAATTGAAAAAAATCGATAGCTCCCATCTAGAGGTCACCCTAAATAAGCATACCAGGTTTCAAAGCAATCAAATCATAAATGTGCCCTGTAGGGTGTGCCAAAGGGAAATATTATGGTTTGACTAAACTAAGTTCTAAGAACGTTGGCCGCGGCTACATTTTTTGACAGAAATTGAAGAAAATCGATAGCTCCCATCTAGAGGTCACCCCAAACAAGCATGCCAGGTTTCAAAGCAATCCGATCATAAATGTACCCTGTAGGGTGTGCCAAAGGGAAATATTGAGTCTTCTGACTAAACTAAGTTCTAAGAACGTTGGCCGCGGCAACATTTTTTGACAGAAATTGAAGAAAATCGATAGCTCCCATCTAGAGGTCTCCCCAAACAAGCATACCAGGTTTCAAAGCAATCTGATCATAAATGTACCCTGTAGGGTGTGCCAAAGGGAAATATTGAGGTCTGACTAAACTAAGTTCTACGAACGTTGGCCGTGGCAACATTTTTTGCCGGAAATTGAAGAAAATCGATAGCTCCCATCTAGAGGTCACCCTAAATAAGCGTATCAGGTTTCAAAGCAATCAAATCATAAATGTGCCCTGTAGGGTGTGCCAAAGGGAAATATTGTGGTTTGACTAAACTAAGTTCTAAGAACGTTGGCCGCGGCAACATTTTTTGACGGAAATTGAAGAAAATCGATAGCTCCCATCTAGAGGTCACCCCAAACAAGCATAAGAAGTTTCAAACTAATCTGATCATAAATGCGACCTGTGAGGTGTGCCAAAGGAAATTGTGGACGTACGTACTAACGTACGTACGTATGTACGTACGTACGCCGACGGACGAGAAGTGATGGCAATAGCTCAGCTTGACTTTGTCAAGTTGAGCTAAAAATCAGCCTGGTCGACCACTTCACCAGGCCTACCGATCAGCCTGGTCACGATTCTAAAATACAAGCCCTGCGTTCTCATCTATAAATACAACGACCTGTAGATTGTGCTCAAGGCTTTCGGGTTTTGGGCTCTCGCAGCCATCACGGTTGACCTATCATGACCAAAAGGGGACGTTCTCATATAGACATTATACAGAGTCATCCTACAAAGTTACAATGAAATCCCTTCATAAATAAGATCTGTAAACTGTGCCTAAGGGTTTTGCGCTCTCACAGCTGTCACGGTTGACCAAACGCAACCAAAAGGGGACAGTCTCATCTAGACATTATATGAAGTCATCCTACCAAGTTACAATGAAATCCCTTCATAAATATGCCTTGTAGACTGTGCTCAAGGTTTTCAGGTTTCGGGCTCTTGCAGCGGTCATGGTTGACCGATAGTGACCAAAAGGAAACGTTCTCATCTAGACATTATATGAAGTCATCCAACCAAGTTACAATGAAATCCCTTCATAAATACGATGACCTGTAGACTGTGCTAAAGGTTTTCAGGTTTTGAGCTCTTGCACCCTTCACGGGTCACCGATCGCAACCAAAAGGGGATGTTCTCATCTAGACATTATACAGAGTCAATCTTCCAAGTTACAATGAAATCGCTTCATAACTAAGACCTGTAGACTGTGCTAAAGATTTTCGGGCTCTCGAAACCATCACGGTTGACCGTTTGCAACCAAAAGGGGACGTTCTCATCTGGACATGACCTCAAACCTGCATATAAATTTGGTAATGATCGGACAAGAACTACGGGATGTAGCCTGTACCAAAGAAAATGTGAACAGACTAACAGACTCAGACTTCCGCATGCATGTTGGCAATAGCTTATCTTGACTTTGTCAAGCTAAAAATCTAGGGGAGTTACTATGGCTCCCCTAAACCTGTGCCAGGAGAACTATTCTATACTTAAGTTCATTATTAATAAGGGAACTGAAGGTTTAAGTAGAGCTATTACAGCTCTTAAGGAGAGGAATTATGGCTCTCCTTAAATTAATTTTGCAGGAGCCATGTATAGTGGGAGCTATAACTCTCCTCAAAAGACCAGGCCTGATTCTATATTTAGGTATTTATATTTATTTATATCATTATAATTTGTCAGAATCTAAGGAAAACCTCCAAAACTGAAAGTTTCAAAAATGGTTTAACTCTTAACCCACAGAGTATTTTTAAAATTATTTTCAGCAAGTCTAGCTATGGTTGCTGTAAAGCAGCCACGACTAGATTTGATAAATGAAAGTGTCAATGACACTGTAGCTTAACCTGACTGTGTGTTGTGTTTGATGAAAAGGGTAATGTTCAATGTTTATGAAAGGATTATGAAATAAGACAAGAATTGTGATAATTGGGAATATGTTAATTTCTGTTCCCTGTATGCTATGTTTTCAATAAAAATAATCTTAGGTGTAGACTGTACTAAAGAATTGAGGGGTGGGTTAATGTGGCCCTCACAGTTAATGTATGTGGCCCTCAAAGTTAATGTATATCAACCAAAGTTAACAAGTTACAGTGAAAATATTCCAAAACAAGTCATCCTATCAAGTTACAGTGAAATCCCTTCACAAATACGGCCTGTAGACTGTGCTAAAGGTTTTCGGGCTTTGGGCCTGTGTAGCGATCACGGTTGACCGATCGCAGCCAAAAGGGACGTCCTCATCTAGACATCATACTGAGTCATCCTTCCAAGTTACAATGAAATCCCTCCATATTAAATATGACTTGCAGATTGCGCTATAAGTTTGGGGTTTTCGGGTTTGGGCAGCCATCACGATTGACAGATCGTGACCAAAAGAGGACATTCTCATCTTGATATTATACAGAGCCATGCAACCGAGTTAGCAATAAATCCCCTCATAAACACGACCTGTAGACTGTGCTAAAGGTTTTTGGGCTCGGGCAGCCATCAAGGTTGACCGAACGCGACCAAAAGGGGATGTCCTCATCTAGACATTATACTGAGTCATCCTATCCAGTTACAATGAAATCCCTTCATAAAAATATGGCCTGTAGTCTGTGCTAAAGGTTTTCGGGTTTTGGGCCCCCGCAGCCATCGTGTCTGAATGATCATGACCAAAAGTGGATGTTCTCATCTAGACATTATCTGGAGTCATCCTACCAAGTTACAATGAAATTCCTTCATAAATATGACCTGTAGACTGTGCTAAAGGTTTTCAGGCTTCAGCCCCCTGTAGCCATCACAGTTGATCAATTGCGACCAAAAATGGACGTTCTCATCTAGACATTATATGGAGTTATCCTACCAAGTTACAATGAAATCCCTCCATAAATACGACCTGTAGACTGTGCTAAAGGTTTTCGGGTTTTGGGCTTGGGCAGTCGTCACGGTTGACAGACTGTGACCAAATGGGGAAGTTCTCATCTAGATATCATACAGAGTCATCCTACCAAATTACAATGAAATGCCTCCATATTAAATATGATCTGTAGACTGTGCTAAAAGTTTTTTGGGTTTCGGGCTTGGGCAGCCATCACGGTTGAGAGATCATGACCAAAAGGGGACGTTGTCATCTACGAGTCATCCTACCAAGTTACCATGAAATCCCTTCATACATACAACCTGTAGACTGTGCTAAAGGTTTTGGGGTTTGGGGCTTGAGCAGCCACCACGGTTGACCGATCACGACCAAATGGGGACATTCTCATCTAGGCATGACCTCAAACCTGCATATGAAATTTTGTGACAATCGGACAAGAACTACAGGCTGTAGCCTGTGTTAAAGGAAAATGTGAACAGACTCACAGACCAACAGACTCACAGACTTCCGCACGTGTGATGGCAATAGCTTATCTTGACTTTGTCAAGTTAAGCTAAAAATGTAATAGAAATTTAACTCAAAGAAATATTGGTAAAAAAAGTGACTCAATTTACAGGGGGAAATTTGGTTAAAAATACCCAAATATACTTATTCACCGGGCAAAAGACTTGCTGTTCTGGGCAGGAATATCTGCCAGCAGCATGCAAAGAGTAAGACTCATCTCTTTCAGATAGCCTTTGCCTGCTGAAACTTTTCTTTTTGATTGTCAGTTTATATTATGAGCGCTTTTGAGCAGAGTTTTGCTGGTAAAAGCGCTATACAAGTAAATTATTATTTATTTATTTACATATCTCAGACCTACCTAGGTCTTGGGTGTTGAGGTCTGAGATGTGGCACAGAAATGATTAGATATATCCTCCTGCTGATAATTAAAGAGCATGAGAAAAAGTTACCTAAGTTGCAAATTGGGTGCATCATGGGGATGTGGGTGTGATACATGCAGGGTACCACAGAAATGAAGCGCTGATTGTTGAATTAGCAACAACCATATAAATAAAAAGTTTTGGGAACACATCATCCTGACAGGTACCAACACTTTTCCTGTTATCCCACACTTGTTACCTGTCACAAGATTTATGGACTCATGGGTGATGTACCTGGTACCAGTTTTATAACAAACATTTTATATTTATGTCTATATGTGTGAAGCAGCAGTAGTCTATTTGGCAGTACACCTTGCAGAAGGTACATGTAGGTTTTGATTCATTCAATGAAACCTATATCTTCAGTTCAAATGATATCTGCCAGCATCAGAGCAGTATTTTATTTGGGCACAGTGGCGAACATGGACACACGATGAGAAACAAAAGTGCTGTCCATTCATCTTCATGACAGCTGCTGCCACTATTTTTCATATTCTTTCACTTAAAATCATGGGCTATGCCTTGTTTGCAGTGAGTGGTGACCAGGAGTATCCGGCACTTCTTTATTTCTGACCACCACTCTAGACAAATGAAAGTGTCAATGACACTGTAGCTTAATTTAACTGTGTGTAGTGTTTGATGAAAAGGATTCAATGTTTATGAAAAGATTTATGAAATAAGACAAGAATTGTGATAGTTGAGAATATGTGAATTTCTGTTCCCAATATGCAATGTTTTCAATAAGAGTAATTTGAGGTGTAGATTATTGTACTAAATGACAGAGGCCTGGATTAATGTTGCTCTCACAGTTAATGTATGTCAACCAAAGTTACCAAGTTGCTAAAGGAATCTAGTTCATGTGACGGTTCGGCAGTCACGGTGACTGATCATGACCAAAATAGGAGAATCTCATCTAGATATCATACCAAGTTATCATACCAAGTTCCAATGAAATTCCTTCATAAAAACAACCTGTAGACAGTGCTAAAGGAATCTAGGTCACATGACCAGACGGCGCTAATGGCTGACCGATCGTGACCAAAATAGGACAGGCTCATCTAGACATCATACCAAGTTATCCTTCTAACTTCTAAGTTACAATGAAATCACTTCACACATATGAACTGTAGACAGTGCTAAACAAATCTAGGTCACGTGCATGTGCGGCCATCATGGTTGACCGATCATGGCCAAAATAGGATGTTCTCATCCAGCCACTATACTGAGTCATCCAACAAAATTCCAATGAAATCCCTTCATAAATGCAATCTGTAGACTGTGCTAAAGGAATCTAGGTAACATGCCTCTGTGGCCATCATGGTTGACTGAACCCGACCAAAATAGGACTTTCTCATCTAGACATTATACAGAATCATCCTACGAAGTTACAATAAAATCCCTTCATAAAAACGCTCTGTAGACTGTGCTGAAGGTTTTCAGGTTCTGGGCATGCGCAGCCATCACAGTTGACCGATCACGACCAAAAGGGGACGTTCTCATCTAGACCTTATATTGAGTCATCCTTCCAAGTTACAATGAAATCTCTTCATAAATATGACCCGTAAAATACGCTAAAGGTTTTTGGGTTTCAGGCTCGCGTTCCCATCACTGTTGACCGATCACGACCAAAAGGAGACGTTCTCATCTAGACATTATATGGAGTCATCCTACCAAGTTATAATGGAATCCCTTCATAAATACATGTGCAACCTGAAGATTGTGCTAAAGGTTTTGGGGTTTCAGGCTCACACAGCCATCACAGTTGGCCGTTCACGGCGAAAAGGGCACATTCTTATCTAGACATGACTGCGAACCTGCATATGAAATTTTGTGATGATCGGACAAGAACTACAGGGTGTAGCCTGTGCTAAAGAAAATGTGAACAGACTCACAGACTCACAGACTTCTTCATGCGTGCTGGAAATACCTTATCTTGACTTTGTCAAGTTAAGCTAAAAATCCCTTTTTAACCACCACAAATTTCTAGGTGTCGCAGTCAGCCTAAACTTACACAACATTGGAGGCCTTTGGTTGCTACTGCTCACCAGCATTCAGACACTTCTGAGCAGAACCCTGTGTTTGTGAAAGGCTTTCATAGTTTAATTAGAAACACTACAGATAAAAGAGATTAGATGTCAAGCATCAGCAACAAACTGATACAGAGTTTGCCAGAGGAAACTAATTTGCATTGACAGTGTCATATACAGGCCTGAAAATAAGCAGTCTGACATTTGCAGAATGAGGTTCCCAGAGGGTGAATTTGATGATGCTATCCCATACAGTGGGCCAATTTATCCTATGGGTACTTCTTTCTGTTTAGTTTTGAGACCCTGAGTCAGATTGAGGTTCACAGAGGGTAAATTTAGTGATGCTACCCTACCTCTGGGGACCTCATTTTGCAGATGACAGTCTGCTTATATTGTGGCTTGGTCATATATGACACTGTCGATGCAGATTCCTTTCCACTGGCGGAATATGTGCTTTTTTCAAACTCACTTAAAGTCCAAAACCATATTGGGTGTTTTAGGTAACCATAACATTATCAAACTATGGCAAAACACTGCAAAACTTGGCAAAAATGTTTTTGGACACACTGTAGCATTTGGACTCAATGAGCACAGCATAACTGCCGCTACTTTTGGAGAATTTAATGATCTGCTGGGGAGGTATATAATAGTTATCTTAATGTGTGTCAAATTTTGCATATCATGTTCTTTTCCGTAACGCTAACTATGAATTCTATAGCATATTATGTTTTTAATATGAAGCAGGTCTTGCATTTTAAAATAATATCTGGGCCTACCATTCATTAGGCTCTATGGAATGGACTTTCATGGCCTACTTTAGTGTTGTCAGGAACTACATGTATTCTCATTAAGATTATTATTTTCTTTGCCTATAACTAGCCCCCTCCCCCTAAAACACATGTATTTGGGCTTATCTCAAGGCCTATCAGCCCAGACCTTGACAAAATGCAAGGCCTGCTGGAGATGTGTATTAATGGTATATGCAAATCTGACAATAATCTTGACTTATCATTTCGGCCATAACTCACACAAGAATAATGCAATCAGCATGAAACTCAAACTTGATCTGTAAGTCATTGTTCTATAGTAGGTTACCAAGAATGAAATCATTTGGTTGAAGCATTTCCAAAAAAAGTTCGAAAAACTAAAGTATGACTGACAGACTGACTGACAGACTGACGGATGTGTTATATAGCCCCCATATTATATCGGGATTGATGTGTCCTTGGTTGATGGTTCTGTAAGATTGATATTTTTCTGCATTTTCTGACTGGTCTCACTCATTTGCACTCTGTGACCTTGTTTACGTATTGTTACACTAATGTATTGTACATGTACATACATGTATAGCTGTTGATTGTTTAAGTAGGTCAAGGAACTCGTTTACTTGAACTATGACAGAATCACCTTGAAACTGTTAGAACTTTGTAGACATTTCATCTTCTAGGACATTCTATCTGGTTACTATATAAAGGTTTGTCAACATAATTCAAAAACTCATTTTTAGAAAGCCATTTCAGAAAGGCTCACTTCAGTTGTTTCCATTGGAGATTATTATTGTTTCAGAACAGTGCATTTATTATAGAAGCAGTGCTTCTTTGTAAATTTGGAAGACTGATTCCAAAAGAGAATTTTGAAGAGAATCATTCGTCTTGGAAAAGAGAATTTATACTTTCTGTGAAACAATAATATTTTGTGAAAAGCCAGGATTCTACTGGATTATTTGGAAATTACCTGCGGCGCCAATACATCTTGGATTTTTACTCCATTTGAATTTTGCGGAGCAATTTGTTATATTTTATTGGAGACTACTGAAATTTCTAAGTGAAAATTTTATTACACATCTACGGGATACTATTTCTGAAGACACATTCTTGGATTTAATACCACCAGCTGGAAAACTTCTTCACAAGATTCTTCACCACTGAATTACTGGATTCTGTGAAACTGTATTTTGGACTAATTTCATAACTGATAAGTACCACTGTTTTTATTTTCTGTTAACCAATTAGTGTAAAAGATCTTTGTATCATTTTTTTTTTTATATTAATTTTTTTTAATTAAATTTTAGATAGTTAAATTCATAGTTATTGTTGCTGATTCTCAGATTTCTTTCTGCTACCAATATCAATAATATTTCCATGCCATAAATAAAAAGTATCTAAAATTAACCATTTCCAAAATGACAGGAAAATTGATTGGAGACTGGCCGGTAGTTCTTAAGATTATTGGGGTCAAGGTTGGCCTTTTTTAGTAAAGGTGTAACAATTGCCTCCTTGAATGCACGAGGCACAGTGCCCTGTAAAGAAAAGTGTTAATAATATTTGTGATTGGTTCTATAAGATCATCAATATGTTCACAAAGAAGGCTAGTAGGTATAGGGTCAAGTGGACATGATTTAGATGGGAGATGACAGAATTACCCTGCGAACAGTGTCATATGATACTGGTTTAAATGATACAAAGGGGTTTCCTGTAAATTCTGTGAACTCGGGTTCATTGTTCATGCGGTCCAGTTGAAGTCTTATTTTGGACACCTTCTCGCTGAAATATGAACCGAACTTGTCTGGTAGATCTGACAGTGAGATGTTGTTGGGAAGGACGGATGTTTTAGCTTTTCCAGACCGACTGTTTGTGATTAAAAATAGCTCCTTTGTTGGACAGTTTGTGATTTTGTCATTATAGTAAAGGGTTTTGGCATCTTTAATCAGCTGGTTGACATGCCGATGGTGTTGGAAGATATATGCAGAGATGGTCGAGGCTGGTGTTCTTAATTTTTGCATCGGTAGAAATTAGAATGATCTCAGTCTTGTCATCATTTAATTTTAATTTGTTTGTTTCCATCCAGTGCTTGACGGACTCTATGCAGGTTTGGATGTCTGTTGCCATTTGTGTTAACTGCCTGGGTAAGGATGGGGAGTAGATTTGAGTATCGTCAGCATAAATATGATAGCTCAGATCTTGCTTTGATATTACACCACCAATGGGCTGTGTATTCATGCAATATAGTACAGGTCCCAAGACAGAGCCCTGTGGGACACCATACATGAGTGAACTGCTTTTTGAGTGGGCTTCACCAATGTGAACAGACTGGGTTCTGTCAGATAGGTAAGACTTAAACCAGTCCAGTACCGTTCCTGACAAGCCGAAGGTGATATTGAGGCGTTTAATTAAGATGTCATGATTCTCAGTTCTTTCTGTTACCAATATCAATAATATTTCCATACCGTAACAGATGGACAGAGTGCAAATGAAACTTGATCTGTAAGTCATCGTTCTATAGTAGGTTACCAAAATTGAAATCATTCCGTTGAAGCGTTTCCAAAAAAAGTCAGGAAAACCTGGAAAACTGATATTTTGGCGCTTTTCCATATTTCCAAGGGCTATAACTCACACAAGAATAATGCAATCAGCATGAAACTCAAACCTGATCTGTAAGTCATCGTTCTATAGTAGTTTACCAAAAATGAAATCATTCCGTCGAAGCGTTTCCAAAAAAAGTCCGGAAAACTAAAGTGTGACTGACAGACTGACGGATGGACAGAGTGCAAACCTATAGAACCCTCTGGCGATGCCGGTAGGGGACTAAAAACAAGAGGTCCCAAAGGGCCTTAATCGCTCACCTGCCAAAGTGGTACAAAGAAGTATTTGGGGTCACATTCAGTTAGACATGGTTCATCAACACTACAAAGGAATTAAGTCATGAAAGGCAAATTTATGGAAAAACACTAAGGAAAGGATTTGAACAAACCTGAACCTAACATGCTCCCCCTGCCACCTCCTCCTCCACCTCACCCCCATCCACAGAGAGCCCAAATATTAAGCCAGGGATTCAAATTGAACAAACTTGAATCTGATTCCCCTTGAGATGTTATATACCAAATATGAAAGAATTCTGACTGGTGGATCTGAAGAAGAAGGTTTTTAAAGAAATGTCCTCACATTGCACTAAGTTAAACTTTGGGCTCGAATAGGGAGCCAAAATATTTACCCAGGGACTGGATTTGAACAAACTTGAATCCGGCCCACCTAGAGATGTTGTATATCAAATATGAAAGGATTCTGATTGGTGGATCGGAAGAAGAAGATTTTAAAAGAAATTTCCTCATATTGAACTAAGTTAAAATTCAGGCTACCATAGGTAGCCCAAATTAATAACCCGGGGGCTCAATTTGAACAAATTGGAATCTGACCCTCCTAGATATGTTGAATACCAACTATGAAAGGATTCTGACTGGTGGATCTGAAAAAGATGATTTTAAAAGAAATTTCCTCATATTGCACTAAGTTCAAATTTGGGCTACCAAAGAGAGCTCAAATATCAACCCAGGGATTCGATTTCATCAAAATTGAATCTGACCTTTCTAGAGATGTTATATACCAAATATCAGACGATTCTAATTGATGGTTCTGGAGAAGATTTTTAAAGAAAATTCCTCAAATTGCACAGTTAAACTTTGGCTCCAATAGAGAGCCCACATATCCACTCAGGGACCCGATTTGAACAAACTTGAATCTCCCCCCCCCCCCTCCCCCCCCCCCCCCCTAGAGATATTGTATGCCAAATATGAAAGCATTCTGACTGGTGGATCTGAAGAAGAAGACTTTTAAAGAAATTTCCTCATATTTCACTAAGTAAAAATTTGGGCTCCTACAGGGAGCCCAATTATTTACCCAGGGACTTGATTTGAACAAACTTGAATCTGACCCCCCAGAGATGTTATATACCAAATATCAAAAGATTCTAATTGATTGTCCTGGAGAAGAAGATTTTTTTAATTTTGGAAAACAATTTATGGGTGCTATCAGAGTAATGCCCTTTATGGTGCCCCCTGTGGGCGTGGCAACTTTATTTGAACAGACTTGAACTGACATATGATAAGGAACATGCACATCAAGCTTGGTACAATTTGGCCCTGTGGGTTATGAGGAGAAGACGATAATGTAAGGCTCACACCCCATGGACGATGAATGGACGGACGGACGGACGAAAGACAAAAAGTGATCACTTAAGCTCCCCTCGACTTTCAGTCAGGTCAGCTAATAAAATAAACAAGAGACCACAAGGGGCCTTAATTGCTCACTTGACAAAGTGATTCAAAGACGTATAATTATTATCACAGGTCTTTCTGACTGTTTCCAATTCTATCAGCTGTAGACAAGCACCACCAAACTTCCAAGGGTTGTTATGTCACTGCCGTTTGATAGGCAAATTTTATGAAAAAAACACTAAGGAATGGATTTCAACAACCTTCAACCTAATCTACCCCCCCCCCCCCCCCCTCTAGAGAGCCCAAATATTAAGCCAGAGACTCAAATTGATCAAACTTGATTCTGATCGCAATAGAGCTGTTATATACCAAATATGAAAGGATTCTGACTGGTGGATCTGAAGCAGATTTTTAAAGAAATCTAGTCATATTGCACTATGTTAAACTTCGGGCTCTAATAGAGAGCCCAAATATTAACCCAGGAACCCGATTTGAACAAACTTCAATCTGACCCTCTCGCCCTCATTGTGCTTGGGGGTTAAATCTGAAATTAGAAAGTAAACAGTAACTTTCTTCTGCAATCATTGTTGCATCTATCCATACCAAAATAATTGTTACAACAACCTTGCAAATAGAGAAATTTGCCCTTGAAGCTGGTCAATTTTGAAGACAAAACTGCTATATTAATTTCATTTTTGGCCCACAGGGATTTTGAAATATTTAGGCTTTCCCCAACCCAGTTTGGGAAAGACTCTTGTTATTCTTCTTTTCCAAAATTGTTCTTCTCTTTTTTTTTTTCCTCCATGAATTTTGTCTGTTGAACTGCTCAAAAACAAGCTGTACAATTTTTACCAAATTTGGCATACTTATGTAATGTCATAAAATCTAGTGAAATGCGGTATCGTCATGTCTATGAAAATGCATATTTTCAAAATATTCTGCCAAAACCGTCAAAATTTCACCATTTTTCAAATGTCTCAAAATCGTTTACAGTTATTTTGCTCAAATTTTCCACACATTTACACATGTAGAGCATAATATAATACATTATGAACACCACTCAAATCTCTTTCAACTTTCACCCCCATCGGCCAAAAATGACATGAATACAGATTTTTTCTTCAAAATTGACCAACTTCAAGAGCAAATTTCTCTAATTACAAGGTTGTTGTAACAATTTTTTTGGTATGGATAGATATAACAATGATTGTGCAAGAAAGTTACTGTTTACTTCTTAATCTCAGATTTAACCCTCAAGCACAATGAGGGTGAGAATAAGAGTACCGTTTGAAAATGCCAAAATTAGCCAACTTTGGTTGGCTTTTTTTATCATTTTGGAAAGGGGTAATTTCAAACACTTTTCATGTACGTATTCACAATTGACAACCAAGTATATTTGCTATTGTAAGTTTGGTTGTAAAGTTTAACCCTATCTCATTCTGGTTGCATAAAAGTAGGTACCGTCCAAAAGAAATCCAATTTTTTCAGAATTTGGTAAGTTTAGGTGACGATTTACTCCATTTTAAATTGATTGTGCTCTGAATGCTTTCTATAGCTGCATGCGGCAGTGAAAGTATGACAAATTTTGGTCTATATGTTATTATTAAAAGTTTAACCCTTGGCAGATTTGAGACTTCCTATAAGGGTACTGTCGGAATAATTGTTATTTTCGCCAAAATTTACATGCAATTTCTCAGCACTGGAGTCATATTTACTCAAAATGTTTCCCATAAGAAGATAGGACATTCATCCAAGAACAATTTTGCTGTTATATGTTTTATTCCAAGTTTTAACCCTCACCCAGTTGTCGTGCCTTGACTTGGAGTACCCTCAACTTGTACATGTTCATTCAAATACAAGATTCAAGATTCCTCCATGTCTCTTATTAGACACTCCGTCTGTGATTGATGTTCACACATTTAGAGCATAATATGATACACTAAAAGCAACACACAAATATTTCAAAATTAACCCCTATTGGCCTCAAATGATAGGAATATAGCATTTTATCTTCGAGATTGACTAACTTCAAGCGCTAATTTCTCTAATTGCAATGTTGTTGTAATAATTACTTTTTGTATGCAAAGATCCAACAATGCTTGTAGAATAAAGTTACTGTTTAGTTTTTAATCTCATCTTTAACCCTCGAGCACAATGAGGGTAAGATTTACATTCGTAAATGCTAAAATTAGCTAACTTCGGTTACATTTTCCTGTCATTTTGGAAATGGTTAATTTTAGATACTTTTTTTACGGCATGGAAATATTATTGATATTGGTAGCAGAAAGAAATCTGAGAATCAGCAACAATAACTATGAATTTAACTATTCTAAAATTTAATTTAAAAAAATTAATATAAAAAAAAAATGATACAAAGATCTTTTACACTAATTGGTTTACAGAAAATAAAAACAGTGGTATTTATCAATTACTGAATTAGTCCGAAATACAGTTTGACAGAATCCAGTAATCCAGCGGTGAAGTATCTCGTGAAGAAATTTTCCAGCTGGTGGTATTAAATCCAAGAATGTGTCTTCAGAAACACTATCCCATAGATTAGTAATAAAATTTTCACTTAGAAATTTCAGCAGTCTATAATAAAATATAATAAAATGCTCTGCAAAATTCAAATGGAGTAAAAATCCAATAAGTATTGGCGCCACAGGTAATTTCCAAATAATCCAGCAGAATCCTGGCTTTTCACAAAATAATATTATTCTGTTTCACAGAAAGTATAAATTCTCTTTTCCAAGATGAATAAATTCTCTTCAAAATTCTCTTTTGGAATCAATCTTCCAAATTCACAAAGAAGCACTGCTTCTATAATAAATGCACTGTTCTGAAACAATAATAATCTCCAATGGAAACAACTGCTGTGAAAATAAGTTCTTCTGAAATGGCTTTCTAAAAATGAGTTTTTGAATTCTGTTGACAAACCTTTATATACATGTAGTAACCAGATAGAATGTCCTAGAAGAATGTCCAAAGTTCTATCAGTTTCTAGGTGATTCTGTCATAATTCAAGTAAACAAGGTCCTTGACCTACTTAAACAATCAACAGCTATATGTACATTAGACTAGTGTAACAAAGATGTAAACAAAGGTCACTCAGTGCAAATGAGTCAGACCAGTCAGAAAATGCAAAAAAAAAATATATCAATCTCATATAATTATCAACTAAGGATATATCAATCTCAATATAATATGGGGGCTATAACAGTTTTGCTATAGGTAGAGATGCTTAATGAACAAATCCGCTGCTGTAAGTTATGCTTTGGGGTTTAACCCAACATATACTTTGGCCACGTAAAGAATAGTATTGGCAGACAAAAATTGATTTTCAGTGAATTTTGCAAACATCTGTACTCATTTCCTCTAAATGAAAGGTTGTTGTAGCAATTATTTTGGTATGGATAGATTAACAATTATTGCAGAAGAAAGTTACTGTTTACTTTTTAATTTTCTTTATGAGATTGACAACAACATTATTCAGGATGTAACCAGATGGAGATTTATATTCACTCTATATTTCACATGCCTTCTATTAATAATCTAATAATACTCAATATACCACAATTTCCAAGCTGTTAATTAAAAAGTTGTAATGTTCCAAGCGCAATAAGAATATTTTCTGTAATATGCAGTATTAATTTTTTTATTTATTGAGGTTTAAGGACACTTTTGAGACAGTTTTACAGGTTGAAGAAGCCAGAGTACCTGGAGAAAACCACTGAGCAATGGCAAGCGACTCAGACTCCCCAACATACTAACTCCACAAAAGCTGGGTTAGCATTGGTTGAAGACAAGTGCACCCTCAAAGAGCAGTATGCCTTAGTACACAATGCCAACATGCCCCCACCTCCCCATGTGGGAAATTAAATTGGGATGAAGTGTCTTGCTCAAGGACACAATGTGGTTGCCAAAGGCGGGATTCGAACCAAGGACCTGTTGGATTGCAACCATCATCTCTACCTTCTGAGCCACTGCGCTCATGTAATATACAGAGATAAAACTCTTTATATGTACTTGTGCGATTATAAATGAATAATATTAACGTGGATATGGTTCCACTGAATCAACTTGTACAGTATAATGGTCAGTTTACTTACAACTTCTAAGCGATGAGATAGGAAAACAACATTTTGTGTGGAAAACCAAAATGTTTTGTGGTCATTTCTGGCAACTAAATTGTTCGAAATTTTCTGACATATTGGCAAAAAAATCGGCTCCTCGACTCAGGGGTGGGTTGGGGCACAGTCCTCCATAAAACCCTGGCCTGTACGCCCATAATTCATATATACCTATTTTTTCCAAAGCAGAAAGGGCATCGCTTGTTTTGCTTTCTGTGAAAATATTCAGTAATTATTGAAGAGCAAATTTTGTCTTAAATGTTTTGGTGTCCTGCTGTATCTCAAATATCTGGTTTGGATGCATAAAAATGAGTAGCATCACAAAAACTTTGATTTCCACTAAATTTTCTATTTTCAAAAATGATTGATAGTTTTGTGCATAATACAGTTTGCCTTTTCACATTAAAAAGTTGGGAAAGCCCGTAATTTGTCCAACAAATTACAATTCTCTAGTTATTTGGTGATTTTGGTGTACCATATTATGCTCTAAATGTTTTTAAACTTAGAGCCTGATAACTGTAAACACAATTCCGAGATTTTTTTAAAATGGTGAAATTTTGATGGTTTTGGAAGAAAATTTTGAAAATAAGCATTTTCACGAATATGACGATACCTCATTTCTCTAGATATTTTAACAATAAATAAGTTTTACCAAATCAGTATCTGGTTGAAATCGTACAGCTTGTTTTTGAGCTATGTTGAAAAATGGTGAAATTTTGAAGGTTTTGGCAGAATATTTGGAAAATACGCATTTTCACAGTTATGGCCATACCTCATTTCACTAGATTTTATGGCATTACATAAGAATGCCAAATTTGGTTGAAATCGTACAGCTTGTTTTTGAGCAGTGCAACAGACAAAACTGACAGCGGAAAAAAAAAATTGAGAAGAAAAATTTAGAAAAAGAAGAACAAGAGTCTTTCCCAAACTGGGTTTGGGAAAACCTAATTAGATGAAAGGAAACAGTATATTGATGGGTTTTTTATTGTCTGATATTAAACATTCAATCAGGACTGGGAGGAGTGAAAATTCTCCTTGACATGTTAAATAATTCTGTGTTAACGAGTTAAATGACGTTAAATGTTAAAATAGGCCGATGAAATCGTCAGATGTGTACCCATACTAGTAGAAAGCTGTATGATGGAGGGCCACCACAGATGCCAACATTATATACACCATACAAGGTATGGGTACATATAGAAATGGATTGGAGGAGTGTCTAATTTGATGGATAAAGGGTTAATATCTCCGAAGCAAATTATCAGATTTACATAAAAAAACTATACAGCACAGCACATCAGTAACCTGAATAAATATATAAAGTAACATAACAATCGGATTGATATTTTTTGAGTTATCTCATGCCAAAGGGATTGGAAGAATTTTCAATTTGAAGGATAAAGGGGGTTAATATCGCCAGATCAAATTATCAGATGTACACCAAAAACTATACAGCTCAGCACATCAGTAACCTGAACACAATTATAAAGTAAATTGACAATCCAAGCAATATTTTTCAAGTTATCGAATGCCAAAGGGATTGGAGGAATTTTCAATTTGAAGGATAAAGGGTTAATATCTCAGGATCAAAATAACAGATTTACACCAAAAACTATACAGCTCGGTACACCAGTAACCTGAACACAAATATAAAGTAACTTGACAATCCAAACAATATTTTGCAAGTTATCAAATGCCAAAGGGATTGGAGGAATTTTCAATTTGAAGGATAAAGGGTTAATATCTCAGGATTAAATTATCAGATTTACACCAAAAACTATACAGCTTGGCACATCAGTAACCTGAATACAAATATAAAGGAACTTGACAATCCAAGCAAAATTTTTCAAGTTATCGAATGCCAAAGGGATTGTAGGAATTTTCAATTTGAAGGATAAAGGGTTAATATCTCGGGATCAAATCATCAGATTTACACCAAAAACTACACAGCTCGGCACATCAGTAACCTGAACACAAATATAAAGTAACTTGACAATCCAAGCAATATTTTTCAAGTTATCGAATGCCAAAGGGATTGGAGAAATTTTCAATTTGATGGATAAAGGGTTAATATCTCAGGATCAAATTATCCGATTTACACCAAAAACTATACAGCTCGGCACATCAGTAACCTGAACACAAATATAAAGGAACTTGACAATCCAAGCTATATTTTTCAAGTTATTGAATGCCAAAGAAATGGATACGGACGCCGCCAAAGGGATTGGAGAAATTTTCAATTTGAAGGATAAAGGGTTAATATCTCAGGATCAAAATAACGGATTTACACCAAAAACTATACAGCTCGGCACATCAGTAACCTGAACACAAATATAAAGTAACTTGACAATCCAAGCAATATTTTGCAAGTTATCGAATGCCAAAGGGATTGGAGGAATTTTCAATTTGAAGGATAAAGGGTTAATATCTCAGGATTAAATTATCAGATTTACACCAAAAACTATACAGCTCAGCACATCAGTAACCTGAACACAAATATAAAGTAACTAGACAATCCAAGCAATATTTTTCAAGCTATCGAATGCCAAAGGGATTGGAGGAATTTTCAATTTGAAGGATAAAGGGTTAATATCTCAGGACCAAATTATCCGATTTACACCAAATACTATACAGCTCGGCACATGAGTAACCTGAACACAAATATAAAGTAACTTGACAATCCAAGCAATATTTTTCAAGTTATCGAATGCCAAAGGGATTGGAGGAATTTTCAATTTGAAGGATAACGGGTTAATATCTCAGGATTAAATTATCAGATTTACACCAAAAACTATACAGCTCGGCACATCAGTAACCTGAACAGAAATATAAAATAACTTGACAATCCAAGCAATATTTTTCAAGTTATCGAATGCCAAAGGGATTGGAGAAATTTTCAATTTGAAGGATAAAGGGTTAATATCTCAGGATCAAATTATCCGATTTACTCCAAAAACTATACAGCTCGACACATCAGTAACCTGAACACAAATATAAAGTAACTTGACAATCCAAACAATATTTTTCAAGTTATCGAATGCCAAAGAAATGGATACGGACGACGCCAAAGGGATTGGAGAAATTTTCAATTTGAAGAATAAAGGGTTAATATCTCAAGATCAAAATAATAGATTTACACCAAAAACTATACAGCTCGGCACATCAGTAACCTGAACACAAATAAAAGTAACTTGACAATCCAAGCAATATTTTTCAAGTTATCGAATGCCAAAGGGATTGGAGGAATTTTCAATTGGAAGGATAAAGGGTTAATATCTCAGGATCAAATTATCCGATTTACACCAAAAACTATACAGCTCGGCACATCAGTAACCTGAACACAAATATAAAGTAACTTGACAATCCAAGCAATATTTTTCAAGTTATCGAATGCTGTCAAAGGGATTGGAGAAATTTTCAATTTGAAGGATAAAGGGTTAATATCTCAGGATCAAAATAACAGATTTACACCAAAAACTATACAGCTCGGCACATCAGTAACCTGAACACAAATATAAAGTAACTTGACAATCCAAGCAATATTTTTCAAGTTATCAACTGCCAAAGGGATTGGAGGAATTTTCAACTTGAAGGATAAAGGGTTAATATCTCGGGATCAAATCATCAGATTTACACCAAAAACTATACAGCTCGGCAAATCAGTAACCTGAACACAAATATAAAGTAACTAGACAATCCAAGCAACATTTTTCAAGTTATCGAATGCCAAAGGGATTGGAGAAATTTTCAATTTGAAGGATAAAGGGTAAATATCTCAGGATCAAATTATCCGATTTACACCAAAAACTATACAGCTCGGCACATCAGTAACCTGAACACAAATATAAAGTAACTTGACAATCCAAGCAATATTTTTCAAGTTATCGAATGCCAAAGAAATGGATACGGACACCGGACGGACAGATAGACGGCCAGACGGACTGACAAAGGATGGATGAACGACGGATGGTCACCCCGGATGCCGGCATTATGTGTACCATACATAGTATGGGTACACATAAAAATGAACAAAATTTTAATAACTTCGGCCATTTTTAGTGATTTGAATTTGAATATAATCGAACTTACGCACAGTTCGACTCTTGAGTTCCAATGTGTTCTATGTGCCTACTGGCACATAGAACACATTGGAACTCAGGTGACGAGTAGTTAAGATAGTTCTCTCAGGTTATCGTAAATTCTAACATTCAGCGATGTTTTCATTTAAGAATACAATCACTGCAGCCGTATCCTTAGAAAGAGACATCTGCCGTTGCTTGAATACCAGTCCTTACATGGAAAATAGGCATTCGGATGAAGCTGATATTGCTGTATTGTCAAATATCGGCGGGCCAACTTCGCCAACACTGGTAGGAGGGCTACAGACATCTAAATTATTTGTGTTCTTCAATTTTGTCAAATGACTAAAAATTTGACGTCACCGGCGTGTGCGATCCAGCTTGGGTAAACACAAGATAACAACACAATGCTACATATTATACAATTATAATCTTCAAAGTTAAACGTTATTAACTTGGTTAAAAAATTGTAACGTTGTTAAAATAATTTAACATGTTAACATTTGAAACGTTAACTGCTCCCAGAACCTGCATTCAATATTGATATTGAACATATGAACACACTTTCAACATTTCAAATTAAAACCACTAGGAGCATTTTGCCAGAAACCAATTTTCTAAAGATAAAAGTGGTGCTGCCGATGCCACATGGGCGGTAGGGTGGAGGGGGAATTAAAAGTCGGAAACCTTTATACACATCTAAAGACTGTACCTGAACATATGAACACACTTTCAATGAATCAAATTAAAACCCATAGGAGCCTCTCGCCAAAAAACGATTTTCTAATGACAAAAGTGGCTCTACGAGTGCCACATGGGGCCAAATCAAAAATCTTAAACATGTTTGCACATCTAGAGACCCTACTTGAACAAATGAACACACTTTCAACGTTTCGAATTAAAACCCCTTTCGCCGGAAACTGATTCCTTAATGACAAAAGTGGTGCTATGGGCACCACATGGGGCTGAACAAAATCTGAAACCTTTATGCATATCTAGAGACCCTACATGAACATATGAACACACTTTAAACAATCAAAATAACATATCCTAGGAGCCTTTCATCGGAAAGCAGTATTTTAGCTCAATCTTTAAGTGGTGCCACTGGCACCACCTGGTTACAAAAATTCAAACTAAACCTATTTGTGTCATCTCTATACCATACTTAAGCAGTATGGTAAGTTTAAAAATTATAGCTAAAAAAACAGGACTAACAGACGGAGATCATCACTCTATCTCTGCATTTTTGAAAATGTGGGGATAATGAAATTTATGTCCTAAAATTCACTCTCTTAGTACTGCACAGTTTACTTGGGGTCAACGCTTTAATTTGGGAGTGCAAGACAAGAGTAATATGTGTGCAGAATTTATGTGGGATAAGCATCGTCTTTTATGGAGAGGGGTTGGGGAGGGGGCAGGTTCTTTACAAATTCTATTTTTTCAATAATTTTGAGTTCCTCGATTTACTGAGGTGGCATATTTACATGAAAACAAAATTAATACAATTTCAGCTCCCAATTTTGTTTTCTTTATATTCTAGAACAAACACAAAAAACCCCAAACAATCAACTATTTAATTTTGTATCTTTTCCAGTTTCCAAATGCACAGGGGCAGCATATCATACCTAAACTTCTAGCCCTGCGCTCATTATCTCAAAACTTTTTCTCCTTTCTAGATAAGAGGTCACTTAAGTACTTTGATTACCTTTTTTTTCCTGAATTTCACAGATTCCAACATGAACACACAAATGCAAACAGAAGGTCCAAAATTTAACTCCATGTGGTCTACCTATTTTAACAGACAATAATAGCAGTATTTAACCCGTAATAATTCAAATGTGAATCTGAATTTCAATTTTTTTTTTAATTTTCTTTTGAACCCCAAATCAAAAAAGTTGTGTGTTGAATTCAAATTTGAGAACAAGACTTGCTTCCTTGGAAGAGACAAGAAGATTCAAGAATGATGTTCAAGAGAGACATTTACAATAAGCACAGATTTTAAATTATAAAACATATTTTAAAATATGTGGCGATTAAAATTTCAATACTTTGAAATTTTTTAATCTTAAAATTTTAATAGATGTGTTATTATACACTGCACAACTCTCTTGTTTGTCAATCTGCAATATGAAATGCAGATTATCTGCATTTTCATTTTTGAATTCCGATCGTCATTTTGCTGATTTGGGGTTCAAAAGAACGTTTTTTTGAAAATTGAAATTCAAATTTGGAATTCTGGGTGAGGTCAGGGTAAAAATCTGTTGACCATGTGGAATTTATTTTGACTTTCTAGCCACTTTTGTATGCTGATTTTTGAATCTGTAAAATTCCAGAAAAAATAAAAAATATAAAAATTGAGAATAAACAAAGACCTTAAAAAAGTGTTGTGACCTTCAATTAGCCTATGTCACTGAAAAATAAAAATCCATTACAAATCACTGCCTGTACTGTATACAAGTCCTAAAAAAGGACCCAAGACAGTCATTATACCCCCTCTGAAGCCCTACCTGTACTGTAGTCAGCCTATCCGGGCCTACCCCTCCCCATCCTCAAAGGGAAGGATGATGACTGAAGGGTCCTTTTCAGGACTATCTTACTGTATGTGTAACAGGATTATGACTGTTTGGGGCTATATGGCATTTTTCATATAGAAAGTCACCCGCCCCTCTCTGATCCGTACGGGCAGTGGAGGCGCCAGAGTTACAAAAGTGAGGAGGTACAGTTGGGGATTGTGCAGCGCCGAGCTGGGGTGGGTTTTGGGGGGTCCTCTCCCTAAGTTGAGAAAATTTTTATCTGTTTTGCAACAAAATAATGCGAATATGGATATCATTGGAACCAGCTGAACAAGCCGGTTCCAATGATATTCATATTTGCATGATTTCATTGAGTTATACCTTCGAGAATTTTTCTAAAATATTAAATTTTATTTATTTTAAAAAATTTCTATTGGCTGAATTCCAAATGGATGCCTTGCACACTCTCGATTCTAGCATTTGTCGAATACTCTTAAGCACTATGTTTCAGTCTGTTCAAACGCGGCATGCCTTGTTGCAATTTGGGCCCTCGACTCTTGTTTGTTGTTTGCAGCTAGCGTGTGTGTGTGTGTGTGTGTGTGGAGGGGGGGGGGGGGGGTTGGGGGTAAACATAATTTCAAAACTTCTCTGATTTAGTGCACTTGGGAATATGGGATTAAGCATACCGACCATTACATCGCAACGTTCAATACAACAAAAATTAAAATGATAGTATTGTTTTACTACGCTTGGCGAAAAAAAGTGGAGGGGTAAGTACCCCCACATACCCCTCCATTGCGCCGCCACTGCGTACTGGGCCTCATGCCCACCAAAACATCAGAATGGGACATCAAAAAGTACTTCTCCGAGCCATTTCCGGGTCACGCTGACACACGCTCCTTGGATTTCGCTCCACCCTACCATTCGGGTACGAGTGAAAAGAGCCTGACAAAAGCAGGAGTCGTCCCAGACTAGCCAGAGTGTTTTGAGCAGTTCGCATGCGGATTTCCACATGTAGGTGTATGACTGATGTCCCAACCCGAAGCTAAAATAAATTTATGTAGTTTACCAATGTTTAATACCTGTTTCTCGATGCAAAAGCCTTTGGTCCTAATGTTTGTAAACGACATATCACTTTCGCAAGGTTCACCAGCGCCATGGTTTCAAAACTGAAATTGTCACTTCAAGGTCAGAACTTATTGCGAACAAACGCTCTCGTCTCACCCAAGACAAGGTTAAATTTCGAATACCAAAATCGTCCCCTTAAGCACAATACGGTTTCAGACATCCATTAAACAAATGAAATAGCGTGCACACGAAACAAAATTAGCGAAACGTCACTAGACTCCAACTCGGTGTGTGAACTCGCAAATCTTGAGAAACTTTTACAAGACAAAGCAGTATGGGATATTGCAAAAGATATTTCGGTAATTATATGAAAACCCGTCTAAAAACCGCAAACAGCCCAAAAAGAACTAATGAATCCTCAAACGTACTCAAATTGACAATCAATGCAGAACAATCAAAACAAAGGGGCCCTTGAAGAGCAATAGGAGATACAAACTCCCCCATCAATATTACAGGAAAAAGTCCGGTCTCCAAAATGTGTGATTATAGTAAGCCCCATTAAGGTACTATACATATTAGTAAGGACAATTATTTATTTATTTATTTATTTATTTATATATTTATTTATTTATTTATTTTTTAACGACACTTTAACAGCCAAGGTCATATCGTGTCGGTGACAGTTTTACGGGTGGAGGAAGCCGGAGTACCGCCGAGCAACGACGTGCAGCTGCCAGCTCCCCAACATCGTAACTCCGCATTGCGTCATTGTGTCCTCATGTGAACAATCTTGGTTAAATGCCTTGCCCAAGGACACAACGCGGGAGTCCGGATCGATCGCTCAGACAGTCACCCATCCCGACTAACCGGGCTCGACGTTGCTTAACATCGGTGATCTGACGAGAACCGGTAACCTCAACGCCACCACGCCCCAATCAAAGTCTGATTTAAAAAAATAAGACGATGGTTGTTTTGTCTAACAGAATGGTTGGCAGGGGGCATCCAGTAGTAGTGATAGATGGTTGTGCATTGTTGTGGATTCCACGTTGGCCAATGTCAGGCAAAACGCACCAAGCGACAGTTATGTGGACTTTGTAGAAAAGTTTAAAGATCTTCTTTAATTAAAGATCTTGCAGAAGCTTCGAACTGCAGCACCGGCCTACACGTTGAGTTGATGTTTTCTCCCATCATAGCCACACTGTTTGACAAATAAACGACAACCGACAAGCTATCTTGCCATCCACGTTTCCGAATTGGACTTTTATTTCATTTTTACAATATCTTTGAGATATTGGTGCTCCTGATAGAGGAGGAATTTCCAAATACAGATACAGATACAGATCATATAAATCAGCAATTGCAGTCGAGTGTCGTCTATTTGATCTTTGACAGATATGTGTATTTCAGCACCAAGTCCGTAACCAGGGCTGACAGAAGTTTTTCTAGTTGTAGAGTGCTCAAACTAGCCGCCAAAGCTACTGAAAGTCCTCTTAAGCGGAGCATCGTTGAAATCTTTGGGTGAGGAAGACGCTGAGTGGTCAAATGTACCGGAACAAGCAAAAATCCTGGAAATAAGGAGACTGTCATCTACAGAATGAGATCCCCAGAGGGTGAATTTGGAGATGTTAGTTACCCCGCACAGCAGGGTAGCATCACTAAATTTGCCCTATGTGAACCTCAATGTGAATCACGGTCACAGGCCTAAAGGGAAAGATGTACTCCAAAGGATAAATTGACTGTATGGGATAGCATCAGTAAATTCACCCTCTGGGGACCTCATTCAGCAAATGACAGATTGCTTATTTCCAGACTTATTTGTTAAGCAACCCAATTCATTTCTCTCTGTTACGGTTCCGAGGTAACCACGCCAATGACCGATGTGCGTATTGATGTTTGGTTTTCGAAAACCGCGAATCCCAATGCAACTAGGCTCATTGCACCAAAACTTTGTTTTACGCCCCCTACCACGGCAGCCTTCGGGGAAAACATAAAAAAGGCGCACCTTCAGACACGTGTGTGGAAGAACGCCCTTCAACCGATGCCTCCAAATTTAGATCCTATCAAATTTGGCTTCGAGAATTAACTAGAGACCAGGTCGCTCCAGCCCATAACAGTTCCGTCCTACATTGCTCTGGCCCTAGATGAAGTATTGAAATCAATAAAATGTTCTTGCTCAAGTCAGACGTCATGTTGTACAAACGGGTGCAAATGTAATGCTGCTAAAATGGCGTGCACATTTTCTGCTCCTGCAATGCCACACTAGAGTATTGAAATAAACAAACAAGGATAGCAGATGCATCAGATATGAATAGCACTGATGAATAGAATCACCAAATACCCAAAACATCCCTTAAAAATGTATATATAGGCTCAGATGCAACCTCTGTGTGCGCCCGGAATGTTGTATTAGCCGCAAACATTGTAGTCCGCGAAATGACGATGTCACCTTAAACGTGGATATTTCAAATTGCTCAAGATTTCCAGACGTTCAGTGAACTTTTTCGTAGTCAGATGTGTATACACATTTCACTCCATCGAAAAAACAAAACTTTGGACGTCACTTTAAGGTTTTGTGCCCTGGCGGCCTGACTAATAGGATAATTCAGTAGTGTTCGGCAGTGTTACTTAAATCGGTGATCCACGGGCTCTGATCAATTTGCAGAAGCTCTAAGTTCCTCACTACTGTTTGCTTTAACGGGAATCACATCCGTTCCATAAGTTATACTTGGCAACCCCGCTCCCATATAGTTTTTCCAGTGAAAACCACATCAAACCTATCCTTCCAAGAGGTTTAACTAATTTGAGTATTTCCCCCTTTCTGTTAAGTTTATTTGTGAGATTTCCTTACATGTCTCTACCTGTAACACATAATTTTGCCACCAAATGTTCCTATTCTCCCGCACTGTTAACCTAGTGTTACGGCTAGATCCTTGCTTTCCTCTTCACCAATAAAGAATTTACCCACCCCCACCTTCGCGACTCATCTACCCAACGACCTACCCATGGGTATTAGTAATGTACAGATGTGTAGGTTACGGCGGGTGACGTCATCATTTTCATATGATGACATCACCCCTAGTAACCTACATATTTAAAAGGTCATAACGATTTCTCTATCCATCAATATACATATCTATGGTATCATTCTGATTCATTTCTATCTAGCTACCTCAGTGCTTCTACACTCAATGAATTCTTTGTAATGGTGTGAGGTAAAAATGGAAAATAGTAAATAACAAAGATTTTTATTTGAACCGATTTACAATTACACCGTAAAATTTTCTACATTTCTACGCTTGTTAAATAGAAAAAAGGAGGTACAATATATACACTTGGAGCTTAATTAAGCATCCCCTGAAATGTTTCATGACAGTGAAGTTGCTTTTACTGATTATTATGTTTTAATGATTGCTTGCTATGCCTTGCAGTACATTTCATCTAGTGAAGCATGATGTTTCTGGCTGATAGCGTACCGGTACCCCAACACATCCGCCGGTACACGTGAAGCATGCTTTCCACGAATGTCACAAAAACACTGTTATCCACGTGCAATATCTGGGTATAAAACAAGAAAATTTGTCACTTCTTTTATCAATAAATGTTGGCATGTAAGGAGGAGAATGTCAGGGGCACTAAGATGGCAAATCGTTGTCATGAATGCACCATTCAAAGCTAATGGAAGGCAACTTGGCTATAGTCATTCTATCATCAGCAGACCTGTCCGAAAACATCAACAAACCAACGATGTTAAGGACCGACCAAACCCTGGACAACCCCCAAAAACCTCTCATCGGGATGATCGGAGTCTGGCACGCCTCGTTAGGCGTGAACCCTTTGCTTCAAGTGGGGTTTTGAAACTCTTCTGGCTCCCCAACAGGCGTTTGTGTTACAGATCTGTCCGAAACCGTCTCAAAGCACTGCATATGAGGTCCAGAAGGGCCATCAAGCGTCCAGCTCTGTCCGATCAGCATCAAAGACGACGTTTGAAGTGGTGTATGGCACGACAACATTGGAATCTCAGGATGTGGAGGAGAGTCCATTGGTCAGACGAGAGTAGGTCCCTGCTTCACGTCACAAATGGTCACATGAGAGTGTGGTGGCATAGAAATACTGCACGCGTGCCCCGAAACATCAGACCTACTGTTCCTTATGTTGGAGGGTCAGTAATTAATGATCTGAGGATGCCTCTCTCATGACTGTAAACTTAATGTGGTGACTGTACGTGGGAATCTCAATGGTCATCAGTACATCCGGGACATTCTCAATCCGGTTGTCGTGCCTCATTTTCACAACCACCCGTTGGCTACTCGCCCTGTATTCATGGACGACAATGCAAGGCCACATCGTTCCCATGCTGGGAGAGCATTCCCTTAGAACAACGCTATTACAACACTACCTTGGCCTGCAATGAGCCCCGATTTGAATCCCTTAGAACACATCTGGGACTTTCTTGGCCGTCGTGTGCAAGCAAGGGATCCTCCTGTACAGAATTTGGCCGATTTGGAAACTGCATTGCATGAGGAGTGGCAGCAGTTGTCTCTGGACCGTATCAGAAGGCTCACTGGAAGCAATAGGAGGGGGGTTCAGACTGTCATCCGGGCACGTGGTGGATACACTCGCTACAGACTCAGATACTGCTATTGTTTTCAGATCACAAGTTACATTTTATGTCAGTAATTACCAGCATTGTTTCATCATGGACCGTTCCAGCACCATACTTGTCGACAGAACATTTTTCCATCAAAAACATTAGTGATAGATATGAGTAATTAGCTCCATTAAAATACTGCGTATTTTCATCATTGTGCTGTCTTCATTTGCCAATAGATTATTCTTTCCGCAAATAATCACTTTTGGCCATCTGAAAGATAGCATGAAGTTAATGACAGTTTCTATTAATACAACTGAGAAAAAAGGGGGTGCTTAATTAAGTTCCAGGTGTATATAACGGATGAAAAGGGGGGCGCAGTGGCTCAGTTGGTAGAGGTGCAGGCTGCAAGCCGAGAGGTCATCGGTTCGAATCCCACCTGCGGCAACCGCATTGTGTCCTTGGGCAAGACACTTCACCCCCCATTGCCAACGTGGGGGCACGGTGACGTTGTGTACTAAGGCGTACTGCACGTCGATGGTACACCTGTCTTCAACCAATGCTAACCCTGCTTCTGTGGAGTTGGTTTGTTGGGGAGCCCACAGTTGCTCGCCGTTGCTCGGTGATTCTCTCCGGGTACTCCGGCTTCCTCCACCCGTAAAACTGTCACGGTCATGGTAAGTCATTGTGCAGAAATATGTGAACTTAAATACCAATAAATATATAAATAAATAAATAAACAACGGATGAAAAATAAAATGTTTTTAGTTACACATCGTAAAACATATATGTAGAACAATTTAGCATGTTTTTAAATTAAAATGTTAGTTATATATGTTTATGGCGCACAGTTAACATCTCTGGTTGAACAAAAGGTTTGCTTTCTCAATAAAAATAGTACGGTCAGGATCAAAATGATGATTTAATTGCGAAGGCAAACGTTTAATGGTTGTGTGCGATCACGAGAGAGTACAACTGAACAGCGTCTTGATCTGTTTTCAGTAGAATATTTTAAAAATGAAAGTGTCATTGATACTGTAGCTTAACTGTGTGTAGTGTTTGATGAAACGATAATGTTAAATGTTTATGTAAGGATTATGAATTAAGACAATAATTGTGATAATTGAGAATATGTTTTCAATAAGAATAATTTGAGGTGTAGACCCGTGTAGACTGTACTAAAGAATTGAGGTCCAGGTTAATGTAGCCCTCACAGTTAATGCGTGTCAACCAAAGTTTCCAAGTTACAATAAAATCATTCCAAAACGAGTCATCCTACCAAGTTACAATGAAATCCCTTCATAATATAACTCGTAGACTTCGGTAAAGGAATCGAGGTCACGTGACCAGGCGGCGGTAATGTCTGACCGACCGTGACCAAAATAGGACATTGTCATCTGGACATCAAACCGAGTTATCCTTCCAAGTTACAATGCAATCGCCTCATAAATATGAACTGGAGACTGTGCTGAACAAATCTAGGCCACAATCCTGTGAGGCCATCATGGTTGACCGATCACGGCCAAAATATGACGTTCTCATCCAGACATTGTACTGAGACATCCTACAAATTTGCACTGAAATCCCCTCATAAATGCAAGCTGTAGACTGTGCTGAAGGAATCAAGGTAACGTGCCCCTGCGGTCGTCACGGTTGACTGAACCCGACCAAAATAGGACGTTTCTATCTAAACATTGTACAGAGTCATCCTGCCAAGTTACAATAAAATCCCTTCATAAATACGACATGTAGACTGTGCTGAAGGTTTTTGGGTTTTCGGGTTGACCGATCACGACCAAAAGGGGACGTTCTCATCTTGACCTCATACGGAGTCATTCTACCAAGTTACAATGAAATCCCTTCATAAATACGACCTGTAGACTGTGCTAAAGGTTTTTGGGCTCGCGTAGCCGTCACGGTTGACCGATCGTGACCAAAAGGGGACGTTCTCATCTAGACATGACATCGAACCTGCATATGAAATTTCGTAACAATCGGACAAGAACTACGCGGTGTAGCCTGTGCTAAATAAAATGTGAACAGGCTCACAGACTAACAGACTCATAGACCTCCACACGCGTTAGGGCAATAGCTTATTTTGACTTTGTCAAGTTAAGCTAAAAATTACAATATGCAAAATAAAAGAAAACATAAAATGTTACAATTACACATCGAATGTATACAGTGAACTGACTGGTATTTAGTCTATACGGCATCATGCAATAATGAAATGTATAAAATGATATTGACAATAATCGCATACAATATGTAGAATAGTACTTGTCATGATAGTTGCTGGAAGGTATTCTAAACCACTGAATAACAATATTATTGTAAATATCAGAGTTGGTAAATATTTGCGAAGAGTTTGGAACATTTTGCATATGATGATATAAAAATATAAGCAGAAATGTCCGCAGAACAGTGAAAGAATATGTTGAACAGGTCTAGTTACGTAATTTATGCGGTTAGAGAGCCACGACTTCAAGAAAGGGTGAAAATATTCTAATGGTGGTTGCAACAAAGGGTTAACGTAGATTATCCATGAATCATTAGTTTTCCAAATAGTAATCCAATGTTCTCTTGGATGTGTTGAAGGTTTGGTATTTGCTATGAATCCCCTGTCAGGATCCAGAAAGTATGGTTGTTCATCCAAAGCAAAAACACAAAGAATTCTCGCTCTTAAAAGAGGGTCTGTCACGATGACACTTTGCAAATGTATACAGTGAGTAACTCTATCATTCAATGTCTAAAACAAACTCATGGGGAGAGCAGTTGAAAACTGTGCAACCATACGCCCAGAACCTCTACGCTTCGGATGTACAATGGGTGTGTCTGCACCCTGATCAAGAGTAAAATCAAAACCAAATAGAGTATAACCATTAAGGTAATCATCATGGGAAATTCGAAAATGATCGTGTGCATAATCTTTGTCTTTGGGTGCTGAAAAAGAATAATAAGAATTTGTATTGAGATTTTCAGTAAAATGTTGCTCATAAGGTTTACCCGTAACCGTTTTACCATTTACAGTTAAATCTGATTTTCTACCATTAAAATGTTTAAGGTGCTACATAATTAAGGGAAATTTGTTTACTTTGAAATCCCCACCTCTGATTTATCCTAAAATCAAATTAATTAAACACAAATTATACACCAAAATGAAGGTTGTGATGTATAGAACACTAACATATACACATTCAACTCACTAAGTTGACGGTAAGCACCAGCGGTTCCTGGAAGTCTGCTACCGTATTCGTACTAGAACTGATAATAAAATAATATTTCAGGCAAACAACTCGTGGTCAAATGTGCTTCAAATATCCAAGAACAAAGCGTTTCTCCTAAATACCAGAACCTCCCAGACCCCCCCCCCCCCCATCCAGAACCCCCTCTAAATTAAACTTGCATGGTGTTTTAGAGAAAGTATTTAATTTCCAGTATGTGGTAAGCATTCGCAAGCAATGTAGAAGTGAATTTAAACTCGAAGTCGCTTTCGTCTGAGCAGTTCTGGGGATTCCGGTGTTAAGTATTTTTCTCCTAAGCACCAGAACCCCCCCCCCCCCCCCCCCCCCAGAACCTCTCAGATTTCCCCTAGAACCTCCTATAAATTACATTTCATCACTGTTTACAGGGAAAATATCCCATTTCCAGATTGGTTTAGCGTTCAACAGAGAACTAAAACTTGATTTATACTCAAATTCGCTCTCACATTACGTGTACGCTCCATTTAAAACCCGTCTTCGTCACACCCGGTGATCACTCTGTAACATACGGGCCCACTATCCGCCTATCCGACTCCGTAAAATTGGATTCCGTGATTTAACATTAACACTCAAGGGTATTCCAATGTTACGGAGTCGGATAGGAATCTCATTTCCGGAATCCTTTTTTAAGAATCCCGTTTTAAGAATCTCTTTTCGGAAAACGTCTGTGACTATGGAATCTCTTTTCCTGAAATGAGGCTAAGAGTCGTATGTGCGAGTCACACGGTCGAGCAATTGCTCCAAAGCACATTTGCTCGATGGGATTCGAGAAGTATGTGTGAGTCACTCGACGTAAGACGGAATCACACTTACGAAATCCCCCTTTTTTTGGAATCCCTACAGAATCCCTTTTTATGATATGTATGTGGCTACAAAATCCCTTTTTGGTCGTATGTGCCTATGTGTTAGTGCACAATGTGTCACCTTGTGCATTTTCACATAAGCACATATCAGCACATCCAGCATCCACCCATGTGCTACCTATAATGTGTACACATTTTGACACAATGTGTAATAACACACAAACACATTCCACCAAACACCCACGTTCCATGTAATCCCTGTTTGGAATCCCTTTTTAGGATATGTCTCGGGTTATAGAATCCCTTTTATCGCATGGGCCTAGGTGCTAGTGCACAATGTGTCACATTGTGCATTTTCACATAAGCACATATCGGCACATTCAGCATGTGCTGATGTGCTATAGACCTAGGTAGTAATGTGTATACAATGTGACACAATATGTAATAACACACAAACACATTCCACCAAACACCCAAGTTCCCTATAGAGTCCATTTTGGAATCCCTATGGAATCCCTTTTTAGGATATGTCTCAGGTTATAGAATCCCTTTTTAGTCGCATGTACTAGTGCATAATGTGTCACATTGTGCTTTTCACATAAGCACATATTGGCACATCCAGCATGTGCATATGTGCTAGTGCACAATGTGTCACATTGTGCTTTTTCACATAAGCACATATTGGCACATATATGGGCGCCATCCCTCTATTTATTCCCTATTTAATGATATCATTAAATGAATTAATGATATCAATAACTCGAATATATGATATCACTAATACCGTTCTATTTAGTGATATCACAAAATCTTTTTAGTGATATCATAAAATGATTTAATGATATTAAATCGAATTAGTGATATCACTAAATCATTTCGTGATATCAATAATTCGTGTGGAAGTTACTATTTTGTGATATCAATAAATAATTTGTGATATCATAAAATATTTTGTGATATCATAAATCGAATTATTGATATGTATAATCACTTGGATTTAATGATATCATTAAATGCATTTAGTGATATCACAAAATGATTTGGTGATATCACTAAATCGATTTAGTGATATCACAAATTGATTTTATGATATCACTTAATTCCGACTATTTTATGATATCACAAAATTGATTTTGTGATATGTACAGCGGTGGCCGTGTTGCCACTGCATGGAATCGGATGATTTAGTGATATCATTAAATCGAATTTGTAATATCACTAATTCACTCAATTTGGTGATATCATAAAATGATTTAGTGATATCACTAATTCGATTTTATGATATCACAAAATGATTTTATGATATCAATAATTCGATTTAATGATATCACTAAATGTTGTCGATTTAGTGATATCACTTATTCGATTTAGTGATATCACTAAATCAGGTAATGAAATGGGCCGATATGCCGTTTTCATATTTAGTGATATCACTAATTCGACAACATTTAGTGATATCATTAAATCGAATTATTGATATCATAAAATCATTTTGTGATATCATAAAATCGAATTAGTGATATCACTAAATCATTTTGTGATATCACTTAATAATTTGTGATATGATTAAATGAAATAGCGATATCACTAATTCATTTAATAATATCATTAAAAAAAAGATAAATAGAGGGATGGCGCCCCATACACATCCAGCATGTGCCTATGTGCTACCTGTAATGTGTACAACAGAACATAAACATGTTTAGGGGAGCCAGAATAAATAAAACGAAGAAGTCATAACAGAGCTGGTAGATAAATAGGTAGAAACCGAGAAT